>CM041781.1:291944323-292657415 GCA_023374045.1 Limonium bicolor
CATGGTAAGCTTGCTACCCATACTGATGACCAAGAAACATGCTCTATGTCATCTCTTTAAGCTCACGTTAATTTTTCAACCCATACTAGTGAACAAGGAACATGCTCTGCGCCATCAACCGCACTGTAAATTTGCAACCTATACTGGCGAACAAGGAACATGCTCCGGCCTCTCTCATTCTCTTTTTTCACAGTAATTTTTGTAACCCTAATCGGTGAACAAGGAACATGCTCTACGCCTCATTAACCTCACGGTAATTTTGCATCCCACCGATGAACAAGGAACGTACTGCGGCTCCATTCTTCACTCAAGATTTTGCAACCCTGATTCGCAAACAAGGAACATACATAATCTGGCCTCTTCATTGTCTTGTGTCTGTGCTCTGTTAAGATTAGCAGATTGAAGGCGGATATTTGAAAATAATAATTCACGGTCTATAAATCACGGTTTCATGTATAAATATGGTTTAGTTGTTGTTTTTTTTACATTATATACCACGGTTTTAGAATAACTGTCATTTATTACTCATTATAAATGATGGTTCTTGGCTTAAACCGTGGTTTATAGTTGAGAAAATCTGCGTGAAACCCACTTTAAAACAACGGTTTATAGAACAGTGGTTTTTAATCTTCATTTAAAACCACGGTTTTGAACCGCGGTTTATAATTTTTTGGCATTTGCGACGGGAGCAAATACCACGGTTAAAAACTTTGGTATATAAGCAAAATAACCGTGGTATAAAAACCGCGTCCTTGATGGGTATGAACTTCGCCACCTTAGTCAATCTATCAACAATAACCCAGATGGTGTTCGCACCTCCCTTAGTCAGGAGAAGGTCGACAACGAAGTCCATAGACAAGTCCTCAAACTTCCAATAAGGAATGGGCATAGGCTGCACCAATCCTCATGGTCTCCTGTGCTCGAACTTGACTTTATAGCAAGTCAAACAGTGGTCCACAAACTCTGCTACATCCTTCTTTATACCACTCCACCAGAAATGGACCTTCAGGTTCTTGTACATCTTCGAGGAACCTGGGTGGATGGATAAGGAAGAGCAATGAGCTTCCTGCATAATCTTCTCTTTCAAATCTAGGCTTGACTCTAGAATACATAATCTGCCATTCAGTCTGACCATCCCATCATCGCTGAGTCTGAAATCATAACCCCGCAAACAGAAGTCCAAACGGAGCTCAAACAAACATTTTGAGCGAAAACAAGAGGATGTCTGGACATGCGTTCGAGTTTTCAAGTTCAGACACCTGCCGAGACTCAAAATAGAAGAAGTCGGGACAAATGTCAGACAAAAATGACGAGGTGGCATCCGGACATGTGTCTGGGCTCACAAGACCGGACACACACCGAGAGTGAAATCTAAAGAATGTCCGGAGTTGTGTCTGTGCTTGTAAGTCCGGACTCAAGTCAAACTGTGAACCCTGGCACAGTCCTAGCACCCCATCCAGACATTTCTATCCGGACAAAGGGAAACTGTTACAAAACAAAGGCATCCAAAGCATTGTCCAGACATACACATCCGGACATGACGAAAACTACAAATTTCAGAAGCAGAAATAGGCGAAACTAAAGCAACAAATCCACCACTGAATATATATAACTTTACATAACAAAGTAGGCAATCGAACACATTTCCATGGGATTATAATAGAGTAAAAACGTAATTCAAAACCATGTCAGATTCACAAAAAAATTAGAGAGAAAATCAAACACATTCAGAAACGAAACAAAACCTAGAATCCCCATGGGTGAACACACTCATAATGAATCCATCTACCACCTACCTCAAATTGAAGAACCCGCAAGACTCAACGGACTCCACATAACACCCTTCGAATCCCCACTCAAAATTCAACAAACGACTTATTGAATTGATCAGAGGTCGGCACTAAAATCTGAAACAAAGAAAACAAATCGAAGAACAAATTCAAGACTAAACTCACATCTCATACCTGAAAGACGACAGACTGACGGAACGGAGCTCCACGAGCAGATTATCCGAACAATCGTCCATTGAAGAAGATGATGATGAAGAAGAAGAAGAAGAGCAAGGGGAGTAGAGAGAACCAGAGAAAACAATTGGAAAGAGGAAGAAGGAAATGGAAATAATGTGAATAGAAAAATCTTTACTAACTTAATTTACAACAACAAGGAAAAATTTCACTCTTATCCCTCCTTCCTTCTAAGTTAATAAAATATGCCACAATAATATAACTCTCACTATAATAAGATAGAAAAATGACATACATTCCCTTTACAAACCAGAACCGAAAATTCAAAAAAAAGGGCACAACATATACATATGTTTTGCAAATTATAATCAGAATTGCGGAAGCTCTTCAAAACACTTAAAGTCATAAACAAGCTGAGCGAAATAAAAGTCATAAAAGGAAACTTATTAGCGGAAGGCATTACGAAAAACACAAAGCCTTTCAGCAACTGGAAGCCACTTAGCAAACTATCTGAAGATAAAAAACAGAACAGAAAGTAGAGCCCGCCCTTCCAGAATGAGACAAAGCAATCAACATAGTCTCATGTCAAAAGCTGTCAAAGCTCGAAATTAATCAGAAACCAATATCAGAATACACTTACCTGCACTTATCAAATTTCACAAATGTGATTGTTTGCAAATCAAAGTGATCACAAATCAATGTACTTACAAAACAGAGTGTTCATAAATTAAAACGTTCACAAATTAGAGTGGGACACTAGCTTAGGGCACATAGAAATGGTCAAAAACCAATGGATCATAATATCTACGACAACGTAGAAAGGGTCAAAGACCCATGGATCGAAAGATCCTCGACAATGCAAAAATGGTCCTGAGACCAACAGACCCGTCAACCCTAGAACAGAAATAGAATGATGTTTACGTAGTATGCTACGAGATAGCCCGACTTAGACCTTCACAGCTCATAAGGCAAAGTAACTAGGTCCAAAAAAAGAAGCTCTACTTACAGAAAATAATGTGTTGTTAAGAGAAGACAACACAACTCATTAAATATCCTTACATAACAAAACCAAAGTCATTGCCAAAACAAAAGTTTTATGCCAAGACAAATAAAGCACATAAAGCCGAACAAAAACGGAAACCGAAATCACACTTGACAAAGTAGTTCAGTGATCACACAGAAAGGAATACTTTCATAACACAAATGCATGTAAACACATACTAAAACATGTCAAAATAGCTTATACACACTTAGGGGATCATAATCCCGCAAACAGAATACAAAATGGAAGTCAAACGAACATTTTAGCTAAACTCAGAGATGTGCCCAGACATGTGTCTGAACTTACAAATCCTGACGCATGCAATGACTCAAAATAGAGAAGTCCGGAAATGTGTCCAAGCTTGGAAGTCCAAACAGATGTTCGACAAAATATACGAGGTGGCGTCCGGACATGTATCCGGGCTTGAAGTCTGGACACATGCTGAGACTTAAACTAGAAGAAGGTCCGGACTTGTGTCCGGGCTTACATGGTCGGACACAAATCGAATACAAACCCAGACATCGTCCTCACACCCCGTCCGGACAAAGTAGAAACTGTCAAATAACACAGGTGTCCGAAGGCCTGTTCGGACGGGATGAAAACTGCAAAAATCAGAAGCAGTAATGACAAACATAATTGCCAAAAATCTACATTGAAAACACATCAATACTTTATATCAAAGTAGGCATTCAAACACAAGACCAAGGAGGTTTAAGGGGAGCGAAAATGTTAACCAAATTCAATCCAGATTCACATAAAAATCAGAGAACATATCAAACACATAAAGAAAAGAAACAAGATCCTAGAATCCCCATGGGTGAACACACCTACACTGGATCCATCTACCACCTACCTCGAGTCAAAGAACCACAGAACTCTACAGACTCCATACTGCACACTTTTCGAATCCCCACTCGAAACTCAATGAACAACTGACTGAATTCAACTTAGGGTTCTAAACCAAACTCAGAACACGGAAAAAATAAAACTTAGTACAAATGTGGAATTGGGACCACGATCTCGAACCTGCATCTTGACAAGCCAGAACACTGGAACCCACACGAATGATCGAATCATTGAGTGCAGTTGATCAGAGGAAGAAGAAGTTGAGCACAGGGAGAAGGTGAAGAGGAGAAAAGGGGGAAGAAAGTATAACGAAAATCATAAAGAAGAAGGAGAAAATGAAATGACGAGAAAAAACTCCTTTCGTAACCTATTAATAACAAAGCTGAAAGACTCTTTTACCCTTCATCCCTTCTAAGCTTATCAAACCAACCACAGTGACATACACTCATTAACATAAGATTGAAAATAACATATAGCTTCCTTTGCAAACCAGAAACAAATGACTAAAAATCGAGGCACTACAATCCTCACCTCTCCCATCAACATGTCGAAATTGAGGAAGTAAGTGCAGCTTAGTTCATTGTTGCACTACTTCTGCATATTATCCACGATCATTCGGATCTACTCTTGCTCATCTATCTTAGTAGGCAGTTTAGCAACCTTCCTTCTTCATCGTTTGATGGAGTTGGATATTAATTCACTCCTTGTCTGTCGAGTGCTCGCAAGACCAGCCCTAGTGACTTCGAGATTCTTAGCATACCCAAAATGGTGCAAAAAAGTTTCACAAACTTCCTCATAGATATTGGTATTCATCTTTTGGGTTAAGTACCAACACTAAGGTATTTCATCGAGGTAGCAGTAACACCCCATATGGGCAATTGTTCAACAATATAGCTCCCAAACCATCAGAGCTTGAAAACTAGCCTTTTTAGGCCCTTGGGCTTAAAAGTTGAAGGTCTTGTTGTTGTAGTCAACCCATATGTATCCTTATAAACCACTCATATCCTGATGTGGGATGGGGGTATTACATATTCTCCCACTCAAAGAAAACATAACATCCTCATCGCAAACCTAAAATCAAAGTCCCCAAGGACCTTCTCAATAGGTTTCGGGTATTCTATCCCATCAAGGTCTCAAGTCGGCTCTTATGCCATTTGTAACATCCCATATGGGCAACTGTCCAACAACCTAGCTCCCAAACCATCCAAGCTTGAAAACTAGCCAATTTAGACCCATCATCTTCACTTGGGCTAGAAAGTGAAAGGTCTTGTTGTTATAGTCAACCCATATGTATCCTTATAAACCTCTCATATCACCACTCATATCCCGATGTCGGATGAGGGTATTATAGTAGCGGGCAAAAACCTTAGCCTTTTGCATGCTATTTAGTCTAAGGATGACCATCTCTCTATCAAACAATGCCTAGTGAATTTGTGGGTCTGAGGAACCCTAGTATATAGCAAGTGTGGGCAACTTCAACTTTGGAGGGAGATCAATCTCAGGATACGACACCATGGAAAAGTAGTCAAAACCAGCTGGTTTGTTGACTTTTTCCATGTGCTCGATCCTCTTCAAAGCCCTCTTGAACTCCGCGGCTAGTTGGTTGTAAAGACTATCTTCTCCGACATGCCCTTGAGAACCCTAGGCTCCAATGTAATCAATTTCATTGTGGTCGTGCTCATTCACGAGGTTGACAATCTTTTTTTTTACAGGTTTCCCCTAAAGCTCGTGCTCGAGGGAATTGACTTTATTTTTGAGTTCTTCAATAATAGTGACACACTTGGACTCCGTGGCATCAGTGGTGGACTTATGCTTCTGCTCCATGGCATCAATGGTGGTTTTACACTTTTTCTTCAAAGTTGCTAACCGGGCCTCTACATTGATTGGGTTTCCTTCCTCCGCCATGCTTGGGATATGGGCTACCCTAATTTTGAAGTGTCAATTATTAGCAAAGACAAGAGCAAAAAAAGGATTGGACCAACAAGATGTCTCCAGCTGTCATAAAAGTTAAGTTAGAGTTGCAATGAAGATTTTGAAAAAAGGCTCTTCTCTGCCTCGCGTTCATATTTTTGCATGGAAATTGTTACACGGGGTCCTTCCTTGTCCGTGTCGAGCTTTAATCTATTCTAGATGCAAATGTGATATTTCTTAATGGTGTGATCTATGTGGGGGCTTTGAAGATTTATCACATGTTTTTCTTAATTGCCTTGCTCTTAAAAGATGGTGGATGATGTATCTAGATCAAAACATCCTGGATCGATTTAGCTCATCGAATTAGCTTCTCTCTTTTTGTTTACATCAGCCTGTGTTGGAGGTTGTGAAGCTGGTGTTACTTATGTAGAAGATTTGGTTTTCGAAATATCAATATACTCATGGGCGGGTTCGCTCTATTGATGAAGGCTGGGACCTGGCGATGAGATTTCTCATAGTATCTCGAACTTCGTCCGCTACATTGAGCAGCAATATAGGTTGCAATCGTGAGACCCTTCTCAACTAGATTTAGTTAAAATCTATGTGAATGGTATTGTTGATGAGAATGGTTATGGTATAGGAGTGGTCTACAAGAATCGGTCGGGCGAGGTATTTGCAGCTGGCTTTAATGAAGGGACTAACAAGTGGTCGTCTGTAGTCGTTGAAGCTCAGGCTATGCTGTATGGGTTAGATGTTGCTCGTTAGGCTGGTCTCTCACAGGCTCAACTATGTTCTGATTGTCTCTCCAACATCAGTTTTCTCAAAGGGGAGGGGAGGTTCGTGTTGAAGTCAATCCTATTCTGGATTTGGTGTAAGGATATTCCGCTTTAATGAAGTTTGTTGTTGTGAAAAAAAGAACATAAAACTGGTAGAAGTATATATAAATAGGAATACATAATGGCTAGTTTTAGATTTGTAATTACATATATATATTTTTTGAAGACTATTTATTTGATTTGATTTCTCTTGACATAATTTTTTTGGGTATCTCTTTTTTGTTCCAAAGACTAGTTTGGGTAACTGTTTTTTCAATTTAGTTTAACGATTACAGTTTTTCAATTGAGCTGTCGCTGGCGCACATTGATATGTTTGGGTCTGGAGTCTGAGCCTCTGAGTCACTCAAGTGCTGTATAGATGTAATACAACTCAGTTGTTATACATTCTCCCCTTTCTTTCTTCTATTCAGTAATATCTTTATTAGCAAAAAAGTATTCATCCATTTCCTCGCTCCCACAGCTTATATACTCCATGATACAAGAGCACACCCATATCACGTTTAACGCCTTTACCGTACATTTCATATGCACTCTCACTTCTATGATCTTGCAAAGGCCACATCCTTTGGTTGTTGTTCAGCTGATCTTTCATTTTGTCTCGCCTACATGAACAACTGAGAAGCACAGACTCTCGAGATGATGTACACCTTTTCCTTGCATAAAGATGCACCAGTGTCAGAGAAGTTCCAACATTTTAAACATTACTTCTTGACTGGAGGATCTGGAAGAAGGGTCTTTCTTTCATGGCTTTCTGTTCATGAAATTCTCTGCATACTTACTCAACAACACCGCCGACAAGGGCAAGAGCGGAAAAAAGGGAAAGAGCAAAAAGATCGGCATGAGAAGCAGGGGAAGCAAGAATAACATTTGCTCCATTTAGAGTGGTGGTTCCGGCTTTTTCTTCCCAAAGGTGCTCCCGGAGTGCTCACCGTAGAGTTTTTTGCATGCAAATTTTGTTCAACAAAAGGCAGTCTCGTTCTAGGAGAAACGTTATCTGTCTTTGGATGAATACTTGATGGTCCGCCACAAGGAGCCAATCTAATTAGAAAGAGAAAACAAAAACTAGATTAGCATTTACTAGAAATGCAAAGAGAGACATCACGTTCTAATGCAAGCGCTCACCCATTGGTTCACAAAAACAAGAAGATTTGATTTCTTTCATTGCTTTTAAACCATGAACGTGATTTAGGGGGGTGATTGACAGCATAACTTTTCCATTGACACCTACAATTTATCCAACTGATCTATCAACAGCTGGTAAATGATTTAATCAACATTCAATTAACATTGGACATCTAGTGGCCTTCATGACTAATCCTGAGGAGATATACCATACACGATCGTTAAAAGGAAATGAATATTCCAATTTAGAAGTTGACAGAACTATCTTCACTAAACTAAGGGGGAAAATGCACACTGCAGTGGAAGATATTTGCAGAAACAAAGAGAAGCTGAACTCACATTGGAAAGGCAAAAGAGCAGGTGCTTTCTTCACTCGCGTCAGAGCGGCGCGATATACTGTTATTGATTATAGGAAGTGGTCTAATTTCATCTTTTTCAGCCATGTATCCTTTCTTGACGCCTTTCATGTCATTATCTTCTTGTGACTTACCAATACCCTCCGATCTATTCCTCTGCTGTGATCGCCTCTCTTAGATTTACTAGCTTCTATTCCAGGTGTTGATGTAGAAGGCAAATGGTCAGACAGTGATGGCTCATGCTAACTCGGCCAATTCATTCAATCTGGACAAATCTCCAGAATTCTTCAACTCACCTGACTTTCCGAACTCCCATGATTTGCCACTCAAATTGAAAGATTGGTCTCCGCCCATACTGGCATTTCCAACATGAAGGCTAAACAACGATTCATTGGAGGCTATACTCCACTCACCTGGGTTCACTGAATCGCTCCTTGAGAAGACAGAAGAAGGAATTCTATTAGGGTTGTACCCACTGTCAATCCGTTCCATTACTTGAACTCCGGGGCTTCCATTAGAGAGATGGTTGGCGAATCAATGTCATCTTCTGGCAAATCAGAGGCTGGTGCTTGGTATGGAGAAGAGAGAGGTTTCTTAGATTCTGTGTGGGTATTGTCACTTTCACCATCTTTGGACTCCGGTGAAGAATCAGGATGCACAGGGAGGTCTTGGGATGATGAAGATGCAGAATTAGAAGATTTCACTCTTTTAGAATCTGACAAGGGATCTTTCTCACTGAGCGGATTAGAAGAGTTCGATCCTTGTGGATCATCATTCTTCGCATCACTTGGTGACGCCGAAGTCATTCCGCTTTGTGGTGATAAGGACTTCGTGGTTCCAGTATGCGCGCTTTCACTCTCGAGAACCTCAGGATGCAACATGCGCCAGGTATCAATTCTGGCTAAGTGGCCAGCTTCAGCTTCACTGTCCGTGTCTGATTGCCTAGTGGTATTCACAGGTGACTCTTGTCCATTCACAACCATCTTGCCAACCTTTTTCCTTTTTTACTGCTCACTACTAATGGCAGTGAATGCAGCTACGAAAAACTGTAGCCATTATCTCATTCAGAGTCAGTTCATAAGAATCGTGTAGAATAGAAATTGCTGTAAAACATTGATCAATAAGCAAGATGATGGCAATTTACAAGCACATAACAAGTCTCAGAGACTCAAGAAACTTCACCAAAATACACATATTTATACCCTCTTCCATCCCTTCATTAACCAGATAAGCAAGGGTTGATTCGTTGTCTACCAACTGAAGTCTTGGTTGCACTTGGTATCCGCTAAAACCACATCTAGAACAATGAAAAATCTACTGACTTTTCCAAAAAGTATAGAACCTAACTAAATAAATAAGTTTCAGCACCTCATGGAAAGCTTCTGTCTATCATGTCCGAAGTGAGCGATTCTGATTAGGAAACAAACAGTTTCGCATGTCATTCCAGAAACAAGAAAACTATGAAACGATACAGCTTTGAACTGGAAACAGCGCTTCAGACAATCATTCTATTTACCAACATTACGTTCAATCTGCATATGAAGTTGAAGACTACGCTGGCACTATAGCACTCTTAAACCAGGCCTCAAGGTAGCATTGAGTGATTCCCCTTACAAATACCTTACATTGTTTACCATCTAAGATAAAGCTTAAACAAATCGTCGGCGACAGGTACTCATCAGAGTCACGAAGGATTATAAAGAGATCAGGAGCAAACATTTTCTTAGATTATGAGTGCATACAACTGATAACTAAACAGAAAGAGAAATCAAGTGATAAAAAGCTCCTCATAGGCTCATACGCACCTAACATGGCGAAGAAACCAGATCCGAGAGACCACCGATGTAGACCTACATTGATGTAAACAACATAGAATCAGAATTAAAAAGTGTTTCTGAAAAACAAGAATTTAAGAGAATATCTCCTGCCAAGCAATGTATCATTAGAGAGATTAATAAATGAAATTAGCAAGAGTACGTTCAAGTTTGATGAGAAAGTTCGAATCCGAGCTCAAAAAAGTGCCTGGAAAATAAAAGGGAAAAGCAGACCGGGAATTGTCCCCGAGATCGAAAGATTTATTTCCCGTCGTCCTTTACCAGATTGGGGCCAATGAAAAATGCGAAAGAATTTTGGGAAATTGGGGACTTAGGGCTTGGTGAGAGATACGGAGAGAAAGAGAAGCCCCAGAAGGTGGGGAAGGGCTTGAGATCAGAGATGTGAGAGAGATGGAAGGCGCAGCGATGGAATAGGCGGGAGGAGGCCGTGTTGTTGTGCGTTCGAATCAAGGTTATTGCTTTTACAGAAAAAACTAATTTGTGAAATGGCATTCTTTTAACCGTCGCTTTTCACCACAGACCAGAGCGAAAATATTGTCCCGCGAGCTGATTTGGCCTTTGTGTTTGAATACAGTCGGCTACTCTCAATTTCTCGTCGCTTTTCCATATTTTCATTTCATGGTCATTAAGGGATTATCAGACTTTGAAGAATTGGGTTCAGCTCTCTTTCTTAGTCTGGAAGGTGTATGAGAACAAATCATAACAAGCTAACACTTCATTTTTAAAAATTTGAATCGATATACACACAAGAGTTCAACCATTGTATAACCGTAATAATCTTTACATTTAATTTGAACAATGATAAAGTTAACAACCCTTTATAATAAGGTACAATATTTATATCAATTTGAACAGTTAATATATTAACCTAAACAACTTTTAAACTTAAATATACAGTTGCACAAAATTTAACTTAACCTTAGTAACTTCGTACGGCACGGCACCTGCTTCAAACCCAAACATATGGTTTAGCTGAAACACTTTTATTATAACTTTTATATTATCAATTGGAAGTGTTATAACGTTGACTAAAACTAAAGATGATTTAAACTTACTAAATTGCCGTTGCTTTAATGTAACCCTTAGATTCATTTGATAAGCTAATATAATGATCAAATGTGGGTATGACACCATGTTATACTTTTTGCACACCCCGACATGTCAGAGCTCAAGATCAGATTTACAACCATAAAAATAATGAGGAAAAAGGAAGCCGTCCCTAACAAACATTATGAGATAATGGCTATTAAGATTGACAGTTAGAAATACTAACAAAATTATTGTATAGATATATGAAAAAAAAAAAACATCTTCTAAGTAACTATATACTTTTGATGGTTCCCTTAGACTAAATCTTTACCATGTTCATTCTAGTGGTCTTTGATTAGTCATTACTTTTAGGATACCTTTCACTCCAGTTTTCAAAGACAACTATACAAAGACCTTCTCTATGATTTCTAAGTATACTCCCAATATTTGTAAGGTTAACCATTTTAAGTAAATTTTAATGTTTACCATGATTAAATCTTTCCCCTAGGTCATCATCTAAATCTTATGTCCTCCCTTATGGGCTTCTTTGAAAGTAACATATGTAAAAACATCCACAAAAGTTCTGTTTTAATAATATTAAAGAGAGCTAGATCAGGGTGGTGTCTTGTCAAGTTTCTCGACGTATAGTTAGTCTAGAGGGTATTAACAACCGTAATAAGATTATGTTATTCAAATTACATGCCATAGCAATAAACCAGTCTTTGGTTCCAAAATCAATCCTTTTGAGCATGAAGGTTAGGTGCGTCCTTGATGGTTCAGCACTTGAAAAGAGTGTGATCAATAATATATATATATATGCATTTAGATACTAAAGGCCAATGGTTAGTCTGGGTCTTGTTTTCTATATTAACTCATTGCTACTAAAGTCCATTACATGTATATATCTCACAGTTCTTATTGCATCTCATATAAATATCATTGTACCGGTCATAATACATGATGGAATACAATATACAGATCTATTCGATGTACACTGTTCTATCGACATTGTTCCTAAGCTCAACTATGGCACTAGAGCGGAAAATTTAGGCTTGCGCCTCTTTTTTCTCACGATCCTTCTTCTTCCTCTTGATCGGATGGTGTCAACTACTCCATCATCTGATTCCACTGAAGAATTAGGCAGCACAGACACATACACTCTAGTGAACCTGCACACACATCAAACACTAAGTCAAACTCTACATCTCAGTCCAGCACATATCCACAATCGATTTTATCAGCGGCCACAAATCTGGTAAAACTAAAGCAAGACAACTTTCGCATTTGGCATGGTGTTATTGCTACCTTTCTAAGAGGAAATGATCTGTTTAAATATGTGGATGGATTTCATCCATGTCCCATGCCGATCATTGATAATACTGTTAATCAGGATTATGTCAAGTGGATAAGAGGTTCTCACAATCATTTTTGCCTCCTTGAGTGAAGCTATAATTAGTCGAGTTGTTAGTAAAAAAAACCTCTCAAGCCTGGACTTATCTCCTTGACACTTTTGCCTCTCAAACTAATGCTCAAATAGGCTAACTCCACCTCCAACTTGCCTCTATTAAAAAACCCCCTCTAAAAACATTACTTCCTACTATAATCGTGCTCATGCTCTCACTGAATCCCTAGCCCTCACTAGCCACATTGTCTCTAATGGAAAGTTTTAGAGCTATCTCTTATGAGGCTTACCATCTAAATATGGCCCTTGTGTTGCCAATATCCTCACCCACATGGATACTTGCACCCCTTCCCAGATCTATAACTTTCTCCTAGCCAATGATTCCTGGATCCAACAACAGAAACCCCTATCCTCTTTTGTTACTGTCAATACCACTACTAAGAGTGGCTCATATTCTAGTGATGGAAGGAGCAAGTCCTACTCTCAAAATCAAAGTAGATCTAACAATTACAAAGGTCCAGGAAGAGGTTACACATCTTGCACTGGATCTACTACTCAGCCCTGCCCCTCCTATGGTAACAACTTCAAAGGAAACCCAGATACTCGTCTTAATGCCAAATTTGTAAAAATGGGGTCATAAAGCTATAAATTGCAATCACCGTTATAATTTTTCCTACCAGCAGAAACCACTCTCCACCTTTACAACCAATGTCATAGGATGTACCCCTGATATGGAATGGATGTCAAACACTGCAGCATCTCACCAATTTCTGGTGATTTCTCTTAACTTGGCCTAGGATCAACTTATTACACTAGTACTAACAATGTCTCCCTCAGTGATGGCTCTTCTTTATTTCTTACCAAGATAAAAAGTTTATCCTAATTGATTTATTACATGTTCCAATACTAAACAAACAACTTATCTTGTCCGTAAGTTTTGTCAAGATAATGGAACTAATTTTGAGTTTACTCCACTCGCTTTGTCTTGAAAAACTTACACACATAGAGGGTACTTCTCAAGGGGACAACTAAGGATGAAGTCTATCTTTTTCCGTCAGATCCCCTTAGCTTTACACCTAAAAGCCACCAACTCAACTCCATTGTTACAACCTCTTTAAATGTTTGGCATGCTCGTCTTGGTCATCCTAGTGAAGCTATGATAAGACATATTCTACATAGTTCTGGTTTACCTTTTTATGGTTTACACAATAAGAGAACTTGTAAAGCATGATGTCAGGACAAGACACATATGCTCTTCCTCTTTCTAATACTTGCTTTTGTCTACTTTTTGTTGATCTATGGAAACCTTCTCACCATGTATCCGTTGATGGTTTTCGTTATAATTTTTCCTACCAGCAGAAACCACCCTCCACCTTTACAGACAATGCCATAGGATGTACCCCTGCTATGGAATGGATGTCAGACACTGCAGCATCTCACCACTTTGTTGGATGATTTCTTAAACTTAGCGTAGGATCAACTGATTACACTGGTACTAACAATTCATTCGAGTTTTACTCCACTCACTTTGTCTTGAAAGACTTACACACATACAAGGTACTTCTCAAGGGGACAACTAAGGATGGAGTCTATCTTTTTCCGTCAGATCCCCTCAGTTCTACACTTCAAAGCCCCCAACTCAACTCCACTGTTACAACCTCTTCAAATGTTTGGCATGCTCGTCTTGGTCATCCCAGTGACGCTATGACAAGACATGTTCTACATAGTTCTGGTTTACCTTTTTATGGTTTACAAAATAATAGAACTTGTAAAGCATGATGTCAAGACAAGAAACATATGCTCTCTCTCACTTTCTAATACTTGCTTTTGTCAACTTTTTGTTGAACTGTGGAAACCTTCTCACTATGTATCAGTTAGTGGTTTTCGTTATAATTTTTCCTACCAGCAGAAACCACCCTCCACCTTTATAGCCAATGCCATAAGATGTACCCCTGCTATGGAATGGATGTCTAACACTGTAGCATCTCATGACTTTGCTGGTGATTTCTCCGAACTTAGCCTAGGATCAACTTATTACACTAGTACTAACAATTAATTCGAGTTTTACTCCACTCACTTTGTCTTGAAAGACTTGCACACATACATGGTACTTCTTAAGGGGACAACTAAGGATGGAGTCTATCTTTTTCTGTCAGATTCCCTCAGCTCTACACTTGAAAGCCCCCAACTCAACTCCACTGTTACAATCGCTTTAAATGTTTGGCATGCTCGTCTTGGTCATCCTAGTGAAGCTATGACAAGACATGTTCTACATAATTATGGTTTACCTTTTTTTGGTCTACACAATAAGGGAACTTGTAAAGCATGATGTTAGTGCAAGACACATATGCTCTCCCTCACTTTCTAATACTTGATTTTGTCTACTTTTTGTTGATCTGTGGAAATCTTCTTACTATGTATCAGTTGATGGTTTTCACTACTTCTTGATAATAGTGGATGGCCACTCTTGGTATATTTGGTTATATCCTTTAAAAAGGAAATTAGATGTTGTATTTATCTTTCCTATTTCCTAGAAACTGGTCAAAATAAGTAGGTGCAATATGATAGAGGAAGAGAACTTTTGGCCTTAGAAAATTGCCTATAGAAACAAGCAATTCACTATCGGTACTCTTGTCCTCACTCTCATCACAGAATAGCTCCGTTGAGAGCAAGATCAGGGTATATGGTTGACAAGGGCTTGTGCCTTCTTTCACACTTCTATGCCCTTAATCTACTAGTCATATGCCGTCAAAACAATTTATCTAATGTATAGAACCCCCACAAAAGCTATAGACAATCAAACTCCTTTTCCCAAACTTCACAAGCAACAACCAACTTACACCCATCTCAAAGTCTTTGGGTGTTGTTGTTATCCCAACTTAAGACCCTTTAACATACATAAACTCTCCTTCATATTAGTCCATTGCATCTTCCTAGGCTACTGTGAAAACTCCACAGGATACTTGTGTCTTGATCAGACAAACAACAAAATTTACATTTCTAAGGACGTTACCTTTTCTGAAACAGAGTTTCCCTTCTCTACCTTCTCTCCCACTCACACTCAACCTAAAGACCCCACTATGTCTAACATTCTCATCCCTCTTCTACCTACCCCACACATACTGTAACTCCACAAGAAACACACCCCTACACCCACCTCATCTCATACTATACATCCATCAGAAACTCACCCTCCTACACCTACCCCATCTCCTATCCTATCAATTAGCTCATCAAAACCACCGATTCAGCTTGAAACTAATCCATTTCTCTCTCTTCCATCCTCTCCCTCACCTCCACCCCAAAACATTCATCACATGATCATTAGAGCAAAAAAAAAATACACCTAAGCCCAAAGTCAAAACAAATGGCACAATTGTAACACCCCACTCATTAAACTCGTGATAATCTCTCTCGTAGCGTAATTAAAGGCGTCTCACAGCAGAAGTCTAAATGATACTAAACCTCACTTGGGTGTCACATGCCATTACTCGCCCATGCGAGTAACGAAGCAGAAATGAAATAAATACAACATCCGTAATAATAAACCGCAGTGATGAACGAGATGCCTACTAATCTAATTACAACTCGATATACATAACTAGTGAGCATCTAAAATACTTCCCAAATTTACAACATATTTAATACAACTGATCCTAAAAATGCAATAAAAGTAAATTCGTCGTTGTCTACCCAGAAGTCCCGCACTCCGGCTTCATAGCTCGATCGTCCCCCTGACAGCATGCCGTGGAGGCTCAATGATAAACGCTGAGTATGCTAGGTGGACCCTATCAGTCACTTAAGTCATTTTAGCCATCTTAATATTAGATTCATTTCATGCTTTGTCCAGTTTACAGTTATAATAAATGATGTAAGGAAACATGCGTAAACATCGAGTATTCAATCATCAAGTCCACTACAATCCATAAGTAATCATTGCACAATATGATATAATCAACAAACAACCACAAAACAGCATGATAGTCATTAAACACGAAAGACGCTTGTCATTTGGCCTTTAAGGCCCGTTTAGTTGTTATTCACACGTATGAGGATGAATTAAGCCTCGTAATACCAATTAAGTTCACTTGTTAGTTATTACTCTCGATTACCAATATCCAATGACAGACGTCTTGTTAGTAGACGACTTGTCCTCCACACATTCTCTTGTTGTCACCTATTATATGGCGGGACACCAACGGTAGTAACCATTCCCGTAACGTGAGAACCCCGAACCTCCTTATGTCACACTCAACCTAAAGACCCCACTATGTCTAACATTCTCATCCCTCTTCTACCTACCCCACCCCATAGTGTAACTCCACAAGAAACACACCCCTACACCCACCTCATCTCATACTATACATCCATTAGAAACTCACCCTCCTACACCTACCCCATCTCCTATCCCATAAATTAGCTCATCAAAACCACCGATTCAACTTGAAACTAATCCATTTTTCTCTCTTCCATCCTCTCCCTCACCTCCACCCCAAAACATTCATCACATGATCACTAGAGCCAAAAAAATACATCTAAGCCCAAAGTCAGAACAGATGGCACAATCCCCTGGCTAAACTCTACAAAAACTTCTTCCACTATCAAATCCATTCCCGATAAACCCATATACTCCAAGGCCATAAAATATCATGAATGACAGCAAGGTATTTTATCATAATTTCAAGCTTTACAAAAGAATAAGACATGGGTTATTGTCCCTTACCTACCTCACATGAACATTCTAAGGACCAAGTGGATCCTCAAAACAAAAAGACATGCTAATGAACAGATAGAAAGGAGAAAGGCCCACCTTGTGGCTCAGGGCTTCAATCAAACACAAGGAATAAATTACAAAGAAATATTTAGCCCAATAGTCAAAGTGTCTAAAATCAGATTGATTATTGCTCTTGTAGTTGCTCACAACTAGCCTATCAAATAGTTAGATGTGGATAACACTTTCCTCCATGGTGATCTAGAGGAAAGTGTTTATATTCAACAACCTAAGGGGCTCATTGATCCAGATTATCCTCACCATGTGTGTCTGTTAAAAAAAAATCCATATACGGCCTTAATAGTCTCCTAAGGCCTGGTTTGCTAACCTAAGTTCCCACCGCACTCACATTGGCTTCAAGTCCTCTATCTCTGATCCCTCATTCTTTATATATACTCAGGGACATGACAAAGTTTTTGTCATAGTTTACATTGATGATAATCTGGTTACTGCATCTTCTATGATCCTTCTCACTCAACTAGCTCATGCATTGGCCTCTACATTTCCTATCAATTATTTGAGATACCTTCACTATTTTCTGGGTGTTACAGCCACCCGCAACCATGCAGGTTTAAAACTATGTCAAAGTCCTTACATTCTTGATCTCCTAACCTGTACCCAAATGACAAATTGTAAACCTGTTTCTACCCCCATGCTGGATTCCTTAACCCTAGACACCAATCCCTTACCTCTATACAAGGATCCCTCTCACTTTCGCAGTATTATCGGCAGTCTACAATATCTAGCCTTCACCAGGCCAGATATATCCTTTGCAATCAATAAACTTATCCAAAACATGCACAAACCAACAGAGGCAAATTAGACAATAGCTAAAAGAATTTTATGATACATGAGAGCCACCATTGACATGGAATTTTCTTCTTCACCTCCCGCGCAAATGAACTTTGGATCAACTTTGATGCAGATTGGGCGGGGTCCATCTATGTCCGGCGTTCCTCCGTGGGCTTCCTTGTCTTCCTCTATGATAAACTCATCTCATGGAGCTCTCGAAAGCAAAGAACTATTGCAAGTCTTCTATTGAAGCGGAATTCAAGGCTTTGACCACCACCACCTCAGAAGCCATATAGATACATAAGTTATTGGAAAAACTAGTGGTTCCGTTGTATAAAAGACCGATCTTGCGATATGATAACATAGGAGCTACTTACCTTGCTTTTTATCCTGTTTTCACAGTAGAACAAAGCACATCGTCGTGGATTTCTTCTTGGTTCGCGAGAGGATTCGAAATAGGAGTTTGCAAGTTGAATTTCTTCCAACAATAGAGCAATTGGCTGATGCTCTTATGAAAACCCTAGCCATATCGAGATTGTCGTTACTTCGATCCCAAATGTCTCTCACTAAGGACCATTTGGGCTTACGGGAGGATAAAGGCCAATAGTTAGTTGGGCCTTATTTTTTTAGCTACTAAAGTCCATTACATGTATATGTCTCTCAGCCCTTATTGTATCTCATATAAATACCATTGCATCGGTCACAATACATGATGGAATACAATATACAGATCAACGTCGACTCTGTTCTATCGACATTTTTCCTAAGCTCAACTAGATACAACACTTGGTAAGGCATTGAAAATAACTTCATAAGGAAGCTTGCTTTTCAAGCTGCTACAAAAATCATTAACTTCCAATCACATCTTGATAAAAATGATTTCCTTCAAGGAATAGAACAAAAATCATGTGGTTGAAGAAGAATATAACCTAATTTGCCACTATAACCCTTATCCTTGGAGTAAATCCATTGTTGTCCACCCCTTTTCTCTAAAGAGTGTATAGAAGTAAAAATGATACTTATTAGTCAAAGGAGGAATGAAGGCTATTGTTTATCAAATTCACATGATCTTGTATCTTTGTTGAGGATGCTTTCACTTTTAATCCTAATGTTGTCTCTAATGAAAAAAGACTTGCAAGATTGGCTGCTTAAGGAATCATGGATCTTTCCTAAAGAAATATCTTCTCCCGTACCAATCTTCTTAATAAGTCCTTTCTGAAGTAACGACCTTCCTTCCATATGGGACTTTCATTTGTGACTAGGCCTCTTAGTAGAGTTGACCACATACATCTTTAGAAAGTAATTTTCTTTAAGAATTCATAAATAAAAAGATTATAAGTAGAGAGGATTTTTCATAGTTGTTTTGAAAGCATAACTCTATTGAATTTGACCGAATAGCTAGGTCTCTTACCTTCCCCACACTAAAAGTGGCATATTGTAAACTTGATACATGATATTCAACGTTAGGGGTAAAATAATCATTATTCAAGGTCATTTCACGAAGTAGAGGTATATTATAAATTTTGAAACTTTTTAGGGGTAAATGAAAACGGATTTCAAAATTGGGATATATAACAAATTATGAACCCTTTTAGAGGTATATTGTGAATTTATGTTGATCTCTTTTGAAACTAAACGGTAACAAGTGTAACTGACATGTTACTGGTGTTTAAACCTATGAATGTATCAAGTGAGGGTTGTGTCTATCTGAATTGATTTTGGTTGTCACAAAAATGTGGTTCTTTTTGGGTCGATTTTTTAAACCTACTTAGATGTTGAATATGTATATATAGTTTCAAAACAAGAACATTTATTATATGAGTCTCACTATATTTTTTTTCTTAATTTAAGTTTTAATAATATGGATTATAGGTTATGCACCCTCCGGTTATATATAGATGATATTTTGAAGTTTGTTTATTTTCTTAAAGTATAAGATGTCATTTTTATCATTTATCTTTTATTTTTCTTTTCAGACACTTTGGTTCAATTCTTTATACAAACAAGGATAAAAATATTATTTTTTATTTGTATCAAAGTTAATATATCATACTATATAAAGTAAATGATAGAATATTAAAATGAAAAGAACCATCAAAGTGGAACCGAAAATAGTGAAATTAAATTACAAACAGGATTAACCTAAATGATTTGTTGGTTCAGCTAATTGAACCGTTTAAATTAACCAATTTTAATTGTTTATTGAATTTATGGGATCGCAAAAACTGAAAAAATGTTAAAGTTTTTTTTTAAAAATCTATAATTTTACTTAAATATTTACACTTTACTTAAAAAGAAACTAATATAAATCTACACTTCATCAAATAAATATACATTTACATTTTAAAATTCGGCCATGTACTATATATCTCAACTTTTACATAAATTAGAAATAATATTATACGAGATTATATTCCCACGATTCTAATTCAAAAAGAGAAGTAAGCCATCAATTTTTTTAAATGAACATGTAACTCATCTAGTTAGAAAAAAGAAAGATAAAGATCACATCATAAGTAAACCGAAGTAATTAGAAAATCTTTTGACATCAACCTTTTAAAATAAATATAAAAAGATCACAAGTGAATAGATAAAAAATATTTTTTAATCAGAAATAAAAAATCTTTTGATATTACTCTGCTTGAAGAACCAACCAGAGGAAGTTAAACAATTTTTTTTCTTAATCTCCATATTCTATAGGAGGTTGTTAGTGGAAAAAATTGTTATAATTATAAAAGTCTATACCCTTTTATAATTATTTGATTGTTTTTCTATTTTACAAAATCATTTATTAAATAAATGAAGATTAACATATTAAAAAGTAAAATATAATCTGATGGTTAGAATTGGATTGAACACATGCGCAAACCATACACCCTTCTTTGGTTAAACAAATAGCCAATTACGAGTTATGAGCATCCCTAATTAAAAATAAACCTTAATTTTGTATTTAAAACCAAAGCCTAATCCAAACATATCTAGTCTTTGTCATCATCTCTTAGCAACTTTGCATCACCCAAACCTGTAGCTACTGCATTCAGGAGGGCAATTGCTCAAGTTGAGCAGCTAAAAGCAACAATACTCTCAAGATGAGATGAGATGCATGTTGAGGGCAAAACGCTAGTGGGGTCTTCCCATACCACCAAACCAACAACCATATGACCTAACACCAATGCTGAACAAACCCCAGCAGTCTCTAGTACAAGATCGTACTGCTGATAGAACAAAACCCTGATTGAGTCAAAAGAATTTCAAAAACTCTATTATAGCTTTTCCTTGCCCCCATATGCTTTAAACAACACTGGAAGGTGGAGGAGATGTTCTCCTCCTAAAATAAACATCTGAGATATCAATAAAAATAATAAGAGTAGGGATAATCCAGAATCCGATCATTACTGATCTTTGATTACTTCAAAGCCAGACTGACTAAACTTATTAGCTCTAAGAAGGGTTTACAACGATATGCCTAAGAGGGTGGTCTACATCTCGTCCCCCAGCATGCTTCACAAACTCAGCAGGGGAAAAGAAACTCCCATGGCAAACACACATTATCCTGACCTCCTCTCCTTTCCCGTACTTGTACAGGATCCCTTCCACTTTCCTACCATTTGGGCCGTCTCCTATCGTGAACACACACGGCATGTCTTCCACGCCCCCTGATTCTTTTCTCTTGTGTTGGTTGTTGTTGTTTTCAGGAGGTTGTTGTCTTTGTGATGTTCTTGAAGCTGACCCGGGTGATGTCTCTTGGCTACTGCCCTGTTCAAGTGGTAAGGACTGGGTTCGGGCTGGGATCTTTGCATGAGAACCACCTGGTTGTTGTTGTTGGGTTGATAAAAATGAGAGTAGTTAGTTTGCAATTAGAACGAAGAACTACAAGTAAGCTAGAGCATATTACTATTACTCAAATCTGCAAATAATGGCACCTTGATATACCATGGCAATGATAGAATCAGAGGGACAGAAGGCAAACAATCTTAGCAACACCTTTTTCAACAGCATTATATCCGGTCAAAATTAAGGTCAAGCCTTAATAATTAATGCTGTAATATGCAAAATGACAAGTACCCAACTCATCTCAACGTTTTATAATAATCCTTCTATCCTAGTCTTTTAGTAAATCCGATAAAGTAACTCAAATCAAATCAAAAGCGCATAAACTTCTGCACGATCGATCACAATTGGAAGATTAGAGTCAACTTTTGTCTATTTAATCCCAATACCCCCCGCCCCCCTCCAAGTTTGACATTAAACTTAAGACTCCTTATCACTTGAGCCAGCAATTGACATCAACAGACTATAACCACACACACGGACTGTAAATCCCCATTGTGCATAATCAAATACAACCATCATGCAAGAAACAAATAACTAGAGACAGTAATTGCACTTCTTCTGCAAACAACTCTCTTATCCTAATTCATCAAACCAGACTACAATCAACAAAAATAAACTGAGAATGCAAGTAAACAGCAAAATTGCAAAAACATTGTTTCTTTGTTTCTAGTTTCTACCTTGGTGTGTTCTGCTTTCAGGATTAGATGTATCAGCAGCGGCCGCGGCGGAAGAGCCACAACCTCCTTGTGATTCTACACCAGAAGCCGGATCAGATCCCTGCTGCGGCTGTTGGTGCTGTTGTCTTGCCAGTAATCCATGCAAACTGCTGAAAAATCCCCTTTGCGCTTTGATCCCACCCCCACCGGCGGGATCAATTTCCTTCCCACCACCCCCGGCAGCAGCCGCCGACCATTGACCCGCCAATCCCAAATCAACCATAGAGCTTGTAGTTGAAATAGTAGTAGAAGGGAGGTGGTTAGGGTTATTGAAATTATTGGGTAAACCCAACATGTGTTGCTGTTCCCTCTCCAATTTTCCTCTGAAATTCAAACTTATCCCACTCTCACCAGCAGCAGTAGCTGTAGCACCCACAGGAGAAACAACCCCAACCCCAGCGCCACGGTGATCTTCTCCAACATTCACCGTACCATCTTTCAAAACCTTCTGTTTCTCCGACCTCCTCCTCTTAGCCTCCATTCTCCTGAGAGTCTGAATCTCCTTTCTCCTCCTCCACTCCTCCTCGGTCTCAGTCGGCAGAGAAGTGGTCCTTGCCAGCGACGTAATACGGTCCGCTTGCGGTGGTGCAGTGGTAACAGCACCACCAAGTGTATCCTCGTCACGAATCAAGGGCATAGTCCCAGCAATCGAAGACGATCTCACCAATCCCTTCCTGTCTTTGTCAACCCCGAATCTCCCTCCGAGGGATAACCCCAGATTTAACTCCAGCTCTTGTTCTTCTTCCAGTAATCGTTCCGAAATGGACATACCACCACCAAAACCTTGTTGGTTGTGGTTGTGACGGCGGAGAAAATGGTGGTCTGTGGTGGGATCAGAACTCGAGAGGAAAGTATGGAGTAGATCTCCTCCTCCTCTTGGGTATTTGCTCATGTCTAAGGAAAGGGTCTCGAATTCTCGCATTCTTCTCCTTGCGGCGCTAGTACTGGTACTGCTACTATCGCCTGAGCTGCTGTTGTTGTGCTGGTTAACTTGTCTGCTGTTGTTATTAGCAGTTGGGTTAGAAGAGGAGAAAAGCTGATGAGGTTGTGGAGATGAAGTGGTGCTTTCCATTTCGAAAACGACGAGATTACTACTACTTCTGTCTCTACGGATTTGCTGCTGCTGCTGCTGCTGTTGCTTAGGTAGTAGTACTAACTCCATCTTGTTGTTTTGTTTCTGGATTCAACTTTTCTGGGATTTGTTAACATCCTCCGGTAACAGACTAATTGATTGATCTGGGGATCAAATCTTTTTTCTCGAATTGAATTGAATAGGAGGTGGAACGGGAAATGAAATTGAAGAGGGAGAATCATATATCTCTCACCTCTTCTTCTCCTGTGTCCTCGCCGAAATGAAAGATGGAAGCTAACTACTAACTCATGTTCAGCAAAACATTATTATTAGCGTCTCTGCTTTGAGTAATTGAATCCTCGGTGGATCAATTAAGAGGAAGAAGAAAAGAGAATTTGAAGCGAGGAAGAAAAGAATTCAGACGGATAATAAAACCCAAGCGGGAAGAAGGAAGAATTAAAAGGAAAAAAAGGGAATAAAACTCTCCCAGTTCTGTTATGATTGATTGACTGACGAGGATGGAGCAGAGCGGAGGAGAGGAGGCTAGACAGCCCAAAAAGAAAAGAGAGGAGCACGGAGGAAAATTTAAAACAAAAATGAAAAAACAAAACAGAGAAAAATATGGATGTAATTTACTAGTAATCAATGAATTAATTAGAAAAAAACAGGTGGAAGGGGTAGCTGATTTTCCGTAAACTATAAGAGCAAGGTACTACTGGTAAAGTTGATTGTAATTATAATCAACACGAAGTAAGTTGTTAGTAGTATACTAGCTCCATCCTGTCATAAGTATCCTGTTTATTTTTTGACATATTTTTCCATCTCAATATTAAACATATAAAATAAAATAATTTTATAAAACTAAATTTTATATTACATAGCTTATCATGTAAGGAATCATATCTAAAACTTAAAATTTCAAAATTATTTTATCTTATATGCTAAAAATTGAAATCAAACAACATATCCAAATAGTAAATAAGACGGTCAAGGTGGGACGGAGGGAGTAATAATTTACAAGTTAAGTAGGATAAAATTTTAAAATATAAAAACATAAAAATGTAAAAGTTTAAAATGGATCTATGTCATAGAAAATTAGGGATGATGTTAAATTAAAATCAATTGTTAAAATAATTTTTAAAAATAATTATTTAAATTAAATAAAAAAAATCATGAAATCCACTTAAAAATTAATAATAAATATTAACAAAAATCATCCCAAACGAACCTAATTTATCTTAGAAACTTACTAAATAATTAGTAATTTTAACGATTTTATGAATTATACGAAATAGTAAAATTCTTTTTAATAACTAAGCTCAAAATATATTTAAAAGTGGTTAGAATAAAATTCCTAAAAAATAAAAGAAAGATCTATAGAAATACGATACCTGTCGGGTAGGGAAATAGTAGAGAAGTGCCAAGTGTTGGCTACGACGAAGGTCTTCGATCGAAACGTGGCTTAGCTGTTTTGTTTATTAAATTTTATTATATTCTAAAATAGTACTACTGCTACTTGCTTTGGTTGATAAGGAGAGATACAAAACAATATCGATACAAGTTGCAAGAAACCACAGTACTTTGAATATTTTTCCCACTAGTATATCCCACCAATAATGATATTTTTTTTTCTTTTTAGTTGCAGTCATAAAACAGCAGCACAGCAGGAAAGAGGATGGAGGAGGGGCGTGTCATGTTGTGCTGTGTTGCTGGTCTCTCTTTCTTGGTCCACTAGCAATAAAAAGTGGATGAAGGGAAGTGACCTGTGTGGCGACACGTGGTCGTGGTATCCAGGTGCAATAAACATCCAACACGTGTCTTGCATTTCTTAGGCAACCCAACTCTACCACGTGGCCAAATTCATTCGTTCCTTCTCCTCAACTCACTCGATTACGTCTCTGATAATAACTCACTCGCCACTCGCCACTCGCCTACATTTCTTATTGTTTCTTCTGATTGACGAATGACAAGACGGGGATCACGCTTGTAGGTTTTGTTCGTCCCACCATTTGCCTAATTACTTTTGTTTTGACTGTTTAGAATACAACCTACATAAATTCATAGTACAAGAATCATTTTTTAATGGGTTCGTTTGGGGACAGCTGCTGGGGCTGCTGTGGGTCCTGCTGCTGGAAATTGAGAAGCTGTCTGCTGATGGTTTTACAGAAGCTGACAGCTGCTGGTTTAGTGTTTGGTGGATTGTGTTTTAAAAAGTATAGGGGAAATTGAGAAGCTGTCAGCTGATGATTTTGTAAAAGCTGTCAGCTGCTGGTTTTGGGTGTTTGGTGGAAACCTGCTGATTTAAAATTGAGAAGTTGTCAGCTGCTGGAAGCTTGAGAAGCTGTGTCCCCAAACGACACCAATACTATAAATGTATTAGTATTAAAATATTACAAAATTTCAACGAACGAAATCTAAACTTATCTCTTGCATGGGAAAAATTCTGACCGTTGGATGGATTCATCCGGCGGTTGGAGTTGAGATAGTTGATCATCATTTATAAATCATACTCCCTCCGTCCTGAATTGACCGTCCTGTTTGCTTTATGGCACGTTTTTCCACTTCAATATTAAGCATATAAGATAAAATAATTTTATAAAACTAAATTTTGTAACATATAGTTTATCATGTAAGGATTCATATGCAAAACTTAAATATTCAAAATTAATTTATCTTATATGTTAAAAATTGAAGTCAAACGACATGTCCAAATAGTAAACAGGACGGTCAATTCAGGACGGAGGGAGTATTCGCTTTTAGATGAAAATATTTGTGGCCGTTCGATTCTCTCTTTCTCTTTGCACACGAAAAATGATAAAGTACCAACTCGCCCGTCTGGTTTGATTGTAGAAGGCTATTTTTCCTTATTTTTAAAAACGATATGACGATGATAATCTATTTCGTACCAACTTGTTCACGATAATTTAAAATAAGCTTGCAAGTTGCAATGTACGGATTAAAATAATAATTATTATGGTAAAATTGGAGGAAAGCTGTTGTGGAAGGATTTTCAGACACACACTTGCTGGATGTATAATCTTACCTGTTGGGTCCGTCGACCGTCGGAAGAAAATGTGGTGGAACCTCCATAATCGTGGCTTCAAAGCTTCACTAAACTGTAGTACTTTTTCTACAATACTAGTATCTAATATTATTTATTTACTATAAGTATTAACATAGAAAAATATGTTAAAAAGTAAAAATGACCAAATGGGATGAGCAGTAGATTAGAACTGATTTATGGAAATTAGAATTTAAATTTGTTCAAAATAAAATCATAACACATTTTAACATATTAAAATAATTTTTCTCAATATTCCTCATAAATTTTATAATTTTCTTCAAAAATAATATTCGGATTGTCCACGTCGGTGAACAATATCTATTCAGTTAAACGGTTACAGTTAACTAAATTTATAATTTTCTAAAATTTAATTTATACCATTAACTGTTTCTCTTCTACGGCAACTATAGAAATTTCTATTTTTTAAAAATCTAAAATCTTCTTAATTGACTTGTGAAAATATCTAATACCCTTATCCTACGTTAAGTAAGGAAAAAAAAAACTATTTGTGAATCTTGACTTATCAAGCCCGGCCTGTGTTCTTTCTCAACTCTATGTATGTTGGACTAGGCTCCCATGATAGCATTCACAATAGTTACTTTAGATGCAATACTAACTCAAAACAACAAGAAAAGAGAAATGCATGGGTAGAGGACGAAAGGGTAGATAAAGTTGTTTAACCAAACAATTCTTAATGATACAAAGAAAACATACCTGTGGAAAATTGTATAAAGTTGCTATAATCTATAACTTTTTATTTCCATTCTACTTCCAAAAATTGTGGTTTTCCTCCAAAATTAATTATTGATGGAACTGATGTGATGTAGTTGCTCTTGTGGATGGTTGTACTCTTGATGCCTTCGTGGATGGATATACTCTTTGAACTGGAATGCTATTTGTAGTTATCAATTTGCTTTATGCAGTTACTTTTTTCATAAAGTGAAGGAGGTAGCCACAAGTAGGCTGGGGACATGGATAGCCGGCCACTGGGATAACAAGACACATTGTTTTCCCTTAGATGTTTGCTCAAAACAAAAATCACACACATTGAAGGATGATATGTGATGTCGAAACAAAAAACATGGAAGAGTCATAATTAGATTGAAAGTTTGAAGATGAGAATGTGATATAGAATGAAAAATTGCTAAAGAATCCACCGCTTTTTATTGGAATAACAAGGAGCATATATTGGAATAATTAGTTTATTAGATATGCAAAATTTAGAATATCTTAACAACTTGTATAATCTCATATTATTTAGTTATCTTTACATGTTGTTATATTTTGATAGCTAGAATATAGGAACTAGATTGCTATATATTTACATTGTTTTACATCGCTTGTAATCATCCATCAAATACAGAAACATCAATGAGAAGTTACAACATTTACATATCCTTTTTACCAAAAACTACACTTTCAATATGGTATCTAGAGCACAGTAAAAGTACAATTTTTCCTGGGCATAAGCGCTCCCATTATCTATGGCGGACCCAATTCAGAAGGAGAAGAAGGATGCGGCCTCTCCATCAAACAACACTATCGACATTAATGACCCTATCTATGTCCATGCCGCTGAAAACCTAGGTTTGCTTCTTGTTCCAAAGTTCAATGGTGTCGGTTTTCTTGGCTGGAAATTCGACATGACAACAGCATTAAAGTCTAAAAACAAGTATGGTTTTGTGACTGGAAAAATTAAAAAACCAAGTGAGGATGATACCATCCGTTTTTCAACTTGAGAAAGGTCGGCGTCTTTCGTTGTTTCATGGCTCAAAAATTCCCTTTCTGCTGACATCCTTGAGTGTGTCTGCTACCTTGATGATCCGGCTGAGATTTGGGAATCTCTTTCTCGAAGATACAAGCACAGCAATTTAGCAGTTGTGCACTCCCTCAAACGTGACCTCAGAGAAATTAAACAAGGAGAGTTGTCAGTAGCTGATTATTTCAATAAGCTTAAGAGGTGTTCCTGCAATGGGTGTATATTGGGGCTGAGAGGTTCCCACGAATATCTCAACAGAAACTCAGATGAAACTCAGATGAATATCTCAACAAAAACTCAGTCACTCACGAGGAGTATCAAGAAAGGATATAATTTGTTAATATTTATTTGTATTTATTGTATTTATCAAAATCTGTTTTATTCTGTTTTTATTCTCCTTAGCGCCTAGGTAGTCATATTGTTACGGTAAGATTTGTATATATTCGCTACATAGCAGCTCTTGTATAGATACACGTACAGAATATTGAATGAAAGTACTACACTTACATTATCTTTACTCTCAAAACAAACCTAAATCTATTATGGTATCAGAGCAAGGTTGTGATTCCAGTTTTCTCTAGTTTTCATTAACATGTCGACAGAAGATCCAAACAAAGGGAAGAGTCCAGCGTCTGATTCTCTTTCCAGCGGTAGCGTCATTGACATCAATGACCCGATTTATGTCCACGCAGCGGAGAACCCCGGACTAAGTCTTGTATCAAAGTTTGATGGTACGGGCTTCTTGGGGTGGAAGTCGGACATGATTACGGCTTTGAAAGTCAAGAATAAATTCGGTTTTGTGACGGGCAAGGTTTCCAAACCGAAGGAAGCTGACACGATTCGTTGCAGCGCTTGGGAAAGATCGAATTCTCTCGTTCTGTCCTAGTTGAAGACTGCACTGGATCCGAGCATCGCACAGAGCGTGCGGTTCTATGACGACCCGAAAGAATTATGGGAGCATCTTTGTGGAAGATTCGAGCATAGCAATCTGGCTATTATTCACAATCTGAAACGTGAATTAGCGGAGATTAGCCAAGGAGACGACAGTGTAAGCGAGTATTTTACGAAATTAAAGAGGGTGTGGGGAGAATTGGACTCAGCCCGTCCTTTACCGAGATGTAGTTGCACGGGGTGCACCTGCGGAGCCAAGGAATCAGTCAAGAAACAGGTAGATGAAGATAAACTCCTTCAGTTCCTGATGGGGCTCAACCGAAAGTATGTTTCAATTAGAGGTCAAATCCTGGCAATGCAGAGCACACCAAGTTTAGAAAAGGCCTACTCTTTGATAGTCCAAGAAGAAGAACAGAGAGGAGGCGAGCAACAGAAAGACGATTCCATGTCGTTCTACAACAGTCAAACTACATCCTCAATAGGGGACAGTTCTAAAAACCCTAACCAAAGGTTTGAGAAGAAGAAACTTACCTGTTCGTATTGCAAGAAGTCTGGTCATGGCTTCGAGGAGTGTTACCAGCGCCAAAACTGCACTCACTGCAAAAGGTCTGGACACATAGCAGCATAATGTTTTCAGTTACATGGCAGAGATAAGGTGTTAGCTCGAAAGAAGAAGAGCTTTGCAAATGTGGCCAAGGTTACAGAACAGTCAGATGGCGATGAGATTGAACAAGGAGATGGACTGACTCCCCGTCAACTGCAACAAATCGCCCAGATGATTAAAAGCGCAAGCACAGAATCGAAGGCAGAAGAGGTGGATTATTGTCATTTCTCAGGTAATCGACTAATCTGTCTAAATAATAAGCTTTGCCTCTTGAGTAATCGCACGAATAGTCAGTTTAAGGGGAAGTGGATCATTGATTCCGGCGCAACCGACCACATGTCGGGAGCCGGAGTTCTGTTTGAAAAATGGAGGAAGCTTGACAGAGAGAGGGTAGTCATCTTACCGGATGGCAGTCCGCAAAGCGTTACCCTCGTCGGCGATGTCAGAGTTGGAAACTGGCTGTTGTTGAAGGAAGTTCTATATATTCCCAATTTTATGTTCAATCTCATCTCAGTGAAGAAGATAGTTAAATAGCTCAACTGTGCTTTGGTATTTGATGACAATGGGTGTTTTCTACAGGACCGTATTACAAGTCCACCTGAGCGCTACTTTGGGCTGGGCCAGGAGAATCTGTATGTGCTGAGTGCGGGTGAAGCAGGCACATGGGCTGGTGCGAGTTTGGGCCTGAGCGGCACCGACACCAGATCTGCAGAGGATACAGGCCACGTTAGTTCAGAAATAATAGGTGTGCAAGAAATAAGTCCGAGAGCTAAAGAAATTCATGTTAGTCTTGGACATGTTCCGTTTTGGAAACTTGTAACACTTGGTTTAATAAAAGAAGCAGTGTTTCCTTCTGATTATGCTTGTGATGTTTGTTACAAATCTAGAGCACAACGTCCGCCGTTCATGAATTTAGTTAGCAAGACTAAAAGAGCTTTTGAATTAATACATATAGATGTCTGAGGACCGTTTCGTACCGACACTTATAATGGTCACCAATATTTTGTTTGCTTCGTTGATGACTTTACTCGTACAACATGGGTTGTCCTTATTAAGCATAAATGGCATGCTTGGGTAACTGTTGTGAATTTTATTCGCATGGTGGAACGACAGTTCGAGGTAAAAATTAAAATGGTCAGAACAGATAATGCTAAAGAACTTGGCAGTTCCAATGAAGGGAGGCAATTCTTTGCACAAGAGGGCATTATTCATCAAACTTCTTGTGCACATACACCTCAGCAAAATGCGGTTGTCGAAAGGAAGCACAAGTATCTTTTAAGACAGTAAGGGCATTGTTCTTCCAATCGCAAGTTCCTCTAGCTTATTGGGCAGAATGCATACTGCACGCGACATTTCTGATAAATAGGCTACCTACCAAAGCCTTGAATGGAAAAACACCGTTTGAGAGTCTATACCATGTCAAGCCTTCTTATGATGATTTAAAACCTTTCGGTTGCTTGTGTTATAAAACGATTGTGGGGCCAAAAGGAGGAAAATTCGAACCACGAGGAGAAGCTTGTGCGTATCTCGGGGAAGAACCTCGAAAGAAGGGTCATAAGATTATGAATTTGCGAACACGTGTTGTCGAGGTCTGTCGGGATGTTAAGTTTCATGTTCGTATTTTCCCTTTTGCTGACCAGCGACACCATGGTATTCTGACTTTGCATGACACTGTTGATCATAACAGTATATTGCCCGTTCTCTTGGATGAAGAGAATAATATTCTCAGTGGGCATCCTAGTGAGCAGGTTCCTCACACTGAAATAGACGAGCAAGATGGGTGTATTTCCCATGTTCAGGATGTTAACAGTCAGGATGTTTCCCGTGACGAGTTGCGTCGTTCCAGCAGGGTGAGTCACAGACCAGGGTATCTTGCGGATTATGTTTGTAATACGTCCTTCCAAGAAATTTTGGATGAGAGAGTCTATAATAGTGGTCAGTGTGAGAATCTTCTTCCAGGTTGTACTAGTCTGACAGAGACTACGCCTATCCACTCTATAGCGCTCCTTTCAGCTGAGTCTCTTGTTCACAATGATTATGTGGAACCGCATAATTATCACATGGCCGTACAAGATGAAAATTGGCGCATAACCATGCAGAAGGAATTACGCGCCTTAGAAGAGAATGATACATGGGATGTTGTTATGTTACCCCGTGGAAAGAAAGTAGCGGGATGCAAATGGGTTTATAAAGTTAAACTCAAGTCAGATGGCACTTTGGAGAGATATAAGGCGCGTTTGGTAGCCAAAGGGTTCACGCAACGACATGGTCTGGATTATCATGAGACGTTTTCGCCTGTTGTTAAGTTGACCACTATACGTTCTCTCATTGTCGTTGCACTTCACAGAGGGTGGATAATCAACCAGTTAGATGTTAACAATGCTTTTTTGTACGACGATCTAGATGAGGAGGTTTATATGAGGGTGCCACAAGGTCTCGAGGTGACAGGTACCAACAAAGCGTGTCGTTTGAAGAAGTCTTTATATGGATTGAAATAAGCCTCCCGCCAGTGGTTTTCTAAATTAGGGAGTTTTCTTAAAACTCTTGGCTTTACTCAATCCAAGAATGACTATTCCCTTTTTCACAAAGACGGTACAGAGGGCACAATGTTCATTGCTGTTTATGTTGATGACATGTTGATTGTTGGACCTAATCAACATGAAATTGATAGCGTCAAACGGTCTCTTGACGATAACTTCAAGATCAAAGACTTGGGTACCTTGCATTATTTCTTAGGGATTGAATTTATCCGTACCGTCCAAGGGTATATTCTTTCTCAAAAGAAGTTTTGCGCAGAGCTTATACAGGAGTTTGATTGTCAAGATAGCCGAATCACCAAAGGTCCGATGGTAATGGGAAAGTCATTGCTTGCTACAGATGGGACTCCGCTTCGTGATCCTACATCTTACAGACGGCTGGTTGGCAAATTAAACTATTTGTCCAATACAAGGCCTGATATTAGCTTCACAGTTCAAGTGCTTAGTCAGTTCATGCAAAACCCGAGTGATGTCCATATGAATGCAGCTATGCACACATTGTGTTATGTCAAGGGCACAGTTAACTATGGAGTTGTCCTGACTCGTAGTCCAAAACTTGATCTTGTGGCATATTATGATTCAGACTGGGCAGCTTGCCCTAACACGAGGAAGTCCGTATCAGGCTACTATATTTTTCTTGGGGATAGTCCTATCTCTTGGAAAACAAAGAAGCAAGGATCTGTTTCTCTTTCCAATGCCGAAGCTGAGTATCGTTCCCTACGACGCGTTACTGCAGAGTTAACTTGGCTTACTCGTTTGTTGCACGAGCTTGGCGTTAGTGATGTGGTTCCTATACTTGTTAAGTGTGATAATCAATCTGCTATCTACATAGCTCGTAATCCTGTTTTCCATGAGCGTACTAAGCACATAGAGATTGATTGCCACTTTGTGCGTGACAAAATACAACAGGGCCTTGTGAATGTTGTTTACACTCATACATTCACTCAGCTTGCAGACATGATGACTAAAATTCTTCCTGGCAGCCGGTACAAGGAGCAGTTGCCACGAATGGGAATGCATAATGGTGCTTCTTCAAGCCTCGGTAAACTTCCTTTACCCGCGGCTTGAGGGGGGGGGGGGTATTGGGGCTGAGAGGTTCCCACAAATATCTCAACAGAAACTCAGATGAAACTCAGATGAATATCTCAACAGAAACTCAGTCACTCACGAGGAGTATCAAGAAAGGATATAATTTGTTAATATTTATTTGTATTTATTGTATTTATCATAATCTGTTTTATTCTGTTTTTATTCTCCTTAGCGCTTAGGTAGTCATATTGTTACAGTAAGATTTGTATATATTAGCTACATAGCAGCTCTTGTATAGATACACGTACAGAATATTGAATGAAAGTACTGCACTTACATTATCTTTACTCTCAAAACAAACCTAAATCTATTAGTGTACATGTGGAATTAATAAGGGCATTAAAAAGGCACTAGATGAAGACAAGTTTGTAGCTTTTCTAATGGGACTGAACCGTGAGTATCTGTCCATTCGTGGACATATTTTAGCAATGCAAGAACCACCAGAACTGGAGAAAGCCTTTGCTCTGGTTGTTCAGGAAGAGGAACAGAGAGGTGGTAAACCCACAACAGAGGATTCTATGTCTTTCTACAGTCATAGGACCACCAACATAGACAGTTCGAAAAACCCTAGCATCAGGGGCGAATCAGATAGAAGGAGAACACAGTGTGGTCACTGTAAAAAAATAGGTCACAGTACCGAAACTTGCTTTCAGAAACAAAGGTGCAATCACTGTAAAAAGAACGGTCACACTAAGCAGGATTGTTACTTTCTCCATGGGCGAGAGAATGTACTCGCGAGAAGAAAGAAAAGCTACGCAAACATAGCAAAGACAGATGAGCAAATCGGCACAAACAACAGCGACACACAGTCACATAAAGAGGATGGTTTTACACCCAGGCAGATCCAACAACTTACAGAGATGATTCACAGCGCTAACACCGGAACCAAACCAGAGGAACAATCACACTGTAATTTCTCAGGTAATGGTTGTTATTGCGCTAAATTGTGTTTTCTTAGCTCACACGATTCTTTTGAAGGACAGTGGATTGTGGATTCGGGAGCAACCAACCACATGTCAGGAAATAGGGCAAGTTTCAAAAACTGGCGGTGATTGAACGAGGGAAAAACCGTGGTATTACCTGATGGTAGGCCGTAACTTGTTCAATTCGTCAGAGATGTTAGGCTGGGAGAACGATTCTAGCTGCGCGACGTTCTCTTTGTGCCAGAGTTCATGTTCAATTTGTTGTCAGTACAGAAATTAGCTTGTTGAATGTTCTGTAGTTTTTGACGATAATGGCGTGTTTGTACAGGTCCGTACTACAGCACAGGTTAACCGGGTTGGACGCAGTCTCCATGGGCTTTACGTTTTGGATTCATCGCAGGCAAACCTTGAGCTCGGGAAACTGCAGCCCAAGGTGATGCTGGGCCAGCGGCGCAGACTGGATCAGGGAGATACAGAACAGACAAATTTGGGCCTGGGCCAGATGTCGTCTATGGATTCTGATAATAAAGGTTGGACATTTATTTCTTGTTCTAAAGTGGTAGACTTACATGTTACACTTGGACATGTACCGTTTAAAAAACTCGTTTCCATGCCGTAGACACCAAAAATTCTCACCCCATAAAGCAAATCCCAAAATAATAAATGAAATAAGAGGGCTCGTCGCCTTTCTTTGTCAAAACGTATCAATGTGCATGCCAAAACGAAACCATCATTTCATGATAAAATTCTTAAATCATTTTTCTCAAAGCATTTCAGAAAAAAAAACGGTTTCCAAAAACGAATTTCCGACAACCATCCGGTTTTAAACCCATTTATTCACTTACCATATTATTGCTTTTGTTTATTTATTTAGTTATCTCTTATTTTTATTTATTTTTTTACTTATTTATTTTATTTTATCATTATTATTGCTACTTTTAATTATCTTCTAGCATTTACTTTTCATTTTATCATCATCATTTTCATTGTTGTTTCTATCATTTTATGTGTTTCTCACTATTATTATTCGTATTAGCACATTTCGTTTTGTCGATAGTTTGATTAAACTTTCTCTCATTTTATTTCGTTATTTATCTCATTTACCGCTACTCGTACATATCTAATTTAATTCTCGTTTTTGTTACAATCACTTGTATTTTTATCACATTGTACTAGTACTATTTCCTTATTTCATGTACGTATCATCATGTTATTCCGTTTATTTTATGTTTCTATTACGTTTTGTATTTTATTGTTTACAGTCCATAATTTCATGATTCTTAGAAAATAATTCATTTTGCTAGATTAAACTCTTTCGTTTTACTGTATATCTTCATTTAGAACACTAGCGTTTTAAAAGGATTATTCAGCTCGAGAAAAAGCTCTTGTATTATTTCTCACGTTTAAGTATTGAGTTCTGTCATTAGCTTAACTAGTTAGAATGTGAGAGGGAGATGATGTAGGTCTCAAGTTCGATCCTTGGTAGGGGCAAAGGTTCTATTTTTTTATGGTATGCCAGACATGGCCTTGGGCCTATCCCTGACCCATCGTGGCCCTCCCTGCAGATTTGAGTTCAGTTTTCTATCCTAATACCCTCAAAATAAAGCCCATTTTATTCAGCTAGCCCACTAAAAAGATCAGGTGGCCTTTCCTTTCAAAAACCCTAGTCTTCTTTTCTTAAAGACAAAAAACCTATAGACCATTCTAATCAGCCAGCCGACACCCACATTTTTCTCTGTCGATTGGAACATTCCTCTTGATATTCCTCTTCAGTTTGAAACCTCGAGACAAGAAAAACCAGATTGCTCATCTTCGTCTTTCCCCGAAATTTTCCATTTTCTTCTTCGAGTCTTCATCCCCAGTCACCCATCGAACTCGCACGTCTTCCTCACTGTTTCATTTTCTTTTAGTTTCAGAGTAAGTAACTCCCTACTATCTGTTGTTACGAAGTCGATTTTGAGTTTACTACTTCTACTCTTGCAGTCTTTGCGTTCTGTACAAATCCTCCAGTTTCTCCTTCTCGGTTTGCTCTATCTTTGATTTTACATAGTCAAGCAAGCCGAATCGGGAATGGCTCTAATGAGCGTGAGGGATATAGCCTTTCCGGAATTAGCTTCCGATGGTGGTGCTAAGTCCCACGTTTCGAGCCTCCATCTTCTTCTTGTCTTCTTCAAACCATCAAAGTTTTTATAATTTCTATTCTAGCTTCGATTTCGACTGTAAACGAACACCAAGCCTCTATTAAGTTTCGGTTTTTGTAAGTTCATATGTAAGTCGAACACTTATTTTTACTTTTGTTCCTTTATGAATGTATTCCAATGTATACCAAACCCTGATATTGGGTCCACGGTTTTGAGAGTAGCAAGAGATGGAGATTTACAAGTAGATTTCTGCTCGAAACACTTTGTAATGTTAATATTCTGTCTTTCTCTTTCAAGAGCCAATTTCTTGGATATTATAAGGCTGTTTTTGCTCGAGTATATATAAGATCCTGGACATTGTTTTGACCGTACCCATATGCAGGTTTAATTTGTGATTTATTGATGTATCACTTGAAACCCATTAACTGCGTTATCATCCTCTATTTTTTTTCTTTTCTTTTTTCTAGAAGATCACTCACCCTGTATATGTAGTTTCTCCAGTCTTGAGAATAAGTTCACACCAGTTTGAGACACACGTCTCAGTTCATAATCTCAATTTTATTTTTTTCTGTTTACCTGTGCACTGTTTTGTTGGTTTGATCTGGCATGGAATTGTCTGAATGCCTCATTTGTACAAAAGAGATAAGCTCCCACCTGGATAACTGTTAGAGCTAATGGTGTTTGTCTTTCTGGAATCTGATTCGATTCTACCCATGGCCCAAAGGGAGTTGTTATATTGCACATTAAACTCACACTATCTCTAGTTTCTGCAATTTTTGGTATTGTTTCATATTGTTAGACTGTTTACCAATTGAGATGCTAATGTGTATTCATCTATTTATTGTTGCCTTGGCTATACTAGCTCTGTACAGGAAACTCCTCCTTCTAGACTAAAGTGACCATTACTTGACATGGCCTAATCGACCCATTACATTTTCGTTCAGATACATTACTCTCAGATTCTTCATTTTGTTGTTTTATCTCAGACTTTTAACATGTAGTTTGCACTAACTGTGGGTATGTTGTTTGGTTTTGCCCTCTCATTGTATAACAGGAAAACTTTAAGTTTCTCCCTCCTGGTATTCTTTCTACACTCCAAAAAGCCGCAGGAATTATTGAATGAATCTGTGTATTTGATCAACCACATATCTATCTGTTACTTATGTTTTGGGTTTGTGATGTTAAGTTCTGGTTTGCTTGAACGTTTTTGAGCTCCTGATGATGGACGTTTTTGGTTATTCCTTGAACATACTTGAGCTTCTAGTGATTAATTCTACTTTGTGTATATGTATACATTTTTCTGGAGCTTTGTCTCATTTGTGGGTCTCACACATTTCGTGTAGTTCACACTGTTAATTGCCCTCATCCTGGTATTGAAATTGCAAGACTAATGTAGAATCGGACCTAGGCAAACTTGGTTCGTAAGGCTGGGGTTTTAGATAAACAAGAAATGGCAAATGAAGTGATTTTGTATCTAGATTCATGCTGACCAATTGATGATTCATGAAGTTTAGTGAGCTTAGGATGAACACCTACTATGGTATCTGAACTTATCAGCTCAATGTAAAAAATCATCAAAGAATTTAGTCAGGAAAGAATTAGAAATTCATTGCTCTTTTAGCGACTCAACATGTGGGATTAGTAATCTGCTGTTCAACTTCATTTGTTGTCCGACTGTTGCTAAATCATAAAAAAAAAGAGCATCAAAGCAAAATAGAAACTGAAGGGTTTAGCAGCTTAGTGTGGTTTTGTTGGACGCTTGAAGTTAGTGATACTAGGCTCCAGAGCATTACTATCTTTCAGAGTTTGCGCTCAGCTGTAGATAACAATAAAGTAGGATTCATTTTGTTGCAATTTGCTTGGCTTCATCCATTATGAGATTGCCTCTCTGATTTCATTGCGCTATACGTGTATATGCTTGTTACCTCAGCATTGTTACAATTTTTTATTTCTTCGTTTATTACTCTTGTTTATTGTTTAAACCTTAGTTATTATGTCCTTTAGGTCCTAGCCATGAGGATAGAGGGGGTACCCCTGGACTAATAGGTCATTGACCAATCTCGTGGTGGTGACACCCCTAACCCCTAAAACACACATCTAAAATATGTATATGTATGTATATAGGCCAACATTCTCATTCAAAATTTCTCTCCAACAAGCCCAAATAACAAATCAGGCCCAAATCACTCAACCTGGCCCACTTTTTACCTTACCCACTTCTAACTTGACCCATTCAGCCCAATAAGCCCATCGGGCCTAATCCATGTGTGGCCTAACCCTGAAAATAAACTCAAAGCCCATTTCAAAGCACAATCGGCCCATCAAGCTTGATACAAGCCCAACTCGGCCCATCAAGCCCAAATTCGGCCCAAGCCCAAATCCGGCCTAAGCCCAACCCAAAACCGGCCCAAGCCCAACCCAAAACCGGCCCAAGCCCAACCCCAACCCCAAAGTCAAACCAAGTCCACAAAAGTCAAACCAAGTCCACAAATGTCAAACCATGACCAAAAAATGTTGACCATGACCAAAAAACATTGACTTTGACCAAAAACATTGACCTTGACAAAAAACATTGACCTTGACCAAAAACATTGACCTTGACCAAAAATGTTGACCTTGACCAAAAATCTTGACCTTGACCAAAAAATGTTGACCTTAACCCAACTTTGACCCAACCCGAACTTCAATCCAATTCAAACTCGACCTCAATCCAAACCGAACTCGACCTCAATCCAAACCAAACTCCAATTCAATTCAAACCTATTTCATCCAGCTCAATTCAATTCAACTCAAACCCAAATACATTTCATGCAATCCACATTCAACTTGTAAATTCCTTTCATAATCCAAAAACCAAAAAAAGAATTTCAAATCATCACTTTATTCAAAAAGAAACCATTTTGTGGAATTTTAAAGGAAAAACTCTTCTCAAATGCATAAATTTCTTCTCATATATACAAAAAGTTTTCTCTAAAAACATTTCTCAAAATCAGCGTTTCTGTACAGAGAATTCCGAACGACTTCAAAAGTTTTTTTAACTTAGTTTTCAACTAAAAAATAAACCGTTTTCGGGGAACATGGGATGTCTAACACCTTCAAAGAACGTCACCTTCCTAGTTAGACATCGCTTGTCTCTCTTCCAAAATAAAAATCCGAGGCGGGGCACTGGGGTCGTAATCTCCCTTGTCGCAGTCTGGATCTCTTTAGGTGGGGCATTAGGGTGACAAACTTCCCCTAATTGTAGCCTAGATTTTTATGAGGCAGGGTGCTAGGGAAGTAACGACCTTCCTAGTTGCAGCCGGGATTTTAGAATCGTCTAACTCCCTTCCACTCGATTTCAGTATTTTCGGCTTTTAATGTTTTAAACCTGGGAGTTAGAGACGTTATTAGGGTTTGACCGAGAACACCTCATTCATGGTGTTTCTCTCTAAATCCTATTTTTGACATAAATTCATTGCCCCATCTTTCGAGCCTCGGCACTTACCATTAATTAAGTGTTGTGTTCAAGGGGGTACATAGGGTAATCCCTCGGGATTATCCGCCCTTTTACAACAAAAAATGATTTTCGGTTTTAAAAACTTTAAGAGAGACAATTTTGACAATCATTCCTCCAAACAATTCAGTCCACCATCATCTCACTCTAGATTCAAAATATCCCAAAACATCAACCCTTTCAGAATCTCAAATCCAAAAAACCCAGGACGTCTATCTAAACTTCAATTGCCTCACACACTCAAATCATTATCCATACTTGAAACATCTCCCAAATCCCAACATTCTCTCAAACTTCTAAAGTCTCATAGGCCTGAGCGCCTCACAGACTCAATCATTCTAAGATTTCAATGTCTCACAGACCCGAGCATCTCACAGACTAACACCTTAAATCTAAACTTCTCGAAATTTCAAACTCCTCTCAATCTTGAACCCCTCAAAACCCTTCAAAACCTCAAATTCCCATAACCCATAAACCGTGAACTATGTAAGGTCTGATCTCAACGGGGAGTTGAGTACGTAGGCAGCCCATCTAGGGTGCGACCCCATTCCAAACAAAAAACCCCTTTTTCCCCTTTAAGGTGGTTCTCATGTCTCTCAAAACGCTCAAACCTTCTTTGGCTTCCACAAACTTCAAACCATTAGACTCCAAGTCTTGTCTATTCACTCGAGCTCAGACTTTTCCCAAATCTTCCATTATACACTCTCCAAATTCATCTATTCCTCTTCTGGGCGCTAGTTTGGCAGAAAAGCCCGCCTCATCCACTCTCTTTCTCTCTTCTCGTCTTAATCATATCCTTGACTTTTAAATGAATCTCTCTAAAAAGGTTTTGAAAGAAGAAAAATCCCTAAAATTAGAGACCGAGGTTTCCTCGGGCACCAATCCGAAGTCGTGGTTGTTGCCACTTCTAAGGGGTGTACCCAGTGCGAACCCACAATAGAATCTCTGTAGTGACCAGATAAGTCCAATCCATATGCAAATCACAGAGTCAATTAACAGTTCTTAGAACCCTTCTCCTCCCTTCATAGTTCCTTAGGTCAAACTAGGTGGCGACTCTAGTCAACTCCGCCTTATAGAGGCATAAGTCCACGTGGAGCCCATTGAGAGCGGGTGTAGTGTTCACTAACACTCCCCTTTATGCTTTCTGGGAAAGACGGACGATAAAGTAGGTATTTGAGGGCTGCCATAAATAATGGGTTTTCACCCTCCAAAGAATGGCATTTTCTAGGATCTGGGCTTCTCAGTCAAACCATGTTTAGATAGACCCCCCTTATACCGAAAAATCACCCTCCACCCATGTGTTTAATTAAAGATTCTGATATTCCAGTTGATTATGTTTGCGATGTCTGTTATAAAAGTAGAGCTGAACGGTTACCTTCGTCGTTCATTATTAAAACCAAAAGGCTTTTGCGTGATTCATGTCGCATTTGAGGTCCGTTCAAAGTGGAAAAGTACAACGGTTATAAATACTTTGTTTGTTTCGTTGATGATTTCACTAGAATGACCTGGGTTCATCTTATCAAACAGAAAAGTGCAGGATGAGAAGTTCTTGTAAACTTCATCAGAATGATTGAGAGGCAATTTGACACACGAATCAAAGTCATTCGAGCAGATAATGTCAAAGAACTTGGTAGCTCTAATGACGGTCAACAATTCTTTGCCAAAGAAGGTATAATTCACCAGACAACTTGCCCTTATACACCACAACAAAACACTGTGGTAGAACGCAAACATAAGTATTTACTCGAAACAGCGAGAGCGTTATATTTTCAGTCTAATGTTCCTCTCTGTTATTGGGGTGAGGGTATACTGCATGCAGCTTATTTAATTAACAGACTTCCTACCAAGGCTTTACAGGGTAAGACTCCGTTTGAGATTTTGTATGGGCATACGACAACATATGATGACATTCAACCCTTCGGATGTCTGTGTTACAAAACTATTGTGCATCGACCAGAAGGGAAGTTTAGTGCACGAGGAGAATCGTGCATTTATCTTGGTGAAGATCCACGAAGGAAGGGGAAATAAAGTTCTGAGCATTAATCACCGCACAGTGAAGGTTTGCAGAGATGTTAAATTCCACAGTCATGTTTCCTTATGCGATAGCCACAGTGGACCATTCTGCGGTCAATTTCCCTACTTCTAATACTCCAGTGGATTCTTCATCTACTGATGTACATTATGCTGTTTTTGATGAGGATATACATACGGAGCAATCTTCACCTATTGTTAACACTCCCTTGGTTGAGCAACATGTTCCTGTCAGACGTTCTAGCAGAAGCAGTCATAAGCCTAGTTATCTTGATGATTATGTCTGTAGCACTGCATTTCAGGATGTCCTCATCGAGCGGGTTTACAAAGGTAACAATACATCTGGATTTTTACTTCCTGATTGTGCCAGTCTCACAAACATCACTCCTCGTGCTTGTACAGCCTTTTTGACGTGTACTACGCCCAAGCTTGACACTGCTTTGTATGAACCCACAACTTATCACGAGGCCGCGCAACATGCGCATTGGAATAAAGCAATGGATGACGAGTTGAATGCTCTTAAACAGAATGATACATGGGATGTCATTACTCTTCCTAAGGGAAAGAAAGTCATTGGTTGTAAGTGGGTCTACAAGGTCAAGCTCAAGTCTGATGTTACATTGGAATGATATAAAGCAAGACTGGTGGCAAAAGGTTTCACCCAGCGACACGGGCTGGACTATAACGAGACTTTTTCTCCTGTTGTTAAGATGACTACTATTCGAGCACTCATTGTTGTAGCTCTTAACAAAGGTTGGATCATCAATCGACTTGATGTAAATAATGTGTTTCTTCATGGTGATCTAGATAAGGAGGTGTATATGCGGACTCCACACGATCTTGCTGTGGACGGGCACAACAAAGCTTGCTTACTCAAAAAGTTCTTATATGATCTCAAGCACGCTTCCCGTTAGTGGTTTTCTAAACTGGCTACTTTCTTACGTCATCTTCAATTTTCGCAATCCAAGAACGATTATTCTTTGTTTTACAAGGATACAGACAGTGGCAGAATCTTCTTGGCTGTTTATGTGGATGATATTTTGGTGGTAGGTGGCAACCAGGAAGAAATCAATGATATCAAAAAGGCTTTAGATGTGAATTTTCGCATTAAAGACTTGGGCTCTTTGCATTATTTCCTAGGGATTGAGTTTATTCGCACGACCCCTGGATATATATATTGTCCCAACAGAAATTTTGCATGGATCTCATACAAGAATATGGATGTGAGTCTCGCAAAGCCACTCAAGGACCAATGGTGGTTGGTAAAACTTTGTTGACTGATGATGGTGCATCTTTGCATGACCCTTCTCTTTATCATCTGCTTGTGGGTAAAGTCATCTATTTGTCTAACACACGACCTGATATCAGTTTCACAGTTCAGCATCTCAGTCAGTTCATGCAGAATCCTGATGACACGCACATGGAAACTGCTCTACATGCTCTGTGTTATGTCAAAGGGACCATGAATTATGGTATTGTTCTTTGAGCGGGTTCTTCTCCATTAGATCTAATGGCTTATTGTGATTTTAATTGGGCAGCCTGTCCTAATACCAGACGGTCCGTTTCTGGGTATTATATCTTTTTAGGTGACAGTCCTATCTCCTGGAAGACTAAAAAGCAAGGCTCTGTATGTAACACCCCTCTCAGTAATCACGATATAATCTCTCACGTAGCAATAAATAAAACGTCTCGCAGCGGAAAAACAAATAACCATTACAAAACTCACTCGGGTGTCACCGGCCGTTACTCGCCCATGCGAGCAACGCAGCCAAACTACATCCAACTTCCAATACAAATAAACTGCTAACCGCAGTGATAACGAGAAACCCCTATACATCACACTAAGTTCATAAACCATAAACATCGACAAGTGAGCGTCTACCCAATCCTGAATACACAACCTTACCATAATACAATTCACCATCTTCATTGCTATACAACATCTCCAAGTGTGGTGACAAAAGTAACACTCCAATTACCCTGTTCCTGCTCTTCAGCTCCGACAATGATCAACAACCTGTAATGGTGTAGTATCAGCGATAGACGCTGAGTATGCCGGGCCTGGACCCTAATGGTCACTTGTCATTTTAACCATCTTATTATTAGATCGGTTTCATGCTTTACCATTTTACAGTTATAACAATACTGAAATAAACATGTATAACATACATATTCATCCATCCAAATATTCATAGATATTCAACCATCCATCCAATCCACAATCATTTAATAACACCATCCACAACTATATATCGAACGTATCGAACAATAACAATATAATGTACAATGTACATTCGCCGTAGCGTACAGTGTTCATATTTAATTTACCTTGGCCTTGTAGGCTCCATCCAACCATCAACACACAATAAAATAACCACAAGTATAACCAATGAACAACAAAGTGAAACAACGAGAATAATAAACAAGTATTTAGTCTCGTCCATGGTATTTTTCGCCACTGTATAAGTCTCAATTGTTTTAGTTGTTCAGTTATACCTAGTGACAATGTCTCGTTAAAACGACATGTCTCTAGTTACCCATATATTATGGCGGGTCACCCACGGCAGTAGCCACTCCAACGGTAGAGTCTCCGACCAACGAGCCATTCTAGCTCACGGGAAACTTTCTTGATACTTACGGACCCGTACGCGGACATCCTGGTATCGTTTTTGTGATCACAGCGCGCACCAAGAGCCACATCCTCTTGGCTTTACTTCCATTCCATTAATTAATTAATTATACCATCGCATCGCATTACCAATTTTTCTAACACAGCAGACTAAGGTCATTAGTCCAATCCGGAGTCTGTAAACTCGAGATCCAGTGCTAGATACAAGAGCGGCGTATAGAAAGGCCAATGCTCCGTATAAAAGTCTCAGATAATATGTATATGTTATTATCATAGTGCTACAACGTTTTACTTACGTTCCTTATATTTCATATAAGATAGCACCATAGCCGCTAGTTCGTTTTATATATATAGGTTCATATATACGAACCAATACTGTTAACTCAACAACAGTAAATGATAAGCAGTTATAAATATACAGTTCATGCATATTAATTATCACATCCAGACAAACAATCTTATCACAGCTCACACAACAACATACAAGTTATATCAACCAAATCCGAGTCCAAGGAGCAACCTTAGGACAACTCGGATCAAACCCCTTTACATACCGTTCACCCTGATTGTATTACGGTGGAGTATGAATCAGCAAGATCCTATGCTCCGTGTAGTCCGCTAGCTCGTCGAGCGTCTTGTCAGAGGTACAATCTAAACGGTAATAAACTATAAGTCAGTCTCCATGACTAACTACATCCGGTATCTCCGAATAATAAGTAACCCCGACAGTTCACCCCTGTTTTCTACAGTTGTTCGTTACAGGTTTCTCTAAAACAGTCGGTTTTGTTACTTATAACGCGTACGTCATAATATTTCAACTGTTAAGTTTAATTCACTATTTCCTTTTTAATCTTATCCACCATCTAGTTTAGGTACGTAACCCATAGTTGCATGTATGCATGCATGATTATATTATATTATATTCTTTTTCTTATTGTATCATTTATTTTATTGTATTCTCTTTCGTATTGTTTTATTTTCTCACCATCCTTCATAATTCGACATGTTGTATAATCCCTTTATCTTTAGCAAATAATATTTGCTTCCAAAACTCATAACTTATAGTTCGTAACTATATTTTTTTTTAATAACCACCACCATTAAATCATAGGATTTCCAACCAAAATATATCCACCTTATATACATTACTCTTGTGTATGTATATATTTACCACGTAGGTAACTTCCATGAGTTTAATAAACTCTTATATTTTATGTTACTTTTTTTATCAGCTTTTATTAGATGATTATTCCCATTAGTTGTATCATATTGTACAACTTATATTAAGATTATTATCCTAATATCACATAACATCTTATGTTGTATAATTACAACTCCTAAGGTTTATTCCATAAACACCTTAGTTTATAAATCTCATTTATTTATAGTTTGTCACATTATTTCATGTGAGTACCCTTCCTTATATTAATTCCATCTAAACCATATCATTGTCATAACATTTATAACATTATAGACCTTAGTCTAAAATTCATCTTTCAACTCTTATTAACTCAGTATAGCCCTTAACTTAATTTAAATTCCGTTTTGACCACATAACATTATGTAATGTTATACCATATACTAATATCATACTATGTGATATTTTTATTCCCTTTAACTTATAACCTATAGTTTTATACAAAACTATTTATTATTGCCTCTTAGGCACCATAAGAAAATCTTATTCTTTTCCATAAACCATAGTTTCCTTTATTTACAAAATCACCCCTTTCTTTTTACCATGTTATATATACCATTTAATAACATTTCTAACTTATAAAAGAGTATAACCTATGGTTAATTTTTGTAAATTCCGAACAGCCCTTGTGCTATTCTATAATTGCCATTTGGCCCTATTTATAACATATAGTTCAAAATTCACAAAACCATATATTATACACATATCTTATTAAATACTCTTATATGATTCTAAAATCTCCAAATTCCACCAAAGGGTTATGAATATCCTTATTAACCCATATACTTTCAATATTTACCATTCCACCATCTATTTTTCTCCAAAGTGTCATAATGACATTATAACTATTATATATATAGTTTATTTTAATTCCAAAAACATTCCAATAAATTCCTAAAAATTCCTAATAGCCCATGGGTGTTTAAAATACCATTGTACACCCCTTTATTTTCAGTAATAACATATTTACCACATATGTTATAAAAATATTACCATAAGATACTTTTTATTATACCACCTTAATAAGTTATTTAACTTATCTATTTTGGTCAAAACCTATCATATGGTCAAGGTTGACCACCTTAATATTTTCCTTGACCATTAATTTCCTTTATTCACGGTTTGTACCCATACTTTTCAAAAATTACCATTTAACCCCAAAACTTTATAAAATCTTATAAACTTTTTTAACCCTTTTAACTCTAATTTTCGGCCTTATTTTTCTAAAGCCCCCAAATTTAATTTAATTACACCAAATACCCCATTTATTTTCGGTAATGCATTTATACTACTTAAACTTAATTAAAAGCTTGTAAATGCATAAATAAAATGGCCTAAAATACATGGCCTTATTACAAACATTGGCTTGCAAAATAAATTACACATAAATGTCCCAAAATACATATAAAATTTCGGCCTCACCATATAATTTTCATTTATTTACCAAACTTCCACATAATGTCTTAAATTTGACATTTATGCTTGTTTAATTAGTTATAAAATTTATTAAGCCATTCCTTAATCATTTTAAGGTCAAACAAGACCTTATTTCACCTCTTCACTCACGGCAATTAATTAGGAATAGCTTAAACTTGTATTAATGTAACAAGTTAAGGTTTTAAGTAATTTATACCTTGATTTAACCTAGATAGAACCTTGTTTGGTTCGGCCACCTTAAGTAGAAATTCTCCACAACTTGTTTTACATGTTTTCAAACAGAGAACAAGGCCTAGTTAGTCTCCAAGCAAGATCTAACCATAAGAAGTAATTTAATGTAAGATTTAAGGCAAAAATCACCTTAAGAATGCAAGGAGAGTTCAAGATGGTTTCGACCTGAACCAAACACACCACAAGGTGTTAGATCCACCATATTGACATAGGAAATAGTTAGATCTCGAAATGCTACCTTGTTGTTAGGTTTTACCTTGGAAAAATGCCTTAAAAGAGGGTATTTCCTTTGGATCTCGGCCACCTTTGCTCCAAATGGCTAACCAACAGATTCCACATGAAAAGGAGAAGAAGATGAGGCTATGACCAAAGTTTCACAGCCGAACTTGAAGGGAATAAAAAGTTATGAGCTTAAAGCACATTTTTACCTTAAAATGAGATTTTGAGCAACCTTGGTCTCTAAACTTGTTCCATTCGAATTTGATTGATGTTATAACCTTAGAACACTGAGAATAAGCCATAGGAACTGATTAGTCACGAGATCTAAGCATAGGTGGTGAAGAGATGAAGAAAAAGAGCCAAAAACAAGCCTTAAACCATTAATTCGAAGCTTAGAAGTTAGGTTTACCTTCCCAACTGAAGAAGTTCGGTTGAGAGAGCTTGGGAGAGCTTGGAGGAGCTGCTTCATCGAATTGAATGCAGCTAGGAGAGAGAGAGTGACTAGAATTGGTATTATTAGGTTGAAAATGTGCTTTAGATTAGTTTATTGTCTAATAATTGAAGGTGAATCATCAAGGGGATAAGGAGGGAGCAAGGAGCCGGCTGATTGAAGAAAGGAGAGGCTCCTCACACGTTTTTCCAGCTGGAGAATTCAAATAATGGAGTGAAAGTGTGTATAAACTAATAAAAAGGCAAAAGTAGCCCTTAAATCATGGAGATATGTTGGTGTGCTGTCTTTTGGATGTGCAAGTGGCTAAATGGAGCCTATCTTGCTGTAAATGTCGAACTTACATGGTCTAAGGGGTCAACTTTGACCTCTTGACCAATCTTAGTCAATATTGACTCCTGCGGGCCCCCTTTTAGGGTTTTATTAATATTTTAATATTAAATTTGTAAAAATTCGTAAATTCTTGGAATTAAATTCCTAATATCATATAATATGATATTTTATCATATTTAAGGGTATTTATAACCTTTTAGCCCATTTAAAACCAATTTAGAAGACAATTACACAAAAACGTGCTTTAAGGAGTTTTAGCGCACATTTCGTGTTGCCTGGTGTTTCTGAGCTCTGTTTCCTTTGACAACGGTCTTTTTGTGTTCCTTACATGATATTTGATCATGTAATTCAATTTTATATCATTTAGAGGTCATTAGACCTTTAAGGTTTCTTAGAGCACATTTTGCCCTTTTTGACCTTGAAGCATGAAAGTGCTTTTTCTTTGTGTTGGAGTGTTGCCCAACAATTGTAATATGTTTAGTAATGTGTTAATATGCTTAGGACAAATTTTTAGGTCCTACATAGTTCATTTGGGTATTTATTTACCCTTAACAGTCAAAGGGTGCAACATCTTGTTTTGTGTTGACCACTGTTGTTCTCAGTTGACTTTTAAGGCATGTTTAGGCCTTAATTAATGTGATTAGATATTTAATCCATGTTTAATAAGTTTAGGGTATTTCACTGTATCTCTTGCTATTGCAAAGGCGGAATATCGGTCTTTACGTCGTGTTACTACAGAGTTGACCTGGTTGACCCGCCTTTTGAGTGAACTTGGCGTTGATAATATTACCCTGATCCCTGTCAAATGTGACAACCAATCCGCTATACATATAGCGAGGAATCCAGTGTTTCATGAACGGACAAAACACATTGAAATTGATTGCCATTTTGTATGGGATAAAATTCAGCAGGGTCTAGTCGATGTGGTTTATACACATACTTCCTCACAGTTAGCAGATATGATGACTAAGCCTCTTCCAGACACACGTTACAAACAATAGATACAGCGCATGGGGATGCATGAACATACCTCACCAAGCCTTGGTAACCTTGCTTACCTGCGGCTTGCGGGGGGTATTGGAATAACAAGGAGCATATATTGGAATAATCAGTTTATTAGATATGCAAAGATTTAGAATATCTTAACGACTTGTATAATCTCATATTATTTATTTATCTTTACATGTTGTTATATTTTGATAGCTAGAATATAGGAACTAGATTGCTATATATTTACATTGTTTTACATCGCTTGTAATCATCGATCAAACACAGAAACATCAATGAGAAGTTACAACATTTACATATCCTTTTACCAAAAACTACACTTTCAATACTTTTATAAGGAAATATAAGACTCCGAACCTCTCAATTATTGTCCTTGAAAAACAAAATAGGATGATACTAGTGTGGTGATGTGACAACACAATAAAAGAAAATAAGAGATTAGAGCTACAAGAGACAATAGAGACATGACAACACAGTGGAGGAAAAGTAGAGATACCTTTCATTATTGTCCTTGAAAAAACCGGACTCTGATACATAATAAAAATGGCAGTAGACAAGTGGTTGGACATGATAATGAACTACATAAACGCTACAACGTACTACAATACATGATAACACATATCAGAGTTAGTCATCACTCATCCATAAGTTGTTGTCAGAGTCTCCAAATTCACCTGTACTTCAGTTTCTACTAGCATTTGAATCATATCCATGGCCTCAAGATATTCCATGTAATCGTTCACCATCATCTGCACATTGTTGTCATTCCTTATGACCATTTGCCTCCATTATAGATTTGGCCACCAGCATTTCTCTATAATTTATCGAATGAGTAAAAAAGGTCTAACGACCATTATCAAAGCTCGATATGGAATTGTGATTCATCGAATGAAAGGTTGTCCAGTATATTTAAATGTACAACATAAGACAAAGATATTTGTTCAAAATACAAACCTTGTTTATCAAAAGACGGTATGTAATAAAGAAACAACATAGATGTGAGACTCATGATAAAAAGAATGAATTATGGTGAATGGTAATATGGTTTTGAGAGCTCACTAGAACTTCGTCATTTTTATAGGGCAACCACATGGTATATCCATGAGTACGGTGGTATGAATCGGTGTCTTTATTGTCTCTAAAGGTAAAGAGATCTGTTAGGTGTTATCACATCAGCCATGTTGGTTGCAGTGTAAGTATTTACTGTATTTTACAGTCAAAAGACCCGTTAGGTGTTATCACATCATTCCCGTTGGTTGCAACGTAAGTATTTATTGTATTTTACAGTGAAAATACTCGTTCAATCACGACTAGAATTAAGGTTTTTGGGTAACGATAATAGTCGTTACAAAAAATTAAAATTGTTACTTAACTAATTTTTGGTAACGATAAAAGTCATTACAAGTCGTTGCAGGAGGAGGCGTAACGAAAGAGTAAACTATTGATCGTAACAACTTTTATTCGTTATTAAAAGGTTTATCATTACAAAAGATATTATTTTGTAAAAATTATATTGTTATTGTAGTCTCAAATTTATTCAAATTTTTAGTACTATCTTTGGTAACAAATACTTGTAACTAACAACATATATGATAACGATTTAAAGTCATTACAAAAACCTTCGTAACCAAAAACATATTAATATAGTCACATAAATCGGTAAGGTTGTAGTTTGGTAGATGTTTTATTGTTGCTATTGAGCAATGTGTTGTCTACTTCATATCAATTTGATAGTTAACCGAGATAGTTATCAATTTCATTGACTGCTAAGCATTGCTCTCCAACAACTGCTCATGACTCTTCATTAATTGATCAAATTTATTGTCGCTCTCACCTACATGGTATAAGCCTGGGGTACCGCCCCTTGATCCGTCTGCGGCCCAATCTCTGATTTCTTCATAGAGGGATTTAATCCCACTTAGAAATTGCTATCCTGGCTTCTTTAGGACATCTGCACCAAGGGAGGACAGTATCATAGTTTTTCATTGGTTTACCAATCCCTTGTAGAACAATTGCGAAAGTTTCTCCTTGATGAGGCTGTGGTGAGGACATGTCCGAAGCAACCTTTTAAATCTGTCACAATTCTCATAGATGTTCTTCGAACCTAGTTGTTTGAAGTTGTAAATTTCGGCGATCATCTCTAGAGTTCGACTTGGTGGCAAGAATTTGTCATAAAATTTGGTTGCCATGTCATCCATGTGCAAATGGTGCTTGGGTTAAACTGTGGTACCATTTGCTTGCAATCCCCGTGGGGCTATGAGGAAAGAGGGAGAGTCGTGCATATTGTAGGACAACATCTATAACGGTAAGGATATTGATATGCTGCAGAAACTTGGTCACGTGCAGCAAGGCCTCGTCCGGGCTTGAACCATCAAACATGCCCAACTCTTTCACACAACGAATCTGATGATATGACTTAAGTTTTTGTCACTCATCGTATTATGCTTGTGAAAGGAGAGGGAGGTTGATAGTGGGTTTCTGGCCTTGATTGGATGGCCTATTGATGTTGCGGACTGTGGGAGTTGTCATCTTGTCAACAGTATTGGATACTTCTTTTTGTTGGTTCCTTCTTTGGTGTAGAGAACGAAGAAGGGTCCTCTCGATCTCGGGATCATAATTGGCTAAATCTCCAGGAAGATTATGTGATCGAAGGAGCATTCACTTTTAGAGGATTGATATTTAATATCTAGATAAATTTACTAGGATAAAAACAAGTTATAATAATACTTTTACAAAGAATAAAGACATATATAAAATTATAATAAAGTTTATGACTGTGTCGGGTGAGGTGTTGGATGTACAAATCCCGACCTCGGACTTCCTCTGAATGTGCCGGATTTCCATACCCGGCGTCACGCACGACATATATAAATGAATTAGAAAAGAATGAACAAATCAAAGAATAAAGAATAGGGCAATCACCAATTTTAGGACTTGGACGAATTCCAAGTTCCCGGCAACGACACCATTTTACTAACAAGGATTTTAGTAGGGGAAAGAATATACAAAAATAAATAAAAGAATCCTACTAACTCTAATACGGGTAGCAAAAATCCCGGCCGGAATAAAGTGTAAGTAAATTACGACCAAGAGTATCGAACCCAAGGGACTTAATAGAAAATCAGTCCTAATCCTTAGTAATTGCCTAATTCTAACAAGGGGAAAATGAATAATAATTTCAAACTAAAATAACTAATTGATAATCTAACTAAATGTGGTATTTACAATGAATCATCCTTGATCCGGGATAATAATTAGTCTAATTACAAATATGATCCCAAAATCTAATTAGCAAGTCTCGAATTAATCAAACATATGAACACGCCAGATGTCATGCCGAACATTTGACCCACGACACATTCAAGGACTTTGAATGCGCCGGACACCCGACAATGCACCTGGCATGATCAATATGTTAATATTTTTTCCAGTTCCGGATTTGAAACAGGAGACTCACCATCCATTATCGAATCCAGCAAATTTTATGCCAATAAACGAACAAGATAGTGGAGAATAAATAGATTAATTCCAAATCTTAAGTGTTGTTTCCTAATTTATCGAAAACAAAGTTAAAGAGCACTAAGTTTCCACAACCTATTCTATTCGTGTTTGATGAACTCGAATAGAATTTTGAATGAAGAGAACAAGTAGCGCAAACATTACAACTTGCATAATAACCAACATCTTAGTTGAAACTTGCAAATATATTAAATGATCATAATTGGTTTACAAAGAAGATCATCCCTAACTAAGGATAACCAAGGATCCTACTCAACCAACCATACAATACAAGAAGAATGTAAAGAGAAAAAGAGAATCAAACTTCATGAGAATTCCCTCGAACCCGATAGAATCTTCTTCTTGTAGGTTGGAAGCGTAGAACTCCTTGGAAGCAATTACACGGTGATTTGTGTAATCTGAGGCATGAATGTAGAATGATGATGTGTTTGAAGTGTGCAGACTCTCGGCCTATTTATAGACTTCAATTCCTCATGTGTGCCGGGAGTCATGCTGAGTCAAGAGTACCCGGCACCACGTGTTTTTTAACGGTCAATTAACTGCCAAATCCAGCGAAACAATGCTTGTGCCGGACAGAGGATGTCCGGCACCATACCCAACATCGGTTGGTATGTTAACAGTAATTAACTGCTAACTTTTGATGAACCGAGGTGACTTCCCACTTGTGCTGGCTAAGGGATACCCGACACTACACCCAGCAACACCTTCGCTCTGCTCCATATTGATGCCGTGCATTGGCCATCCGGCATCATGCCCGGTAAAACTTGATCCTAGATTAGAAATTTATTCCTAACATAAAAAACATACCAAACATAAGTCTGAACTTATATAATAGACTTTATATGTAAGATAATGTAAAAACTAGCTATTTTAACTACTATTCCTACAATTCTAACTTATAGAATATGATAAGTCTGAGGCTTATCAGCCACATATCTTGTGTTTCATCCATCTCTATACTGATTCAAGAGTGAGATGGACGCCCTCTGAGTTTTCTTTTCAGCACCTGATTCAATACAAGGACAGGACCATTGTATTCCAACCAATTACTCTCGTTTCCAAGTGTATTAAATTGTATTTCATCAAATGATTTAATCATGGTATCCAACTCATAGACGTCATCCACATAGTCATGCAAACTTGTTTTTGAGTTCACACACATAGCTATTACGTGCAAACATAGGTACTTGAAGGCCTACCACTCTACACATTCGCAAGTTCTGTCAACCATCATCAACCTAAACTTCCCACGAGGACGTCTTGTCGTGGTATAATCATCGTCTTCGACTTCAAATACAGGTGTAACCATATCTCAAAGTACTACACGATGCCTTCTTGCAAACTGACCATTAATACTCATTGTGTTCACCAAATGCTCTGTAAACATGGCATTTGAATTTCTCTGCATAGTATATGACTAAATATTTTGAACATAATACCTCATTAACTTGTAATGTGTTGCCTCAATTGTTGCTTCTACGGGTAGCATACGAGCACCCTTCATCACTCCATTGGAACACTCCACCAGATTAGAAGTCATATGTCCTCACTGTTTTCCCTCGTCATATTCTTTGCACCACTTTTCAGGAGTTTGCTGGTAAAAAAAAGTAGCAATCTCAAACTTAGCTACCTTCATACGTTGAATCCCACGTTCAACTTTGTCGCTTGAAAACATGTATGCTGCAATTAATTCAAATATAGAAGCGAAACTGTGTAAGCATAACCAAGTTAAACTACAAAATTATGCAAATATGAATATATGAAAAGCAGTAGCTATATTGGTGAAGAAGTCCTTCATCTCCTTGTTGTAAAACCTAGCATTAAAGTTTGACTTACTGTGTCGAATACAGTAGTGGTGATAGCCACATGGTGATTGCTAGTATACCTCTTCCTACATTATCTTAATGATCCCTTGACAACGATCGGATATAATTGAAACACCACTTCATAGACCATACATGTCAATGAAGATGGTATAAGAAGTAATGTAAAGCTTCTAGTTTCCCCTTCAACTATTGCGAATGCAACTGGGATGACTTTGTTGTTACTATCTTGAGCACATGTAACTAACAACTCACCCATAAATTTCCCATACAAGTGGGTACCATCAACTTGAAGTAGCGGACTAAAATAACAAAATGTTGCAATGCATGGCTTGAATGCCCAAAAACAATGTACAAATCTCCTAATCGCAATGCCATTCTCATCTCTTTCAATGAAAGGCTTCATTTGCACTATTGTGTTAGTTACAAATTCTTTGATTGCAAGAAGATACCTGGTGAATTGGGCAAAATAGTCTCGTCAGTTTCCATATATTTGCTCAATAGCCTCGCTCTTGGCAAGCCATGCCTTTCTATAAGCGATTCTTCTGCTAAACTTGTTTTGTACGAGTTGTATCACATTCTTGATGCTTATCGTCGGATCTGTTCTGATGGAAGGGAGGATAACGGAAGCGATAAACTGGTTCTTCAATTGGCGATGATCTTCACTACCTAGGTTAGGATGACATGTATGAGCAACAAATCATTTAATCTTCCACTCCAAGGTGTATTTGGATACCACACCATGGAGATAAAATGGGCAATCACCTTGTTCATTTTTTCACTTTTTTAGGATACAGTACTCGAACTCTTCATAGGGCTGAAATCCAAATCGTTACAGATGTGATATTTACGGAGACAAGCTCTTATTTGGACTCAACAACTGATTTTCAATGAACTCTTGACCAGCGCTCCAGTATGAAACTCATTTACGATATATGTCGAATTGCGTACCATTTATAATATCCCAAATGATATGACTTATGAATGGCGTGACCGGCATCTGCGGATTAAAGAATCCTTCACCCATGTATGGTTATGAAGAACTTCCACCCATGTTTTGACTAGATGAACCGCAACCATCATCAACTACATCTGGCTCATTTGGGAGATATTCTGGCTCCAGATCCGAATCTTCAAGATCTTCCTACTCAAGCGCTTCATCAAGTTCGTAAAAGGTATCATTTTCATCATCAGAAAGCAAATTCTAACTGTGGAGGGTGATTTTTCGGTATGAGGGGGGTCTATCTAAATATGGTTCTGACTGAAAAGCCTAGATCCTTGAAAATGCCATTCTGTGGAGGGTAAAAACCCGTTATTTATGGCAGCCCTCAAATACCTACTTTATCGTCCGTCTTTCCAAGAAAGCATATGGGGAGTATTAGTGAACACTACACCTGCTCTCAATGGGCTCCACGCGGACTTATGCCTCTATAAGGCGGAAGTTGACTAGAGTCGCCACCTAGTTTGACCTAAGGAACTAGGAAAGGAAGAGAAGGGTTCTAAGAACCGTTGATTGACTCTGAATTTGCTGCTTATGGATAGGATTTTAGCTGGTCGCGTCAGAGATTCTATTGTGGGTTCGTACTGGGTTACACCCCTTAGAAGTGGCAACGACCACGACTTTGGATTGGTGCCCGAGGAAACCTCGGTCTCCAATTGTCGGGATTACCTTCTTTCAAAACCTTTTTAGAGAGATTCATTTAAAAGCCAAGGATATGATTAGGATAGGAGGAGAGAAAACAGGTGGGTGAGGCGAGCTTTTCTGCCAAACTAGCGCCAAATGAAAGAATTGATGAATTCGGATGAGTATAGAATGAAGATCTGGGAAAGTTTGGGTTTAGTGAATAGACAAGCCTTGAAGTCTGATGGTTTGAAGTTTGTGGGAACCGAAGAAGGTTTGAGTGCTTTGAGAGATATGAGAGCCATCACAGAAGGGAAAAGGGTTTTTTGTTTGAAATGGGGTCGCACCCTAGATGGGCTGCCTACGTACTCAACTCCGTGTTGAGATCAGACCTTACGTAGTTCAGGTCCTTTGGGTTTTGGAAGTTTGGAGTTCTGAAGGGTTTTGATGGGTTTGAGATGTTAGTCTGTGAGATGCTCGGGTCTGTGAGACGCTTGAAACCTTGAGATGTTGAAGTCTGTGAGACGCTCAGATCTGTGAGACGCTCGGGTCTGTGAGATGCTTGGGTCTGTGAGACGCTCGGGTCTGTGAGATGCTTGGGTCTGTGAGACATTCAAATCATTAGGATGACAAAGTCTGTGATACGCTCGTGTCTGTGAGACATTCAGAGTGTAGGGGAAACTGAGATGGAATTGAAATTGAATTGAAATCGAAGTTGAAACGAGGGTGAATGAATATTGATTGGAATTGAAATAAATTTGGATTTGAATGAGTTTGGAATTGAATTGAATTTGGATTCGAATGAGTTTGTGTTGAAGTTGAATTGGAATTGAGTTTGAATATGATTTCGAATTTGAATGGAATTGAGTTTGAATTGAACTTGGCTGAATGAATTGGGTTTGAATTGAATTTGGCTGAATGAATTGGGTTTGAATTGAATTTGGATTGGGGTTGGAAAATGGGCCAGGTCAAAGTAGAGATCAAAGTCAAAGCTTGGGTCAAGGCCAAAGTTCAAATTTTGGGTCAAAGTCAAAGTTAGGGTCATTGTCAAAGTAAGAGTTCGGGTCGAAATCAAAGTTTGAGTCAAGGTCAAAGTTCAGGTCAAGGTCAAGGTTGGACTAGGTCAAAGTTTAGATTGGTCAAAGTTGGACTAGGTCAAAGTTGGAAGTTTGGGCCTTGGTCAAAGTTGGACTTGGGCCGGGTCAAAGTTTAGGCCTTGGTCAAGCTTAGGCTCATGGACTTTGAAGATATGGGCCAAAATGGTCTTTTGGGCTGAAATGGGCTTTGGGCCTGTTGGGCTGAAATAGGCTTTTGGGCCTATTGGGCTGAAATGGACTTTTGGGCCTGTTGGGCTTGGGTCAATTTTTGTTTGATGGCTTGGTTCAAAATGGATTTGGGCCCGAAAAATGGACTTGGGCCAAAATGGGTTTGGGTCCGAAATGGGTTGATTTTTTGGATTTTTAGGCTTTTGGGTCAAATTGGATGGTGGGCCAAGCTAGGATTAGACCAGATTTGAAATTGGAAGTCGGGTCCAATTGGGCTAAGCCAATTTAGGCTGACGGGTGAAATTGAACTTGGGTTGTGGGCTGGGTTTTGGGCCATGGAACAAATTTTGGGCCTTCAAATTAATTTTGAATTTGGATTGGGCTTCGATTTTTGAGTGCGGGTTTATAAAACCATGTGGACTTCAGATTTGTTTGTTTTTCTTTATTTTGTTTTCTGCTTTTATTTTTAAAGAGAACAATCTCTTTTCTTTACATTAAATGAATGGATGATAATGGTGGAATTATGAGACGATTTTGACATTATGAACAGCGCTTGAAGAATTCTAGAAAGGATTTGAGTGAGGAATTGAATCCTAATATTTAAACGAATTTTTTTTATATACATGATTTTAGATGTGTGTTTTAAGGTTTAGGGTGTCACCTTGACCAAGAAGGACACATGACCCACTAAGTGCCAAGGGACACCCACTATCCTAAGGGCTTGGAGCTAAAGGATAATAACTAGGGCTTGACAATAATAATACAAGGGAATGAAATAAAGATTGCAACAAAGTTGAATGTTGAGCATGTACATGTGCAAAGCATCGATGAATTCAGAACGCAAGCATATATGAACATAGGTCAGAATTGATAGCAACAAAAAAATCAAATCTGTTCATTGTTATTGAAAACTCTAAACTAAAAAAAAAAGTTTAAAGAAGCATTAACCAAACCTAAACTTGGTCATTTTTGCCAATCAATTCTTTTCAGTTCAATTCCCTTTGTTGCTAGTTTGTTCCTTTTTTAGCAGAAGTTCTAAATAAAACCAAGGACATTGAGAGTGAAGAATATAAAATTCTAAACTATCGAACTAGGACCCAATCGTTAACCAAATGAATTTGGTTCGCCATGAATTTCTCAATTAAAACAACAAACTCCTATATTGAAAACAAACTGAAACGCCTATTACAGAATCCCAAATGGATTGCAAAAACATTTCATTCACTTCGGATATCCATTTTTCCTCAACCGAATTTGCAGTATTTTTATTCCAACATATCCCAAAACACAAAATAATCTTGTTCGTGAGCGCTTGCACCAACAGAGGAATAGGAAACACGTGAACTTACACCAGTGCATACACATCTTTTACTACCAGGAATCGTAGATAGCAGACAGAGGAAGCATATGAGCTCACACACATCATACAAAACACCGAATGGCAACATTATCAAGAGAAATCATAAACTAGATAAATACAGAAGATAAATACCAGAAGTAGGGAGATGGATTGTCCTGCAGAAGCAGATACGAACCATAAAACACAACAAATAAAAGGCAAAGATAGCAGTTAGTTTACGGTGATGGTTGTTTCGAAAGAAACATAAAGTCAGATACAATCAAGGAGTGCCAAAGGTCAAGATGAACATGAGCATAGGACATTGATCTCCACATATCCCCGAATTTGTCTCGATTCAAGGTCCAGAAAGAAACATAAAGAAAGGAAAAATAAAAGAAAAGAAAGCACCACAAGTTTCAGGTGAGCATGGACATTCGGTTGTCCCCTTAGGGGATGCTTGGAAGCAGCTATGACGGTTTATGCCAGGTTAGTTTCAAACAGAAATCGAGCCAAGAACTGAGATAGGACGATCCCTCATAACAAAGTGCAGAGCGAGAGTTGATTAAACTGAACTGATGTCAAACGAGCCTTCGAGAGATAAGCTCCAGGGTATGTAAATCAAACCCATGCCAGGGGATAGAACACAAGTTAAACATAATGGAATGTTCAGGCTTCATCACCATTACAAACAGATAATGTCCAGACAATTAATAACATGAGTAAGAGAAAATAAGCCAACGAAATATTGATAGAGAATACTCGGGATTCTTGAGCTAAAACTAAACCCCGTTTCTTGCCATGTTCGTGAACTTCAGAGTTCATACCAGGCTGGGTGTTTACCCGTTGATTTATACAGAAAGAGACCGACAAAAAAGAAAATTTATATTCAGAGTTGTTACAAAGAGAACGATAGGAAAAAAAATATGTCCATCCCTTTTCGATCAAACCCACGAAGCAGAAATAAAAATCCAAAACCGTCGTTCTATATTTCCTCGAACCAGAGACTTACGAAATGAAGATTCATAGTCCCAGTTCTAGAATCTTAACAAAATACAACATAACAAGAAAAAGATAGAGATGTGTAGTCGGCTCTTCTCTCGGGGACAAGTCTCTGACAGAGCAAGGCCTTCCTTGCCATTATCAACTGATTCTCATGGCGTTTGAGAGTAAAATTCAAACCGGACCACGCGAGGTGAGGAGAAAAGGGCGAGAATGAAGAGATGAAGGGAGAACCTTATTTGGGCACCAATCTTGTCTGGTAAAAACTCGAAATTCGAACGAGTACTCAAATGGGGAAGAGAATGGGTCGATTAAGTGAATGACGGTTGAGTTTTTGTGGAGATTCAGGCAAGACGATGAAGGGATTTTGAAGAAAGGATGGGTTCTGGGTTTATTTTGTTCTGGTGAAGGATTACCGCGGTGGTTTTGATGAAGGAATTGAGAGTCTTCTCGTCGGATATGGTGAGGGATTGAGGAAGACGGTCCAGTATGGTTGTTGATGGAAGAAAGGGAATTGGGGCTTCAGTGAACGAATCGTCTGTCTGTTTTTTGGGGTTCTGGGAATGTTATTTTGTAGACGAAAAGTGTAGCTGCTCCCGACAACTAGGGTTTTTTTGGGGGGGTTGGGTTTCATTAAAATTGTGGGCTTGGACCGCGTTTGACCAACATACAAACAGACTTTGGGCCACGTTTGACCGTTTGAGAATGCAAGGAGAAAAAAAATTCATACTCATGTCTTCAATCAGATTCGAAATTAAGACCTCTAGTGCACCCAAGACAATACTTAACCAACTAAGCTAATAATAGAATTTGTTATACAAACATGAAAAATGCCACTAAACCTCTAATTTGAACAGGAAGAATCTAACACTATCGTTTCAAATGGAAATGTACGGTAAGATGAAGAAGCTTAACCTAACAAAATGAATTGTTTTCCTTTTGAATAATCAAGAAATAAGGGAATGTGAATAATAAAATACAAAATATAATGAAATGTATAGTAACATAATAAGTACATGAAATAATGCTAGTATGAAATATAATAGTGAACGTACATAGAATGGTGAGAAAGATTTGTAAAATAATAATGAAAAATATAATATAAAACAAGTACTAATAAGGAGAATACTAGTAAAAGTATCAATGAAATGTAATAAGATAAAATAAACAAGCGACGAAATAGCATGCCAAAATAAAAACAAATAGGAAAATAAATGAGTGAGTTAAACAAAACTGACTAACATGAAACGGAGTAAAACGGTGAAAAGTAATTAACGAAAGGGGACAAGTTTGAAAGCGGATGCTTTGAAAAATTGATAAAAAAAAAACTTTGTCATAAAATGACAGTTTCGTCTCGGTATGCACATGAACAAGCTTTGAAAAGAAAGGCGACGACACTCTTATTTTATTTTATTTTATTTGAACTTTACTTTATGGGGTGAGAATTTTTGGTGTCTACACTAACGATTAAGATCCATGAGATAGAATGAACAGCAATTCATTACTTTTTCTTTGGATAAGATCTTGGAAATGAGTGGAAGTATTTGAAGGACAATAGATGGAAAGTACACTACGATTGAGATTTTTTTTGATGAACTATAGCTGATAATTTGGTTACAATGATAGAAAGTTGATGTAATTTACGATTACACAAGACACACACATATATACACATTTGCCAAACACAACTCCCAACATTGTAAAGAAACTACATTTACCAAACACAACTCTCATATTTGCAATAGAGCTGCATTTGACATATGCAATTTTGACCTAGTCAATGCCAGAGATTCGCATTCGTCAAATGTGTCCTTTGCAAATTTGAAAGTCACACTTGACAGATATAGTTCCTTTGTATTGTTATCATCAACCAAAAATTGAAGTCAACTGCGGTCTCTTTACATAATTGAGTGGCCAAAACTGAATTTTTGAGTCAGTTTGCCCATAATATAAATCTCAAATATGTAAATAAAATAAGTTTTCACAAGGTATTTAATTTATTTAGGTCAAATACTCAAATATAAAGATACGCACACCGGACCCATAAATCTCCATCCCTTTTTCGCCCTATGTTGTGCAGTGTACCCTACCCTCTGTCTCTCTCCTTATATACCTATTGGTTTTTTCTGCTTTCGGTGGTGTATTCCTATCCCATCTAACGTTTCCTATTCGTAAGCAAAAAAATAAAAATAAACGAAGTTGTCTGATGGATTGGATGGGTAACATCTATGCTTGCCACCTAAGCCCTACAACATTGCTATTGTCTATGCTTTCCCAAAGACTCCAAGTTGCCCAAACGCGGGTGTGTGCGCCATCCTATGAAATGCTCGATCTTAACGGGTCGTTTGGTTCTTAGAATGTTAATTCCCGGAATAATATTCCAAGAATGAAATTCCAAGAATAGGATATAACCTCATTTGGTTGTTATGATTGGAATACTTGGAATTTAATGTTTCTTTTGTTTGGTTGCGAGAATAATGAAGATAATAGATTTAGGATAAACTATACAGTTATGAATCTATCATTGATAAGTAACATTATTATTATTATTATTAGTTGTATGATTTTAACTATATAGATTAACTTGAAAATTTTTAAAAATATATTTGATAAAAAAATAATTGATAAACTTTATTTTCATAGTTATAAGAACCCAATTAATAAGTCAATAAATTTATTTGAATTTTTTTGCTTTATTTATATTTAAATTTTGTGGATAATATATTAAATTGTCATGAATATAAACTTGTAATTATTCACTATGTAGAATTAAAAAGAAACATTAAAAAGTAGCTACTTCTTTTAATAAGTAAAAGCAATACTTAATTTTAAGTTTATATATATTAGCTTACAGTCAATAATTTCATTATTAGAAACATTTTTCAAATTTAAATCTATAAACTTATTTATTTTTAGTATTAATTAAAATATTTCATTTATTTTTACATTATATTTTAATATATGGTATATATTATAATATTTTATTTCAATATATATGACATCAAATATATTTGCACATAACTAAATCATTTTTTTACTTTTTTAAATATATATATAAATAATATATTTATAAATTAATATATTTATTGTTAATTGATTATAAATGATATATGATTAAAATAATAAATAAATACTATAATTAAAAATATTTATGAGAGATGGAGCGAGAAGTAAGGAGAGAAGACAAAAATAAGGAAGAAAGAGAAAATTAATTTCGTAGATGTTACGGGGAATTCACTTGGAATAACAATTCCTACCTAATTTGTAGGGAATAGAATTCCGAGTGAGTTACCAGATATTGGGAATTTTAATCATTCTTGGAATTTAATTTCCATCAACCAAACGCTGGCATATCTTCAATTCTAGGAATTGTTATTCTATGCCCTTGTACCAAACGACCCGTAAAGGCTTAAAATGAAAAAATACTGACGTTTTATAAAGAGAGAAAAGGAATTAGTTTTGTCGGGATATTGATGTAAATAAGTTGATTTTATATAAGAACAATCAATATTACTAAATATAATAAACTATATTTAAAAATGTATGATTAGAATTATCAAAATACATCTATTTGAAATTAATTAAATATGTCCTACTAAATAAGAAAAAAGTATATTATTTAAAAAGAAAAACATATGCAGTTATGATTTTGTGGAAAGATAATTTTTTGAAGCACTTAAACAAAATTTATAAAAGTGAAAAATATTGGCAGCAATGCTGATCATGTTTTTTTCTCAGAGTTTTTTTAATATTGATGTTTGATTAGGATACTTGTATAATTCTGATCATCAAAATATTGGAGACCAAGTGCTTGACTTGCGCTTAATAATTTAAAACAAAATCTATCACTATATAAACATATAATTTAAACCTATATTGAATTGCAAAAACAAATTTAATTTTGTATGTTAACTGCTAGAAAAAATAGTTATAGTAATACAGTTTAAAGTTAATCGTGTTTATTAATAGTACGTGCAAAGCTCCAACTTAATAAATGTAAAAATTAGTAGAAGTAATAACTATACAAATTAATTAATATATGTTATGTAAATTTTACATAATAAATATAAAACTATACATACAATATCTAAACAAATTTATAAAAAAAATTAAAAAGTTATTAATTTTAAAATTATAATATGATTTTTTAATTTACAACGCCACACAAATTAACAAAATGAAAAAAATTATAAAACTTAAGCATATGTTGACCTAAAATTGTATAAAATTAGACAGTGTACATATATATCATTTTAAAAACTTTAAAATATTCAAAATTATAAAAAAAATATAATATATTATATAATGTTACAAATTTTATTACAAATCATATTATATAGAGTTACAAATATTAATGTAATATATATCATTTTATGAAAATTGACACTTTTGAATAATACATTATATACTTTTATAATTTAGTAAATTTAATATATATATATTCATGTTTATTTTTATTTTTATTTTTATTTTTATTTTTATTTTGCAAATTTGAAAACTTCTACATTTGTCCGGTATACTTCCCACCTTAGGCACCTTGCATAGCATATTGTACGTTTATCACTCTCATTTCACGTTTCCACTATGATTCTCTAAATTCTCACGTCCTCGAACACACATCTCACTTCCCACAAAGAGTTTCTACCACCCACAACAACTACTATACTACACATGTTAACTTGTGCCTACTCCTCCCTCTCTCTAACATCTATCTATGCCCTCCCTATAGTACAAAACCTCACGGACACTTGCTTCCTACTAATGGTTTGTGTCCAACTACAAACTACAATGGTACTTGGTTACGATACCTCGTTATGTAAATCCTTGTCTTGATATTCTCAATGACCAAAGTAACTAAATTTGCTTGAAAGGTTTAGTTTAGACCCGTTATAAACACAAATTTATTTGGAGTTTAATTTTCGCTCAATTTCATCTCCCAATTAATAGGCTGCTTTATGAAGCTTTATATCAAAGTCTACCTTAATTTCTTTTCATTTAGAATAAAGTATTTCAATTACTCGGTTACCTCTTTTCTTTATACTTAATACGAAAGTAATTAAATAAAAGAATTCCCTTGATGGAAACTACTCATAAATTCAGCTAGTTACCAACAACTGTACCTACCTACTGGCAATTTTCTATAACTATCAATTTCAACCACGAAAGTATAGTTATGATGAGAACGAGGCCTTAAGCATTTTTCACTTTTAGTGGCGGTTGTTTAGGCCTTGTACATATTAGTTTATTTGGACGATTGGTCGTTGATAATTTAGAGATTAGAAAGTAGAGGCGGCAGTTCGGGACAATTGGTTCGGGTTCGGTTCGGTTCGGTTCGGTTTGATTCGGTTTGATTTCGAATCACCTAGTATTTGGTTCGGGTTGGATCGGGTTAGGTGAATTCGGTTTGTTCGGGTTGAGTTTGGTTTGTTGAAATTTCGGGTCAGTTAGGATCGGTATGGGTGACTTTCGGCTAGGATGACTTCGGGATGAGTAACTTTCGGTTCGCGTTATCCTCTGGGTTGTTTAGTTTTTTCAGGTCATGGGTCTAATACGGATCAATTATTCAGTTAAATTCAGTTGACATTACAAATTCAAGCAACTTAACAATCATGATATGTAAATTTGACTTCAAGCAATCTCAACAAGTATGAATGCATATAAAAGATCAATTTAAATAAATAATTATAATATGCATCATGTTATACATTAGTATCCAACCTTTAACTAAATATAATTATTGATGTAGTTTTAGTTTATTTAGTAGTTTCAGTGTTTTGAGAGGAGTATAAATAAAATATGTTTGTGGATAGTTATAAAATTTGTATCGAAGTGTAGTAACTTGTTTTTTCATTCTGTTAATGGTGACTACTTTGGTACCCCTCCTATTTTGTGAGGGTAACGTACCCTCTTTCCTTAATCCAACTACAACTTGACATGTGAAATATTATATTTATATTAATTTTTTATTTAAAATAGTGGCTTTTAATTTATTATGTATTTTTTTCTTCATCAACCTATTTAACAGGAGATTTTAGTTTAATATTGTTTTTGAAAAAATTAAGACTAACTTTACTAGTGGTTATGTATTGTTGAAGAAAACTTTATAAACAAAAATATATACATTACTCTACATTTTAGAAGAAGATAAATGAATATAAAAGTTAAATGAAATAATTATTTGTATTTCATTAACAAATAAAATAAAGAAACACTAATCAAATTTTCACTAACAAACCTTTGAACTTTTCTTTTAAAATACATCTCTAATGACTCAAAAATTACGTAATAACTATACTTTTTTGTATATATTTTTTTATTTGTTTTTCTACTTGATTGGATTTTTAATTGAGCTCATTTTTTTTGGAATTGTGGAGTGTTGTTTAGTGCTGTATGACACAGATGCTAAATACTGATTTATATTCAAAGTAGAAATCTGGTTCTGGTATGAACATTATGTTTCATCCTCATTATCTCATATAATTAATGTAATATATTCTTTCGGGTCACATTGGATATATGCATTCGGGTCACACCGGATTATGTTCGGGTTCGGTTAAGTTGATTTCGGTTTGGGTCACTTCTGATTCCGGTCATCGTCTGGTTATGGGTGACTTCAGTTCGGTTGATTTTGGTATGGATGACTTTGGTTTAGATTGTTGTGGATTATGGTTTATTATCGGTTTTACAATAATACAGTTCGGTTTCGTCCGGGTCGGTTTGTTTCGGATTTTGGGTCTTTTTTCAAGTTATAGTTTTCGACTGAGATTAGGATTCGGATCGGATTGGTTCGGTTTAGATACATGTTCTTATTTATGAGCACAATAAGTCACCCTCATCGGTCACCTACATAGTTCAAATATAGACCAAACCTTAGTCTCTAAACCTTAAAAGGGAAATAAGTCGCGACACCTAGTCCAAGTAAATAAAAATCATTTTATACTACCCCCTTTGTCGATTCCACATATATTTGAAATCCTGATATTGTTGGAAAAAGAAATTAAGGGAGAAAGTATGGTTATTGTCTTCCTTGGTGGAGTCCCCTTATCCCTCGGCTGAGCCCCTTCAATGTAGCCATCTCCTTTGGCGGAGTTCCATGCGTTCGCTCGTCGTCCCCGTCTCTCCTAGCATCTTCTCCCACTGGGAGTTCAGTCGCTAGCCGGCCCAATCTCAACCAATTACTGTGATGACCAGTTCCTCAGTCGGTTAGTTTGCTCTCCCTCTCAATTTTGCCTCCCTCACTCCATGAATTTGGATTTTCTCTTTGATTTGGGGCACCTGAATAGCTGCATGCACTTCTCATTTTTTTCGTGACCGCTGTGCCTCTGCATGACATTTGCTGGCTTGAATCCTCCTTGGGCTTCTTTTTTCGGGTACCATCGGTTGGATTTGTTTCTTGAGCTATGAGTATCATCTTGATCAATTGTAGGGGTGGGGGGAATCAGCTAAATTCAGGTTGATCTGGTTGATTATTTGTGCAGAAGTTCCAACTATTATTTTCCTTTTCTTAAACATAGAAATTAAGGTGTGACTTGGAGGGTTTCACTCGTGGGTTTGGGGATTTCAATTTCTTTGTAGTTGATAGTATTGGCAGAAGTTGTGGCATTGCCATCTTCTGAAGAGATTCCTTTACCTTGAAAATTCACTCCTTCACCCACCACCACATCGATTGTTGGATCGTGAACGGTTTAGGAAGATAGTGACGCTGCAGGGGCTTCTATGGTTGGCCGAATGCAAGTGACAGATGGAGGTTGTGGGAGCTGTTGGGCGATATCTCAGATGATTCTCACCAACCATGGTTGGTCTTTGGCAACTTCAATGAAGTCCTTTTATCCTTTACGGCTATGAACAACATGGTGTAAGAGATAGAGGCAGGAGACGGATGCACGACTTCCACAATTGCCTCAACAAGTGTGACCTTGATGATTTGGGATTAAGTGGTAAATTCAATCATTCACTCATTCACTAATATGCAGTTTGACTTAACACCCAATCTAGGCTGCAAAAGTTTTTAGCTTCCCTATAATGGCTCAAACTATTCCCGAATGCAAGGAATGTTCATTTGTAGTGGGACCTCTCTGATCATTGACTAAATAAACTCATTCTGCACCGCAGTCAAGGTAGAAGAAGAAGGTCATTTTGTTTTTATAACAGATGGCTGAATGAGGCAGCATGTCATGACATTGTTGCCAACGCATGGCTCCGATCTCAATGAGGTAACACTTTCTTTGATAAAGTGTATAAATGTGGGAGTGTCTTGTAGTCCTGAGGAGGTAGGGTTACTTATGCAGCAAACTTGAGAATCATGAGCCTGAAAACAAAAATCAATGATGTTGCCCAGAAGCCTCCAACCCCAAGCAATATTGTTATATGAAAAAACCTCAATAAGGACCTCGATGCTCTTCTTCTTAGTGAGAAGACCCGTTGGGCCCAACACGGCCACCACCGATGGCTTATAGAGAAAGACAAAAACACATTTTTCTTCAGTAGAGTTCAAGCTCGGAAAAGGATGGACTCTATCTATGAGCTTCTTAATGATCACGGAGACCATGTTTAAGGTGAGAGGGGGTTGAGAAAATGGCTAGGCTCTATTTTGAAGATCGGATCCAATCTACAAACTCGTCTCTAAACCCTCACCTATTGGCATGTATTGAAAACAGAGTCCCTCGTGACCACATAATTCGCATGGGTAGATATTTCACCTGAGAGGAAGTCATAATATCCTTGAAGAATATGCATCCGAACAGGGCTCTGGGCCCGGATGGCATAAATGGTGCTTTCATCAAGTCCTTGTGGAATATTATTGGTGCGGACTTCATAGAAACAATTCTTACGGTTCTCAATTTGTATGCTACGCCCCCAGGCCTTAATCATACGCAGATTGTCCTTATCCCCAAGAAGATGGGTGCATCCTCTATGGCTGGCGTCAGGCCTATTTCTCTATGCATACCCTTTACTGGATCATCTCTAAAGTTTTGGTTAATGTAGTTAAGGATACTATGAATCTGGTTATCTCATAAGACCAAGGAGCTTTTGTTCCGGGGCGCTTTATGTTTGACAACTTTGTCTCGGCCTATGAGCTTTTACATATTATGAAACTTATCATGCTACCAAGAAAGGCTTCTTTGCCCTTAAGCTTGATATGGAGAAAGCCTTTGATATGGTCGAATAGTCTTTCATCCTTGAAGTTCTTGAAAGTATGGGATTCATGAAAGATGGACCAGGCTTGTACGTAAGTGTATTACTACTGTCTCCTTTGAAGTCATTATTAATGGAAGCCCTGAGAGGAGCTTCTTTGAGTACCGTGGTATGCGGCAAGGGGATCCGCTCTCCCCTTTATTGTTTCTTTGTTGTATGGAAACCTTCTGCTCAAGCCTTCGCATAGCTAACCTTTCAAGGATAATTCATGGTAACTCTTGCAAAGATATGACGTTACTAGTCTCTTCTTTGCTGATGATTGTGTTGTCTTTGGCAAAGCCAACTCTCACAATGCCTCTCAGATTCTCCATCTCATTGAAGATTTCAAAAAAGCCTCAAGGCAAAGCATCAATGTTGAAAACTCTAGTATCATTTTCTCTTGTAATCTTGTACCCTTTCTTTGTTTAGAAATTACTCAGATATTTGGTATTCAAGAAGTTGAGGACTTGGGCCTTTACTTGGGGTTCCCTAGTGATATTGGGAGTAGTAAGAAACATATTTTTTGCTATATTCATGACCGAGTCCACAGAAGAGTCTAGTCTTGGGCGCATACTGTCTTGCAGGCAGACCGGTGCATCCTTATAAATTAGTTTTGCGGGTCATTCTGTCTTATGTTATGAGTGTTATCCAACTTCCCTCATACCATGTTAAGGAGATTCAAGCTACTATTCAAAACTTTTAGTGTCATGCTCTTTTTAACAAAGGGCATATGTTGAAGAAGTTGGGATGCTCTATGTAAAAGTTTGGATGAGGGCAGCTTGGGTTTCCATGATCTCCACTCGTTTAACAAAGCCCTTCTTGCTAGACAGTGATAGAGAATCCTTCATAATCCTTATCTTCTCATGTCTCGAATTGTAGAGGCGTGCTACTTCCCCAATCGGAGCATTCTCGAAGCTAAGATTGGCTCTCAGCCAAGCCTAGATTGGAGATCATAGTGTAGGAATGTGGACCTCATTTAAGAAGGAACCCATAGAGTGGTTGGTGATGGCTCAAGTATCAAAATAACATACCGCTGGATCTTAGATAAGAAAGGGGGAAAGCATGGACTTGGAAGCTTCCTAACCACATCATAGCTAACGGGCGAGTCTCCATGCTTATTTATTGGAATTATTATGTTTGGGACGATAACAAAGTTCATGACTGGTACCCTCCGGATGACGTTGAACATACCTAAACACAGTCATTCATAGCTCTCCACAACCAGATAAATGGTGCTGGAATGGCACTAAGGATGGCTCCTTTATGGTCAAATCTACCTAATTTTGGCCTCCTCCCTAAACAAGACACAGTAAACTACTTCCTCTCATTGTAGTCTCACTGGTGCGGCCATGAAGAAAGTTCGTAAGTGTGAGCTACCTTAGAGAGTCAAGTTATTTTCATGGAGACTGCTTGAAATATTCTCCCTTGCAAAACCAACATTAGGCGTCACTGTGGAGCAAACACCGATGTACATTGCTCTCTCTGTGGAGGTATTGAGAACACAACTCATGTCTTTCTCACCTGTCCAATTGTGTCAACGTGGTGGAGTTTTAATCCTACTGATATGCCAAAGGATCTTCAGGACAAGCACGCCTTCAAGGATTGGTTCTTTATGACTTGTCTTCAATGGGTTAGAGAGAAACTAGAATTTGTGATCAAGCTCCTCTAGAAACTCTAGTTTGCTAGGTGCCAGCTCCAGCATAACACAATCTTCTCTTTATGCCAAGAGGTGGACCAAGTTGCCTCTTATCTTAGCAATGCAGCCCTTGTCACAGCTTGTAGCCAACCTTTACATGATCTTTCCTTGAATATTGGCTCTCACCTGCATGAGCTCCAAATCTTTGTTGTTGGAAGTGTTTCTCCAAATGGCTCGGGAATTGGTATGGTCTACAGGGATTCTAATGATAAGATCTAGGTCATTGTCATTGAGCAACACCCCAAGCGCTAGGCACTGCAAGTCGTTGAAGCTAAAGCGATCCTAAAAGGTATCGAGCTTGCAATTAACCTCGGTTTCCAAATTTTGCACCTTCATTTGGACTGTTTGTTCATCATCAATTCTCTAAAAGGGGTAGAGTCTGGTGTGACATGAAGTTCAGTTCATTGTTAAAGATGTTCTATCCCTTTCTAAAAACTTAGCTAAAGTCTTTTGGTCTCATGTCAGTAGACTTGACAATTGTGATGCCCACAATCTAGCTACGGTTGGTAGGCTAGGAATTTTTGTGGTTGGATCCATCATATCCTAAATTGTATCCTTAACCTCCTTGCTTAATGCATTTTCATTGAGTTAAAAAATCCACATATATTTGATATAAAAGACAACACTTTAAGAGAAAATGTGATTAATTTAGATGAGGGTAGCTAAACCTCAAGAAGCTCAATATCAATGGACCAAGCACAAACCACTGTGCTGTGGAAACACTCTTCACCCAGGAATGAAAAAGAAAAAGACTAACACCATTGCTTGGTTTTTTCCCTTTTCGATGATAACCAGGGGCTTCTCTAACATTTCAGGGGTCATGTGCTAAATGTTTTAAATGAGACCCAATGAAATAAAGTTTAAATTTAAAGTACATAATAAAAATGAACTCAAATCACAAACTAATAAAGTATAAATATTATCAAATAATCACTTAAAATATCAATTTTTTTAGCATGTTGTGCACCAAAATCATCAATAGGTCTTTATATATTTATTATTTCAAAAGATCATATTTAACCGCTAATATCTCATATCACTGAGAATAGTAATTATTAATAAAAAATACAATGAGGTGGTGAACTAGGTGAAAAAGAGAGAAAAAAGTAATAGAATTCACATATTTTTTAAAAGTGATAGTGTAGTGGCTGGTGGGATACAAGTTTCTTGAAAAATTATTAATTAGTAAATATATTATGGATGGTGAAAATAACTTTACCTCGTAAATCATAAACTTATTTTTAATAAAACTAATATTGTTAAAATTTGATTTCATGTGCTTTAAGTGTACAAATTTTCTATTTTTAAAAAATCATATAAATTAAAAAAATTAGGAACAAAAAATATGGGGTCCCTAAATTTTGGGGGCTCTATCCCATAGCACATGGTGGAACACCCACATAGGTAGCATTCGGCTACCAGCTTTTTAGCATAAATGGGCAGCATAAATGCACCTGCATATGCTGTTTTGGACTCCTTTATTTGTTTTTGCTGTTCGGTTAAAAGAGCATAAATATCTGTATAAATGTCAGCATAAATGCCCACAACAAATGCTACTTTTTCGTTTCCGTGTTTTCACTTCCGCTTCTTTTCTCCCTTCATAGTGCAATTACTATGACTATTGATTAAAAAAAGACATTTTGTACAAGTTACTTTATGTGTTACAAATTACACAATGCTTCAAATAATTTATAAAAATAGTGTTAATTCTTTAGCCAAATTAAAAAAAACACATTAATAATACTAATTTACAATATATTATCTGTAATACCACATAGATTAATAAAATTAAAAAACCAATAAATATACACACTTGTTGATATATGAATTATAATATTAAAAAAGTATATAAAAATATGAATGTATATAAATGTATTAACATACAAAGTTACAAAATATTATATATTATTAAAAGTTACAATTTGACTCAATAAATTCACTCAACATTATCGTCTGTTCTCTTTTTTTACGCTTTTATATTCGTAAGAATCATAAAATTAAGAAAATAACAATATATTGTTTATAAGTTATAATTTTTACTTAAATAACAAAAATTAAATTTTATTAGTTATATAAATATTTTTATTGTCTTTGGTATCTCAGATTTTTTATTGTAAATTAAATACTCATAGTAATATATTGTTTGTAAATTTTCTATTTATTTTTACTAACAAAATAAAGTTATGTGGTGTAATATAATAAACTGTAATTGTACTACAAAAACGGTAAACACACAATATATAACTAACTTGACCAAACATGCTGCATATATGCCGCACTGCCAAACAACAGTTTTCAAAACAGTTACAAATATGCCAGCGCAAACCTGCCAGTAAATATGCTGCAAATATGTCAGCACAAACGTGCTACCAAATATGCTACCAAAACAGCCATAGAGCCATAACCGCCCATGATGATAACATAACTATAACCTTACTTAGGCTACAAAAGTAAAGTTACTAGCATTGGCCAGCTTAGAGTATTACGGAATACTATTACAACCATCTGAATGAAAATTAATTAACTAAGGTATCAAAAGAAGTAGTAACAAGCTTACGATGCAATTCAAACAAAATAAGTGCCCTCAAATCATGGTTAACCATCCTAGGACCTTTATGATCCCCTTTGAGAAGGATTTCTCCAGAGCTGGTGGAAGATAACCAGCCAAGGTTCCCATGGTGGTCTCCTCATGCACGGCCAAAACCTCAAGCATTGATCTTGAGACGTATAGACTGATCTTAAATGCAGTTCATGGGGTGGATGAGACCATCGTGATGAGGAGATAATCTTATTCATTTTCAAAGATAAGGAGTTATAACACAAGCGTTTCAGAAGAATCATACAGTATGTGATTATATTCTTAGACGAATATGACGCAAATAACGCTCACTGCATGTTTTAGCCAATCCTTCTTCCATTTGAAGCCATCCTAAGTCCTAACAATAGTTCGTCGAATACACCGGTGCATGTAATAATACTGGACTGTCTTTTTGTTATATTACTGTTAAATGGTTGTAATTTTTAAAATATAGGGAAAATTACATCCTCATTCATGACATTTGACAAAATTACACTCCCACCCATGAGATTTCAAAAATTACTTCCCCTACTTTCCTCATGTTTACATCCAACAACTTTTCTATTTTTGCTCAACATAGGACATGATTAAATGTTGTTCAAAATTGATGAAACTTTACATAGACAATGCTAAAAAGTTATATTTTGATCCAACGTGAATTGGAATTTTTTAAGCTCATATGTGATCCGTGAGACCCATTGAAATATGTGAATGTGAACATGTTTTCATTGGTTCTATTGTTAGAATGGCTTCAAATGGACTGTTTTTTGTTTTATTATCGTTAAATGGTTGTAATTTTTAAAATATAGGAAAAATTACATCCCCATTCATGAAGTTTGACAAAATTACACTCCCATCCACGAGGTTTCAAAAATTACTTTCATCACCCATGAGGTTTCCCTAGTTTTACATCCGACAACTTTTCTAATTTTATTTCAACTTAGGAGATGCTTAATTACATGTTGTTCAAACTTGATGAAACTTCACATGTATAATGCTAAAGTGTTATATTTTGGTCTAGTCAAAATCTAAAGATTTTTAAGTTCACAAGTGAGATGTGGGAACCAATGAAAACACGTTCATATTCACATATTTCATTGGGTCCCACGAATCACATATGAGCTTAAAAAACTTTCAATTTCACGCTGAATCAAAATATAACTTCTTAGCATCGTCTATGTAAAGTTTCATCAATTTTGGACATTTAATCATCTCCTATTTTGCGTTGTTGGATGTAAACATGAGGAAAGTGGGGAAAGTAATTTTTAAAACCTCGTGGGTGGGGTGTGTAATTTCACCAAACGTCATAGGTAGGGGATGTAATTAGTTCAAAATTTAAAAAACTTATACCATCGTCCATATAAATTCAAGCTCTTCAAAACAAGACCAAACATGGATATATTTTGACAAATTTAAAATTTTACATTATTTACATGTACATATCTACACATATGAATGAGACTTATGATTCATCAGATACCATTTAAAATATATCATAAAACAATAATAATACATCATAAAATATTAATGATCTATTATATGTCTGAAATTGGTATGTCCGAGAAATATATGATTCACCATATAAGGTTTAAACATACATCATATAAATAATATTAATACACCATAAACAACATCACAAAACAATAGTAATACACCACAAAACACTATTTATTTTTAGAGGTTTCGAAGTTTATTATCTAAGTCACCACTTATTAGTTAATAAATCATAATATCAACTTTATGAATCATGAGACCAAAATTAATAAATCATATAATCAATTTAGTGTATCATCGTAAACATATAACTAATACACCATAACAAAATAATAATACATCACAAAACAATAATAATATATCACAAAATAAAAAAATACACCACAAAAAAATAATGATTTTTTATCAGATCTGAAATTTGTTATCTAATTCACCATTTATTCGTTAATGAATCATAATATCAATTTTAATGAATCATAATGTCAAAATAATGAAATATATCATCAATGTAGTAATCGTCGTGAACATATAAAAATATAAATAAATTAAACAATAAACTGGTACGTACGGAAAATACATGATTCACCATATAAGGTTTAAAATACGTCAAACAACAATAATAATACACCACAAAACAATAAGAATTTTTTATTAGTTCCGGAGTTTGTTATTTAATTCACCATTTACTTGTTAATGAATCATAATATCAGAATTAATGAATCATAACGGCTGCGTTCGGTATGGTTTTTTTGTGGTAGTTTTGTGGCTGTTTTGGTCTGGTTGTTTTGGTTGGTTGTTTTATGATAGTTTTGTTGGTTGTTTTGTGCTGGTTGTTTTGTGACTGTTTTGAAAACTAGTGTTCGGCAGACGGTGGTTTCGTCTGGTTGTTTTGAATAAGTTAGTTTTGTGCAGTGCGTAAACTATTTTTGGAGTTACAATTAAAAAAATTATATTACATTTTAAAATAATTTTTTGTTAATAAAGTTAAAATATATGTAGATATTCAATTATAATCTTTAATTATTATTCTTTATTAATATTTTAGTGAAAATTAATTTATAATACGTATACATATTAATTTATAAATAAATTTTTTACATATATTAGAAAAAATAAAAAATAAACTATTGTATTTAGAGCTAATATATTAGATGTTATATATAAAAATAAAATTTTATGGATTATATATTACTCCCTCCGTTCAACAATAACTGTCATTTTAGAAATTTGCACACTTATTAAGAAAAGTAGGACAATGACGCATGTGCCCCTACTTTTTACTTTTCCATTTAGATAATAATTACTTTTATATTGAATAGTAGGGGTAAAAGTGGAAAGAAGTGTGTCAAAAAGTTAGAATGACAGATATTTTTGAACAAGAATCACATCCTAAAATGACAGATATTAATGAACGGAGGGAGTAGTATTTAATATAACATTTCAAATGTATTAATACTTAAGATAATTTTAATTTTTAATAGAATAAATAATATCATTGAAATGAAAAAATAATTCTTTCTAATAATAAAATAATTGACTGTAACCGAATATATATATATAACTATCACTTATTATTTTATTATTATATATTATTTAATTGTTGATAAAATATTTATTTTAAACATATATTTGTAGTTAAAACGATATATTCTATTCAATTAAATATTACTTAATGAAATTAAGATAAATTTAAATTTAATACTGGATATGCCAAGAAATGAAAAATAACGTATATTAGCATATAAAATTATTCTTTAATTATTAAGCACGGTATAAAACATATAATAATTTTGATATACTGACAAACATATAATAACTTTTATTTAATTTTGTGTCAAATTTAATATATAATATCATTTTTAAAATATAATAATAAGTATTGAAAATTTAAATTAATCTATTAAAAATTAATTTTTAAATATTAATTAATATTATTAAAATATTCTCGCCCCCTAATTACAGTTTTCTGGCTCCGCCTCTGTTTACGGTATTCATTCTCTTTGCAGCATAAATTGTTGGTTATTTTGTGGTGGTATATTTATGGCTATTTTGAAAATTGTTGTTCGGATGTCAAATCAAAAATAACACATTTATACCACAATACTACCATGTCCGAACGCAGCTAACATCATTTTAGTGTATCATCATATATATGTAATTTTTTTTCAGTTGTCAAAACTTATCCAAGTGATATTATTTTAAAGAATTAAAATTTAGATGAATAATAATATAATTTTTTTTATTTTAGATTTATATTTTAAAAGTTATGTGTTTTTTTAAATGATTAAAAATAAACCATTAACAACCCAATCAATTGATTGGGCTGCCACATCTAGTCACGCACCGTACAAGATGCAGGCCGGCCGTTTAGTTGCAATTGTCGTAACAATAATAATACGTCAGAGAAATTCACCTTAACGCAAATATTGCACCGCTTATCTCTACTGGCGACACAATGGAAGATGTTCTAATCAAAAGTCTCAGGGATTCCACAAAAGAAGCAGCATTCGACAGGGTACCAAATTATTGGTATCTTTTCCATCTCCAATTTTTGCAAAAGCTCCTAGTTTATCAATGTCCATAACAGCAGTAAAAGGCCACCTCATAGGACTGGGGAATCTATCTCAACAGTTCAATTTGAGGGTAAATAGTTGATGGAATGTTTTCAAATTTAAAGTTATTTGTGCAAATTGTTCAATTGAACGTAAATTTGTTGTTGGATATGCCATATTAATGTCGACTAGTTTGACCCTGCAACTTGGGGATGCTCATCAATACTTCTTTCATTGAACCAGCTTTTGTCATTTAAGAACCAAAATCCTAATCGCCTACCAAAAATATACTTTATCAATATTCGCATATAGGAATAAAAAAGGGGGAAGCTCGGACCGCTGGCTTACCACCAAGTTTTAAGCTACCAAAATTACTACCCCCCAAAGTGCATCACTTTGCCTCAGATAATACATATTAACCCACCCACCCACCCCCACCCCCCCCCCCCCCCCCCCCCCCCCCCCAAACAAAAAAAAAACACATAAACTGCTAAAGTTAGGACTAAGCTCTAAGCTGTGTAACCGGTCACAACTCTATCTAATTACTTGCTACCGCCACCCTGTCGATAGGCTCTGCCCCCACTGCCTCCGTTCTGGTTAAATCTGTCTCTAGAATAGCCACCACCATCTCCATTGTTGTTTTGGAAGTACTCCCCATTGCGCCTCCCAAAGTCACCTCTTCCACTGTAACCACCACCTCGTCCACCACCGGCAAAGTTCCCACGGCCACCCCGGAACCCACTGTTGTTCCGGTATCCACCTCCACGTCCGCCACCAGAAGAGAATAAGCTTACCCCATTAACAACTGCAAACGAGAAGAAAACAAGTGTGAAAGGTTGGTATAATCCTCTGAAAAAGAAAACAGGAACCTCTCTTGAAATGATTGTTGCCCACCACCCCCTAGAATAATGAAGTTTAGGGGCACTTTTTATTTCATCGATCACTTTATGTTAGTTTCTTTTTCTTCACAAAGAATTCAATTTTAAAGCTCATATTGTCACATAAACCTAACAGACTGTTTTAGGAAACCCAAAAGAAAAACAAGGATAGTTTAGAAAGACACGTGTCATTATCAACTTGCCTCTGGTGCTAGTCTTCTTCTCTTCTATGAAAGCATCATTTCCTCCAATTTGAAGCTTGGATGACTGGACAATGAATATTAACATGACCATTAATGTAAAGACCAATAACACCACTGATAAATTAATACTGAAACTGCAACCTTTTAAATAAAGGACAACCCCACACTATGGGGTGAGTTTAATTTGAAGAGGCAATGCAAGGCAACAAGATCTCCAAATAGAACATAATCCCAACTCAAGTTGAACAATACGCAAGAAATGCCAAGCTTCAGAGTATCAATGCTTCGAAACAAATCAATCACATGGTACGATGCACTCAATAGAAGATGCCTTGCACGAGCAGATAAATGCTTCTAATCAGTCAGTACGAGAACCAGTAAATACAGGGAAAAAAAGTGAGCAGCGATGGTCTCCGTTGCCAAACATGTACAATTCTCTGGTGCGGCACAACTAACAGAAACATGGCTGAAGGTTAAGGATGTTAACGACGACACTTCCACTATGGAGGGCCAAAAATGCCTCATCAGCAAACAACATAAGATGATAGCATCTCAGAAGCAAGTCCTACACAATATATCTTATACTCACCAATGAGTGAAGCGATTGGAGAGAACATCTAAGTGAATGTTAGAATCGAACACATATTGAACCAGAAAAGGTAAAATTAGGATTAGTTAGGTTGGGAATTACTAATCCAGACTAGGGTCTGGTTAAGGGAATACAAGCTCTAAGAGAAGAAAAAAGCAGGCATATAGAGAGGAGTGAGAAGAAACCGAGAGTACTGAGCCCCAGTCCCCACACCTATGTAGAAGCAGAGTAGCAAAGTGGTAAAGAATATAACTAGTCAATAGAGAGGGAAGTGGACGCCAAGTGCGGATTTGACCATGTGATTGATCAAAGAAAGAGATTTGTCCTTGTTGTAGTGAAATAACTAAGGTCAGGTTCAATATTTTTGACATACAATAGGAACAAACTCTGCTACAAAGCATTCAATTAACTGCCACAAGAAAAGAACTGAAACTGATTATCAGTTTTTGCGCAAAGAAATACTATTCACTAATTGATGCACTGTTGATGAATGGGTATGATTGATGTTTGGCAAATAGGGCCACAGTCAACCTTTATACAGTACATCATAAATATTGAAGCAGTAAGAAAGGCTGGACTACTAATTAAAGAACAGAAACACGAGGGAGTCCCGTAACATAAGAACTACAACCCAGGTCCAAAAAGATCAATTGTACAATTTCATTGTGGCAAGCGATGAGAGGAGGGGGTTTGTTACCTGTAAAGCTTTCTGCATGGCATCCATGGTTTCATATTCAACAAAGCCAAAACAAAAGCCCTGCAAATTGGAGAGCAGAAAAGATATGTCAGACATACAAACTATATAGCAGAAGCCGACTTCAATCAAGTGAAAACAAACCTTGTTGCATCGAACTTGGATGCCACCACGTTTGATAGGCCCAAACCTTTTAAATTCATTCTCAACAAGGGAAACAGTAGCGTTATATGGCAAATTGCCAATATAGACAGAGAACCCCTTTTCTGCATTATATTTAAAAGGATTAGTAAGATGTTTGCATCATCACAAAGTTTGCCTCAGATCAGTTCTCAATCAAAACTAGCACAGCTGATCCACCAGTATAGGACTTGCCATCAAATACTTATAAGCGTAAATAACTCCATCTTAGGTTATAAAGTCCCAGCAGCATGCACATGAAATTATATAAAGCTTCAGAATAAACTCCTTGAGGTTGCGCTAAAGATATCTAACAGATTACCTTCCGCTTCGTCAACAGTGCTGATCCCATTCCCACTACAGCCATTAGTAACAGAAGCCTCAGGTACAGTGTGGATAACTTTTTCAGGTGACAGTTCACTACCAGGCAAAGCGAGAGATCCATTTGGCTGTTCTGAAGCAGCAGATGGTTTAGCGCTGTGTGGCTGTTGGCCATTGACTGACATTGAAGTCCTTGTGGTTTTAGATGGAGTACGTACTGGAACATCCTTGCCATCTTTCACAACCTTAACCTAAATCAGTCATTGCAATATTAAACATCAGAAGTAATATTATTAAACATTCAGTTCATATTTATCAATACTTCTTCTACATTCATGAACTCACAATTGATGCGTAAGATTTTTTTGGAGCATCCTCAGGCACATCTGCACCCAATGGTGCAACAGACTGCTCTTCCTTTTTAACCACCATAACTTCAGCTGGTGGCTCAGATACAGTTGATGCTTTGGTTTCTGAGCTCTCTATAGAAACCTCCTCCACTTCTGGATTACCATTTGAAGCAGTCTCCACAACAACAGCATTTTCCGGCAAAGATTGAGGGGGCTCCTGAGTAACTTCTGCACATAAAGTGAAATTAAGCTTCAGTGAATAATTTTCAACAACTCTAAGCTAGCAAGAGTCCTGCAAAGGACCCGAATCAGTTTTATGCAAACAGCTAAATGAAAAAAACCTTGTGTAGGAGTAGAAGTCTCTGTAGAAGTACTATGAGTAAAATCTGATTCAGTAGATTTGACCCCAGTGACTTCTTCATCTATATATCTGAATACATCATTATGGACATAATAACCATTGTCCTGTGGAGCTAAAAAGAATGTCTCACTGAACTTTCTTCTGATGTCATCCTTCCCGGTTAGACACCCGGTCACAAGAACTATCACTCCATCATTAAAAGAAGCCTGTGCATCAGCCGTCATTATCTCAGCCCTGTACTCATGGCAAGCTAGAGAAGCTACCAGGTCTCTTATACCCTACAATAAAAGAAAGGAGTAAGAAGTATTTCAAACCTAACAGAAAAATTAAAAAAAACATTAAAGAAAAAAAAAACATACAAGCCTCAACTCTCCCATCCTCCAATATCCTTATCGTAACAGCAAGAGATAGAATGTCAATGAGGAACATATGCAAAGGAGGGAAACCCCCTCCCTCCCTGACCCTCAACCCTCACTGTCCCCCTCCAACATACAAGCCTCAACTCTCCCATCGTCCAATATCCTTATCGTAACAGCAAGAGATAGAATGTCAATGAGGAACATATGCAAAGGAGGGAAACCCCCTCCCTCCCTGACCCTCAACCCTCACTGTCCCCCTCCCTAAAAAAGAAAAAAAAACAGAGAAAAATCAAAGGAATATGTATTCACCAGTAGCTCTGAAAACAAACCATTCAGTTTTGTTGACGGGTCAGTGAGAAACCAACCTATGAAACCTGACTACATGGTCCAAAAATCTGAAGAACATGGAACATTATATACTTAGAAAGAAACTTCAGTAGGGCCCTTGTGGAATTGTTTCCTCTTAGGAAGAAAAGTTGTAGTGAGGAAAAGAGGGAGATGAGATAGCCATTTGACAGCTAAATGGTTATCTGGAAGACGTTCAAACAGGCACTTAGTCCACAAAGTGTTATGATTCCACAGGTCATTATGATTAAGTTAATATCTATAAAAAAACGTGATTATTGCTTAGAGAAACGAGGATCCAAGAGAACAAACGAAACCTAAGCAAATTACATATAATCAGTACACCTTTTCAGATAAACAAAGCATAGAGTATATTCAGCAAGCCATACGAGTTCTCCCGGAAAGAATGATAAAGAAGACAGCTTAAACAACATATGAAAGAAAACAATTCCTGATAGTTTAAAATATATCCTCCAAAGTATCATCAAGGCATATAACTTACTTCCATACTTGTAACAGTTGTCAGTGAGCCATCAGGGCTGGGACGGCTCATGGTGCTTGTGTCTTGATAAAATTTATGAACAAGCTCGGGTGACTGGTGAAGGATAGTGTAATACTGGCTAACAAAAGCATTACCAACCATTTCTGCACTAAGCGCTGATGATGAATCATTCGCCATCCTAGCAATCCATAAGATAGAATTGCATCTTAGCAAGCACAAAAACTATAATATGAGCAAAAGAATTATCAGGTGATACACATTTGACTGCCCCTATATTGACAAGGATAGGACATGGATGACTCCACCTCAAAAAATTAGAATAACATAACAATAGCTAAAGGGTATCTCAAATGAATTCAGTCCGTTCAAAAATTCAATGGATATGGTGCAAGGAATTTTGACCTCACAGCAACAACACTCACATGTACAGCAATAGATAATAATAGCAAATGCTTCATTAAAAGTACAATAATCAGCTACTGATCGCAAATTACTCCATTGCATCATTTCAAGAACACTCATCGATACCTTCAAGGATCGTGTCTCTTAATATCATCGGGAAAAAAGATCCTCAATAACCAACAAATTAATCACATAGATATTTTCAGTACCCTATATCTAGGGGATCAGTTTCTGCTGAAATTTGGTGTTCTCCAAGGTTTCAAATCATCCACAGCAGCCAGGGGAGGGGTAACAGATAAGCGGGAAAAAACCCCACGAGCTCATATTGGTTCGGGATCAAACTTTTTACAAACTGAACACAAGCAAGATCTAGGAGATGGATAAGAATTCACGCCCACAAATCAAGATTTGGGAACTGCTGACCTAATAAAGCAGATAAGAGTACAAGCATTGACTGTTCTACCTTACACAGGAGCAAGGATGCAGCCTGGTGGGACAGAGAAGAGAAGCTCCAACAGGTAGATACACTGCTCCCGACAAAGAGATCAATACAACAGACAGGAGTAAGCCGCAAACAAATGCTAAAGGGGAGTTGATGCAGAAAACATTTAAGAACAACAAGAATTTCCCTTGAGCAGGGTAAGCTTGATAAAATAAAGGTATTCCGGCAATGCGCCGAATCAAGTGAACAAAGGATATATTTTAAGTACTCATGGAATTTGGACGTAAGAGAAAATTTAAACTAATGATCATACCCTACCCAACCAGCAGCGGAAAGCAGGAACAGTGGTGATGGTAAAACCGAAGGAAGAAGAGGGAGAGGGAAGTAAAGCGCCGCACTTAAAGCCTCCTGTTGTGAAACCTCAAGCAGAGCTCATAATCAGCCGATGGGACGGAAACCACGGACCGATTAGGGCATTTAAAAAAAAAAAAAAAACTGAGCTTCAGAAGAGGGAAAGGAAAAGATCCTCCATAATAGAGTCGCTGTACGTTGTGAAAGGAGCTCGGTGTATAATATTTTTTCAAAAAATATCCTTGTACAAAACTAAAAAAATTATCCAACTCAACAAAGAATTTATGTAAATGTGTAAATTATATTTCACATTAGAGGATACTCGTTCTTAATAAAAAAATATACTCCCTCCGTCCTGAATTGACCGTCCTGTTTACTATTTGGATATGTCGTTTGACTTCAATTTTTAACATATAAGATAAATTAATTTTGAAAATTTAAGTTTTGCATATGATTCCTTACATGATAAACTATATGTTACAAAATTTAGTTTTATAAAATTATTTTATCTTATATGCTTAATATTGAAGTGGAAAAACGTGTCATAAAACAAACAGGACGGTCAATTCAGGACGGAGGGAGTATACTCTTATTGTCGTCATGGATTTAAAATATAATGTTTACAAGTAAAATATATTTTTAATAAGTTTATATAATACTCAACATTAGGAATATATATAATTAATCTCCATAAAAATACTTACTCGTAAGAGTGTGCTGTTTAACTACAGATATTATATCGTAAATAAAAGTAAATAAAAGTTATTGCATACAAATTACGGACTTCAAGATAAAAATAGTAATTAATCTAGTCTATCATTTTTTCAATCATATGTTTCCTTTAAATTTTTCAAAGTTAAATTCCCCTTCGTATACGTAATTTATTGGTTATATCCAAATATAGTTATAGATGGCTCCATATATTTGTTCTATACAAACTATATAGTTTGTAAATAAAAATTATACAGATGTATATATAAAGTTATACATTGACTTCTGATTTTAGTGAAATTTAACTAGATGTGCATACTAACTTCTTATACAGTACAATAAGTTTACAAAACTTATATTTTTACGTTATACAAATTGTACAATTTTAAACGTAACCAAAGATTAGGGGTGCCCAAAAAAACCTGTTACCGCGGTACCGTACCGAAACCTGTTTATACCGTACCGTTTAACCGGTTATACCGTACCATTATAATTAGACATATGTGGTTTAGGTAACGGTATGTAACTTTTATCCCGTGGTTAACCACGATTAACCGGTTATATATATAACTATATATATATTTATATATATAGTCTTCAATTTTGGTTTTTGATATTTTAATATTTTGCTATGTGCTAGTCTTTTGTATATCCTTTAACTTATATTTTGATAAAACAAAGATAATCTAGAATGTAGAGAAATGAAATATGACATAATATATTATGTGCATTGAAGGGCAAGCTAAGCATTATAGATACTGTATATTGCAATTATGTTTTGTTAAATCTTTTGAGATGTATTTTGCTATCACTTAGTTGATAAAGCAGCTTGTAAATTATGTTGTTCGAATCTACGTGAATTAATTTTGCCTTATATTTTTTTGATCATTTCATGTCATTGAGAATATAAATGTGCAGGTTATATATTATATAATGAATTTATTAGATGACTGGGTTGTATAATGGTGAATTCAATCTTTGTGTTATATGTTACGTATATAAACTAATGCTTGCACATGTTGGTGCTTTCTAGTTTTTTTTCTCACTTTTATCTAGTTTGTTATCATTACACAAGGTTATTTACATAAAAAAATCTACACCGGTTTCGATTAACCTGAATTACCGTACCACTCTAAATGGTTAACCTGAATGCGGTTAAACGATGTAAATGGAATGATAACGGTATCGCATTTTTAAAAACCGTATTACCCGGTTAACCGTATATACGGTTAACCTTACCGTGAACACCCCTACCAAAAATAGCTACATATGCGTTTCATTTGAATATGTGTCTTAGTTAGTATATTTTATTAAATGAAAGTTAAGGGATTCCTTTCGCAAATTTTGAAGTATCTTAACAGTTCTAATTCTTTTTATTATTCTTTTTTGTAGTTATTTATAGTTTTCCATTAATATTCAAATAAGAAACTATTGACTAACTATACTCTTGGTTCATCCAATATGTAATCATTTTTGCTACATTAACAATATAAGTATATAAAACTATACGTTATATATATTTAAAAAAAATTACATTTTGTGTATAATAAAATTTACATGTAAACTATACCTAGTACAATTTTTTTCCCGATTTTCATTGTTATTGTAGTCATCTTTCCTTGATATGGGTATGATAAGAATTTACCATTATTTCACAAAATAAAATTTTGAGCAGATTCCTTGGTGTGCAATAGAGCAGATTCCTTGGTGTGCAATAGTCTTACACTTAACAATTTTTATGTGACCTATTAAAAATAAAAATATTTATCAATAGAAAACAAGTAATGGGAAAATATATTAAATAGCTATAATTTTTCATTATAATATTAAGCATATAAACAACATTAATATGTAAATCTTTTTTTGAAACAATATTTATGATATACTTCCCCTACTTTAGATATTAATAAAGAATGTTTAAGGAAATAATTGATGGAAGAAAACAAGAGAAAAAACTATTTTTAAAACAACTTTTTTAAGTTCTCGTATTCATTTGATTCGGTAAAATATGTAATTAAAATATACTGAAAAACAAAAACTCCTTCCTAAACCAATCTTGTCAGCTAGCCACATCGAGCTCCTTTTTGGAGCACTATCACAATCTCCTCCACTCTTCCCTAGATCCTTTAGTGTCTGTTTTGTTTGCTCTATGGCATGCCTTTGCGTTAACAGTTCCATCCAAACCTCGTTATGTCACCCTTTAATGAGTTATTCTCGCTATTCATCTTCTTTAAGATCTCGGAGGATTAGTTCTTTCGCAAGCAACAAGTTTCTCCCTCAAGAGTGGCAATGACTTGCTTAGCCTCAATAGCAGCAAGCTTAGGGATCGTGGTTCCTCTTTCCTTACAAGCTTCTTTCATGCCTGCTCCAGCCTCTTCACCTTCATCACTTTGTATTTCTCCTAGATGCTCGACGGTTGGTCTCCCAGACGGAAGGTGGCATTCTTACCAATATTTTCACCTCCCTCAATGGTTACTCATTAGTGAAACCTTTCGCGTCTTTAGCTCTTCTCCACTAGAAAGAGGCAGTGTCAACTGACCTGGCAATTCGGGTAACTCGGTTCGGGTTCGGTTCGGATCGGGTCAATTTGTAGATATTTACTATTCGGTTCGGTTCAGTTCGGTTCGGTTCGGATCGGATCGGGTTCAATGGTTTAAATTAGATTCGGATGATTTCGGTTTGGTTGAGTTCGGATTTGGGTGCTTTCGGTTCGAGTTAGCCTTTGAGTCATTCAGTTTTTTCGGGTTATAGGTGAAATTCGGGTGACTTATCCAGGTTTAATTGACAAAAATTTTAAAGTACGAATTTTAAGCAACCTTCGTAACTTGCATTGATTTTCATATGCGGCTCCAAATTCTTTTAATATAGTGTTACTGTTGATCAAGATTGCTATTGTGTATAGGTTGGATAAAATCAAACTGGATGACAAATTTTGTAAATGAATTTAAACTATACATCTATTAATTGTATATACTAAGTATAAATTAAGCTTTTGTGAATTAGTGGTCAATATTCGGCAATTGACGTCCAGTCTACCCCACCCACGCCTGACGTCGTGCCTCCCGTCATCCCGCGCCCGTCACACCCTGAGCTCATCACCTCGCACAAGCGTCACGCATCTACACCCATCCATCACCGCCTCGCACAAGCGTCACACGCCCAAGCCCATCCATCAACATTCAAACCATTCCTAAGTCCTAAATATAAAGAAACCTAAGTTTATAAAGTATAGAGTAATATAAAATAGTAATGATACACATTACATTGCCTTATAAAACATTTTAGGTTAAGTTGTCAAGGTAGATGGAATAAGGTGGGGATTATTCATCCTTCAAACCTTATTCATCCTCCAAAATGCTAGTCTATCTCACGATTCACAATAATCTACCATTTGGAATATTTATTTTCCTCATTTTATTGCATAATTTTCTTTAGGCATATACATATTAATCTTGAATAGTATATGTCTCAACTAAAAAGTTTAGGTTTTATAATTAAACTTCATCAACATTTAAACCATTCCCAAGTCTCATGTCCTAAACATAAAAAAAAACTAACTTATAAAAATATTGTATAGATTATAAAATAGTAATGATACATTAAATTGTATTATAAAACATTTTAAAGCAAAACATCTATAGTTTGTAGCAAAACATCCATGTGGGAAGAGTAACAACACAATTTATGAATGTTTTATTACAACAAGGCTTGAGATGCTTGAAGATTGAAGATGTTCAATATTATATATATCATTTGTGAGCAATGAACACTTATTGGATGTCTAAATCTCCTTTATGTGTTTTTGGTTTCAAGATTATTTTTATAGTTGGAACAACTGTAGTAGATTTAGATTTAGCAAAACATTCGGGTGGATTCGGTTCGGGTTGATTCGGTTCGGGTTGATTCGGTTCGGGTGAATTCGGTTCGGGTGGATTCGGTTATACCAAATTTCGGTTTGATTCGGTTTTGGTTTGGTTCGGTTCGGATTTTCGGGTCACATATTGGGTCACACTATTCGGTTTAAGTTCGGGTTCGGATCGGGTTGGATCGGTTCGGTTTTTCTGGTTCGGGTCGCCTTTGCCAGGTCTAGTGTCAACTGATCCGTTTTAGTCCTCCACAACCACCACTTGTATTCAATGGAAACACCATGAGTATGCTCTTGAAGAAAAAGCCTACACACCAAAATCTAGAAGTAGTAAACTATGACACAAGTACAAGATGGTAAAGTGGCAATGCACCTATGCTAGTGCATCATGGAAGCGTGCAACGCCACCTTACTCTAGGATCACCCATATATGCATAGTGTTGGTAGCAGTGACATCCTCGTGATCTCACTGCTTCTTTAGATCTAAGCAGTATTTTGGGTTTAGAGTCAAGGGCTAAGAGAGCAAGCAACAACTATAGTAACCAAACCCTCACTTACACTAGCTAGTCTCCAAAACTTGTCCCACATAAGCTTAAAGTGCTTATGCATGGCTTACAGCATGGTGTAAACTGTCACACGAGAAAATACTAGCTATGACCGGATAGGACTACTCCAAGTCCATCCAGCCTACACACCTTTTGTAACACCCCAACTAACAACAACACACTTAACAACTATCTGCAGCGGAAAACATACTTCATCACATTACTTAACTCGTTGGTGTTACACGCCGTTAACCACCCACGTGGCTAACAAGGCTATTACATATACATTGTATCGGTCTGATGGACTAGATTCCCGAGCGACTGCACATTCTATCCCTTTCCATTTACAACAACAACATACATATACCTTCCAACTGTACCGAGTATTTACAAACTAATGCCGATAACAATTTCGGTCTTACTACACCTACAATACATACACAATTTAAATGGCTACCCATGTACAACCACTACCCCGTCCTACTCTCGAACGGCTTCCAGCTCCTTGTACCTGAAATAGGAAAAAGAAGAAAGGGTGGCCCCCTAGGGGCTCAGCACCTTTGCTGGTATGGTAATCCCGCAGCCCGCATGCTACCGGGCCATGCACAACTAATTGTCATCTTAGCATGCGGTTGATTATATTTAAATCATGCATGTAAACTTTAAACACATAACACATTACATACCCACAACAACGGGGCTCAACAACAACCAACACAATTACACACATTAGATCACTCATTGTGTTCCTTCACCCTAGAGGGTTCCTCCTCTAACGGAGCTATTTCCTTAATAGACGACACATACCCACTAATCGGGTTATCCACAAACGTCTCTTTTTATAAACTGGGATTCATATCCATGATCCACATACTCCACATTTCAACGTACACACAACATCACATCGCATTAAAAATTGCAATGCAACAATAACACATAACATAACGGTAACGGTTCTCTTTACGAACCGACTTAAACATAGTTAGTTAACTTGGAAACCTAGAGAATGAATACACCCTCATGATAAGCTCGTTACATCACTCATTACCGTCCTGTTAGTCGGACGAGTAACTTAACTTAAAGATAGATCGGATATAGTGATCCGAACGCACCGTACATAATCCCCAACAGACGTGAGTCAAAAGCCTTGGTTAAGCTCAGGGGTGATTGAAGATCAACGAAGGAAAACAACCAACAGAGAGGAAGCTGAAGAAACTGTATACAATAACTCCCAAACAACGCGCGACCGGAACAACCGGATTCCTCACCCCCCATAATATATATATAAACATAGTTAAGGGCTCCACTGTGGAACCTATCACATCCATACACCTTACAGTATTACAACTGGGTTAGACACACAAGGGAGGTTCATACATTCACACACAAACATCACACAACTAACTCACGCATAGCCGTGGTTAGAACGTCCCATGGTTCGGGTCGTTAAATCCGAATACTGATCTCTTATGTGATTCTAGACTCAGTTAACTAAGGTTTAACACCTTCGAGGTTAAACGGTATCAGAACTAGTCACGCCGCATATATGAATTACTGTAAACTCATTACATACTTTTATCTTATAATGTGGCAAACATTCAGAAAAACACATTGGCATACAAGCCGGTGTAATCCGGTAGGACACAGGTTGTAAGAAAACCATACCTGTCACCGGGGTTTCCCTCTAACGTGCCATCACATGTTCCTCGTAACATCTTTGAACAGCTGGTAACATTACATTTACTTTCATTAACACCGGGGTAACTTGTTTGTTTAAAGTCTAATGCTCATGACTTACTCCCGTTAATCAGTTAAATAACTTCACATTTTTAACTCGTTTTACTTTTTTTTCATTTCAATACAACTTTTCACCCATCCAATTATCATTATAACTCATTTATCATGTCCTTAACCACCTCATAACATCATTACTTATCCATCCCCATCACTAGATATCACTTCCTAACCTTAAACAAAGTTTTTGGTCAAAATAGCACCTTGTCCGAACTTGTGTCCGGACTTCCCAAGTTCGGACGCATGCCGAGACTCAAAAGGGTGCAAACTGATGAACGTCTGAACATGTGTCTGAGCTTCCCAAGTTCGGACACTGGTCAAGGCCAAACCAGAGAATAGAGATGGGTGTGTCTGAACTTCCAAATTCGGACGGTAGTTCGGACGCAGCTTTAGAACTCAGGAAACTTACACGCAACAGGGCATGTCCGAACGTCCCAGTTCGGACGGAAGTTCGGACGTGCCAAAAACCACATTTTCTATACCCTTAAACACTTACTCATATCTTTCCAAAATTACTAACACTTATAATGTTTTCTCCCTTAGGTTTATAACATGTTTCCACACATTATTTAGCCCACCAAAACACTTTATGTCCTTCCTAGAATTTTCTTCACAAGTTCAAACATCTTCCTTACAACACCTTACTTCCTCATTGTTACCAACCTTTGTATAAATCCTTAACACAATCTCACCATGACTTGAAGTATCCTTAAACTCTCATTTGCATTCTAAATCCTCCAAGACAATGACCAAGACACTTTAACACTTAAGAACACCTTAATTCACCTTCTTTCACCAATTTAAACCTTAATCATTCCTAGTTCAACCTAGGTCACCAAACATCATTTAGACACTTAAAACTCCTTGTTCATTAACCAAATTTCGCCATAGCTTCTCTCGTATCACCTAACACCAAAACACATAGCTGTTCAATTTAATACAACCCAAGAACACTCACTGTCTTAATTCACATCCTTATACACAAACACATGGCTTTTCATCCTTTAACCATCAAAGACACAACTTTACAAGGAACACTCTTTACACACAACTAAACCTCAAACTACACTACATCACAATATAGTGCATGAACTTAAATTGCTTGACACTTAGGTCCTCAAATAACATGGCTCTTAGGCCCTTAAATTGCATAAACATAAACACTGAATTTCCCACATAATAATTGCCTTTAACCTGCAAATACACTCAACATCTCATATGCCTTTAATAATTCCCTTAAGAACAATTCACTAGCTCTTTTGCCATTGGCTCCTTAGGTATTTTATTAAGCAAATCAAGCTCATTTTTCCTAAGGCAAGAAACTACATTGAGATAGTTTGTTTACCTTCTTTCTTCAAGATTTTTTACTTGAACACCTTTGTTCTTCCTTGTTTGGAAATCGGCAAGAGGACTTGGCTACTTGTCAATGTTCTAATCGATACACAAGTAAAACCAATGAGCATTCAAGCTTCATGTTTAAACTCACTTACAAACCCTAGGTTATATATATTGTCTTAACACATTAGGATAGTTGTTTTACCTTGGAAACAAAAGAGAGCTTGAATAAGCATCAAGAGAGGACTCCACCAAGCCCTTGGAAGATTGGAATGAAGCTATGAAAGAACCAAAAGAAGACACCATTACATGGTGAATTTTCGGCCAACACAAAAACAAGAGGAAATTGAGTTTTTCTTTGATTTTCCTTACCTTGAAGCCAAGGAGAATGACAAGGCATGAAAAGGTGAGCTCAAGCTCCATCAATGGTGAATCTTCATGGCACCAAAATGGAGTTCTTGAAGATTTGAAAAGAGAGAAGTGTAGAGCTTGGCCTAACTAAGACAAATATGGTCTTAGAATTTGATTTGGTATATGGAGCTAGAAGTTACAAGCTATGGAAGTTGGAGATGGTGTGGTTTGCTGTAACAAAACCGATGGGGGCTTGGGAGAAGATGAAGAAATCGGTGAGGATGGAAGAAAATAAGAGAATGAGGTGAGAGAGTACTCTTGTTAAGATATTTAGGTAATAAAGTAGAATAGTACTTTACTTTATGTCTTCCTTTCTTTAATTGAATTGTAAATGGTGGTGACTCACCATGTTGGAAACCGGCCCCCTATAGCCAAATGGGGTATTTTGGTCTTTGTTGATCAATTAAATCACTTAAGTTGACTAATGTCATAAACTAGCTTATTTTAGTTACTATTCACAAAACAAGGCACATAATTGTGAAATTTTTGATTTCCCATTGATTTAGACTTCCAAATGTGATACTAAGTAGTACACATGTTAACTAAAGAGTAATGATGGACATTTAGCCACTCAAAACCCATTTACAAGACAATTTTTCAAAAATGTGCTTTAAGACTCCTTAAAGCACATTTTGTGTTTTAACTTGTTTTCAAGCTTGGTTTTCTTTGGTAATTGGTTTTACATGTTCATTAGAATGTTTATAAGGTCTAAGAATGACCTTTAGGTATTTTACATGGTTACACCAAGTCTAGAGCAAGTATTTGCTTAAATTGACTTTAAGGTGTTTTCTTGTGTTTTGTTTGGTTTGATTGTCTACCAAAGTTTCCTAAGGACTTAATTAGCCTTATCAAATCATAATTTAATGTTATTAAGTCTTGGTAGGCTCATTGGGTCCTAACCAAGTTCACTCCAAGCTTAGAGCGTGTTTTTGCGCAAACTGTCTTTTAGTGCTTTATTTATTTTTTACTGTGGTTTAAATTGTTCACTAATATTTCTAAGGCACTTTTTAGCCTTTAAATATCATAGTTTAGTATTTAAACAATATATCAAGGTTTAGGGTATTTCACCTTTGCTTGAAGTTGCCTACTCCAAGACTTCACCGAGTTAGACGCCCACACACTCTGAATCGTCAAGGAGTGGTAAAGCTCCAACCTTTGCACGCCTTTGAACCAAAAGGATTCAAGAATGAGAATACCGCCCACATTGTGGTAACTAGTTCCACCGTAAGCTTGCCCCTCCTGAACTTGTCTCTAACACAAGTTTGCAAGTGTTTGTGTTACAGGACTAGAGGTAGGAACTCTAGGAAACACTCACATGCTCACTCTGGAATTCTTTAGGGAAGAACTCTCTTGTGACGTAGCTAAGTTTCTTGTGAGATTAAGGCGTAAGTATTCTCTGTGTTCCAGCTTTAGTGACGCTCAACGTGCATTGGCATCTAATGCCAAAAAAACAGCCGCTTAAAAATGCTCTCACTAGCCTTATATAGGCCTCTTGGTTGGTTGAGTTAATAAGGGCAACAAACTCCTTTTTTCCCTCACCTTAAACACCTCGATAACTTCCCCCAATCTTCTCTGGTCAGTTAGATGCTAGAATCTCTCAACTTCCCATAGAGAGAGGTGTCTAACAATAAACCCTCCTAAAAAGGTGGCGCCCTATTTAGCTAGCCAAGGAATATCTCAACTACCTTGCTACTATAGTACTGCCTTTCTAAATAAGTGGTGCCTCATTTCAGCAAGAACATGATCTCAATAACCAATCCTAGAAAGGTTCCGCTCACAAGGAAAGGAGATAAGGCTGCCTGGCCGCCTTCTCTAGTTGAGATAATATCTCAGCCTCTTTCCACAATTTTAGGAAGCAGTTATTCGGTTTGCTAGGATAACAATCCTTAACCACCTAGAGAGATATTTTCCTACCGGTTTACCCTAGGTATACTTTAGCACATCATTATCCCGAAATAATCTCAACAACCTAGAGAATACTTCGCAGGATAATATCATCACGGAAGGAAATCCAATTTCACCAAGGTAAACTTAAATTCCCATGGAAGGCAATTTCTCTTTCCAAACATATATTAACCCAGTTAATATACACACATTTTCTCTTAAGGGAATTTAGGCTTTATTATCTCCAAGATAATAACCACCTTAAGGAGCACCCCATAAAAATAGGGATTTTCGAGAATTTCGGGCAAAACCCTAGAAACTAGGGTTTTGGGTGCCATGGCGCCTTGCGCCCGCACGTGTGCCCGTGCCCCATGCCTTAGTGCGCCCATCGCACTTGTATTCCCACACCTTTTCCCTCAACGCCATGGTGCCCATGCTCTAGCTTGCCTCATGCTCAGCGTGCACACCTTGGCATAGCTCGTGCATCTTGAAAACTTTGTCACAACCCGCGCCTGTGTCAAAGGTTGCTAGTGCCCGCATCACTCAAGGCCTTGCACACTTAGGCATAGCCAGCGTTCGTGCCTAGCATAGCCAACACCAGTGTCAAGGAGTGCTAGCGCTCTTGTCACCCGACATCGCCCCGCGCACCAAGCCACAACCAATTGTAAATAGTCTTTTTGATATATTAGAAACTACAAAATTAATCCTAGAAATTAATAAATAAAATAAACCTACAGGTTGCAAAAATAATTCCCTGTCGTAGCAGTAAAGTAATATGAGCAACCGGGGTATCGAACCAGAGGACTAAAAAGCAAATCTAATCCTATCAAAAGCTGTAAATCGGGAGGAAATTGTCGATTAATAAAATTAAGAACAAACAAAGAGTAACTGATAATAATATAACAAAAGCGGAACTCCGGGTTCAGGTGGTCTTTCCTAGTTAAGTCATGCAGTTCTATCACCAGTTGATTAGAGAATAGGGTTCAGAAAATTCACACAAGTTTCTAAATGACTAAATCCTAGCCAAATAAAACTCTCCTGCATAGAAGGCGATAAATCAAATCATGAATCTATCACAACAAGTGCAGAAGGATTAAGTGCAAGAATTTAAATCGCATTTGAAGGCTAAACTCATCAATCAGAAAGAGTTTTCCACGGACTAACAGATTATAACGACCTATCTATCGATCACCGATCAGATCTTGACAGATTTCACAAAGCTAAAAATAAAGAAGCAAAATTTTATTGATAGCACAAACAAGATTTATAATCTGAAATAAACCCCAGATTAATCCCATATCAACTGATAATAAAACTACAAAACCTTAACTATTTACAATCCTTGTTCCCCGGAGCTTAATCCCTTAGCCAAGCATAACCAGAAAAAACAACAAGAGAAGAAGGTGTAGAAATCATCTATAGTTAATATGAAGATCTGCAAGGAGTAGGGTTGAATAGACTGAAGTTATCGGAGCAGAAATTCTCTTCCTGATGTTGAAGGAGAGCACGACATTGTGTTCCAGTCTTCGAAAGGGTCTCGTGGATGAATTCTCTGATTTATGAATGTCCTCTTCTGTCTCACGCACACTCTTAAAAATAGAAGTTTTGGACATAAAATATACACGTTCGGCTAACCTGTTCGGGTAAGTTATCCGACAAGAGATAAAGTTGTCAGGCGAGATTTCTACGTTTGTGAGACGTCTGGCTCTGCGTCCGGGTCAGTTAGCCGGACAACCATCAAAATCCCGGCCCTGCACTCGTGGTCGTAAATATTTCTGTCCTTCTGAGCACGTCCGGGTCACAGGGTCAGACACGTCATCCGGACATGTTAAAACTTCGAGAAGTGAGAGTTTAGTCACGTCCGGGTTAGCGTCTGGATCAGTTTGCCGGATAGGTACAAGGCGTCTGGACCACAGGGTCGGACATAAGTCCGGACGTGACCCAGTTTTGCCCTTTTGTACCGAATTTCTCCCAGATCGCGTCCTAAGTTATAAAAACACCAAAACAAGCCAGTGTGAGGTATTTTCACTTTTAACAAAGATATAAAAATCATAAAATCATAAACTTAGGAAAAAGACAAGAAATATTACGGGTTTAAGCACTAAAAGATATATCGATAATCGGTGCATCACCAATGCTCGTGCCTAGCACAGCCAACATCTATGTCATGTGATGTCGTGCCTAGTCGTGACAACTGCTTGTCAAGACAACCGCGCTCGTTGTAACACCCCAACTACTAACAATACACTTAGCAACACCTTGCAGCGGAAATCACAACTCACAACATAACTTAAACTCCTTGGTGTTACACGCCGTTAGCCACCTACGTGGCTAACAAGGCTAACATACATACATTGTACCAGTCTGATGGACTAGACTCCCGAGCAACTACACATAAATCCCGTTCCATGTCCAACAATCATTATACACTTACATTACAGCTGTACCGAGTAATTACCAACTAACGCCGATACATTTTCGGTCTTACTACACCTATAATACATCCACAATTCTCATGACTACCACATACAAACACTACCCCGTCCTACTCTCGAACGGCTTCCAGTTCCTTGTACTTGAAAAGTATGGGAGCCCCCAAAGGGGGTCAGCACCTTTGCTGGTATGGTAATCCCGCAGCCCGCACGCTACCGGGCCACGCACAACTAATTGTCGTCTTAGCATGCGGTTGATTTTATTTCAAACATGCACAAACTCACACATAACATGCTTATGAGCAAACATCCATAAATAGGATACAATACAAGGTTAGCACACACAACATAACAACACTCTACGCCTTATAACATACAAAACTTAGTTTCTCTTTTCTTAGAGGACATACACTTTATTTAGGATGCGCTGGGTAGTATAGGCCCGAGCACAACATACATACATTTTCTTTACTTGAGTGGCGGCCTCATATAGGACCGATCACAACATACACAATTTTCCCCCTAGCTCCAATAGTGATGAGGTAGGTAAGCCTTGGTTAAGCTTGTGGGTGGCTGTAATCCGAGAAGGAAAACAACCGTAACATAACAAAGAGGGAGTCGAAGCGAACTTAGGCATCGACACCCTACCAACATTATACATAATTTCCCTCCTAGCCCGATGTGGAGGTCGGGTAGGTAAGCTTTGGCTAAGCTAGTGGGAGGTCGAAATCCAATGAAGGAAAACAACCCTAACATAACAGGATGGGAGTTAATTCTCATATATGTATTAACTCCCAAACAACACGCGCGACCGGAACAACCGAATTCCTCTCCATACATAACATATACTTATTAGTTAGAGGTTCCCTTATGGAACTTACCACATACATACATCACATAGTGTTACTAACTCGGTTAGACACATATGGGGAGTAATATCCCTTTTTAACAAACATGAATAACTGTATCCAATAACAACAACAACATATCCAACAAGTCACATACATCACTCATAATAACAACATACACTAACGCACGGATAGCCGTAGTTAGAACGTTCCCATGGGTTGGGACGTTTATTCCGAATACCGATCTCTTATGTGAACCTAAAGTCGGTTAACTATTATTTAACACATAACTAAGGTTAAGCGGTATCGGAATTAATTACGCCACAATAATGAATTACTGTAAACTCATTTCATGCTTTATCTTTCAAGGTGGCAAACACACAGAAAAACACATTGGCATACAAGCCGGTGTAATCCGGTAGGACACAGGTTGCAAGAAAACCATACCTGTCACCAAGGTCCACCCTATTGTGTCCTCCTATGTTCCTCGAACAATCCTTGAACAACTGGTAACAATACAATTACTTTCATTAACATTGGGGTAATATGTTGTTTAGCGTCCATTGCGCCCATAGTTAACCCCGTCATCCCGTTATACTTAATTTTCTCTTGTGATCTTAAGTTTACAACTCTCACACCAAACCTAACACTTGTTTACCCACTTTAAGGCCTTTACATGTCACCAAACAAGGCCTAAACATCATCTAAAACCATTACCATTCAATCCCCCATCATTAGGAGCCTTAAACAAATTTTTTTGTTTTTCTCTGGCATGGACTGCCCCTCTGGGGCGGTCCCAGGGGCGGTCCACAACAGAAGCTACCCGTTTTTTCGTTTTCTGCATTTCTCTACACTGGACCTCCCCACAGGGGCGGTCCCTAGGGGCGGTCCAGAACAGAACCCATTTTAAAATCCGTTTTTATACACATTCTGAACTCCAAATTCATCCAAATTTTTTTCCACTTATTCCACAATCTTTCCACATGACTCTCACATGTTTAAACACCTTAAAACATGCATTAAACCTCTCCAAATCATTGGTTAAACCCTTACTCCAATTCTTGCTCAAATCCACAAATCAAACTCTACATTTTGCATTCTTTACACTATTTTGCATTTCTTACTTCCTCTTGTTTTTTCCTACCTCTCATCAAACTTACCAAATCACTCAATGGCCATACTAATTCATTCCTAGACAATGCACCTCTAAAAGCCCACATTCACTCCTTGTTTCACAAGTTACAAACAAGCTCTTCTTCTTGAAATTCCAAGTTACCAAGCATCATTATGCTACAGATTTTGCACTCTCTATCTCCATTCTCTATCTACCATTATAAGGCCATTAATCCACTCTACTCAACACTATAACACCAAGGTTCTCCCATTCACTAAGCCATCATCAAAACACTCATTTTCTACCAAAATTTCACCATAACCTCCCCATAATTTTAGCATGTTCCCACACATTACTTAGCCCTCAAAAACACTCCAACCAAAAAACCCATCCAAAACACTAAACTCCACTTGAATTCATCATTTCCAACAACAATAGCACTCAATGTACATAAACCTTAAAAGCTTGGCTCTTAGGCCCTTAATCAACATCAAATTAAACACTGAATTTCCTCATATTATTCGCCACACCTGCATTTCACTGAACATTTATATTGCACCAAAATAAAACACAAAGTCCTTAAAACACCACATAAGCTTAAGGTAAGTTATTTACCTTGGATTTCTTTCAAACTTTCCCCTCTCCTTACTTCTTGTTCCACAACCGATTTCCAATGGGGTTATTTGCTACACTAATGACCAAATACCATGAATGGTAATGAGCACCATGAAATTAAATAGAGCTCTTGCAACAACCCTAAAACAAGAGGGTGTTTAAACATGAAAATGAAGAGATTTTTACCTTCTACTTCACAATGGAGTGTTTGGAATTAAGGGTGGCAAGCTCCAGCACTTAATGAGGATTTAAACAAGCTAAAATGAAGAGTCAAAAACGAAGTTCAAAACAGAGGCAAAATCGGCCAAGAAAAGATGGAGAAATACATGAGTTTTTGAGTTATTTCTTACCTTAAACCATCAAAGGGTTGATTAGCTTCAAGAATGGTGTTTTCCTCTTCAAAATGAGGTACACCCATGGAATTCAAATGTGGAGTTTGAAGATTTTGAAAGGTGGAAAATGATCTCCAAAGCAAGGTGAGTATCTTGGTGTATTTTGTTTTCGATTTGGACTTGTTTTGGTGAGGGAACAAGGAAGGAGAAGGATGGAGTTGGAGCTGCTCAAGAAAATCGCCATTGAAGAAGAGTAGCAGCGAGAGAGAGCTGGAAGGGAAGAAAAATCGTAAGGGGGAAGGAGAATAGAGGAAAGAGAAATTGTGTGAGAAGGAAGAAAAGTACTTTTTGCTTTTAAGGTTTTGTCCTTTAGCAAATAGTGGGGATTTAATTAAAATGAGAGGGAGAGGGGGCAAAACGTGGGCTACCTCACACAGGGGGCAAAAATATGATTTTTGATAAAGTAGAGAGGAGGTGGCACATGGTCATTTAGTAGATAACACCCGTAAGTTCCCGAACTGTCAGTTTTAACAGTTTGGGTCCGATTTTCGGATTTTTTCTCGTTTTAATAATTTTAATGGTCCTATACCTTGAATAATGTTTAATTATAGTCTTATGATTGACTATAAATTTTTATTATTCCATTTAACCCGTTTAAAATCACATTTTCCGGGTTTCTTGAAAAACGTGCCTTAAAGCTAGTTTTGCGTTTTTAATCCTCTATTTGGATCCGTTTGCTTCGGGAATTTTTCCCACATGTTCTTAACGACTAAATAAGTCCTAGGAATCCTTTTAGGACCCTAGTTAAGGTTACATACTTACTATAATCATTTAACACACGTTTTTGCGTTTTGTGACTTTTACGCGTTTTCTTTTTCTTTTTAGTTTTCGTTTCTTCACTAATGGTCTTAAGGACTTAATTAGCCTTAAAATATCATAATTACATAATTAATTAACATATTAAAGGTTTGGGGTATTTCACTCGTGCCGTTGCTCACTCTTTTACCTTATCATGACCGGTCATGACCCACCTTGGTCTCGCATACCACAGGATGTCCGGTCATGTCTGTCATAGCCCAGCTATCGCCATGATACCACAAGTTAACACAAAGCTATTTCCACCCGCTCTCATTCTTGGTGAGCCTAGCTCATGGGGCAAGTCCTAAACTTGCCCACCTCATCAGGTTCCCGCGCATGACAACATGTCAGGGACTTGAACTAATCATTTGTCACCGTTGTGTCATTCACCAACCTCATGGAACGACCTGGACGTTGAGCCACCAAGACACATACCTTGCCCGAACGGTGAAGCCTTGCATCCCACGCTATCACGAGCATTACACTTGGTTATACATGGGGTCACTAAGCTTAGCGCATTCACTTTGGAGACAAGGATTGTAACATAAACCTTCCCCTAAAACTCGAAGTAGTCACATTCCTTCCTTTCATTTGGTCCATAGGCGTTGGCTTGACTATCATCACACACGGCTCCTGACCAGGATGGATCTCCTTAGAGCTAAACCTCAGATAATGGCTACAAAAACATCGGAAGATTTCCAGTCAACAGACGTTGCCCCATTCAATTCCCTTTCACTGATATTCCTGTAGTTTATTCCCTTACGCAATTGTTTTGTTTTTTTTTCTGCAAAGAAACCAATAATACTGATATCAGTTTCCGAAAACCGATAACCTCGTTAGCGGCTTCTTTACAGGGGCAAAAACAAGTCGTTGGATCTTCTGCAAGGAAGCCAATAACCAAGTTGTCGATTTATGGGATCCAATAAACTAATTATCGGTTTCCTTGCAGAAGAGCCAATGGCTCTTTCCTCTTCCACCACCCTATCCCATTCTATAAAAGGGCACTTCATTTGCTCAAAATGAGACATTCAAACTACCAGATTCCATTATTCCTTCCTCATTTCTCTAACTTTCAGTTTTTTGTCAGTTTTTTTTTTTAAAGTGGTAGTTCCCATAGCAAAATTAAGGCCATATTTCCAGTGAGGTATGAGTGGCGCGGGTAACGAGTACGAAATCTTGTAGCACGTCCAATTGAATCCAAACCATTTCTGCAGACGACTCACTTATATGCAGCTGACACTTCCTGTGATAAGGTTGGTACCATCTATTAATAAATTGTTATTATATATTTTAGCTTAATTATTCGTGGTTAAATATATGGTAATGTAGTTAGTATTTAGCTTAATTGCAGTTGAATTAATTAGTGCGTAATTTGAAAATCTAAAAATTTGTAGATTTTATATTACTTATGTGTTTAATAATTTTAGTTAAATAATTGTAGTTAATTAAAGATTGACTTTAATATTTATGATTAAGTTAATGGTAGCATAATAAATTGTAGTGAAATGAAATTTTGTTAGATTAATTTGTAGTTAAATTAATTTTACTTAAACATAGTTAACTAAATAATTACTTTAATAATTATGTTTAAGTTAATCGTAGCATAATTAATTGTACTGAATTAAAATGTTGTTAGATTAGTTTGTAGATAAATTAATTGTAGTTAATTATAGTTAATTAAATAATGACTTTAATAATTATGTTAAGTTAATTATAGCATAATTAAATGTACTGAAATAAAATGTTGTTAGTAGTTAATTTAATTGTACTTAATAGTTAATTAAATAATGACTTTGATAATCATGTTTAAGTTAGTTGTAGCATAATTAATTGTACATAAATGATTACTTGTTAGATTAGTTTTTAGTTAATTTAATTAGTTCATTTAGTTGTACTTAATTATTGTTAATTAAAGAGTAACCTTAATACATACGTTTAAGATTACTGAAAATTGTAGTGAATTATAAACATAGTAATTGTTGAATTTCTTAGATTGTAGAGATCTGAACCTTATATGAATAGGACCTTGAGAAACAGGTCCTTGTGGAAGGGTGCTACTATGCCGCACCTGACCATATTTCCTTACATTACAAGAGCCGGTTTATTTGGACCTTCTACTTTAACATTAAACAACACGGTATTATCAATACTCTGATTAATAAATGACACTCTAAGACGCACACCTTTCTAATGTCATTCGGTGAGGTCACCATCTCATTGGAGAACATACATGTTCTCTTCAAGCTTCGACCGAGGGGATGCCCATCTGTTTTAGTATGAGTGTGGTAGATGTAAATGCATAATGCCTACTGTAATGATCCCAAAACCACCTTAGTTCTAAGTCGAACCACGTCACACACTTATTACCTAAGAAACACAAGGATACTAAAAGTCAAAATCCGAAACACAAGACACAAATCAATATCTCAATATATTACACAACTAAGAGTCTATAAAGCTTTGTCAAATAGTTTACAAACGAGAAACTAACAAACGGATGACAAGCTCCAAGGCTACAAATATAGTCAAACCACTTGGTCGGAAAATACAAAACAAACTCAAACGCTAAAAGATGAAAGCTTCAAACCTCCAGCCAAATGCTGAATAACATGCAAATAAAAGGATATAAATAAGGGTGAGCAAACCACAACTCAGTAAGTGATAAACTTCATTAGCCTGAGCATGTTCAAAACACTTTTACAGAACATAGCTTACACATAGATATATGTGTGGAGGGTGATTTTTCGGTATGAGGGGGGTCTATCTAAATATGGTTCTTGACTGAAAAACCTAGATCCTAAAATGCCATTCCGTGGAGGGTGAAAACCTGTCACCTCGGCATCCCGCAAATACCTACTCTATCGTCCGTCTTTCCCAGAAAGCATAAGGGGAATGCTAGTGAGCACTACACCCACTCTCAATGGGCTCCACGCGGACTTATGCCTCTATAAGGCGGAGTTGACTAGAGTCACCACCTAGTTTGACCTATGATAACTAGGAAGGAAGATCGGGTTCTAAGAACCGTTAATTGACTTTGAGATTGTTGCCTATGAATAGGACTTATCTGGTCATTTCAGAGATTGTCTGGGTTCGCACTGGGCTACACCCCTTAAAAGTGGCAACAACCACAACTTCGGATTGGTGCCCGAGGAAACCTTGGTCTCCAATTGTCGGGATTGCCTTCTTTCAAAATCTTTTTAGAGAGATTCATTTAAAAGCCAGGGATAGGATTAGGACAGGAAGAGATAAAGAGAGTGGATGAGGTGAGCTTTTCTGCCAAGCTAGAGCCAAGAAGAAGAATGGGTGAATTCGGATGAGTATAGAATGACAATTGGGAAAAGTCTAAGGTTGAGTGAATAGACAAGACTTAGTATCTGATGGTTTGAAGTTTGTGGGAGCCAAAGAAGGTTTGAGTGTTTTGAGAGGTATGGAGAACACCTTAGTATGGGAAAAGGGTTTTTTATTTGGAGTGGGGTCGCACCGTGTGTGGGCTGCCTACGTACTCAACTTCCTGTTGAGATCAGACCTTACGTAGTTCACGATTATTAGGGATTCGGGAGTTTTGATGTTTGTGGAGTTTGAAGATATTTGAGGTGTTTGTGATTTAGAAGGGTTCGGAGTTTCGAGAAGTTTCGGGTTTGAGATGTTAGTCTGTGAGACGCTCGGGTCTATGAGACATTTGAAACCTTGAGATGTCGAAGTCTGTGAGACGCTCGGGTCTGTGAGACGCTTAGGTTTGTGAGACATTCGAATCATTGGAATGACAAAGTCTGTGAGACGCTCGGGTCTATGAGACATTTAGAGTGTAGGAGAAATTGGAATGAAACTGAAATTGAATCGAAGTTGAACCGAGGTTGAATGAATATTGATTTGAATTGGAATTGAAATGAATTTGGATTTGAATGAGTTTGGAATTGAATTGAGTTTGAATGAATTTAGAATTTAATTGAATTCAAATGAGTGTGGAATTGAATTGAATTTGGATTTGGATTTGGATTTGGATTTGAATGAGTTTAGAATTGAATTGATTTTGAATGAATTTGGAATTTAATTGAATTGAATTCAAATGAGTGTGGAATTGAATTGAAGTTGAATCGAGGTTGAATGAATATTGATTTGAATTAGAATTGAAATGAATTTGGATTTGAATGAGTTTGGAATTGAATTGAGTTTGAATGAATTTAGAATTTAATTGAATTCAAATGAGTGTGGAATTGAATTGAATTTGGATTTGGATTTGAATGAGTTTAGAATTGAATTGAGTTTGAATGAAATTGGAATTTAATTGAATTGAATTCAAATGAGTGTGGAATTGAATTGAATTTGGGTTTGAAAATTGAATTGAATTGGTCTGATTTGAGATTTGAATTGAATGGAATTGGGTTGAATTGAAATAAATTGAAATGAGTTGGGTTTGAATTGGGTTAAATTGACTTCGTGTTGGGGTTGGAAAATGAGTCGGGTTAAAGATAGACCGGGTCAAAGTTGGATTGGGTCAAAGTTAAGGTTGGTCAAAGTTGAGATTGGTCAAAGTTAGACCGGGTCAAAGTTGGGATGGGTCAAAGTCAAAGGTCAAAGGTCAAAGTTGGGATGAGTCAAAGTCAAAGGTCAAAGTCAGGGGTCAAGGTCATGGGTCAAAGTTGGACCGGATTGGACTTTTGGGCCGATTGTGATTTGGGCCTTGGGATGATTGGGATGTAGGCCGAAATGGGATTTGGGCTTTGAGGTGATTGGGATGTGGACCGAATTGGGCTTTTGGGCCTTGGGGTGATTAGATCATGGGCCGACCTGGGATTTGGGCCTCGAGCTGATTGGGCTATGGGTCGAATTGGACTTTTGGGCCTTGGGTTTGGATTTGAATGTTGGGTTTGACATGGTTTTTTGGGCCTGATCTAAGCATTGGGCTTTTTTATTTGAAACAATTTGGGCTTTTAAGAAATGAGCCAAAGATGGGACTTATTGATTTTTGGGCTCGATTTGTAAGATATTAACATGTGAGATGGATCAATTTATTGATTTATTAACTCTTGATTATGAATGTGTTGAAGGCAAAGGAGGATACCATCCACATAAAACGAATGAGAGTCCCGCTAGGCATGGGGTGGTTTCGCATCCTAAGCTCTCCTAAAATAGGGCTTGTTTTTTGAAGCTTTTGTTCTTATATACATATAATGGTGGTTAAGGTATTTTCTAAAGTTATAGGAGATTATTGCCCCACGAAATGAATGAGAGACCCGTTAGGTGTGGAGCGATAATACATCCAAAACTTTTCTGTCAGTTTAATGCTCCTAGGGGAAATAACTAAGGCTTTATAAAAGATCAGAATTACACGAAATGAATTGAATATTGCAATAAAGCTTAAACGTAAAACATATATGTACAATGAAGAAATAAGTCCAACAAATCATGGAGGATAGCAAGTGAAGGTTGTAAAAAAAATGTGAACCAAGCTACAGGGATTTACATGCGTTTTCCTTTTTTGGCATTCGCACAGCTATGAACATAACTAAATCCGATCTGATCATTGATTTTTTTTGTTTGAGAGTATATGAAATAGTAAACCAGCATCAGGAAAAACACCGTATTGATACATTTCATAGAATACAAGAAGGTTAGAATTAGATACCGACAGATGTACAACTACAATTCCTCTGCTGATGAAGTAAGACGGAAACCGGTACTCAGGAACACGATTTTTTGGAGATCAAAATGGTGCAGAGTATGGTTCTCTGGGAAAGAAAGCTTTTCGGTGTGGTGTCAATGGTGAAAGAAAGACCGAGGCGCAAAGCTGATGTTCTAGTTCGCCAGTCGGGTTGCAAATTTGAGAAAAATGAAGAGATTGAGAGAATGATCGAGAGAATGATCGAGAGCTGAAGAGGAGGAGGAGATGACGGGTTTCCTGGGAGGGATCGATCGAGGAAGGAGGTAACGGGGTCGGCTAGTGGAATCGAGTGATGGTGGTGGAATCGAATGATGGTGGTGAAATCGAATGATGGTGGCGGAAGTTGTATGGAGGTGTGAGAATGATCTCAGGCAGGACAATGGTGTTGGCTTCGAGAGCGAGGAGAAGTAACCAATGTCGGTTGTGGGATAGAGAAAGCTTCGAATTCAGACATGGAGAAAGCAGCGAGTTCAGACATGGAGATGAAAAAAGCTTCTGGGTTTTGTGAATTGAAGAAAATTGATGGGTCTCGGGAGTGAAGGAGATGGTCGTAAAAAAAGTCAGATGCGGCTACTGTTCCTTCATGAGGGTTTTTGAGTTGTTATTTTATAGGAAGATGATTAGGGTTTAATTTGAGCTTGCTGTAAAATGGGTTTTTAAGGTCTTGGAGCAGAAAATTGGCCCCAACTGAGAGGGGTTGGGCTTGGTCCACTCGATGTGGAAAACAAAATAGAAAAAGAGAATTGCTCTTGCCCGGATTTGAACTCAGTACCACTAGCCTCCTCATTACATGCCTTCACCGATTGAGCTATAACAGCATCCATTAAGTACAAACAAAGAAATAAAACAAGGACTATGTTACGAACTAAGGCAAAATGAAGAAAATGCCTTCCGTTCATACCAAGAATCGAGCCTCGGACCAAAGGGTTGTATGGCAAGTATATTGACTAGTTAGGCTAGGTCGAAATTCAGCTGTAGAAATGAAAGAAATAATAATAGAGCTTTAATTTCAAACCGGATTAGTGCTCTAAATAACACAAAAAAGAGAATTTTTATACAGGGATTTACAAAGAAATAAAATGTGTGGTAGAAATATAATAAAATGCATAAAACAGACTAATTACTATAATAATAAGTACATAAAATCATGAAATAGTACTAATAAATTGGTGGTTAAAATACAAGCGAATGTAATAAAAATGGAATTTGAATTATATATATACAAGTAGCGGTATATAAGATAAAATAAGCAAACAACAAAATTGCAGGAACCAAAGTAAAGACTAGTAGGCAAACAAATAAGTAAATAACGAAAGAGGACGGGCTTCAAAACAGATGGAAGTTGGAAATTGATTTTCGAAGAATTAGGTTTTTCTGAAATGCTTTGAAAAAGATTATAAAACGATGGTTTCGTTTTGGCACGGACGCTAGTATGTTTTTGAAAAAGAAAGGCGACGACCCCTCTTATTTTATTTATTATTTCGGAATTTGCTTTATGGGGTGAGAATTTTTGGTGTCTACAGATGGCTCCCCTTGATTCAATTCTGCAAAGAAAGACTTGCAGAATTGGATCAAGGATGAAAGGGCGCCAAAAATTCTCACCATCGGCTTATGGAACGCAACTACGATTGCAAGAGGATAGGGTGCATGATCGACCCCTGATGTAGAGATTAAATGCAAAAATATTTACAATTAGTCTAGAATGTAAAATTTTGACGGATGAGGGCTTATGACAGCCTTGAATGCAACGGTTAGATGTATTAAACAAATTTAGAATGTGAACAATTGTTTTGTTTGGGATCAAATGTTTTTACGATTATTATCCTAGCGTAGGATCGTAAGTGACCCCTAGGATCGGATCGTGGGATCAAATCATGGGATCATTCGATCCTACAAAAAATGAGTTAATATTGTTCAAAAATATACATATGTTATAAACAACTTCTATTTAAAGCATAACGTTTAATTTGAGTAAGAATATATAGCATTATTGAATTGAAAAATAAAAATTAAAACCACAACTACGATAGGTTAAACATAAATCAAAATCCACAAACTGCATAATTTTTATGTGCGTTTTTATTTCTTTCATCACCCTCCAACAAACATTATGAGCTACAAGTTCTTTATTTACAAAATCATGGGATTTTCTAGAGTAAGTAACCAATGGACCACAAAGCTAAAATGACTTCTAACAACTTATTGTTCAATTATAAACCAAAAAGGAAAAAAATGAAAAAGGGAATCAATAATATTTTATAGATTTGCATTGGTTCTTTTAAGTCTTTTTCATTTTCTACTTTAAATCTTTATAACTTTGAATTTTTCAATCATTACAATATTTAAAACACTTTAAATGTTATACATTTTTTGAAAACCTAGGTGCATATTGTAATCTTTCATGATGAAGAGTTACAAGAAGTGATATTCCAATCTTAATCCATATCCGCTTAAATAAATCTACAAATAAAAGTTGTTTTAATAACATCCAGTTACAATGTTCAAAGTCATAATATTTTATGGATTATGAAACTATGTAGAAAAGATTACGAACTTTTTGTTTCTTTATATTTTATTAAGATATATAATTCACATTGATATGAAGAACATAAACTATAAATAAAGTAGGGATAGATGGGATCGTAGGATCATACTATGGATCTGGAGTGTAGGATCGTAGGATCATGCAATGGAATCGTGATCCTTTGACGATCCTACATAGCTTTGATCCTACCTGCGATCTGGATCGTAACTATGAATTTGGATTGTAAAATCTAGGACTATGAGATCGAATTGTGATTCTATGAACATTGGTCAAAACACAAAAACAAAATAGAGGCCAAGAACACACTTCCAGAACAACACAAAGCACAAAGCAGGTTTCATGTCAAAAACTGTTAAAGCTCAAAACTAATAAAAAGCCAAAAGCCAAAGCACACTTTGCAGAATTGATTATAATCCACAACAACTTATGGGAAGGGGTTCTGAGGGAGTGGTTGTAGGAATTAATCAGAATTGGTCGGTCGATGTCATGGGAAGGGGTTCTGAGGGAGTGGTTGTAGGAAGTATTGTAGGTTTGAGGTTTCCAGATTGAATTAGGTGATGGTGTTTAGGAAGATAAGTGCTTATATAGGTTACCTACTCTGCTTGCAGTTCACCTTCATCCATGACCCTGAGTGTGAGAAAATCCTCTTGGTCTTTTGGTAGGCGAGTAGGCGGCAGTGCAGTTGTAGGAGTTGGCGGTAATGTGTCTGAGGCCTTTTTTGGACTGATAGCCTTGGTGGCGACTTTGGAATGTCGGCAACCAGTCTTGGGTGCCATTTTAGATCGGGGATTTTGCTGGAGTTTAGTACTCTTGATCGAGATTTCTTAGCGAAGCTTTTTGATATGAGCGTTTGAAAGTGTTTGCACTAAACTCTCATAAGTGTCCTTGAGAGAAAGAAGAGAAGCTGATTTTATAGCACAGAGAGATTAGAGATTTTGAAAGCAATGTGTAATTGGAGTAAAACGCTTGTCTCCCTTTTATAGAGTATCGGGTGACGGCTGGGTACCGTTACCCGTCCACTCGCTGTCAGGTCGTAACGGTACTATTCACAACGGACATTGGTCGTGACCGTTCGATGATCCATCCGTTGTGGTTTCTAGAATCTATCTATTACGCCTCCTATTCTAGCTTTACTTTTGTGAAGTAGCTGACGTATCTGTTTCAAATAGCCATTTGATCTGACTATTATGCTTTAAACCATACAAAGACTACTAAACAACATGTATCAGACGTTGCTTGCCTGTCGTTGACCAGTCCTGAGGGTTGAGAGATAGCCTATTCTTGATAAATGAATATCATGCCAAGATTATGGATAATCTTATTGAATCTTTCTCTACTTAATGGTTTTGTGAAGATGTCAGCTGGTTGTTTTCAGTTGAAATGCATTTCAACTAAACTAATCTCTTCTCACAACAACTTTTAAGAAAAATGATGCCTTAGATCAATGTGTTTAGTACGTGAGTGATCCACTAGTATTGTCACACATGATAGATAACATACCTATTTTGACATCATAGTTGCCAGCTTGCTGTGTAAATCATAGGAGTTGTGCACCACAACTTGTTACGGATATGTATTCAAATTAAGCAGTTGAAATTGTAACACTCTATTGCTCTTTGGATCCCCATGTAGTTAAACATGAACCAATTAAAGAGCGTAGTCCCTGTCGTGCTTTTCTTGTTGGTTTTAGATCCCTGAAATCTGTATTTGAATATCTTTTGTTGGAATACAATTGTTCCTTCATCATTTCCTTCATGATCGACTTGTTGACCTGTTGTTGATTGGTCAGGCTTGAGTTCTTACGCTGGTAGTTCATCTTTATAGTTGTCTGTGTTGTCTTGTTTGATTGAAAAGAACTTCTTCTTCATCAGCTCCTCTGAGAACCTGTATTTGTCCTGTAAACACTTGAAATTTCTCAAGGATTTCATCCTTGGAGGCAATAAATATTTTCTACACAGGGTGTGAGCAATCATTAGTAATAATATAAACTAGTTTTCTTCATGACTCATTATCTTCTTAACAAGATTAGATAGATCTTCCAGCCATGATTTTCTTTTTGTTACTCAGACTACAATGTGTGGAATAGAAATGAGTTGAGGTTCCTTTGTCACAAATTTAAGATACACTAAGTAAATTAAAGTTTAACCAATCAACCAGTTTGACATGGTTAACAACATAATGAAAAACTAACCTTACTTACACCGGCGATTTTACCATGTTGACGTCAAAGGAAATGGTTCCTTGGCATCCTGATTCGAGTGAGAGGAACTTCCACTTGTCTTCCTATCATGTGTTTTGGGCACCTTTTGTTGATGTATCAGCAGGGATCCCTTCTCACTCGATTCTGCACTTAACGAGTTAGTTTTTGGGATTAGGGTCCCAAAGGTGTTTGAGCCCATTATCACCAACAATCTTGATTCTATGATCCTCTTTTATCACCCATTTTAGTCCAATTTTCTTCAGTTGCCAATGTTGCATAAATCGTGTTTTATGGCATCTAGAATTGGGGTGACCATGTTATTTGCAAAAGTGACAAACTCCTTGCCTAAAGGTTCCCGATAGGTACCCTACCGATCGTTTGCCGTTCCAATTGGGTGTTCTAGTGTATTTCTCTAATCCTACACATTTTTATTTAAGAGAAGCTAGATCTTTTTCCTTTTTTCTAAGAGCATAAACTAATTCATCCATTTCAGGTTGTTTTCCCATTCTTAACCTTTCATGAGCAACAAGTATTTCACAATAGTCATCTCACATTTTTCTCAACTCATCGTTGAGTTCTAATACCTTGTTCCAATCAGAGTTGTGTCTTAGATCTTCAATTTCATTTGAAAGATCTTTATTTTCGGTTTCAAGTACTTCCACTTGATCAACCAATATGAGAGAGAATTTTTTAAGCGCAGGAACTTTAGCTTCCTGAATCTACCTTATAAGTTGAGAGTAATTTACCTCAGTTACTTTTTTTTCTTCATCGAATTCTGATGTCGCCTCTTCTTGAGCCATTAAGCACGTGTCTTTAATGCAGAGGTGAGCTTTTTCTTCTTCTGACTTGTCGCTATCTATGGTTTGATCGTCATCACTCAGGTCTGAGTTTACCCATGCAGCGACAAAAGCTTCCTTCCTTGGTTTCCTGTTGAGAGGTTGTCGAACAGGTCTCTTGACTTGGCCGTTGTCCTCTCGGGGTTGTTGTGGGCAGACCTTGATGTGATGTCCCCGTTTTGAACATCCAAAACATTTGTCGCTGCCCCTCTTTTGACAATCATCAGATTCCTTGGAATCTTTCCCTTTTTTCGTGTTGTTTCTGACGAATTTCCTGAAGTACCTTTTGGCATACAGAACCATTTCCTCATCATCTTCTGATCTAGAGTTCTCGTTTTCAACTACTTGTAGGGCTATGCCCTTGCTCTTTTCCTTTTTCATATTTTTAGAGTTTCTTTGTTGTAGCTTGAGTTCAAACGCCATTAGTGATCCCAGCATGTTAGCCAGAGACATCTTTGAGAGATCATGGACTTCTTGCATAGCTTTGACTTTGCTATAAAAGGAAGCAGGGAGTGATCTGAGGAATTTTATAATCAGATCCTCATTTGAGATAGTTCTACCAAGCACTAGCATCTCATTGATTAGCTTGGTGAACCTAGTGTGCACTTCATAAATGATCTCCTTCTCTTCTTTCTTTAATAGCTCCCAGTGAGTGAGCAAAAGCTCAATGCAAGTTTTCTTGATTTCATCATTACCTTCGTAGGTAACTTCCAATGTATCCCATATTTCTTTGGCAGTTTTAGCAGAGGATATTTTGGAATATTGTTCAGGAAGTAATGCACAATGAAGAAGTGTTGGAACCCAAGGTTTTGCTGATAATGGCAACAAAGTAAGTCTGGTGATAGAAGAAGTATTATTGGTAATAGCATTAGAGTAAGTCTGGGCGACAAAGGAGTCTGACTACGGACGGAGTCATTCTATGACATAATATTCTCCTGGAAAGTTCTGGAAGCTATGAGGTGAACCTCTACTGGTAAAACGTGGAGAAAAACAAGGAAATAACTGTCACACACCTTCAAATATGATCAGGCCCGAAAATCAAGGCAGTCAAGGTGAAAAAGCGCTAGAATGAGTCCCACTGCAGAGCTGCTGAGATATTTCCCGCCCAATGTGTAGTGGGAAGACGTGGGACGTCGTGGAAACGTCAGCTTACACGTTATGGGAGCAGTTACTTTAGGTTTTATCATTTATCATGTAGAAGTCATTTGCAATACTTGGGGCTTTCACTTCCACATTTCCTAGAGGGAGAGTCATATTGAGATAAAAAGCATTTTTGAGAGATCTTAGTGTGACTTTGTCACTTTAGCTTAGGTATTTATTACTTATTGAGCACACAAAACACTCCTTTTATTCCTTATTCTACATTGATCTACATCTAGAGTAAAACGAGTGTTGGATGAGACAGAATACCTCTGTCGAATCCCAAGATAGGAAGCTAGGTTGTAATTCTCCTTGAATTTCAAGATAAGAAGAATCTTATATTGTTAAGTTTATACAAAAGCTTCTGTGTTATCATCTTTGACAAATACTAATCTCCAAGCAAGGTTGGTCTGAGACTAACACCTCAGACCTACTCGGTCTGCACCCTGATCCTATCAAGTGGTATCAGAGCCTGTGTTGGCTGATAAATCTCTCAAGATGGAAAAAATTTCCTACTCAGAAAAGGCTAAGTCAGGCACCACCAGTTTGATGTGCTTGATGGCTCACAATGGTAAGAAAACCGCTCATGAATAGGTAAGTGAGACTCCCTCTACAATGAAAAGTTACGGATATTGTGGTTATGATAGTCATACAGACTCTTCTTGTAATAAACTTTGTCATGATTTTGTCATTTAATATATCTCATGTGTCTGCAATTATCAAAGCTCGCAATCTTTACTATAACAGTTCTTCATCATCGTTTAAGAGGGGACCCAAGTACATTTGGGTTCCCAAAACTAACCAGTAGCTTTTTGCAGACAGAGTGGCTCGGAACAATTACTCTTGGTTTTTGGATAGTGGTTGTTCAAGATATATGACAGGAAACCAAGTTGAGTTTACGACTCACTCTGACCATCAAGGGGGAAAGGTTACTTTTAGAGACAACATGCACGGTGAAATCATAAAAATTGGCTCCATTAGCAACCCCTCTTTATTTAAAATCGATCATGTTAACTTAATTATTGTTTTAGGACATAGTCTCTCAAGTGTCTCTCACATTTGTGATTTCTCCAATCTTATGTTATAAGATTTATGACTTTATCACTCGTGATCGTAAGAAAATATGGTTTATGACTCTAACACTGGTGATCTTAAGGCAATATGGCACGTGTTGATATGAATTTCCGATATCTATATGAGAATCATGTGCAGAAAGTAAGCAGACTCTGTCTGCGAATCATGTACCGAAGCAAGCAAACTCTCTCTGCGAATCTTGTGCAGAAAGCAAGCAAACTCGCTCCAGCTTCAAGTACTTTGAAGACTACGATATTTTTGATCAAAATGTTACCATTATGTATGATAATACCAGCTAAGGTCGTAAAATTCTCTAAATTTCAAGCTCGCACTAAATTTATATACTTAGATTTCTCATCACCAAGGCATCACACATGGTTACATTTGAGCTTTTTTGCACACACCATGGCATGACTCGTTCTAAATAAGGGTGGTTGTATCTCCTTTCTCTCTTGGCGGTGGAGTCTGGGTACTCAGGTATAGTCTCTCTGGCACCAGACTCTCCTTGGTTAAGTAGTTCAACTAAACTTTGTCTACAAATATTTTTTGAAAACCCACAAGTTTTTCCATACCAATTCGACCAAAGCACCCACATCAATCATCTCACTATTCCAAAACCCAACTCCATCATCCCTGAAACCATTGCTACTTCGCCTTCACAATCAACCCACAAATTCTCCTAACCCTCAAACCACTTCTACTCACTCTCCCACTCAAAGCCAAAAATCCTCCAAACAAAACACTATTGCTATCCCAACTCCCGAAACCATTACTAAGCCTCCTATACCGTCTCACCACAGAAAAATCCCATCCACTTTGGGTCCATCATCACTAATGCCCAAATCACCACCTTACCCTACAGCCCTAGTTGATTACCCAACCTACCTTTCCCAAGCTCCACTACTATCTTTGTTAAAGCCCTTGCCACTCCTACCAAACCCACTGCCACTATCACTGAAGCAAGACCCACTACCTCTTACCACATAAGTCCATCACAACCTCTTCCCTTTATTCGACCAAGAAATATTACTAGAGTCAATCTGTAGACAAAATCGGTCTGGTAAAAATACCCATGTAGTTGAAGTGAATTTCTAAAAAAAATGAAAAGAGAAAGAAAGAAAGAAAGAAATAAATAAAGAAATCCCATGAGAAGGCTAAAATAAAGCAAATTACGATCGTCTCTTCAACTTATATTCAATTTGAAAAAGACGTATTGTTGCTCCAGCCACCACTTCCAAGAGTGGAACTTGCATGACTCTGGTCTGCGCTTCATAGCCACGCTAGCTTGCACATATGTGTATGAATACTTTGGCTAATACATTTCACTGCCACGGTTATCCACATCTAGCACTCTCTTGAGATTCAAAATGAATGGGTCAATCAAGATGCAGACCAAGTCCCTCACCCCATTTCCTAGCCTACACCCCTGACCATACTTTTAACCTATCTTAAACTTTGTTTATCTTGACGGCATTTTTATCTAACTTGGGCAGACTTTGTCAGTTGGCTACTTAGCCATGTGATTGCTTTTGGATGTCAGGCAGACTCACCCTATTTTGCCAGATGATGTCAAAAAGGGGGAAAACGGTGAATCCCATTCTTAGGAAGACGAGTTAATGTTTTTGGTGGTAGGAAGACTTAAATTGTACTTATGGACTTTGCCCTGCTTGATGGTTAAGCAGTTTGTTTCTGTTTAAGCTTAGTTTAATTCTATTATGCTATTCTCTTACTAGTTTTGTCTTAAATGACGTGCTCAAACTTAGGGGGAATATTGGATTTAGGGGGAATCAATCAATGAGACTGGTTCTTCCAAGCTTGTTTGCTTGTATATCTTTTTTGCAGGTTAACTCTTGCTATGAGATTCACTCTAGTGGTTTTTGGCATCATCAGCAAAAAGGGGAAATGTGTGAAGGTGTTAGAGTTTTGCTGAAGATTGCTAAAGCCTAGCTGCCAGCAAGAGTCGGTCTAAGAATTGATGCAACGAAAAGAGACCAAGTCAAAGAGAGTATGAGCAAACAGTAACTCCCATTGCAGAGAACAAGTCATCCAGAGCCTGCCCATAGACAAAGAGTCACGACCGACGTAGTTTGGATGTCAACCAACTCGATCTGTCAAGCGGTTTGCATTTGTCTCATCTTATAAATGATGCCCAACTTAAGGGGGGATTTTATCTCATCTTGATTGAGTCGGTTCCCTTTGCCATCATCAGTAAAAAGGGGGAAATTGTTGGAACCAAAGGTTTTGCTGACAATGGCAACAAAGTAAGTATAGTGACAGAAGAAGTATCACTAATAATAGCATCAGAGTAAGTCTCGGTGACGAAGGAGTCTAACTGTAGAAGGAGTCATTCTATGACATAATATTCTCCTGGAAAGTTCTGAAAGCTATGAGGCAAACCTCTACTGGTAAAACATGGAGAAAAATAAGGAAATAACTATCACACACGTTCAAATATGACCAGGCCCGAAAATCAAGGCGGTCAAGGTGAAAAAGCGCCAGAACGAGTCCCACTGCAGAGCTCCTAAGATATTTCCCGCCCAATGTGTAGTGGAAAGACGTGGGACGTCTTGGAAACGTCAGTTTACACGTTATGGGAGCAGTTACTTTGGGTTTTATCAGTATTTAAGCATGTATGAGTCATTTGCAATACTTGGGGCTTTCACTTCCATATTTCCTAGAGAGAGTCATATTGAGAGAGAAAGCATTTTCGAGAGATCTTAGTGTGACTTTGTCACTTTAGCTTAGGTATTTATTACCTATAGAGCACACAAAACACTCCCTTTATTCTGCATTGATCTACGTCTAGAGTAGAGTGGGTGTTGGATGAGACAGAATACCTCTGTCGAATCCCAAGATAGGAAGCTAGGTTGTAATTCTCCTTGAATTTCAATATAAGCCGAATCCTATCTTGTTAAGTTTATACAAAAGCTTCTGCGTTATCATCTTTGGCAAAAACTAATCTCCAAGCAGGGTTGGTCTGAGACTAACACCTCAGACCTACTCGGTCAGCACCCCGATCCTATCAAGAAGTCTTACAGCTAGTGCGTTAAATGCCAATTTTTTGATCTAATCGTCTCTCATGTTGTCTATAGAGATGTCTGATACTTGAGCATTTTGAAAGATATATTCTCCTTGAGTTATAAGCCTCCACATTCTTGGATCGTCGGATTTGATATGAAACTCCATCTTGTTCTTCCAATAAGTGTAGTTTTCTCTATTGAAGAGTGGTGGTCGATTTGGGGCCGACCCTTCTTCTGATGCTATTAAGGTTGAGTGCGACATTAATCCTCTTACAAAGTTGTTAGTTTTCTAGAAGAGACCTGCTCTAATATCAATTGAAACTTACTAGCACTTCGGATATGTTCTCGACCGGTCGTGGATGTGTCATCGGGTTAGACAATTTTAATGGTTTAAGTAGAGGGATGATAATTCACGAACTGGAAACTCCTTTTCGGTTGAGAATTTACACTCTAAAAATTCACTCAATCTCTCTCCACCCCAACCTATGGACTCCGGGACAGTTCTGAACTTATCACCAAAGTCCTCACCCTCTCTTGACTGTAGGCCTACGGTTCCCCAACCGTTCCCCGACTGGTCAGTCTACCAAATACAAAAGTATTGAATTGATTTACACAGTCTAACCACGCTCACTAGCTCCCTAGCACACACACACACACACACACACACACACACACACCACACACACACACACCACACACACACACACACACACACACACACACACAACACCACACACACACACACACACACACACACACACACACACACAGAGATACACACACACACACACCCAGATGCACACAATATGACTCACGCTTGTACTTGTTCTTCTTCTTCTTACTTGTGTGTTCTCCTCTTTAATACAATCTATGATAGGCGATTCACTAGGGTTCGATTGATCTTGTTCTCAACAAAAGTAGCTCTGCTCAAGGTAGGCTGATTACCAACTTGATGGTAGGCACAACCAGGACACGTGTCACTCAATGGTTGGACACGTTGTAGGCAGGAGCTTAAGGGGTCGGCTGCTCGTGGTGATGTCCACTTGCCTAGCCTAATGGCTTCATTAATGTTGTGTAATTAATGCCTCTTTATGGCTTCAGATTATGTCTTGTTATCTTGTTCATGATTATGTTCCTTCAACTCGCTTTGTCGTGAACTCTACCAACTTCGCATGTGTTGGTGGTTCACTTATTCTCAATTGATGTATCTTGAATTCTTGGACATTTCTGATGCTGAGAGTTGTTGTTGTGTTGTGCTGGTGTTTAATGTGTACTAGGAGCTCTGCTGGAGCTCTGTAGACAGGTGCCCTACTGTAGGGCTGTCCAAACGGTTCGGTTATAACCGAAAACTGATTTTTTTTCTCGGTTTTTAACCATTTTTCTTAATCATTTTTGTTTATTTCGATTTTCTGTTAACCAAATTTTATTTCGGTTCGGTTTTTGGTTATTGGAGAGAATATTTCGGTTAACCGAAATATTTTTTTAAATAAAATTAAAATTTAAAAATATTAATGAAAAATATAATTTTTCTTTTAAAAATTTTGGTTGGCCAAATTTATTATGGTTAACCGTAACTAATTCGGTTTACGGTTATTAAATAGAAAAAAATCCTGCTTTCTGTTAATTCATTTTTCGGTTAATTCAGTTATTGAATTAAATTTCGGATAATTTGGTTATAACCGAAAACCAATTTTTTTTTCAAGATTCAGTTTTCGGTTCATCGAATGGACACCCCTACCCGACTGGTAGGGCGCTGGCCATGACTAGAGTGTGCTTGCAACCTTGCATGTTAAGTCACTCTTTTACCTATATATCTGATCTTCATACTTAGATAAACATGTCAGATAAATGACACAGGTTTGCTATCATCAAAACTTAAGGAACTTGACTTAACAATAGTGTGACTTTGCTTGGTTGGGCCTTCCCATTGAAACCGGCCTTGGTTGTCCCCTTATTTTTCTTTGGATAAAACAACTTCATCTTTGCCAACATCTTGGGGCAGATTGACTCTACAGTATTCTTAGATGGATAGACTCTATCAGTATTATTGGACAGATTGACTTTAGAAGTATGCTCAAGGAGATTAAAGGCAAGTATCATTCATGGACGTAGGCAACGATCGAGCCTGGAACAAAGAGCAACCGGTGAACAAATGTGATTAGGGAACTCGTCTGCTAGGAGCTCATTTTTGGAGCTAGATGTTTGATTTTTAAGTATGGGGTTGATAGAGTCGAGCTTTGGGATTGTGGCATGGTCATTCAGGTGCTCTGGTTGAATAGGTGAGGGAAACGGGCGGGTTTTCAAATAAAAATTTGCAAACAGAGTTCAGTTGAACAAATTGAACACGGATAGTCTGGTTGCTAGAGAGACCACACTTGAGAGCCCAAACCCAGAGTTCAAGAGGGAAAGGAGATACAACCGTCATCATTCAGAGCAAGTCAGGCCATGGTGTGTGTGAAAGAACTCAAATGCAATGATGGGAAATGCCTTGGAGAAGATATCAGCAAGCTGGAGTCTGTAAAAACGTAGTTTAGTTAGATTAAGTTCTTCTTCACACAATCTTGTAAAAATGAGAGCTCAAGTTTATATGGGTAGAGCAAGCATGTAGTATTGAATTTTTACAACCTTGCGCGTCGGGAGTATCATAAAGTGGTATTTTTTGGACCAAAAATACCGTAGTCTTCAAAAACGCGAGTCTACTTGCTTTTTGACAAGATTCATAGAAGGACTCTGCTAACTTTTCACACAAGGTCCGTAGACGGAGTCTACTTGCTATTGGCACGAGAGTTACAGAAGGAGTCATTGTGGAGGTTGATAAGTGCGAAATACATATACTTTTAGGGCTTTAATTCTTCCTGTTTTCATAACAATTCATGTCGTATTTCTCACTTATCATATGTTTTTCCTTAGATTTATGTTTTGATGTGAAATGATACATTTTATGTGTCTAATGCAGGAAAAAGTCTCGGAAATGCATAGAATTTCTCATGAGGATTCAAACGCAACAAACGGGGAGTAAAACAGAGCTAAAATGAAGAATCTAGTTCCCGTCTAAGTTAACAGAGCACTCCTCACTAAGTTTTATCAAGATCTTTAGAAGATAAAATTATTTTATCAACTAATAAACACCGTAGCTGCTATATATTCACCCATCCAGAGCCATATTGAAGACATCCCACGCCTAGAGGGGCTTACGCCTCTTTTCCATCAATTCCTTTCACACATTTCCAACACTTCAAGTCATCATCCACCACCACCATTCACCATAAAACCATCATCCACAATCATCACTTCCACCACGTTCACCTCCATCCGTTCACTTCTCCACGCGCACACCATCACTCACCAGAGCACACCATTGTCCACCACCATTTACATATTATTTTTGTTATGTTTGTTATTTTTATAAATATGTTTAAGTAGCTAGTTTAGCTCCCCGGGTTGGGTAGCAAACCAAATCTTTATAGTTTTTTTGTAATCTTTTTCTTTGATTATAATTGCAGTAGTTTAATTCCTGTTCTTCATGCGCTTTAATTCTCTAGCTAATTATTAAAGCAATTCTTGTAGTTTTCTAATCAAAATGCGGCGCTGAGATTAGTTAACAAGACATAGGAAGTTAAACCGGATTAATGACTAGAAGCATGGTTTGCCTATAGGTTAATCTGTCTCCAATAGGAATTATTAATAATGCGATTGGTTAGAATTGACTTGGACATGGTTTGTGGCTTGTTACTCTGCCAATTAGGATTCGTTGTACAAGGACCGGTCAACGGATTAATTAAGATTCCTGAGTTTATTGTAGAATTAGTGAAGAGTTTATAAATAGGTTGATAAAGTGAAGGTTTGCAGAACAACGGGGTGCTTCTTTACATTTTAAAGTTTCAATCTTTATTTCTTTATTTAGTTTATTTTTATTGTTTTACTATCTTATTATTTTATATCAGTTTGTTGAGTCTTTCAATTAGATTAATTAAGTAAAACCTGAAAAAATGATGTTTCTTGTTTTCTTAGTTAAGTTTAGGTTTCTCAGTTAGTTAATAAATTGTCAATTAGTTGAACGAGATCCCTGAGATCGACAACCCCACTCAATTCATTATTCCTTAAAACGATTGGTACACTGCCTAGGTAGAAGTATAGTAACACCTATTTCGGCTAACAAGTTTTTAGCGTCGTTACCGGGACCTTTGACACGGTTAATTAACATTTTTTAATTAATTAATATTTTACTCTTTTACTTTAGTATTATTTTTGTTCAGTTTTTATTTTATTTTTATTTTTTTCTAGATACTACTACGTCAGATTGATTTCGGACTAGTTAGTTTCGATTTTTCTACTTTAATTTTATTCTTTTTTTTCCATCTCTAATTGTTTTCGTATTTAATTTTTTTTTGTACGGTTACAGGTTATTTGATTAGTTTTTAATTAATCTTGATTACTTTTTAGTGAACCTGTTAGGATTAGTCGTAGGTTTTGATTTTTTTTACGTTGACTTTTGCTGCGTTTTTCTTACGAATTTAATTCTTCCATTTTCATTTGTCGTAGACTCGTAGTTTACTTCTGTTGAGTTCTTCTGACTTTCAAATTCAATTTCTGTTTCGATTTATTTAATTTTTTTTTTCTTTCCTTTACGATTTTTGTTTTTTCTCTTTACGTGATTTTTTTTCATATTCGATTACTTATTCTGCATTCAAATTCCATTAGCTAGATAGTAATATATTACGTAAGTTTCTTTATCTTTATTTTTATCTTTGTTATTTTTATCTTTGTTATTTTTATTTTATTTTTATTTTCATTTTTATTTTATTTGTTAATTATTCCGTTTTTATTTTCATTTTATTTATTTGTTATTTATTTTAGTCATTTTCTTTTATTTATACTTTGTTTTTCTGTGTTTTTTTAGTTAATTTTGTTTTTGTGTTTCTTTTTTTTTAGTTTTATTTTACTTTTTATTTTTGTTTTTGTTTTTTAGGTAAAGATGGGTGATAACATGAATGAGTTGAGGAGAGTGCTGACACAGTTGTAGACGACGATTACAATAATGAACATTGAGCAGAATTTGAACAGGTATAATCAGCCGGGTACTCAAAGTTACAACCGTTCAGGTGACAAGATTATTACCAGCCACAACAATCGTCTTATCGACGGCCTTATTGGTGGGAAGGTGAGCAGAGTAGAATGCAGATGGAGGACGAGCAATTCTACACCTATCAGAAGCCTCCTAAGGAAGATACGAGCAAGATAGAGAGTATGCTAGAGGTGCTCCTAGAGCAAAGAAAAGCCACTAATGCTAAATTGGCTGAAATTGAATCTAGGTATGATGCTAAGTTTGCAGAGCAGGCAGCCAGACATGCTGACCAGGCCTCCATTAATCAGAATTTGGAGAGACATATGAGCCAGCTTGTAGAGCAGCTAGCACTGGAGCAAGTGGAATTCTCCCATAGCCAAAGTTATCCGAACATTGTGGACCAATCTCAAGTAGAGACTTTGATGGGTGAAGACCATTCCAAGCCTATAATTTCTGAAGCTGAAGAGGAGTCTGATGAAGAGCTGGAGCGATTATTTGAGAATTTATATTCCCTTCATCCTTCAACCTCAACTCAAATAGAGCAATCAGTATGTGAAGATATTCTGTCTGCACCTATCTGTGAACCAATGGAGGTACCTGATGCGGTTGACTCCAAAGACATTGAAGAAGTTGAATCTCCCTCTGAAGTTGTCTACCAGCAGGATTATAACGTTAAGTCTCTGCAACCAGAAGAGAATGTTTACATCCTTGAATCTGAGGAGAAAGCACTGCTGCCAACTCATCAACAACTCCCACTTTGCCTCCAGAAGCCTCAACAATAGAAGGAGGATGTTTACATCCTCTAATTTGAGGAAGAAGAGCCATTCACACCTGGTCTTCTGATTGAGCAGCGTTACTGGTAGTATCTCCTCAAACATCAGGTTTTATGGAGTATTCATTTTCCTATTTTATTTGCCAATATAACGTTTTGTTTTGATCCAGGTGGTTTGCTTTTAATTACTGCCTACTTCGTTTTCCTAGCAAAGTTGTTGTCTACTTTTATTTTTAATCCGGGATAACAAAGCGAGAGTCTAGCCAAAGACTATAAAGACGGGCAGCTTACTGGGAGGGAACCCAATGGTTAAATTTATATTTTATTTTTGTTTTCTGGTTTTATTTTTGTTTTTCTTTCATTCAGAGATGGCAGTGGTGCCTGTGCTTTAATGCAACACCTTCATCGTTTTTGTGGTAGTTGTGAGTGGGTGCAGGTGAAATTTTTATCATGGTGTTTGATGTACCCCAAGGCTGGACACTTGCTTGAACGCAAATGTGAGGAACGCTACCCCCCTTGTTCAAGCTTAAGTGTGAGGAAGGGAACCTTCCCTTCCTCAATCTACGATATCAGAGGAGTTTCAGTTTCTCCTTATTTTTAATGTTTATATTCACCCTATCATGACTTTTATGCTTAAAGATTATTTTTATATCAGTCATATTGTCTTGAATGGAATCCTTGATGAGCTTGCAGTATTTAGAAAGTCATTTTCTTGGTTTTAAATTGTGAACAATGAGGACATCGCTCCTCTAATTAAGTGTGAGGAAGTAGGGGTACTTTCTAAATATTGACAATTGCACTTAATGCCACATTTGTTTTTGGTTGTCCTCTTATTTTGAAAGAAATTGCTCCTTTTAAGTGCCAATAAATATTGAATATTCAGGTGAAAATTTTTGTTGAGGTTTTGAAAACAAACCTGATGGCCACCTCAAGAATCTTTCTGCTTTTGGCTGTTTGTATGTATAGTTTTATCCAAACCGAATCTATTTTCACTGAAACTTGGTGGATTAGCTGATTATGAAAACTGAATTAGTCTAGTTTGGGATTTTAGGAATGATAAGAAAGTTTGGTATGAAAGGATAAGGCAAGGTACTCCGTTGATCTGAATTGAAATTTATTTCTGAACCAAAACAGACCTCTTCATTCGGTTATTAAGTCCATGGGGTGCTTCATCAACCGTCTACCTAAGGTCTTGTGATCTGGGATAGAAGGCCCAAAGCCGCTACATGGGTGAAGAGAAAAGTTTGAGGGGATGAATTGAATATGCAAATGACAGAATAGAATGTTAAGGGAAAGGAACTTTGAAAAGTTAAATGTGTAATTCATTTTTGCTTATTCTGATCATGAGTATGTGGTGTTGAAAGGTATCACGGAATAAGGTGTTACTTCACACCCCTTGTCATCCAAAGGTTAGAGGAAAGAAATGGTGAAATATCCCAAACTATTTTGTTTCAGTTTCTATAATCTAACTTCTCCATGCTTTTTAACTTCACTCTTTTTCACTGTTTGAGAAAACCTACAGCTAGTAGCAGAACTTTTCTTTTGATTGTCATTTTGCTTGTTTTCCATCGGCATTTGTTCGATCCTGAGTTTCAATACTATGGCCCTTAGGAGTAGTCATATTCTGTATTTGCTTGAGGACAAACAAAAGCTAAGTGTGAGGAAGTTTGATAAGTGCAGAATACATATACTTTTAGGGCTTTAATTCTTCCTGTTTTAATAACAATTCATGTCATATTTCTCACTTATCATATGTTTTCCTTAGATTTATGTTTTGATGTGAAATTATACATTTTATGTGTCTAATGCAGGAAAAAGTCTCAGAAATGCATAGAATTTCTCATGAGGATTCAAACGCAACAAACGGGGAGTAAAACAGAGCTAAAATGAAGAATCTAGTTCCCGTCTAAGTTAACAGAGCACTCCTCGCTATGTTTTATCAAGATCTTTAGAAGATAAAAATATTTTATCAACTAATAAACACCGTAGCTGCTATATATTCACCCATCCAGAGCCATATTGAAGACATCCCACGCCCAGAGGGGCTTACGCCTCTTTTCCATCAATTCCTTTCACACATTTCCAACACTTCAAGTCATCATCCACCACCACCATTCACCATAAAACCATCATCCACAATCATCACTTCCACCACGTTCACCTCCATCCGTTCACTTCTCCACGCGCACACCATCACTCACCAGAGCACACCATTGTCCACCACCATTTCCACATATTATTTTTGTTATGTTTGTTATTTTTATAAATATGTTTAAGTAGCTAGTTTAGCTCCCCGGGTTGGGGTAGCAAACCAAATCTTTATAGTTATTTTGTAATCTTTTTCTTTGATTATAATTGCAGTAGTTTAATTCTGTTCTTCATGCGCTTTAATTCTCTAGCAAATTATTAAAGCAATTCTTGTAGTTTTCTAATCAAAATGCGGCGCTGAGATTAGTTAACAAGACATAGAAAGTTAAACCGGATTAATGACTAGAAGCATGGTTTGCCTATAGGTTAATCTGTCTCCAATAGGAATTATTAATAATGCGATTGGTTAGAATTGACTTGGACATGGTTTGCGGCTTGTTATTTCTGCCAGTTAGGATTCGTTGTACAAGGACCGGTCAACGGATTAATTAAGATTCCTGAGTTTATTGTAGAATTAGGGAAGAGTTTATAAATAGGTTGATAAAGTGAAGGTTTGCAGAACAACCCGGAGTGTTTCTTTACATTTTAAAGTTTCAATCTTTATTTCTTTATTTAGTTTATTTTTATTGTTTTACTATTTTATTATTTTATATCAGTTTGTTGAGTCTTTCAATTAGATTAATTAAGTAAAACCTGAAAAAGTGACGTTTCCTGTTTTCTTAGTTAAGTTTAGGTTTCTCAGTTAGTTAATTAATTGTCAATTAGTTGAACGAGGTCCTTGAGATCGACAACCCCCACTCAATTCACTATTCCGTAAAATGATAGGTACACTACCTAGGTAGAAGTATAGTAACACATATTTCGGCTAACAGAGGTCAATATTGGAAAGCCCTTTTTTTACCATATCATTGTTCCTTAACATTTTCAACAACGAACTGTGAACAAGACCTAGCTTGGCATGTCAAAGAGTTGATGCTTAGCCTGCACACTTAAACAAACTTCTGTTTGGGACTTAGGGTGTTTAGATTAATCTTGGTGAGGGTTCCACCCCTTTGTCCCACAACTTTGAGAGAGCCTATCTTTTCATCAATCTACTCAAGAGAATGAATTAAAAATCTATCATACATGAGAAATACTTAAAAGTTGAAGTATAGTAACAAAATTGATCCATCAACATTAAAATGAGAGGGTTACCAATGGAACTAGTGCCAACGATTTCTTATTGGTTATTGTTTCCAAAAGTAATTTGACCTCCTTTGTAGGTAGAAAGCGAGCTTAATTTGTATGGGTTCCTAGGCGTGTGTTTGGAGAATCCTCTGTCCTAGTACAAATAGTCCATCTCACCGCTCACTTCCACCTAAAAAACACATGTTAGTTTTGGGAACTCAGATATACTTGGGTTCCCTTTTCAAACCAGATTGTTTCAACTTTTCTCGTGCCCTAAGAATAAGATTAGCCTGTTTGATATTGTGTAACACCACATATAAGTAACTATCCAACAACCTAGCTCCCAAACCATTAGGGCTTGAAGACTATCCACCTTAAGCCCTTTGTCCTCTCTTTAGCCTTAAAGTGGAAGGCTTTATTGTTATAGTCAACCCTTATGTATACTTATAAACCACTCATATTAGTACTCATACCCCGATGTGGGATGGGGATATTACATACTCCCCCACTCTAAGAACATGACGTCATCGTCGTAAGCCTAACATCCAACTCCCATAGACCTCCTTAGTAGGTGTCGGATATCCCACTTTGACACGGTCCCGAGTCAGCTTTGAAACAACTATAACACCACATATAGGTAATTGTCCAACAACCTAGCTCCTAAACCATTCGGGCTTGAAGACTATCCACCTTAAGCTCTTTGTCCTCACTTGGGCTAAAAGTGGAAGGCGTTGTTGTTGTAGTCTACCTATATGCATGCTTATAAACCACTCATATCCTGATGTGGGTTGGAGATATTACACATTGAACGAGAGATCTTTACGTAGTATTTTAGAGGCATAGTCTCTGTGACCAAAGGTACCACAATAAGCACAAATCTTCGTAGGAGGAAGAGTCACATATTTCTAATTATTTTCCACCAGAAATCAAACTTTTCCCTTTATCTCTACATCTGCTTTTATTATTGGGTTAGGAGACAGTATTGGGAAGATTTAATTTGCCTTTGTGTGACTTAAGAATGGACTGAGTGGATCCACTCATGCAATTTCTTGAGAAAATTTCTTGATCTTAGAATTGGCCCACTCATGTTATCTTTTGAGACAGTGTTATCTTTTGAGAAAATTTCTCGACTTCCTTTTGGAGATTATCGCGATCCTCACTTCTTGATCTTAGAATTGGCCCACTCATGCAATTCTAAGAGTGTGACCTATTGATGAAGTTAACATGTTTAAAGGCAAGTGCATGTTCTTTTTCCTTCAGACGCAACTTAAGTTGCTCAACAAAGGAACTGAGAGTGATGCTCTGAGATTCCGAGTAGTTCAACTCATTTGGCAAGAAACAACATTTATCAACAAACAAAGTTAGATTTTTCTTGAGAGAGTCGATTTGAATCCCTGAATCCTCCTGTTCCTTACGTTTGGAGTAAGCTATAATTCTTGCTTCATTTAGTTCCTTTTGAAGAGAATCTACATGGAGACTGGATTCTTGAAGATCCAGTCGTAATGAGCAGGCAACAGTTTTGGATTCTTCAGCCTCGTCTCTGAGAGCATAACCGACGATCTTTGACTCTTCTAAATCTGCTGTTAGATCTGAAATTTGTTTGACATATTTTGCTCTCACAGACTAATTGTTAGTAATGATCTTTGCAATCAAAGTTTGAAAACCTTTAAGAGATATTCGACATATACTAGTTTTTAGATGAGATTTAGTTAAGTCCTTCTTCAGATTGGTAGAGGTGATGCTTTCAGTTCATACTTCTCGAAGGATGTCGATGTGAAATTTATTGTCCTAAATAGAGAGAAGATCTGTCATCTTGATGTAGTGGGTTTGTCAGCTACCAGACTCTGATATCACATGTGGGATTGGTGGGCAGACTCAAAGTACTTTAAGTGGTTAGTCTACGGATTACTTTGACTCTATCAAACTTAGGTTACGGAAGCAGTCAATCAATGTTGTCATTTACACAATGTAAACTCTTTATTAGTGATCTTTAAAAATAAAGAACTTACACTGCCTACTAAGTATAAGGGTTTTACTTAGCATAAACTCACTCACTCACTCTACAGATTTTCATATCAACTCTTTGATGAGTGTAGTAAGCCTAAGAACACCCTAGAATGAGTCTAATTGTGAAGCTTAAACTATCTTGACTAAAAATGATTGAAAACTCCTCTCTAATTACAAGACAAAATTCTCTCTAAGATACTCATTAGTATGTACTCAAAAGCTCAATTTGAAATGATGTAAGAATCCTTCTTTTATAGCAACCCCTTCTGGTTGTAGATAGAGTCTGTTTCCCAAATTTTTGTTCTGAATGTTGTAGTTGCTCAAAGCTCGGGCCGGACTTCTTTGTGAACATTGTTAAGCTTTGGCCCTTAATTTTCAGACATCTACCAAGCCATTGGATGACTTTGCATCATTCAACCATGATTTCACCTCTATTGTAGCTGATTGATTCGGTTCGAAATTTTAGGACCTTAACCTCCATATTACTATATTTACAGATCTAACGCATTGCTGGCTTGACTGGCTTGTTAATTCTGAGTTCTATGGCCCAAGGCAGACGGTGGCAACATTTAGATGATACTAGCCCTTAAATCTCGCATCTCAAAGACTCAATCTATTCGTTAGAGTCGATCGATGTCAACTCTAAGCTCCAATTGTACAGCACTCCATGTCCATAACTTCATTTGTTTTTCTTCAATGTAAGCTCCTATTAACGGGCTTGTAACATCAATAAACTCGACCCACCTTGATACTTCATCTTCAGCAATATCAAAAGTTCCAACACTAACCCACTTGTTTGTAAGGTCCTTATTAGATTAGAAACAAGCGCTACGTTTTTAGAGTGCTCCCCATATTTTGGGTCTTATGATGGCCCTTTATTAGACCATGACCTTCCAGTAATCGTTAGTGTTTAATAATGAGATATCGCGACTTTATACGGAAAATAAGGTCGACACAGAAGAGTGCTAAAGCATGCTAGCTTAGCAAGTAGGTGGTATAATTTCTTTGTAGATGATGGCTAAAGAACAACAGGGGCTCTTGCAAGACCTCAATCGCGGCTTATCCGAGTACAATCATTGCCTTCCCATAATGTAAACCTTCACCATCTTACTGCTCATGTACAGCAATCAACTTCCCTACACAGCAGTTCAACAGGAACACCTAAACATGAGAAAGTAACAGTGTTCTTGCAAAAGCACCCTCCATCAGGGACTTGGACCGCAAGCTATCACACCAACCAGATACCAAACCCTTATCGTTCTATATTAAACACAATTAGACATTAAAAACACAGATGAGTTAAATGGAGGGTCGAAGTTGTTGCAAGCTCCTCCATACTCTCCTCTTCCTCCATCAGTCGTTCACCTCGTCTTTTTCCTCCAAGAGCAATTAGGTTATGGTACCTAACATTTCAAGTACAAGGTCACTTTCTTGTGCATTGCGAAAGGCAACACCAATCGCCAATCCCTTTGTTTTCTGTTCATTGGTCGCCCTTTGCTTGACGGATCTCTGTTCTCCCTCACATCTGCCAGTTTCCATACGCAGTGGCAAGCCTCCCACTCAATGGAATCAAGATAGAAAACTTCACTCTTTTCCAAGGATTTATCCGTATCTTCAACATATGACACACTCATAGGGAAATCAATGAATCGATCCAGATCATCTGGTATTCTCAACAAACGCTCTGCTCCGGGAGAAGATACCTTCAGGACATTAAAAAGTACATTGCACCTTATTGCGTTTCATACATGTTGAAACACCCCAACAACACATAAGCGTACTAATACATTTTTACTTGTGCATGCCTTAAGGTCACGTCCATCCTACCTCAAGCGCAAGATTCTCAGGGATGCCTCCCATTGATCCTTCATCATCCAACCGTTGCTTGTATTGTCGGGAGTAATTCTCAATCTCCTGCATGCTGGGGCATCCATACCTAGATTACACATTACAAAGTCAACCAAAATCAGGATAAATACAAAAGGGCTAATTGTACAAAGACAATTTCTTTCATGAAATTTTCAGAAACATATAAAGCATGAAGTCAGAAGGAAATAGAGAATATGATTTGTCAGGTTCCCATCAAGATGCTATCAGAAGAAAAGAAAGGACTAGATAAAGCCTATTACACTTTGTCTATAACAATATTTACTTAAGGATTGGTAACCTCTTTTCAAGCCCAACTCCCGCCTCTGCAAATACTAATCGTAAGTGAACAATATGCAACCATAAAACATTCAAGAGCACTTCAGGATTGTATGACTAAAACAGGATGATTATGCCATAGCCTATATCCATCAAGATACCACTAATCACAGCAAATGACTAAATACTAACTTTAATCATTCAGCAATAGCGGCCATTTCCCGGTATGATACCTGTTAGAGACAAGACATCATGGGTGAAGGACATACTTCTGCATTCTGGGGGCAAAGGGCCAACAAACAGGTGGCAGGTGGAAAGATGGATATACAAATGTGCTAGCAAAGGAGCAGCTAGCGATAATAGTTATAGTTCCAGGCAGGGATACATTTTCGGAAAAATGGGGCTGGTAAAAAAGGTGAAACCTAGTGGGACAATACTGAGATATTATAAACTATCCAATCTGGATATTCGGTTGTATTTTTCTTATTTTGTTCAGCTGTTAAGCTGAGCCAAGGATACCTTTCAGACAGAAGAATCGTTCTCTGTCTAACCACCTTTGCTAGATAGTGAAGCCTTTGTTCTCTCTATCGTCGTCTGGTTTTTCTTGAGCCACTAGTATATTTGATCCCTCTTGAAAGTTACTCTATCATGGTCCATATAAAAATCTTATTGGAAGTTAGATATTCATGGTACAGATATTATGGTCTCTGGTCTACCAACTAAATTATAATAAAATGGTAAAGGCTTTAATATAATTAACAGCAGACAAAGAAACTAATTATGATACTAAAAAGAGATAACATACTCATTTGTAAGCTTGTCAAGCCTGACATAAATATATCCTCTATGAGAAATCTTGAAGGCAAACAACTTCATATCTTCACCAAAATCTTGCAAAATTTCATTTGCAATGGACAGCACACGGTCACCCCATGGGACATTCTGAAGCACGATTCCACCACCATCTCCTCCATCACCCAACTACAAATTTTAAGCATTAAATGGTTTAAACACTCCCAACTAGGACAGCGATAGCTAGGCAAAAGCTATCAAAATGAATCATGGAGATAAATCAGAAGGAACCTCAGGCTCAGCATCATACTCTTCTTCCCATTCATCAATTACTGCAACTTCTTCATCCTTGTCATCTAGTAATCATAGAATAATTTATATTATATTTAATATCCAGTGCAAAATGAGACAAATATTAGAGCACGAGATTGTTGAGTTTGTTAGAGAAATAGGGTCACTGATAGGGTCTCGTGCAGAAGGCTATGCTCACTTGTATTGATTTAAGTACATCAGAGTCTATATAGAGTGTATTGGATAAGGTTGTTACAAATGGATAACTACAAATGTAAAAGATCTAAAAAAGTTATTTATTTTGGGCCTTTACTAAGACTTGGGCCTATCATTTCTCGGTGGGCCTTATTAGTGATATAAGTTGGAGAAACAAAAATAGAAATGACATTGCAGAAACAAGCATGATTACTAAACAGCAAGGGTCAGAATAGAACCCCAAAATTAACCAGATGCAGTTCTAGCTTTAGTTTGAAGTTTGTATTACTATAGAAAGCTTCCATGATAGGAAATGTTATAAAATAACCTAAATCACATCCAGATATACTAATGAGATTAGTTCCCATCTTGAGGTTGAGGCAAAACCCTACCAAAACGATTAAGTAATGTACCCAAAGACTTGTAAATCGTGTGAATGAGAGTACGAGTTACGAGTATAATCAAACACTTGGGGGACATCCTCATCAAAGAATATGGCGACAATCTATTAGGTGATCGACCGGTATTATGCCCAACATCGACAACAGAACTCAGACTCATCCTGGTAAGCCTAAGTTATACCAAAACGATTAAACATCATAAACCCAATATTCACATTTCAGACAGCTCTGTTTAGACAAAGACCTCCAAAAGAAAAGATTAGGCTGCTAGATTAAAGGGAAGAGGAAATATTACAGTTAGGGGGGTGTGCTTTGGTCCGTTCGCCTTCTGCAAAGGAAGCGACAGAACAGAAAGAATTAACAGCTTCAGCACATCCTCTGCTTGTTGGGAATGAAGGCAGGCATTGATGAAGACGGCAGGGATTGAACAAACCCTTTTGTGGTTCAACGATGGAAAGAAGAGGAAGATACCGTGGCGGCGGTTTTATTTGACAAACAAATGAGCTTAGAAGAGACATTTCAGCTTTCAGAAGAAGGTTGAGCTTTCTCATTCTGATCGGCGGACACAGAAGCCCCGCTGGCCGGCTGACTTGTATCTGAACAAGTTCCGAAGTTTAGTTTTGGATTTTGAACCATCATGAGAAATTTTTTAGGGAAAATTACATCGCCCACCCATGACGTTTGGCGAAATTACACAGCCCACCCAAGGTTTCAAAAATTATTTTGCCCACCCATGTGGTTTCCACAATTTTACATCCAACAACTTTTCTAATATTTGATCAACTTAAAAGATGGTTAAATGATATCCAAATTTGATGAAACTTTACATGGACGATGCTAAGGTGTTATATTTTTGTTTAATGCTAAATCCAAAGTTTTTTAAGGTCATATATGACCTGTGGGACCCAATGAAACATGAGACACGTTCATCGGGTCCCACGGATCATATATGAGCTTAAAAAACATTGGATTTCATATTTTACCAAAATATAACACTTTAATATCGTCCATGTAAAGTTTCATCAAATTCGGATATCATTTAACCATCTTTTAAGTTGATCAAATATTAGAAAAGTTGTTGGATGTAAAATTGTGGAAACCACATGGGTGGGCAAAGTAATTTTTGAAACCTTGTGGGTGGGCTGTGTAATTTCGCCAAACATCATGGGTAGGCGATGTAATTTTCCCAATTTTTTATCATACGCTATCGCTGAAAGTGAGCTCAATTTGGATGAATAAAAAAGATATGAAATAACATTCTTTTGCAAAATTATCTGTTTATTTGTTGTCTTTTAAAACTAAATCCTAAAATAATGATACTTGAATATTTCATCTCGCTTGGGTGAGTAAATGGTTAAAATGGATATCTGTTAATCGAAGTTTAAAGTACAGTGTTTGGTTATTTCGGTTATAATCCGTTTAATTATATAAGAAAATATTTTGACTAATTAACATTATTTTTTATTCTATGAGATTATTAATTTTAATTTAATAAGTATTTTAATTTCCAATATCTGTATATCCTATTAATATTAAAATTTGATAAAAAAAATTAACTAATCTATTAAAGAATATTTATTGAGCGAGAGCTCAAGAGTTATGAATAGAATATACAGATATTAAAAATCAAAAGATTTATTAAATTAAAGTTAATAATCTCATAGAATGACAAAAAATAATGTTAATTAGTTAAAATATTTTCTTATATATAATTAAACGGGTTATATTTGAGTTTATATATGTGAGTCTGAGTTTCATATTTGGACACGATTAATTAATTGGGTTGGGTCGGGTCAACCCGTTTAATAGACATGTTGGATTTGGGTTTTATAGTTGGACATGATTAATTTACTGGGTTGGGTCAGGTCAACCCGTTTAATAAACAGGTTGGGTTTGGTTTTAGCCTAACACGACCCGTGAACATTTTGCCACCATCATAATCTCCAAACACAATCCATAATTTCTTAACAATCCTTAAAGTCTAAAGAAATCAACTCCAAGACATAGATTGCACAAGAACACGAATCGGAACCCACCTTCACTCAAGTGGAAGGCTTGGTGAATCCAGAACAAGGAAGAAAACGAGAGAAAACCCTAGATGGCTAGAACTCTCGACAGAAAGGAGAACTCACACAGCTACAGTACACTCAACCTAAAACAAACTAAACAAATATATAACTGAGCGGGCCCAAACCTAACACACACTACGGACTGGAGACATAAACATACATACGGGCCCAAATACTAAGACAGATGGACTCATAAATGGACTCAGTATACTAACACGCCCCCACAAACCTTAGAAGGAAACAACTTCAAAGGTTTGAGAACAGACACAGCAGACCTACAGACTCATTCAAGCTTCAGTCCCATCTTCTTCATCTGTAAGGGATATGCACGCCCAGGCAGTAACTTTGTCAAAACGTCAGCTAACTGATCCCGTGTACTCACGAACTCCACCAGCATCATGCCTTCTTGTAGCTTCTGACGCACAAAGTGGACGTCAAGCTCTATATGCTTGGTTCGCTCATGTAGCACAGGGTTCCTTGCGATGTAGATGGCCGCCTGGCTGTCTGACTTGACTGGAACAGGCAGAATGTCATGAACTCCCAGCTCATGCAGCAGTCGAGTAACCCAACTAAGCTCAGCAGTTACATTTCTCATGGCTCTGTACTCTGCCTCAGCGGATGACAGAGCCACTGTTGTCTGCTTCTTACATTTCCACGATAGCGGACAACCTCCCAACTGAATAAAGTAGCCATTAATCGATCTCCTGGTGTTGGGACATCCTGCCCAGTCAGAGTCACAAAACGCAGTAAGTGTAAAGTCATTTCTATTATTAAAGAATAAAGCATAGGACAGAGTGCCTTTTATGTAACTCAAGGTATGAACAACAGCTTTATAATGCAAATCAGTGGGAGAACTAAGAAACTGGCTCAGCACTTGTACTGCAAAGTTAAGATCAGGCCTACTGTGCACCAAGTAACTAATCTTACCAACCAATCTCCTATACATACCAGGGTCATCCAGAGGCTTCCCTTTATCTTTAAGCAACTTTTCGCTGGTATCCAATGGACCAGCAACTTTTCTATTGCCTAAACCATCGAATTCCCTTAAAAGATCCTCACAGTACTTCCTCTGAGTCAAAACTACCCCTTCTGTGGTATGGAGAAACTCCATTCCCAAAAAGAAACCTAGCCTACCCAGATCCTTGATCTTAAACTGCTCATTCAGATTCCTTTTTACAGATGTTATCAGATCTAAGTCATCCCCAGTCACCAATATGTCATCAACATAAACAACTAAATAGCAAACCTTATTATTTCTCAAGCTAGTAAACAGCGAATAGTCATTAAGAGATTGAATAAACCCAAGAGATTTAAGAAGAACACTTAGCCTGTAATGCCACTGTCTTGACGCCTGTTTAAGGCCATACAAAGATCATTTCAGTTTGCAAACCTTACCAGAAAATTCCTCCTTGTGACCTTGGGGAATCTGCATATAAACCTCTTCTTCTAATTCCCCATGAAGGAAGGCATTATTGATATCTAGCTGACTAATCAACCAGTTTCTCTTAGTGGCAATTATAATTAGGGCTTTAATGGTTGTGAACTTAACAACCGGAGAAAAGGTTTCTAAGTAATCTATGCCATATCTCTGAGTGAATCCCTTGGCTACTAACCTAGCTTTAAACCTCTCTATGCCCCCATCAGCCTTATGTTTCACTTTGTAAACCCACCTGCATTTTATTGGTTTAAAACCTCTTGGTAACTCAACTAAGTCCCAGGTCTGATTTCTGTCTAATGCCAAAAACTCATCGTTCATAGCTCTCAGCCATCTTTTGTCTTTAACTGCCTCCTCATAACTACTGGGTTCTATTATCTCACTCAAGGTGTTGTTACAAAAACTATGTCGGTCTTTCCCCATCAGAACAATCCCCAAAGTTTGAGACAATTTTCTGCTATCAATGATGCTATCTTCCTCATACAAATCACATAAATCAGAATCACAGCTTGGTACGGCAGTATTAACAAGATTGGCTGTAGCTATTCTATCATTTAAAATCTGAGAGAAGTAATCATGTGAGGAAAGAAGAGATGACTTATCTTTTTGCAAGCTTGTGGTACCGACAATATAGTCCTTGAGATAGGCAGGTTGGTTTCTGGTTCTGACTGACCTTCTCACACTTGGTTCTCTATCCTCTGAGAGGGGAACAGAAACAGATCCTTCTCCAGGTTCTCGCTCAGTGTTGAAATCTGTTGACAACTCATGTATTTCATCCTCTGTGGGGCTGGAAGGTAAAAGTCCCTCTTCAATTTCGGTCTGCCTGTTATTGCCATGGGAAGGAGTGTTTTCTCCTTGCTGTCTTTCACTAGTATCAACCACGTTAGTATCATCAATAGGAAAAATGTGGAAAATATCATTTTCAGGCAGCCCTGTTTCTTTGTGGGAATCATAAATATCCATTCCTATATCTGCAGAAATGAAGTCTACAGAGGTATTTACTCCTGTTTTGAAAGGGAAAATATGTTCATGAAACATGACATCTCTGTTGTAAATAACTTTCCCATTGTCCATATCATAGAGTTTAAAACCTTTCTTGTTTAAGCCATAGCCAAGAAAGACACATTTTAGAGACTTGGGGGCAAACTTATCATGCTGATCTTTATTAATGTTGGCAAAACAAAGACATCCAAAGGTTCTGAGGTCAGAATAATCAGGCCTAGAATTGTATATTATTTCAAATGGAGTTCTGTTTTCTATACTAGAGAGAGGCATCCTATTTATGAGGTATGTGGCTGTCAGAATGCTTTCTCCCCAAAATTTTATAGGGAGAGATGAGTGAAACATGAGGGCTCTAGCAGTGTCTAAGATGTGCCTATGCTTCCTTTCTGCTACGCCGTTTTGCTGTGGTGTGTATGGGCAGGTGGTCTGATGTTTTATGCCTTTGGCCTTAAAATATTCACTGCCTAGTTTTCCACTTCCCAACTCATAGGCGTTATCAGATCTAATGCATTTAACCCTTTTGTCAAATTGTTTTTCTACCATATTAATGAAGCTGATAAGAAGACTAAGAGAATCAGATTTGTGACTGCACAAGTGTGTCCAAGTAACACGGCTCTTATCATCCACAATAGTAAGAAAGTAGGAATAACCATCATGAGTTTTCTGTTTGTATGGCCCCCAAAGGTCCACATGCAACAAATCAAACAAATCATTGCTTTTTATTGAACTAGAAGGAAAACTCAATCTATGGCTTTTGGCCTTGCTACAAGGTTCACAAACAAAGGGTTTATGCAGAGACTTCTCTTTAACCAGCCCTAACTTCCACAGTTTCTCCCTTGGGACATGCCCAAGTCTACAATGCCACATACTCACAGAAAATTTATTATGTGCTTCTAACTCAGGTACAGTTTGCCTTTCAGCCTGGTAACTAGCAGAAAATCTAAGTTTCTTATCACATTCCTTATCTAAGACATATAGACCTCCCAGGACCTGACCAATTTCAACCTTCACCTTCTTCTTGTTTTCATAGGCCTGGTAGATACAGCAAGTAGGATTAAAATTTAGCTCAGCATTGGAATCGGTAGATAGTTTACTCACAGAAATGAGGCCAAATTTAAAACTAGGGACAAACAAGACATTCTTCAGAACAATCAGATTATTTATTGTGGGTGCCCATCGGGCATACCAACAGTGTGAGGTTTGTCGAGGAATGAAAAATCAGAAAACAAGGACAGATTGCCGCACATATGATCAGAAGCACCACTGTCTATTATCCAATCTGTCTGACGATAATTATCATTAATATGTTCAGTAGCATTCAGAATTCTATAAATGTTAAAGGTCCAAGCAATTGATTTGGGAGACAGAAATTTACCGACGAATCCGCAATTGGATTCGGATGATGCCCTTGACTCCTTGTTGCTGGATTGTGACTTGCTGATGTATTCCAGTAGCTGAGTCACTTGCTCCGCAGTGAGGGTTCCATTATAGGGGTCTTTGGCACCTTCGTCTCTTGGTTCTGTCTTGGCAATGGTGTTGTTTGCCTGAGGCCTCTTTTCTCTCGTGTTCCGCCATCCGGGAGGGAATCCGTGCTTCTGAAAGCACCTGTCCTCTGTGTGGCCAATCTTATTGCAGTGGGAGCATTGAGGAGCAGCGCGCTTGTTAACATAGTTTTGACCGCGGCCCATACTTCTTCTTCCTCCTTGAACAACTGAGAAGGCTGCTGGTGCATCAATGTCGACAGAGGGGGCTGCGGTGATGTTCTTCTGTCTCTCTTGTTGTATTAGGATAGAAAACGCCTGCTCCACGGTCGGGATCGGAGATATCATCAAAATGTTTTCTTTAGCCGAATTGTACTTATCATGGAGCCCCATGAGAAACTTGATAAGGCGCTGATTCTTGATGTATTCGCTTAGGGTTCCTTGGTTTACACATGGACAATCCGGCAAAGAAGTGGTTGAATCGAATTCGTCCCACAAGCCCCTCAATCTGGTGAAATATTCACCTATGGTTTCGTCGCCTTGGACAGTATTAGTGAGCCTCCTCTCCAGATCGTACAATCTCGTTGCATCGACTTGGTCGTAACGAGCAATTAAGTCTTCCCACATCTTTGCTGCAGAGGAGCGAAAAAGAACGGAGTCGGAGACCTTCTTCTCTAAACTCATCAAGATCCAACTCCTTATCATACTATCACAGCAACGCCATGCCTCAGCCCGTACATTGCAATCGGTGGGCTTCTGCAGAGTACCATTTACAAATCCAAGCTTATTCTTGGACCCTAAGGCGATCTCTACCTGCGCTTTCCACTTTGAGAACCCCGGACCACCATCATATTTGGCCGCAAGGGAGAGACCTGGGTGGTCAGAACTTGACAAATAAAGGGGATCTCCTACTGGAATTTGCACAGCTTTGCTACCTCCGGAGGTGTGGGCTTCACCGCGTTTCTCATTATCTCCATCTTTCGGGTCCCCAATCACATCGTCCCCAGACATTGATAAAAGGGTTGGCAAGGAGGGATGCGGCTCAGATTGGAGGAAAAACAAGACCCAGAAATTCAGGAGCAAAAGGTAGCAGCAGAAGATCATAAAATCGGGAACACGATCCGAAGAAGAACAAGAACCAGAGTGAAAGATGGGCGAAAACGAACGGAAGAAAAGAAATCAGAAGCGTGATCCTATGATCGTTGCTCTGATACCATAAAGAAATCAACTCCAAGACATAGATTGCACAAGAACACGAATCGGAACCCACCTTCACTCAAGTGGAAGGCTTGGTGAATCCAGAACAAGGAAGAAAACGAGAGAAAACCCTAGATGGCTAGAACTCTCGACAGAAAGGAGAACTCACACAGCTACAGTACACTCAACCTAAAACAAACTAAACAAATATATAACTGAGCGGGCCCAAACCTAACACACACTACGGACTGGAGACATAAACATACATACGGGCCCAAATACTAAGACAGATGGACTCATAAATGGACTCAGTATACTAACAAAGTCTTTTAGGGTTAGAGATTACCTCAAATAACAATGAAGATATGAAGAATGACGTCTGACAGCTACTGGAGGCGGTGCCTTCAGTGGCGGTGATCGCTAGCTCCGACGGCGGCAAATAAATCCAGCGGCGAGGTGGTGGGGTGGTGGGAGGCGATTTGGAATCACTGAAGTGTTTCTACTCTTTGTTCTTCTATTCTTGTCAAATCGTCTATTCAAGAGATGACTTCTATCTTAGTCCTGTACGTTAACTCGGATGCTGAGGTGGCACAACTCTATGGTGAATAGAGTGTTATTTTAGGAATTAGTTTTGGAAGGCTAATAGCCGGATTATTGTTGCAAATAGAGGTTATTTCAGTTTTTTTTTCTTCAGTTGGGATGTCCAATACAACTGCTTCAGTCTTGTCCATTTCAAAATCCGATACATTGTACATTTTATGTAATGAGAAATCAAATTATTCTCTCATTTCTCTTTACAACACGTTATCAACAAGCTCTAAAAACCCTATCTAAACTAAAAATCTTGATCTTTTTTCACTAATCTTATGCATCTCTTCTATTGTATTTGCAAATTTATTTCACTTTGTTCTCAGATCAAACTATCATACAGTTGGGTACAATTGAATTGGAGATAGAAACCATCACTTGCGTCAAATAAAAAGAAGAGTGTGTTGCTGTGAAAAAAGATTGTTGTGACAAGCATTGGAGCTCACTTTTTGGCCGATATAGTGATACTTAGGTAAGTTTAGGGTTTAATTGTCAACCACATGTTAAAGGCACAGTATCTTGATAAATAGCTAATCAATGTATTATTATTATTTTGTTAAGAGAATAAAAAAACACGTATGATTTAAGAATATTGTACCATGAATAATAAAAATTATAACCTGAGTGATGGTGTTTTTTTACATGAAGGAAGCATCGCGTTGGTTTTAGGACTGACACTTAGCACAATAGACTAGAAGCTTTAGGTGTAGGTTTTTGTAACCAACACTTAGATAAGGTCTAACATGTTGGTTCGTACGTATTAAATAAGGTCAAACTGACACTTCATATTTGACTTGCGATTCCCAACAAAGGCCTAATGTGTCGATTTATATTTAACAACCGACACTATAGATGTCTTTAAAAAATTATACTACCCACCTATTGTGTTCCAAAACCTACTAACATCACCATTTTTTATTCAACTCATCTTGTCCCAAAATCAATACATCCCCACATATTAATTCAACTTGATAATCACATCTCGTTCCAAATGCAATACAAATCTTAGGGGGCGTTTGTTTCGGGCGGGAAACGGAATGGAATCAGGAAAGGAAATAGAAAGGAATGGAAAAGAATTCCCTTTGATTTTCTTGGTTGTTTGTTTGACCTGGGGGAATTAAATAAATAATCGGTCAATGGCCGCCGGTCAATGGTCAACGGCTGCCGGCTGCCGGTCAACGGTCACTAATTGTCGGTCAACATTCACCGGTCACCGGTCAATGGTCATTAGTCATCGATCAATGGTCATATGTTCTCGGTCAACATGTACTGGGGAAAGGGAATCCCATTCCCTAGTAGGGGGTGGGGAATCAAGTTAAAGGGTTTTGGGGTAATCCCATTCCCTTTCCCTTTCCTGAAAATAGGAAAAACTGGCAAAACAAACAGCAGACTGATTACCCCAAAACAAACGCCCCCTTAATATATCTTTATCCAACTTGCTAATCACATATTCTGTTAGATACTTAACAAATAAAAACAACTAAAAGTGTCATCGGACAACTAACTAAAGCAAAAGTAAACAAAAGTTTCATGTCCTCAAACATTGAATATGTGAATACCTCAACAATATATTCTAGCATACTATATAATTGTACTGTGTAGAATAGAGGAGCTCGTCCATATGTTGCTCTTATATCCAATCTACGGGAATCAGGTACGCTACCGTGTAGAATAGAGGAGCTCACAAGCTTCCACTCCCAGCTTAAATCTTTGTGTAACACCTTTAGTCTTGTTTTTACTTTTGCACTTGGAAGAGGATGATGCTAAACTTAGGAAATAAAATCCAAAATAACCTTCTTTTGGAAAATAAATCCTTCTTTTAGTCTCCCATCAAAACTAATTCCTACAATAACACTCCTGAAAGAAATCTTCTCTTCAAAAGACGATTTCATTATTTTTTGAAAGTTGAAATCGTCTCTTCACCCCAGTGCCACATAATCATCTGAGTCAACACACAAGAGAGCACATTCAAAAAATGATTTAAGATATCGTCTCTTTAAATGATGATTTCATGTAAGAAAGAATGCGGCCATATAACTAGTTAAATCGTCTTCCTAAAAGATGACTTCTTTAGAAAACAAAATCATATTCTCAATAAACAATTTTATGTATTCTAATTCTAGCCGAATCTTGTTCCCCTTCATTTCCCCCACCACTTCCTTTCTTCTTCCATCCCATCTTCTCCAATCCTCTCTTCTCTTTCCAATGACTCCACTCAGTTCTTCTCAACGCCACCACATCGCTAGACTTGCCGCCATTGTTAGAGAATGCCGCAGTTGGTTTCACCACCGCCGTACATGGTCAAGACACAACCTTCCCACTCTGCATTGTTCTGTGAGGTACACTTCTAACCAAGGTAAATATTTAAGGATTTTGCTAAAAATTAGCGATTCTGTATGTAATTGTTGATTTGTTGGGTTTGTTCTATAATTGTATTATTTAGTGTTTAAATGTTGGTAATTGAGAATGTTTAAATGTTAGTTTTATAAATTTATATACACAGTTATGATTAATATAAATTTTGTCATTGTTTTTAGTTATTAGAGGGATATAAAATGTAAAATTTGTGATATATTTTGCTTTTCACAGGTAATAAATGGTGGTAGATGTCATATGTTGGCAAGTATTTTATTTAGAATTAGTGACACTATTTAAAACCTTCCTAATATAAAAAAACACTCCAAATATATTTAAATACTTGTTAGTAAATATTCAGCCATCCATGGATCCCGGTACACCGTCAGACTCTTTTCTTAGATATCAGTGTAGTCATAGATCCACGACTGTGTGGAATGGAAACGAGTATGGTATTACATTGTCGTTGGTTCGAGGCCAGTTTACACCAAAACACGCACGGTATGATGATATGATGCGGTTGTATGTGGAGGCATCTGGTTTTTTCGATGTTGCCAGTCTGGTGTTCATTTCACTGGATTGGCATCTGATCACATCACTAGCAGGGAGGTGGCGTAGAGAGACGCACATGTTCCATTCTATATGTTGTCGGGGGAGACTACAGTCACACTAACATAGCTTTGCTATCTGGGTTGCCTATAGACGGACTCCTAGTGACTGGTAGTACGCACAGGGATTAGGGAATGTTGTGTGATGATCTGCTTAGAGCTCGACCCACAAATCTTGGGCACCACATAAGTATTAAGCTCACTTGGTTGGGTGCCACGTTTAGACATTTTCCCCCTGATACGGATGAGCATACAATGATGAGACACACAAGAGCATATATACTCATGATTCTCGGTTGCACCATATTTGTTGACCGGTGAGGGAACCAGGTCCACCTCATGTTCTTCCAGCTACTGGAGGATTTAGATGTGGCTGGTCAATATAGCTAGGGGTCTGTATGTCTTGCTTGGTTGTACCGACAACTATGTCTAGTGTCTGCTGTTGGAGACAATGGCATCACTAGTGCACTGGTGATATTGCAGATTTCTGCGTGGGATAGATTTTCATACAATTCTCCTATCCATCACCCCTTCCGCCTTGCACAACCACCTACACCATCTCCACTTGCCGTTCGCTGGAATGTGGAGTTTGATGTGACCAGCCATGCCACACATGTAACCTATTACAGAAAGGCATTAGATAGGCAAACTTCAAACCAGGTTAATATCATTCTGTCAAATATTCATTCTTGTGGGAAACATGTTTTGCTAACATTCATTCTAACATTTGGTTCTTTCATATTGTTAGGCAGCCATACACGGAGGAGATGATCCAGTCATTGCATGTGTATTGAATGGCTGGTTGTCACATTGCACGATCTCGGGTGCCACTTATATGCTTTCGTATTATATAGTGGCATCTCCCAGATCATGTAATAATACGCCAGTTTGGTGGGATCCAGTTGTCACAGGCTGATCCTAGCATCGACGGGGAGGATCCAAGGATAGACCTCCACAACATAGACCTAAGAGGTCGAATGGAATGGAACTGGGCCACTCACCATCTATTTACAACATCATGTGGAACCAATGCACAGAAAGGGTTGTTGAGCTTCAACAGAATGATGCTGGTGATCCATACGATGAGTGGTTTGGTCACAACACTATGAGGTATATAGGGCACACTGGAGCTTTACTGGGCTACATGGTGAGTAAACATTACATTAATTGTTGTAGTTTATTGTCAGTTAATCACTGATATATCTTTTTCGGTATCATATAATAAAATGTTATGCAGTGGAACACCACAAAACAAGGTCATCAACATGCTTGAGGCGATGCACGTTGACAATGCTCTTATGAGACTACAGGTGATGAGGGATAAGTACAACAACACCTACTATGTCCTCCCACGGCCACAACAAGACCATGGAAACGTCTTAGCCAATCAAGTTGTTGATCACGAACCTCAGGGACAAGATCAGGGTGAAGGACAAGGATGCAGGCGTGGACGTGGACGTGTACGTGGTTAAGGAAAAGGAAGAGGACATGCACGTGGTTGAGCTGCTAAGCTAAAACTTTGTCAGGAGAATGATGCATTCGACATCACTAGTAGCATTCCTACATCTCAGGTCGACAACTGTCCTACACTGTAGGTCGACATCTTTGGGTTTGCTGCAGCTCAGATGTTCACGGGACATCATCGTCAGGTGTTGGCACGAGATGTTGACTACTTTACGCCTGCGGTAGACCTTAACTTGTGTTCCACTTCTACCACTAGAGCCCCTATTACGGATAGAGATCCCCATCATCATCAGGGTGTAGGACATTGTAATGGTCGTTCATTGGATCCTAGTTGTAACACCCCAACTGCTAACCTAACAACAAACGGTAATACGCAACGGAAACACATAAATTAACCTTAACCAAAAACAATCGGTGTTACACGTCGTTAGCCACCCACGTGGCTAACAAGGCTAAATCCGTAGATTCGTATCGGTCTGATGGACACAGACTCCTGAGCATAGTTACTAAAATCCATAATTAACAACCAATAATACCGAGTGTAAATATATATATAATATATATACAAACCAACACCACCAATCCGATACTACCAAGATATATACCACGGGAGCACAGGCGCATCCCAGGTCCCATATCCAAAATAACAGAGTACTCATTAAACCTAGAATCTACAACCACTCCGCATCTTCAGTCCTCATCCTGTAAAAAATAAATATGGTTCCCTAGAAGGGCTCAACAACCCTTGGCTGGTATGATTAACGTGCAACCCGTCGGCTACCGGGATACACGCAGCTAATTCTCATAATGACATGGAATTAATTTTAACATTTAACCTACATAAGCATAGCAATGAACATTGCATATCAACCACACACACATACCATAATAGGAAACGTTTCACTTTAGGAAACGAATCAATATTCGTTAGCCAAACCTGGTAAGCCTAGAGAATGAATTCAATCTCATGTCAAGCTTAAACATAACCGGGTTACCGTTCTGTTTGTCGAACATTAACCCTTCCCCAAAGATGCGTTGGATATAGTGATCCAAACATAACTTACCATAATCCCCCTAGCCCGAACAGAAGTCAGGTAGGAAAGCCTTTTATTAGGCTTGCAGGTGATTGTAATCCAAGAAGGAGAGACAATCAATACCATAAGGAGAGTCGAATCTGATTCAAATATCGATACCCCACCATACACGCACGACCGGAACTTCCGGATTCCTCACCCCCGGTTACTCACTTGTTAGAAGTTCCACTGTTGGAACTTTACACATTAAATCACACCATAAGTGTTTAAGTCCAGTTAGACATACAAGGGAGATGAGATATAGGTTAACAACCCAAACCACAACTAACACACGGATAGCCGTAGTTAGAATGTTCCCTTAGTTGAAACGTTAAAACCGAGTACTGTTCTCTTACGTATCCTTGCTTCGTTAACTACCGGGTTAGCACGTATTGAGGTTAACGGTACTGGTACACACACCACAATAACAACAATGACCGTAAACTCATTTCATGATTTAAGTCTTACAAAGTCATAAACATAAAAAAACAAACAACACACAAGCCGGTGTAAACCGGTAGCAAACAGACTGCAAGAAAACCATACCTCGGTCCCTGCTGCGTTCCCTGACCACCGAATGCAGCTTCTATACATAATTAGTAACGTCGGTTAATTATCGTATTCGATTCCCGATTAACTAAGTATTTTACATGTTTACATGACATGCTTCCACATTTAAACTTCCACTTGTCTATCCTTATTACACTCACCAGGGCTTACTACTTAATCCACATTTCTTTTCTGTTTTTTTATATATAAGTATGGGCCGACCGACCCACTGACCGACCCAACCTTCTGGGTAGGTCAGAGACAGAAACTTCTCTGACTAAATTCTTTACACTTGACCGACCCACGACCGACCCAAGACCCTCTGGGTCGATCCGTTCCAGAACCTATATGGTTAATTAAATCTTGCCCGACCGACCCAAGCTCAGCCCGACCGACCCAAAACCCTCTAGGTCGGTCCGTTCCAGAAACTTTCTTGGCTAGCTAATTACAGTCCGACCGACCCAGCTAGGGTCGGTCCCCTGGGTCGGTCGACTATAGGACCTTCCCAAAAATTGTCTAACTTGCTCCAAACTTCTCCTCAAGCTTCCTAACAGGTTCTAACATCATTTAGACATTCCTACATCCCTTTTAACTCATGATCAAGCCTCCATCTAAGTTCTTTAATCAACTCACTTCTAAAACCTTTAAATACTTGCTCAATTCCTTACAAACATTTCCTAACACTTATAACATTTTCCTTAGGTCTTCAAAGTGGTAAACTATGCCTATTATATCCACTAACCAAAGTATTTCTCCACAACATGATAACCACTCCTAAGCATTATTTTGCATCATAATCATCTCCTTTACACCCACTCCTTAAGGTCTTTTCCACTAGTTCCCATTCAATCTTTCACAAGGCATTATACTTCCTTTGTTCACCAAACTTTGCACAAGACTTAACCACACTCTCACCATGACTTTGGTGCATCTAAACCACTCATTTGTACTCTAGATCTTCCAAGACAATTCTTAAGTCATTTTAACACTCAAGAACACCTTGAATCCTTTTCTTTCACCAAGCTAACCCTTAACAATTCCTAGTACAACCTAGGTCACCAAACTTCATTTTAAACGCTCAGAACTCCTTGTTTACTAACCAAATCTTAGCATAGCTCCACTAGCACCTTCTTACACACAAACACATGGTTTTTCATTTTTAAACAATGTAACACCCCATCTCTGAATACAATGATCGTCGCCCTAAGTCCATCTTGTACATTAACAACGCAGCGGAAAAGTTCTACTAAATTGGTGTTACCGCCATTAGTCACCCACGTGACTAACTAGGCCTATTCTCTTAACAAGTCACGGTCTGACTAACTGGATAATCACTCGAGCATCTAAAACATTACAATTCATAAACCACAACTTATACCGAGTATCTCACATCCTAATACATCATACTAACATCTCATCATATACTAAATGAGTGTACATGCACAACTCGTGTAACAAATGTAAAAGCAACCCGAAGTACACTACCTGCTCCTACTCTCAGGTCGAGTCTTCGTCTGGTACCTACCTGCAAAGTTTAAATCACAGGCCCCAAGGGGCTCAGCATATTGCTGGTATAGAAAACGTGCAGCCCACAAGCTAGCCGGGTTACACACGACTACTTTGTCGAATACATGCAATTGTTTATTCATACAAATAATAATAAGAAGTACGATAACAAACAACACATTTATGTGAAACATTCACAACTCAAATAAATTGAACGTCGTAATGGACGCCCATTAATGATGTAAGTCAGATTCCTAACTCCTGAAGCCTGAGAATTGTTTAGTTCTCGTGTTTGACCATACCTTATAAGTGTCAACCATTCTCTTAATAGAATTGGTTGCTTTCTAACTGAATTGTTTATTTTGTCGGGTCAAAGTAACCCTAGCCAATGAGTTATTAGCTCCATTGGTTTAATAAACAATAATTCTTAAGTTATGAGGGGTGTAGGCTTGACCCTCCTGCGCCTCCTGAAGTTGCCTCCCATCTCGAACTGTTCACTCAAGATGGCCGGGTCAGTTTGTCGACCCTAGGCGGAAGACAGATCTGATACAGATGCCGACCTCCTAACCTGAACATGCATGACCGGAGTCAGTCCCGGATTCCTCTCTCCCCAAGTTCCAGTTAGCTGAAGTCTCTTTGACGATTGGTTAGTTAAACCTCTCTCGGTATTAACCAACTAACAATAGGGAATATTTGTAACCTTATACAATTGTTATTAAACATAGTTAATGAACAAGCTCTGAATCAATTCGTGTTAGTGTGCAATGAACCCACAATAACAATACAATAAATCGGTTTCATGCTTAATCTTGCTTGGTCGTATCACAATAACACATAGCACACAAACCGAGGTAGACCTCGTTAGCAAACAAGCTACAAGAATCCCATACCGTACACCGGAGACTGGCTAGCTCTTAATCCCGCGTTCGCCTAATCCGCCGAACGCCTCTGACTTATCTAGATCTGTAATCAGAACTAGTATTAGTACCCTGTGTCTTAGAACTAATTTGGTTCTCTTTTCAACTTAACCCTCTAACTAGGTTAACCCGAGTATAATAGTATACCGTTAAACGGGTTCGTTCATTTAGGAGCGTTTCCAAGCTCAATTCCAATTCATTAACATACTAACGTCGTTAGCAGTTATTTAGTTGCACAGTTAGCAACTTTTTAGACTTATACGGACCTTGTATTAGATTTTCGTATTTTTCACTATTCATCCGTATTTCACTATTCATTTATACGATCTCATATTCTACTATTCATTTATACGGCCTCGTATTTTACTATTCACCATATTTCACTATTCACGTATACGTCTCGTATTTGACTATTCATATATACGTAGTTACTATTCATATATACGTATTTACTATTCATGTATACGTGTTTACTATTCAAGTATACATATTTACTATTCATGTCTACGTATTTACTATTCATGTATACGTATACTATTCACGTATACGAGTACTATTCATGTACACTAGAATTTTTCGTATACGCCCGTATGATATTTCGTATCATACGTATTTATTTCTTTTTCCAGTATAACTTGTATTTTCATTAAAATACTTTAAGTATTGATTTCTCCTATACTTATTAAATTACGGGTATACCCCTCGTATACCTTAATTTATATACAGGTCTCGTTTAACCCTGTCTTTACTCTGTTTCTTTTACAACTTGTTTCTAAATTCTTTATTTAATTTCCTTAACCTTCTAAACACTTAAAATGTGTTATTTACATTATTTATCCATAGTTTTCTCTTAATCTCCATTTTACTCATAATAAGTTCTAAACTTGTTATTCTTATTTCTAATTTCTTCCAAAGTCTTACTTAATTAATCTCTTTTATACTTTTGGTCAATTACCAAAATATACCCCAAGTTTGACCAGTCTTTTATGGTCAAACCCCTTAACTTTCCATTATTCACAATGTTACCCTTAAAGTTAATTTAACTTAACTTTTTATTCCTTTATCCTTTTAATATCTAATCTTTTGCTACAAATTTTATTCTAGCTCCTCTAAACATTTTACAAACTGTCATTGACCAAGTTTGACCACGTTTGACCAGGGAAATTACCATTTTACCCTTGTGGTCTTTTCTTTTATCCTAACTCATTTATTAACCAATTTAACTCCAATTAATTTCTAATTTTCGTAACTAATTTTCCTATAGATTTTTGAACATCAAAAATCATTTTAAACATCTCTAAATCACGAGATTTAATTATCTAATGTTGTATTATATATATACTATCTTATATTAACTTTAAATATACCAAAAACCTTATAAATTCCTTATAACTCTTATAAACTCTTTATAAATTGTAAATTTAATTCTACAATTATTTTCTCATCACTTAAACTCTCAAAAATACATATTAACTCATATATATTTTCGGCCTTAATTTTATGTGACCAAAACTTCACAAACTTTATATATTACACTTAATTATACTAGTTCCTTTAATTTAACTTAGTTATATAATTTTTCTAACTCACCTAAGATCTCTTAATTTTCGGCCACATACTAAATTTTAGTATATGAACTTTTCTTGTATATTATGATAGCTTATATTGTAGCTTATATCATAAGGAGTATAAATCTAATTTTAGATTTACAAAACATTAACATTTAATGTGTTAAAAATTGAATCTAACACATCAATAATTTCGGTAATCCTAAACAAAATAAATAACATGTTAGGTCATATATAGATCAACAATTAGAACCTTGAAATAGGTAGTTATAGGATTTACCTTGTATATTGACCATTAGCTTAATATTTAAGCTTGATTTCCTTAGAAATTTTGACAGCAATTTGCTAGAAAAATTGGCTCCAAAATTATACAACAAGATGAATAATAAGATGGGTTAGTATCCCATGCCAATCGGCTGTAACAAAAACCAAAGGATAAGAAGTTTTCAAGAAGGCAATGTTTTACCTCGAGAATCAAAGGCACTTCTTAGTGGTTTTTCCTGCGAATCTTGGGACTCATGAGCTATGGTTGTAAAGCTATTGAAAAGAGGATTCCAACGAGCTATCAAGCTTGTGATTTGGAGCTAGGACGAGAAAGTTGTGATCTGTGCAAGACAAGGTGTTCTTTAAGGTTCTAACCTAAGTAAATGGAGTTCTAATGGAGTTTTCTTCAAATGGAGAAGGATCCATGAATTGTTCTGGGCTAGAGAGGATGGATGAGTTCCTAATTGATCAATTAATCAAGGGGCAATTGCAAGGAAGGGAAGGCATCGTTGAAGATAAGTAAAGAAGTAAAGGTAATGATTATTATATTTAAAAGTAATGATTCCACTAGTAATCTAACAACCCATCTCCATTATTTTTGTGACATGATTGATAATCTGGCCTTATCCCTTGTCCTTGCCGACACCAATAGCCAAGGATGGTCAATTTTTTGACCATTGACCATTCTTGGTCAATATTTGACTAAATGGGCACTATTTGAGGTTACTATTCACATTAAATATTATATTTGTAAAATTTTTGGTAAAATCTTCAAATTAAATTCCTAATATGATATTAGGTATTATACATGTATTTTAGTATGTATACAAGGCCAACTAGCCACTCAAAACCAATTTCGAAGACAATTCGCAAAAACACGCTTTAAGGAGTTTTCGGGCTCCTTTTTGTGTCTTAACTCTTTTTAGAGTTTGGTTTGCTTTGAAAATAATTTTATTATTTTATTTTAGTACATTCACATATAATCAATCCTTTAAAACCATCCAAGACTCATTCTTAAGACAATATATCCAAAATATGCTTTAAGAGGTTTTTATGGCATATTTTTGTCTTGAGTTGTTTCTGAGCTTGGTTTTCTTTGGTAATGGTTTCATAATGTTCTTAGCTTGATTATAAGCCTTATTAATTCACTTTGGATCCTTATTGAGGTCATGAAATCTCTATGGTTTCTTAAAACACGTTTTCCTTTAAAGCACATTTTTGTGCTCTAAGGTGCATTTTCGGTTCAAACACTAATTCCGCTTAATGCGTATTACTAATATTAGAGGTATTTCATATTTGAAATCTCTTGGGAATTTATTGGTAGTTCCCTAATCTATTTATACTCTTTAAAACACATTTTGCTCTAATTGTTCCTAAAGCATATTTTGGTGTAAATTGTTGTTTAGCACTACTTCTAATGTTTATAAGGCATGTTCTAGCCTTAGTATATCCTAATTAGATAGTTCATTAATATATTAAGGTTTGGGGTATTTCAAACAATCAAAGACATTATCTTCACAAGGAATGTTCTTACACACAACTACACCTTAAACTACACTACATCACAATATAGTGCATAAACTTAAATTGCTTGGCACTTAGGCCCTTAAATTGCAATAACTTTAAACACTGAATTTCCACATAATAATGCCTTCAACCTGCAAATACACACAACAATGCTCCCATGTCCTTATAGTCCACCTTGTGGATATTTTACTAACTCATTTCCTATTGGCTCTTTAGGTTTTTTATTAAGCAAGTAAAGCTCAATTTCCTAAGGAACATAACTACATTAGGATAGGTTATTACCTATTCCTCTTCAAGAATTCTTTCTTGTTTTCTTTTGATTGAAAATTAGCAAGGACTTGTTCACTTGTCAGCCTTCTAACCAACATACATATAAGGGTAATGAGAATTAAGCATTATACTTAAACTCATGAATAAACCCCGGATTAACATAAGTGTTTTAAACACTAGAATTGACATTTACCTTGGAATTGAAAGAGAGCTTGATTTAAGAAGCAAGATAGGACTCCTCCTAGTCCCTTGAGTATTGAATCAAGCTACTAAAAGAGCAAAACAAGGCACCATCAAAAGATGATTTTCGGCCATACATAAAAATGAGAGGAAAGGTGAATTTTCTTTGGCTTTTCTTACCTTGAAGCAAAGGAAAACAAAAAGGAATCAAAAGATGAGTTTTTCCTCCTTCAATGGAGATTCTCCATGCCACCGAATTGGAGTTCTTGAAGATTTGAAAAGATGGGAATGTAGAGCTTGGTCTAACTAAGACAAAGGTAGTCTTGGAATTAAATTTGGACCATGGAGCTAGGAGTTACAAGCAAAGGGAGTTGCAGAAGAGAGGTTTGTTGTAGCAAAACCGGTTGGAGATGGAGAATGAAGGAAGGAGACGGTGGGGAATGGAGGGAAAGAAGAGAATGAGGGGAGAGAGTGTGTTTTGTAAGATATTTAAGTTATAAAGGCAAATACCTTTTTACTTTATCTCTTCTTCCTTTCTTAATAAGCTAGCTAAGTGTGATGACTCACACCTTAAAAACCGGCCCCTCCCTTACATGGGATATTTTATGGTCTTTGTTGACCATTTAATTAAGCTAAGTTGACTTAAGTCTAAACTAGTACTATTTGAGCATTATTCACAAATTAGTGCATATATTTGTGAAATTTTTGATTTCCCATTGATTTAGACTTCCTAGTGTGATAATTAGTAGTACACATATTGATTTAAGGTGTAATGATGGGCATTTAGTCACTCAAAACCCATTGCCAAGACAATTTTTCAAAATTGTGCTTTACGACTCCTTAAAGCACAATTTGTGTTTTAACTTGTTTTCAAGCTTGGTTTTCTTTAGTAATTGGTTTAACATGTCCATTAGCATGTTTATAAAGTCTTGGTAATCTCTTTGAGTCTTAGTCAAGGTTATCCCAAGCTTAGAGCACGTTTTTGCTCAAATTGCCTTAATGATACTTTATTGTGTTTACTATGGTTTAAGTTGCTCAATAACATTTCTAAGGCACTTATTGGTCTTATAGTACCATATTTTATCATTTAAATAACATACTTAGGTTTGGGGTATTTCACTAGTTTTGCATCAACGGTTGAGAATCTTGTACAACTGTGCCTCAGATTTATGTCCGTCATAGACATAGATGAAATCTTGTTTTCTAATTACATTTCGTAAACAACTTAGGTTATGGATTGTATAATCATCCTTGTTAGTGATTATTGGTGTATGTTTCCATTTATTTATTCTATTTATGTTATATTTGTGTTGAAGTTGTAAAACATTGATAGGTTCTAAGTAAAAGGAGTGTGTCAAAATTGTTGAATACTGACAAGTTTAGAGTGAAAGAAATATGTTGAAGTGAAGAAATGCTGATAGGTTGTATTTTGTTCCATATGTGTGCTCTAGCACTTTTAAGATTATTTTCCATGTATTTTGGAGGTGAAATCAATTTCACCAGTGATAGACGTGGCGCTTGTACACACTTACGCACCGTTTGGATCAGGGGGAAACCCAGGGGAAGGAAACTGATACAGGGAATTGCATCCCTTCCCATGTTTGTTTTAACAGGAAAAATGAATTAGGAAGGATAAATCTTCCCCCACCGGTTCCCCCGTGTGTGTATTTTCTTTCCCCTGCTATTCGTACGGGAATCATTCCATATTGATGCATCTTTTTTTCTTTCTATTATGAATGTGGAGGTTGTTATTAAGTATTCAATTACTCTTATTAATAATATTAATGTTTTATTCAGATCTTTATTATTAAGATTTATCATTCATGATAGATATATATGTTAAATTATATTATTATCTTAATATATAATAAAATAAATTTTATAACAATAATATTTAATAATTATTATTCTATAAATGAGGCCTTTTTTTCCAACCAAATAATAATAAGCACATATCTCTATTATTATTCCCCTCTAAATGCAAACAAATGTATATATCATTCTTATTCTCAACCCAGGTTCATTCTCATTCCCATATATAACCAAACAAGACTGGCATATTCTCATTCCCTTTCCCATTCTCTTCCTACCCCTTTCCCCTCTGGCTATCCAAACACTGCCTTAATTGTCTATTTGGAAGACGTTTTCTCTAACTGTCTATTTTGAAATTTTCTCTTCAACAGATAATTTTGTTTTCAAGAATTAATTTTAAAAGGAGACTAATAGAAGGATTTATTTTTCAAAAGAAGGTTATTTTCTATTTTTTTGGTTTGGTGATTGGTTCAATCTTGTGAGGAATGCGATGTATATAGTATTTGTTGTTTTTCTATCCAAGATATTCCTTTTTAGGTAATTCAAGATATCTGGCATTTTCTCTAAATCTAGGTTACTCTTATGTCCTGTTTGGATCGTAACATTTACTCTTATTTAACATGTAAGAAACAAGATTATGTACAAAAAAAAAAAGTCAGCATACGAGCAGAACATTTAAAAAATCCTCTTCTATTCAGTTCTTTTAATTTATGTAAAAATAAAAGATACTTATAAGAATGGCATGTCAGATTTAACAGGTTCACCAGATTCAATGAGATTAGTGAAGCACAAATACACACGACTACAGCTATAACAGACCGCCGCCAGGTGCTCCGCCGCATCAAACATTGCATACCTACCAGGATGAGTATCGGAAACAAAGGATGATACATGTTCAAATATCATAGTTACAGCAAGAGAGATGCCACAGCATACTGTATATTGTCTGATAGCCAAGGTTCCATTATTTACAACCTCAATATAGTCCTAAGAGTATCGCAAAGATTCTGAATTGTCTGTTGCTCCTGCGCTACCTGCAGATCTTGAAGTGGCATTTCCTCATAACACCTAATTGAGGTACCAAATTTAGTGAGAAACAGGGAGTTACGACATCCACTTATTGGTATTAGTTCCCTATAAATGATAAATGAGAAGATGCATGATAAACTAGACTACTGAATACATTTAGAGATGAAGAGATGGTTGCACAGAGGATGAGATAATCACAGACACGTATGAAATACAATCCTTAGTATGGTAATTGCAATAGTAATAATTGATAGCACCAAAAATGAGATAACGAACAGTCAAGATGTGAAAGAACCACTTTAATACAAATAAGGAATAAAGATTCTTACATCTTATGATATGCCAATGCTTGAGCCAGATTCATTAGGGTGGGGCTTGAAGTGAGCCTCTGGTATACACTCGGAGGTAGTGGCATTGACTGCAATGAACCGGAAGCCTGTTAAGCAGAAATACCTTTTTATGCAATGATCACACAAGTAGCCACTTCTATAAGCGAACAAACCTCATTTTGTCCCCTTCGATTTTTCTTAGACTGTGCATCACCCGTAAAAAGCTCTTGCAATGCTTCCACAGCCATGGTGCCACCATTTTCACTACGTTTGCCGCCAAGAACATTCCCAGACAACAGAGCAATAGGTGATATGTCAGTCGCCCTTAAGAAAGGGATAGGAACAGTATTACCAGCTGCGTAAATTGACCACAACTGCAGGACCAAATCACAACCAAGTAAGCAACTCACTTGCGGTCAGAATGAAGGGTCCATACACTGGGATCATAAGATTCATCTTGCTTCTTGAGATTCAATGGAAAAACGAATGAAAAGAAGAGCTTTTTCATGCAGTAGTCTAAATCCTACTTTCATCATAAGAATTGAAAAAGAAATAACTCGTTTGATTACAAAGTGGAAGGGTTGTAAAATAGTTTGTCATAAGGAACATTCAACCAGAAACTACTTTCACAATGACACAAGTAAAGGGAGGCTATCCATAAGATCATAAAACGTTTATGAACAATCACGCTACTACAAATACCAAGTTTGATCATCTAGTCTTCACTTCGCTCTCTACTGATTTTAGACTAGAAGCCTGGCTGCAGTTTTATTTCACAGTACCCCAAAACAATCAGACCTTTGCATCCTTAGGAACACTTTTAACAGCAAGAGCAGCACTGTCAATTGGTTTGCTGTCCAGCATCAAGGAGCAGAGACTCGCCTCACATTTGACTGTGGCAACAGCAGTGTTTAGAAGGAAGTGGCGTGGTTTCAACGATTTTAGGCCTGGACTTTCCCACATTCAGGATTCAACACAATGCTTATCTAACGTCTTCTTGTAAAGAGTAGCATCAGCGGGGATCTCGCAAGCAAAGCTTTGCTATTGATCAAAGCTCAGACCAGGTGCGCTGAAGATCAGTCGCATACTCAGATACCAAGTGAGTTTTTTATTAGTTTCTTGAGCAGCAGAATAAGACTGTATGATAAAGTCCAGAATCTCCTTGGCTGTGTTCATAAAGAAACAGGTGCTGCTAATACTTGGGTCCATAAAATCCTAGTCAAGCACGAATATTAGCATCAATTTTCTTCCATCCAGCAGAGTATGTGTAATACCCTCACCCCACATTGGGATATGAGTAGTATTGTGAGTTCCTTATATGTAAACACATGGGTTGACTACAACAACAGGCCTTCCACTTTTAAGCCCAAGTTAGGATTGAGGGCCTAAAGTGGCTAGTTTTCAAGCCTGGATGGTTTGAGAGCTAGGTTGTTGGACAGTTACCCATATGGGGTGTTACAAATGGTATCAGAGCGGACTCGGGACCGTGTCGGGATGGGCAACCCGACACCTACCGAGGAGGTCCATGGGACTTGGATATTAGGCTTGCGACGAGGACGTCGCGTTCTTTGAGTGGGGGAGTATGTAATACCCCCATCCCACATTGGGATATGAGTAGTATTGTGAGTTCCTTATATGTAAACACATGGGTTGACTACAACAACAGGCCTTCCACTTTTAAGCCCAAGTTAGGATTGAGGGCCTAAAGTGGCTAGTTTTCAAGCCTGGATGGTTTGAGAGCTAGGTTGTTGGACAGTTACCCATATGGGGTGTTACAGTATGTTATTCCAAATTTTTACCTTCCAGAAGAGTGAAAACCAATTTGGACCAATCAACCTGTAGGAAGAATGAATTGGGGCAAGGTAGATTTTCTGAGATCTAAGAGCAGAAGCATTGACAACGGTAGAGTGAAAAGTACTGGTGGAACTTGTATATGACATGTCAAAAGAGGATAGTGAAACCCTAAGTGGAGAAACTCACCCTTGAGGCAGGGAGAAAGACGGAGGCACCTTTTAGATTATGTTTAGGCTCTGATACCATGTAGTTTCTGAGGTTTTATTATTGATTGAAGATGATACACAACTGATGTACAATCCTATATTTACAGAAGAGTCATCTAAGGAAAGAGACACCTTGGAAGAGTTTAGAATAGACCCCTAGGAAGTGTGTCTATGAACTATTAATAAACTATAAAGAATCTGAACAGATATAATTAGTTATAACCTGAACAGTCACTAGAGACTAATGATTACAGAATTAATAAACTATTTCCTAGACTAATGTTCCGTATACATCTGTCAACAGATATATCAACATAAGCCGTAAGGCCCTATACAGTTGACATGTGAAAACAAGTCACTTGTCAACATAGCCCGTAACCTGGACTAAACACATTAGAAATTGATCACCACTTCGTCAAAATAAAGATAAGAGGGTTGATCAAGCTTAGTTATATTGCTTCAAAAGACCAATTGTAGATGTCTTCATTCAGCCTTTCCGCAACCCTGAATTTTTCATGATCTCATCTACAGCTAGGAATGCACTGTAGCTTGAGCGGGAGAGTGGTTAGGCCTATTATTAGTAATGGGATCCTAGTTTGCATGTATAATAAGCAACCGTCTACCTTGTATAAGTATACATACTATTCTACCCGGAGTAGTTGTATTAATCATTATTCACCCTAAGGTTGTAAATCATTCTAAAAACAAATCAATAAAAGTTCTCTTAATTATCCCAAACTACATGAAACAAATCAGCACAATCCGGCACCGGCAGGGATGATTCGGGAAGGGAGACAACAACAAGGCTGTGCTTTCTTCCCTTCGTTTGCTTTGATATAAAAGCGGCAAGGGAAAGAAAAAGAAAATCTGCTCATTCTTACGAGAATGGTTTTATATTTCAGTTAACCTTTATCTCTACAGTTTTAACGAATTTCTATTTATCATATAGTAACTTTGAGGTATATTATCTTCATGACATGAATTACGTGTTTTATCACAACATCCTTATTTTATTACATAGTAATATAACAATTGTTTAAAAACAATATAACAAAATTTGTTGAATTTAGTAAATATATAATATTCGTATGATTTAGTATTTGTTTTCTTAAAAGATAAATTAAATTAAATTTACATTAATACATCATATTAAAGACTATTTAAGTTTATAAATTTTCCATAATATGTTGTTTCAGGGCATTATTTTTTCAATATAAATATGACATAGTACTTTATTACAAACTTAATGCATATATTTTTACAGCATGTTTTCTATAATATTATATAATAACTCTATACTCAGTGCGATTTATATACTTTAGACTCACCTGTTCTTATATTGGTTTTTGGGGCTTTTACATTATTTTCAAAATATAAAATGTTTTGATTTTTTTTGTCATTTACTTTCCAACTCTACCTCTCATATTTTCACTCACAACTCTACTTTTCAATTTACTTCACTCTCCAATGCAAAAAGTAAGGATAACATTTACCTACTTTTTTTTCTCCTTAGTTCTAGTGCCTAGAGCTAGATAATCATCTATTTAGGGGGGGGGAGTACTTGTTGAAAAAAAAAGGAACAATGTATATCTTTTCCCATTTTTATTCCATACATATTCAAATTACATGTATATTTTTCCATTCTCTTTCTCCTTCCCTATACTCTCTAGTTCACTTTCCCATTCGCATACCCCTAATGTAACCAAACACTTCCTCAGAAGGCAATGAAAATATTTTGGAACCAAACAAAAACCTTTTGGAGTGGGTTCTAGTTCTAAGTTTCAAGAGTTGTGAACAAAATAACATAACCATAGACAATCCTAACGCGTAGTATCCGGATAAAATTAAGAAATTACCTTATCTTGAACTGCAAAGGATTTCTGGTTGATACTATCACTCCTCAATGTTTGCTTTCCCAGACCAGAAGTCGTACCTCCAATCTTGGCTTGGCCATCAATGTGGGTTTTAAGGTCATTTTGAGCTGATTTGGGAGAGAATGATCCTTGGTTGCCGGGGGTAGTAGGACGTATAGTGCTTTCTTGATTATTCACAGAAAATTTGACTGCCTTCCTCCTTTCAGTAAAAACACCATAATACAATTTTGCGTCATAACAAGAAAAAATTAGGCATTGATAGATCATGTTGAACCAACAAAAGATAAAAAGCAAGTATAGAATGAGATATACCTAGCCAATTTAAGCAAGTTCACACGAATAATGCAGGACAAACCTCCTAGGGCTCACACAGCAAGATAGGGGACTGTAACAAGTTCTTCCACTGAAGAACTTTAGATGACAGTCCGGTATTACAGACCCACAGAGAGACTAAGTGATATATGACGTTCGAGTAAGAATTCAGGAATGACTAAAGAGGAGAATGAATAGACAATTCTCTAATTTAGGCTATATAGCCACAAACACACACACCAGTACCCCAAAGTAAAGAACGTCCCCTTCCTTATAGCTTCCCCCCAACAAGCTCATAACAGAATATGTTCAACTGTAACAAAACAACCCCCAACAAACTCCTTACAGAATATGCCCAGTTGTACTATCTTGGCCACTAAACTTCTTACACTGATACACAGCCCACTAAGGACCTTTACTAACGTTCCCACTAACATTGTCCATAAGGAAGCAGAAGGAAATTGAACCCAGAAGTCTGCATGCCTCCTCCAGAGCCCGGTTGCGCCAACTGACCAGCAAATGATGGCAAGGTATGCTTCTCTTGACCTGACCTGTACTGCAAGAATTCTTCCAGTTCAAACAAGGGAGCTTCAGCAGTTGACCCTCTGGAAGTTCAGGGAGACGAGATGTTGTCCCACAGCTTGCTTGAGTTGAAAGAAATGAAATCAGGATGGACTTGAGAAGATGTGGGCAACTCTAGTTTGTAAGAAACTGCCTGAATTTTTCCAGATTCTTAAATAGACCATGGTATCTAGGTGACAGATAAGAACAAACTCTTACTAGCACAGAAAATTGACGATGAGGCCAGAGCTAAAAGAACACCATATCTCCTACTAGATACTCCACTGCCCAACTCTTCTTATTGGCAGCACGAAGCATACGCTGCTGAGCCCTGTCCAGATTGTAGGGGAGCTGTCTAATGATCTCATCCCTGTCTTGATGACCAGCCGCTACTTCAGCCACTTTAAACTACTCGGGAAGAAATTGCTGTAATGAGAGAGGGGATGTTCCATATACCGCAGGAATGAAGTCATACCTACTGATATATGGAAGTTGGTCTTGTAGCAGTACACTGCCAATGCAGCCACTTACCCCACTGTTAAGGCTATTCAGAAGCAAAACAACACCGATAGATGCCAATGAATCACCTCCATTTGCCCTTGGGATGGTAGCTAGTACTCATCTCGAGTTTGGTTCCTTGAACAGAGAAGAACTCTTGCCAAAAACTGCTCAAGAATACCGGAACACGGTCGCTGACAATGGAGTGAGGAACCCATGAAGTCACACTATCTCTTCCACAAACAACTCGGCCACTGTCTTAGCTGTGTAATGGTGGCACAAGCTGAGAAAGAGGCCTTGTTTGCTAAGTTTGTCCACAACCACCGATATACACATTCCACTAATAAAAGCCAGTGAAATATCCTCCCAAATGGCCAAAGGACCAAGCAGTGGATGCAGTAATCCAGCAGGGGATAACCCCTCATACTTGTGTTGCTGACAAATCAAACATTGGCTCACATATTTCTGAACACTGCGAATCATTCCAGCCAGAATAGACTAGCAGTCACTCTCTGTAAGTACGGTATGCTCCAGAATGCCCCCCGGTGGGAGTGGAATGAAACTCTTCCAATAACTTGGGAATCCACGCTGACATGGGACTAACCACCAGGCGCCCTTTCCGATACAAGGTTCCCTGAAGCATCTGATATGGAGGGTAACCATCAGGATCTTTAGTCAAATCCTATATCAGCTACACAAACTTAAAGAGTCTTGTAGAGTTTCTTTGACGACCTCAGCTGCGCTGGCCACACCAAAATGGAAATGGCATTCAATTCCTGCATTTCACCTAGACTAGAAGAAGCATCAGCCACTTTGTTCAACCTTCCAGATTTTGAATTTTACATTGAAATCATAACCAAAAAGCTTTGCCAGCCAGTTTGCTCGGCAGGAATGGTGATAGGCTGCTGCAACAAATGATGAGCGCTGCTGTGGTCTATTCAAACTGTGAGACGTCACCCAATAAAGTGAGGTTCGCGAGTGTTGAATAGCTAAGACCGAGGACATCAACTTTGTTTCATAGATGAACTAAGCTAGTGCTCAGCCCTGTTAGCCGTTACTTGATAAGTAGGGAATTTGCCTAAGTTTACGAGGCCAATTCATGCTTAATCTACTTTTTGACTTTAAATTCACTCGTTATTAAATTATGTATGCTTTATTGTTATATTTGTCTCCTATGATTGGTTTGTTGATTTTTCAAGGTAAAACGCTCAAGAAAATGCTAAAACGAAGTTTTTAGAATTTGAGTGAACCAATCGAAGTCAAACTGGGAGTCAAAAGATGAATGTCGAAGGAAAAAGAGCTAATTTACAAGTGGTTTGGGTCTTGGTCGTGGATATATACCCGAACTAGCCCTTCGGAGAACATTCTATCATGTTTTTAAGTTGGTCAGGGTATGCTTCCGAGAATATAAACCCGGACCATCCTCAGGCAAACCAGTCTCCTACTTTAAGATGTGGTCAAGGATTATATGCTGGATTTAAACACGGACCACACCTGGAAAGGACCCCAGCGCCGCATTTTAGAGATGGTCTGGGAATATATGCTGGATATAAACCCGGACCAACATTAGAGAGGGACGGAATATCATTACGAGGGAGCCACAGAGAGTGATAGGCACAAATTAGGGTTTTGACTGGGTATTCATCATTCTTGTTAGTTTTGACTTTTGAGAGAGAGAGTTTGGAGATTTTGACAATTTTCTGGGAGATTGAACAGAGAAGATTACAGATTCAATCAAAGTTTCTTCTTGTTCTACCTTTTTAATACTATTCTTTATAACCTTTTACATTGTGATCATGTCTATGACTGAGTAATACTTATAAATTCAGTTTTGCTACGTAATCCGAATTCTATGTTCCATTATCTTTGTGAATTTACTAGTTTTATTCAGATAAAGTACTTGTTCTTTGTTCATATTTATTCTCTGGTGATCTGGCCAATTATTGGAGTTTATTAGTTTGTTGGCTTACAAGTGAGAGTTGCGGCATTCAATAAACTACAGGAACAGTACCAGTTAGTTTAGAGACGACAATTCCTTTAAAACACCAACTGATTATCAAACTAGATTGTGCTTAAAGTTGTTAGCAATTAGGAAATTCATAACGAGAGTTAGGGTTTGGTAATTGTTAATTAGATTACACCGAGCGGGAGATCGAACGTGAAATAATTTTGATCTAGGATTTCAATCTAGAATTTGGTAAACACATTGAGAAGGGAACCAAAGATTTAGGAGGAGTAGTGAACCGGGATTTCTTCCACAATTATCAAGAAAACCAATACTTTCCTTTTTACAGACATTGTTCTTGTTTATTTAATTTAATTTAGAGTTAGAAAACCAACAAATACCCCCCCCCCCCCCCCCAATTTCTTGTTATTTGTTTTCGTCAGTTTATTATTTAGATTTAAATTAAATTAGACATTGTCTCCTTGGTTCGAAATAGCTCATTTATAGTTGCCTGAAATGAAGAAGGGGTGTTAGTCACCCCAAGCAGTAGAACCAAGAACTCATGGTGACCGGAGTGAGACTCTAAATGTTGTTTGATGCACATCCTCGGCCACACGAATCTGGTGATAGTTTGATTGAAGGTCGATCTTAGAATAATACAGTGCTCCAGACAATTCATCCAGCAATTCCTGTATGACTAGAATAGGATAACAATTAGGAATTGTAGCCTTGTTTAATGCTCTATAGGCAACACGGACCCACCAACTCCCATTTTCTTTCTAACTAGCAAAACAAGGCAAGAAAACGGGATGGTTCTAGCTTTAGATGATTCCAACAGACAACATTTCAGTCACCAACCATTATATCTCATTTTTTGTACATGGCCATACCGATAAGGTCTAACATTGACACTAGTGCCGGGAAACAGGGAATTCCGATGACCAACAGGCCTCTTAAGCGACAGTTTTGTTGGAATGCTGAAGATAGGGTCATATTGCTGCAACAACTCACATAACTCCCAAGGCTAGGGTTGTTGTGCAAAGACGTCTTCTCCCTTTCCCTTAATTCCCTCTACTGCAGAGGCACTACTCGGTCCTAATGATGCATTAACAACTTTCCAACCAAATGCACCAGTATTGATGCTTTCTGGAGAGAAAATCGTCTTCAAAAAACCGTCTCTTTCCTTCCCAATCAAACTGCATAGTATGTCTTGGCTAGTTTGAGACCACATCCCCTTAGCACTTAAGCCAAGCCATCTCCAGTATGACATCCACCCCACCAAGAGGAAAGTGATACCAATCCATAAGCATAGTCACCGAGCCAAAATCCACAGCAAACTCTTCCAGACACCATCTAAATACCATCTCTGATACGTTTTGAGGAGTATCTCCCTCTAACAGCCTCAGTGAGGTATTCTTATTCAACTCATGAATATTCAATCAAGTACAATCCTCCTCAAGTACTAAACGCATACTGCTCTACGGCTAGTTGAAACTAATATCAATAGAATGCTAACCACTTTAGTTAGCTATAACTAACTACCCCCTCCCCGTACGTACGTACAGTTTACCAAATCTACCCTTATTGACAAGCTGAGGTGTAACATCACCCCCTTGCTGAACTAACACCTTGTCCTCGAGGTGGAAGGTAGGAAACTGTTCTTTAAGAACAGAAAGTAACTCCCAAGAAGCATCAGAATCTGGACAACCTTTCCACTTCAACAGAACCTCTGGTTCCTCCTGAGGACGATACCTATAACCCAGAATCACAGCAGGTTGCACCATGAGCTCCAAATCACTAGTTAGCCCCTCTGGAAGCTGTCCCAAGGAATGTACAGATTGTGGTAGAGCTTTCCTCTTTTTTTTTATAAGTGGCTGAAAGTTCAGCTTAGGAGCGATACTGAGGTTCTAAATGAACCTTTCTCGCAATACGGTAGTAGTGAGTTTTGAACCCAGGACCTTTGGTCAAGGATACCACCCCGCTACCGACCAAGCCACCGGGGCTTGGCATTAGGAGGAAGTGATAACTTGTAGGCTACTTCACACACCCTTTCAATTATCACAAAAGGCCCAAAATATCAGGGACTTAGCTTGGCATTTCTCTTCTTAGTCAATGACCGATATTTGTAGGGATGAATTCGAAGAAAAACCATTTCACCAACTTGGAACTGAACCGAACACCTGTGGGCATCAGCTTGATGTTTCATCCGCTGTTGTGCCTTCACAAGATTCTCCTTCAACTCATCCAACAGAGAATCTGTTTCTGTCAATTGCACATCTACTTCATTTATCAAAGAGCCCAAGGGGCTGTAACACATAAGAACCGATGGGTCACAGCCCAAGTAAGAGCTTGCACCCACTACTTAGGTTGTTGATAAGAAAAGCAACGCAAGTAATCCTCAAGGCAACGGTTTACCACTTCCGTTTGCCCATCAGTTTGAGGATGATAAGCTAAGCTCAAGCAGAGAGTAGTGCCTACAATTCTGAACAATTCCTTCCAAAAATTACTGAGGAAGATAAGGTCTTTGTCAAGGAAAATTGTTCTAGGGAAACCATGCAGTTTGACCACTTCCTTGGCAAATACAGTAGCAACATCTTTGGCTGTATATGGGTGCTTCAAAGGAATGAAGTGGACAAATTTGGTAAATCTGTCAACCACCACCAAAATAGTGTCTTAGCCCCTAGATTTTAGGCAATCCTGTAATGAAATCCATTGATATGTCCTCCCATACCCGTTCAGGAATAGCCCACGGTTGTAACAAGCATGATGGGGAAAGGGCACTGTACTTGACCATTTGACAAACATCACACCCAGCCTCATAATTCTTAATATGAGCTTGCATTCTTTTCCAGAAAACCACGGCAGCAATGCGCTTAAAAGTCCGTAGGTAACTTGAATGTCCTCCACCAGGTGCAGCATGAAACTCCTTTAAAATTGTAGGAATCATGTGGAGGAGCTGGCAGAACTAACTTTCCATTAAAGAGTAGTCCATTCTTTAATGATTATCCAGGATGGCTATCAACGTTAATCAGCAGGTCCTGTATAATCTGCCTGAGAGCAGAAACTTGTTCTCCATCAATCACTTTCCATCCCTCAAATAAAATAAAAAACATGGGCAGAAGAGAGGAGTTGCCTTCAACACGTGAAAGCGCATCTGCTGCTGCATTCTCTTTTCCCGGTCTATAGTAGATTTCAAAATCAAACCCCATCAATTTAGCCACCCACTTGTACTGGTCTTTAGTCATCAAACGTTGTTCCCACAAGTACTTCAAGCTCTTCTGATCAGTCCGTATCAAAAACCTCCTTCCCAATAGATAATGCCTCCATTTCTGGACTGCAACTACTACCGCCATAAGCTCTTTTTCATAAACTGACTTGGTAGGGCTCCGGAAGAAAAGAGTTGGCTGAGAAAAGCAATCAGGTGGCCCCATTGCATCAAGACTGCTCCAATCCCTTTTCAAGATGCATCTGTCTCCACCTCAAAAGGAGTTTCAAAATCAGGAGAGGCTAAAACTGGCACCGAGGACAGCGCTGTCTTAAGCTGTTCAAAATCCATTTGAGCTGGCTCATCCCACTGATTAAACATCCTTCTTCAAAAGTGCAGTTCATGGTGAAACAATCTACACCATAACCTTTAACAAAACGCCTATAGTATCCCGTGAGACCAAGAAATGCGCCTAACTCCTAGACATTCTTCGGTAACGGCGAGGAAAGCATGCTCCTCAATTTCTCTGGATCAACTTCTACTCCCTTGCCTGAAATGATATGCCTAAGATAGTCCAATTTTGGCTTCATAAAACTGCACTTCTTTAGATTCACCTTCAGCTGATTAGCAGACAGAACAGCAAGGACTTCTTCCAAGTGTATTAAATGCTTTGCCACACTCTTGCTGTAGATAAGTACATTGTCAAAGAATACCAACACTAACTTGCATAAAAAGGGTTTGAAAATATAGTTCATCAAGGATTGAAACGAGCCTGGAGCGTTTTTGAGACCAAAAGGCATTACTGAATTCGTAATGACCTTCGTGTGTTCTAAAGGCTCTTTTCTGTATATCCTCATCCTTCACCCGAATCTGGTGATAACTGGACTTCAAGTCCAGTTTGGAGAAAACACACACACCAAACAACTCATCAAGGAGTTCATCTATCATAGGAAGAGGGAATATATCAAGAGTACTTATGTCATTGAGAGCACGGTAGTCTACGCAAAATCTTCAATCTCCCGTCATCTTTTTCACCAAAAGAACGGGGCTAGAGAATGGTTGTTGCTGGGTTGGATAATACAAGTGGATTGCAATTCTTGGATGATCTTCTCAATCTGGTTTTTTGATAGTGAGGGTAACGGTAGGGCCTTGTGTTAGAGGGAATGGAATTGGGTTTTAATGGGTTGTGGGGGTCATGAAAGCGTTTGGGAGGAAGAGCATCGAGGGGTTGGAAAACATCAGGGAAAGATGCTAATACCTTCTGCAATTCTGTAGCTCCTCGTTGGTCAACTCATCTCCAGAAACAGAAAGTTGCTACCCACTTTCTAAGGAACATAACCATCCTTCACCTCGATCTTTCACGATGGAGAATGAAGGATCTCCTCGTAGGTGCACCATCTTATCGTTCCAGTTGAACTTGATAGACAAATCTTTCCAGTTCGTGCGTGTATCCCCTAACGCAGCCAACCAGTCGTACCCTAAATTCAGATCCACAACCGCCAAATTAAAGGGTAAGCAATCAACTATGAACTTAGCACCCTGCAGACATAGTTGTAAAGCTTGATAGATCCCTTTCCGGAAAATGGTTTCACCACTTCTGATTGTAACTCCAAAACGAACTGAGTCATCTATCCTCAACTGCAGTCTCTTCACGAATTTATTATTGATATGGGAAGGCCCACTGTCTATCAGGATAAGGACCTACTCATCCGCCAGGACCTGAACTCATCCCCCGTGTCCAAGGAATCAGTGGAGCTTGACAAATCTCAAATGCCCTTTCCTCTCAATCTTCTCCTTCTATTAAGAGTGGTTGCAGTCCCGCCACCTTGCAACAATGAGTTGCGTTCCACTTACCTCCACTCCGAAACACAGCCCTTGAGATCTTCTTCTCTACATTTCCTCTTCTGAAATTCATTTGAACCGGTTGGACGCCACTAAGTAGGCGCCCGACAAAGTTGGGGAAGAATTCCCTGATTTAGGAATCGTGGCCTCCATGGCTTGGTCGGCGCGGGTGGAGCTCCCGTTCGAATTACCAGTCGACCAGCTTGGTTTCTTGGCAGCAAATTCCAGCACCCGCAAATTAGGGTTTGCGGTATTTCCCCCCAATTCTTCCACCGACATTTGCACGGCCATACTCATTACGATCTTCAATTTTCTTGGCCACTTTCATCAATTACACTCTATCTTCTTCTCCAGTGCCAAAAAGCACAAAATAACGTTCCGCCTTACACAACCACTGGCGGGAGTCTTCGCCTGAGAAGACTGGTAAGTTTTCTGATTTTTATCTCGTGATGGCCACCTTTCCGAGTCCCCTCGCCACAGCTACGGTGTGACACTTGTGGCTGAACTTCAGTGGACTCGTATGGTGAACGGCGCAGCAAGGTCTGCAAATCTTTCTATATCTGAATGACCGCCGCCGACAATAGTTCCAGCTTCCCATCGAAGCCATCCATCTGATCTCTCAGCACTGCTCCTTCTCGTGTGAATCCATGGATGCTTCTTTCCCACTTCTTGTTTTTACTATCAACCACCCTCCACAGCCAGCAAAGCAACTCTGATACCAAATGATACGTTTTGAGGAGTATCTCCCTCCAACAGCCTCAATGAGGTATTCTTATTCAACTCATGGATATTCAATCAAGCACAATCCTCCTTCTTAAGTACTAAATGTATATTGCTCTACTGCTAGTTGTAACTAATCTCAACAGAATGCTAACCACTTAAGTTAGTGGTAACTAACTACCACCTCCCCCTACGTACGTACACTTTACCAAATCTACCCTTATTAACAAGCTGAGGTGTAACAATCTCCTAAACAAACCCCAAAATATGGTGTAGCCTGTGATTGAAGCTGCAACACAGCCACCAGTCTACTAGTGACAAAATTGTGACAAGGTCCATCGTCAATCACCAGAATCACCCAACGGCCACCAATAGTACCATGAAGCTTCATTGTTTATGCAAGATCAAAGCCTTCCATGGAAAATAACTGTAAGTCCGTCATTGAGAACGAAGGATTACGCGTGATCAGTGTCTACTTGCTCCTCAGTAGGGGGTGCCTAGCTCCGGGCAGATAATTATGTAGAAAGGTCCTCATCTTCCGCCAAAATAGAGTTCTCAGTCCACGATTGGGCATTGATGTATAGGATAGTACAATGGAAACACAAATCACGAGCTCTGAGATCGGCCTAATCTTGAAAAGTATCTGGTCATATTTGACGACCTTACTATGGCTGGAATCTGACATGTTTGATCAAGACTTACAGTGGCACAAACTAACGAATACGTTGATGATGTAGCAGTAGGCACAAAACCAAAATTGGGATAAGGATTAGGTTTAGAGCCTGTTCTTGTCAGTGTAGTGACTGAACCGCTAGGATACCCTCCAGCACCCAATTGAGTGGAGTAATTAGATGAGCTGGGTCTTGATCCACTAGACTCGGCACCAAGATTCTTTTGAGTCCAGACTCAGCCTGATCCACCCCGTCTCCAAGTCCAATTCGTTGAAAAGGCCTACTTTGGATAACAGGTTTAGTCATCTCCTATGTTCCAAGCATCCAATTCACATTCTATCTGCATCGTAAGAATCATCATTCGATATACATCGGTGATCTTATGAGATCAGATCTGAATCCGAATTCCTCCCTCAATCCATCAATAAAGAGCCTACATGGTGAGACTCAGTCATATTAGATACGCTAGAACATCTCGCAATGAACTCATTGATATAAGCAGATACAGTGCTCTATTGGCGAACTGCCACCAACTCCTCATAGGCTCTATCCAAGTTATCCTCTGCCGACAAGAACAGTGACCCGAACTGCCGACATTTGCAAAGCAAATCACTATAGTAATTCATCCTAATGCTCTTTCCAAGTTAAGCTCTGTTTTCTTTGCTGCAACCAGCCGACTCCAACGAATCTCATCGGATAGGCTGTATTCAGGATGGAGAAATACTGCTCGGCCTTGGCTAGCCATGAGAAAAGTTCTTCTCCATTGACGAAAGGCAACTCAACCTTCTGGGTGGTGATTAACAACCATGTCGTAACAGTAACACCACCAGATCCGCACTGTTTCCTGAAGAAGATGTGCGAGGCTCGGATTGAGCAGTGATGTAGGTCACCGGTTGCTCAATACCAAACCTCTCTCTAATGCTTTGATTCTAGCTTCCATCCTTGTGTTAGTCATACGGCTTTGATGACTTCAGCGTTCACCACACCATTTGTTAGAGTAAGAAGTCAAGAATGCCCAACTGTAACAGAAACTATCCAGCTGTACTAACTTGCCCACTAAACCTCTTACGCTGATACACAGCCCATTCAATTTACCAACGTTCCCACCAACATAGGATCATCATGACATTGATATTAATAGTACAGAATAAAATAAAAGTGGCCACATCTACCCAAGAAAAGAAAGCACAAGCAGTGTTATCTGCACTAACTGTCATGCAAGAATAGTCTCAGTGTAATTCACCACATTCAAGAAATTAAAATGCAGAGATGTACATACCTGGTATTAGTTAGCGTGTCTCCGGCTACACCAAATGACGAACTCCTAGAGCTTCTGAAGAACGAAGAAGCTTCATCAGAACTAGTTTGTGTGGCACCCTTCCCTTGTTCATCTGCATCATGCACAACCACGGTCCCAAAATAGTCTGCTAAAGAAAAAAACACATCAGAAGGTCAACAATATATCACAATAATATATATATATATATATAAGAGCTAAATTGCACAAAAAATGTTTAAATAATACAAGATTATTGTGATGACTCATTTTAAGATGTTTCTAAGAATGGCTTTCCAAGAAAAGGAATCTAGAGACGAGAAGCACTACCTACTAATGAATGAAGATAACCTGGACGCTGGGACACATATTTTTGTAAATAATATCAAAAGTTTGATACATACGACTAACTTCTGTCCATTCTTTGCCCGACATTTTTAAAAAATCCACAAAAGAATTTAAATCTCCCTTTTTGCTCAGAAATTTTCTACAAAAGTTGAAGAACATATGAGAGCCCATGGCAAAACCGGGGACTTTTTTTACAGGTAATTTGATGGAACCAAACCCACCAGTACACAGAGACACGTTAATAGTGTAGCTCACTGGTAAACTAAATGGAAACTTGACAGGGAACCTTACAAGCTTAGTGCCATAAATGGCTAAACAGGGGTAAAGTAAAAGAGTAGAAATCTCCCAAGGGAGCCTATTCGGGCAAGCCCGCCTATCCACAGTGTGGCCAAAGAGGTAAGTATTCAGATACCTATCTAGGTTAACAGCTCACTACTTATACTATACTAAGAGAGGAAAAAGACAAACATGGAAGGATAAGACTGAATAACAATATATCGGTAAAAGTTAGTGATACTCCTCTCCTGCAATTATTCTAGCCAGTTGGAGGTGGTCCCCTCTTGTGCCTATGGTGGTGCACCCTTACCCCCGGGTTCTATCATTCCTCCCCTGTTTACAACCACCTTGTCCTCAAGGTGGTGCATAAAAAAAAATTGTGATTTGGTCTCTTCTGGTGACACCCTTTGTGTATTTGTAATTTGGTTTCTTTTGGTGACACCCATGGTGTCGGTTTCCGACAACTCCCGTCTGGTCGTATCGTTGTAATGTCAAGCCCATTCTTTCTTCTCTTCCCTCCCCGGTAGACAACCACCTTGTCCTCAAGGTGGTGCAATGGCTATTGATTGTTGTAAGTACCACTCTCTTGATGTCCTCTTTTCCACCCCCTTGCTTGACGAAGCTGTACTTCAGAGAGCTTGAGAACCTTGCTCTTTTAACCACCAGAAACCTCATCTTCAATCCCAGTATCAATAATGGTCTTCCAAAATCTTTTGTTTCCTCACTTGTAAAGAATAAATCCTTGGTAATCATTTTTTTATTTCTCTGTTGCCGAGTCTCCAACTGCTGCGTGAACTCCTGAGACCAGTAGGTGAGATAGTGGGCCCAAATATTGTTGTTGATTGAATACTGCTTAATCAGTTTCGCGTTCCTTATTTCCTTTTGGGAAACAGTATGTACTATAAGGCCGGGCCCAATTAACTGTCCAGTCCTTCCAAAATTAAGCAGAACGGTAGATAGTAATTGGGCTGGCCCGATTTGCTGTCTCCTTACTTCAAAATTATACAGATCTGACACCGATCGTGTCTTCCAGGAGAATCTGCTACCGCTTCCCACTATTGACCCTCTTATATGTTTCCTCCATTTGTTTGACCCACTACCACCGAGCCCCCATATATATCCTCTTCTTGTCAGCTTCTTCTTGAGTCTGAGCTGATTTCTCTTCTCTGGCTCTATCTTAAATCTCGTCAAGCCTGCCGAACAGAGAACATACAGTCTGGTCATCACCTCGCCATCGCGTCTTCGGGGTTCTATGAACTTCTTCATATGTGGTCTGGACTGCCCGATCCCCACTGTGGTGCACCCTCTTCTCTTGCTTCCCCTGCGCCGTTTGAGTGAAGGCTGGAATCCAGCGGTGAGTGAGGAGAATGAATTTAACAACCTTCTTCGTTCTCTGTTCACCCGAACCTTTACCCTCTTCTTCCCCCTCCAGCTCTCAACCGGTGGAATTAATGGTGCAGCTCTTTGGGTGTACGGAAAGGGCATCGGATTGTGTGGGGCCTCCTGTACCTTTTCTCTCCTGCTACTAGAGACCACGCTTGATTTTTGACCACCAGCCCTGAAATGTAAGTCCATTCTATTTTTCTTTTTCCTTTTCTTTTCTTTCATCCATTTTCTCTTCTCCCTCTTCTTCCTTTTGATCTTCCTCTGCCTTCTACTCTTGTCTAATTCTCCATTTTTCATATCTAAACAAGAGTGTCGAACAAATCTCACCTGGTGGTCTACTTTAACACCTGTAGGTCCCGCCTTCTCTCTTTCATCTAGCTTCCTTGCTCTCTTATTTCTTCTTCTCTTCCTTCGTACTTGAACAACTCTGGCCTTGACCGAATCCATCATCGATTTGTTGATTGTTGTCTTCTCCACCTCTTTAATGATTGATTGTGTCGTCCTCTGTATCAGTTTGAGTTTCTAGACTTCATCCTCTTCCAACTGCCCCTCCAAGGCAATAGACTTCAGTCCCAATGCTGCTCCCTCCATGAGAGGCGTAATCAGCGGGTTGACAACCTCACTCCGACCTGACTTGAAGGATCCTTCCGAGGTCTGGGTTGCCCACCTCCGTGTGTTGCCGATTCCGTCGATCATCCCACTTCTGGCCTTTGGCGCTGGTAATGGTGTTTGGTCATATCTCCAGCGACTTGTCCGCTCTCTCAGCTCCTCCACCCCTATCATCATCCTTTTTAAGATTGCCAAAATCTCTTTATCGATCTGCTCCATCGTAGAGGACCGTACGGCTCTGATACCAAATTGATGGAACCAAACCCACAGTACACAGAGACACGTTAATAGTGTAGCTCACTGGTAAACTAAATGGAAACTTGACAGGGAACCTTACAAGCTTAGTGCCATAAATGGCTAAACAGGGATAAAGTAAAAGAGTAGAAATCTCCCAAGGGAGCCTATTCGGGCAAGCCCCCACAGTATCCACAGTGTGGCCAAAGAGGTAAGTATTCAGATACCTATCTAGGTTAACAGCTCACTACTTATACTATACTAAGAGAGGAAAAAGAAACATGGAAGGATAAGATTGAATAACAATATATCGGTAAAAGTTAGTGATACTCCTCTCTCCTGCAATTATTCTAGCCAGTTGGAGGTGGTCCCCTCTTGTGCCTATGGTGGTGCACCCTTACCCCCGGGTTCTATCATAATTCGAGTAATTTACAGAACTAAAGGAGATAAGAGTTGAATCATTCACATTATTTGAAGGGACACACACAAGATCGGTATGGCTAATAAGGTTGATAAGAACGGCAAGTTCTTATTACAATTTGCACACATAAGGATTGTATCTGAGTGATGGGCAATACGTTATATACTTTTCTAAAACTTGAAATAAAATGTCACCGTACACTAGGTCTTAATTTAAGTAGAAACTTTCACTCACTATTTCACTCCAAAACAAAGAACAATACAAAGAATCACAATTGGGTGCGGCAGAAAGTAACATTCAATGTAATCTCCGTCTTGAGGAACAAAGACCATATTATTTACTAATCAAATTTAATATGAAACTTTATCTCAAAGAGAGAAGAGAAGAAAGTAACATTTTTGGAGCATTGTTTTTGTTGCTTAGGTGTATCCAACAGCTAAAGAAAAGCTAGAGGGAAGAATCAGTTACTACACTGGTGAACATAATCAAATACTATTTAATGAGCATACTAGATAAGTACATCAACTGAGAATTCAATATTTTGTTAGATAAACAAATGAACCTAAGGCTTCGTTCAGTCTTGGCATAAACGAGGTATAAATGAGTCTGGCATAGATGTCATACTCTGGCATATTTCTTTTTATCTGTTCGTTCATGGCATATTTACCATGTGGCATTTATGCCGCATTTATGCCACTCATCTTTACCCCATTATCAAAAATATATTTTTCAAGTTAATTAGAAGTTTTAAGATATATTCTAATGGTAACAATTTATATTATAAAAATATAGTATATAATATTAATATTTAATTTTATGTAGATACAATAATATTTAGGCCATATTTTTTTACTATTAATTAGTTTTGTATGTTATATACGGTAATAAAATTCACTAAATTAATTATCATATTTCTATTTTAAAATTTCTTACTTATATTTTTTATATAAATATTAACTAATTAATTTTAGCTAAAAAATAACAGGTCTGAAAACATATAATTATTTATTACACAGCTGCATATTTAACTTAAAATTTGAAGTAAACAGGAGTTTATGTTGTATTAACTTATGTTGTACTGAGTTTATCAAGACTTAGACATGTAAGGATCTTTTGATGGCGACAAATAACTTATCTTGGCACATTTGCTAGTGGTTACTTTATTTATTTTTAACAAATATGTTGTTTTGATGTAAATTAAGATTTGTAATTGTAGTATAGATAACGGTAAACGCACTGCACGTAACTAACTTAATTAACTTATGCTGCAAAACAGCCACACTGCCAAACAACAGTTTCAAAACAACCACAAATATGTCAGCACAAAACAGCCAACAGTTTATGTTGTAAATATGCCAGACAAAACAGCCACCCAATTCCAAATATGCTGCAAAACAACCATGCAGAACAGAGTCTAAGTCTTATGCTTTGGTTAACCACGTCATTGTTTAGAACAATCTATTAGCTTTGTACCTTCACCAGATGTATCCTGCGTAACAAAGTCAGATCCCAAGCTTGTCTTGGGCATTTCAGTGGCAGTTCGCTGTCCCATGTTAATAGGATTCGATGGGACAGTTTCCCCAAAGTCCTGGTTCATTTGCTCACCATCTACTTGCTGTTCATATAAGAAGAAAAAGAAACTCCGGAGTGATGCTGATAGCAATTCTTATTAAAGAGGGGTGAGTATAATTTTATAGCCAAGGGATAACACTACCATACCCCTGATATGATAGTTCCCGAGCTAAGACTTTCGGCTTGCAGAGCCATGGATGCCCTGACCTGCCTAGCCTTCTCAATCTTGGCGAACATCACATATGCTTCAGATTTGCATTTCTCAATAAATTTGTGCTGAATAAATCCATAAAAGAAATATTAGATAATATTAATCACAACTAAAAGCTAGCTAATAAATGAACAGTTACAAAGAAGCCCGGATAAGAAAACGCTATCTCTATTCCCAAATGTACACGTATACATATATGCATGAATCTTAAAAAGATAAACAATCAGCAAGCGCCATGTTAAGCTTAAACATAGTAGAACCTAAATAAACAAGACACAACAAAAAGAAAATAGAGGTGGTTACAACCTAAAAGATGTGGGATACAAAAACTTAACAAGAACAACAAACAAACTGCAAGGCAGATGAATAAACAATAACTTTTACATAAATAAGGCAAGGAATCACAAACCTTCAGCATCTCAGAGGCTGCAGGTCGAAGACGAGGATCTTTCGTAAGGCATTTGGCAACAAAATCATGGAACACAAGGGACCTGTAAAATGAAGCATGCATTCAAACACTGAAAGCATCTGTTAGTGGCAATATTAATGCCGAGTGGAAGATTTATTCTCATAAGTGGGTAGGTGTTTCTGGTGGGGACCAGTGATTGTAGTTTAGGAAGTCTAAGGGTTATTAATATTAGTATTTATTGTCATTAGTATTTGTTGTAAATTTGAATAGCTTTTATTATTAGTTTGAATAGGATTAGAATCTTAGCATTTATTATTAGTTTGAATAGGATTAGGATTGTAGCATTTATTAGGATAGATATTACCGTTAGCATATATTGATAGTTTGAATAGGATTAGGATTTTAGCTAGTATGTTAGTATAAATAAGGGTTGGGGGTTGTAAGCAAAGGCATCGATATTCTTGTACACAATTGTAACTACGGTTACTACTCTCATTCGAGAGAGCCCCTTTGGGGAAGTTGAATTCAAATTTTCATTCTCGTTCTCACGTGTCTTCCTTTCTCCTGTTCCTAACTCTAACAAATTGGTGCGGTGAGCGTGGAATCTTGAGGAGAGAGAGATGACCAGTACCCGTATAGAGGCGCGAATTGAAGCGTTGGAGAGGAGCTTGGAGAGAAACGATAAGATCAATGGCGAATTGAGAGACCAGATTGCTCTCACCGACCGCAAGGCCATTCACTTCCAGGCGCAATGCTAGGCGCACTTGGATCACATCAAACAGTTGATTGCGACGATCCACAGACTTCATCGACAGGAACTGTCGAAGGTGGTGGTGGCGGCGAGAGTCCTGGTGGCAATCGCTCCTTCATTTCGACAAAGAAAGTGGAACTCCCTAATTTCAACGGGGAAGATCCCTTATCTTGGTTGGTGAAGGCTGAGAAACAATTTTCGATTCAAAATACCACAACATTGACGAAGATCGGGTGGTGGGCGTTAGGGAACAGACGGTACCAAAATACCAACACTTCAATGAAGCAACTGGTAGTAGAAAGGAAGACACGTGAGAACGAGAATGAAAATTTGAAGTCAACTTCCCCAAAAGGGGCCCTCTCGAATGAGAGCAGTAACCGTAGTTACAATTGTGTACAAGAATATCGATGTCTTTGCTTACAACCTCCAACCCTTATTTATACTAACATACTAGCTAAAATCCTAATCCTATTCAAACTATCAATAAATGCTAACGGTAATATCTATCCTAAATAAATGCTACAATCCTATTCAAACTAATAATAAATGCTAAGATTCTAATCCTATTCAAACTAATAATAAAAGCTATTCAAACTTACAATAAATACTAATATTAATAACTTCTAGACTTCTTAAACTACTATCACTGGTCCCCACCAGAAACACCTCCCCACTTATGAGAATAAATCTTCCACTCGGCACTAATATTGCCACTAACAGCATCATACAAAGCCTGTTGTGGCTTCCATGCAGGAAGGAAAACACAAAAAGATGAAGACTTGAACCAAAAGAGAACAGATTTGCACATGACTGTGCGGTACAAAAGCAATTCCTAAATATTCTATTGTTCATTTCTCTCCAAACAAAATAGATACGAAAAGTGAATATAAAAGAGAAGGTTCTATGAGCATCACACTTTTTCCTTCATCTATTGCTACCCATCTAATACGTCTGGGCGAATCTCTAGGTGTTCTAATTCCTTCAAAATGATTCTACTGCATTCCAGATATCAAAAGTAAAATTGCATCTAAATAGCAAATGCTTCACTGTTTCCTTATCTCTTTCGCATAAAATGCACACTTCTTACGTAGTTATTCCCCATTTACTCATTCTATCTCTAGTGGCTGACCTCCCATTAACAGCCAGCCAAGAGGTAATGAGTACCTGGGGAAATTCCACTTGCTTCAAATCACCTTACTCCATTGCACTTTTGGGGTAGTCACATGAAGCTTTTCATGATATTTCTTAACAGAGAAATTGTTCCCCAACATAGGCCAAACAACCCAATTGTCATCTGAGAGACAACTAATGGCATGTTGTCTTAGATTGTCATTAGGGATGCTTACTTCCCAAATAGATTGTCGTTTTAGGTAGTATCCATTCACTCATTTCACCCACAAGGTGTCTTGCTTGTTCTTAATTTGCCAAATTTGTTTAAATATAGCTGCTTTGTTCCAAGTGTCAAGGCACTTAATACCAAGTCCACCTCTTCCCACTGGTTGACACGCTATCTTCCAAGCCACACTTGCCTTCTTGGAATCAGTATTCCCCGCCCAAATGAAAGCTCTACAAATAGCATTGATATTCTGAATCACTTTCTTTGGTTGAGCAAAAATACTTATCCAATAGATCTACTAGAATAATTGTACATCTTAAATTTCTTATCAAAGTATAAGCATTTGGAAGTCAGGACTACATTTGAATGCTCAGGTCTATCGTAAAAGCTACAGGTGATAAAATTAGCCCATCTTCTATCTCAAATCCTCCTAAGAGAACTTTCATAATTACAATTCATCGATGCCCAACTACTAACTCTGGCCTTCCCTTTATAGTGCCGAGAATACAAGCCACAATTACAATGAAGCCCAACTTAAACAATAAACCCTTCTATACCCCTAGTCTTAACATCACTCTCCCCTGAACAACCACCTCATCCTCAAGGTGGGATGGATGTATTTACTCTCGTAGCCAAGAGTTGCTATAGTCATTGTAGTTTACTGAGTATTTTATTCATGGTTTTATGATCAGAAATGAGATATACCACCCTATATTTATAGTCACCTATGGAAGGGTGAAGATAACGTAAGGGAAGAGACACCTTGGAAGTGTCTGTCTAGGACATATAAATAACTGAATAGGTACAATTAATTACATGTTGGACAGAGACAAGAACCTACTTAATTACAGAAATGATAAATGCTTTATTTCCTAGACTAATGGTGTCTGTTCAACACTCCCCCTCAAGCTTAGTTTGTATATGTCTTTCATGCCCAGCTTGAGGATAAGATCATAAAATCGGGGACTATGGAGAGGTTTAGTAAATACATCTGCAATCTGCTCTTCAGAGGGGACAGAGCTTAGATCAATTAAGCCTCCTTCAATCTTCTCCTTAATGAAGTGTCGGTCAATCTCAATGTGCTTGGTTCGATCATGCTAGACATGATTGTGGGCTATACTAATTGTAGACTTGTTGTCAAATCTCAACTCCATGGGACCTTTCCATTTGATTCATAGGTCACATAATAGAATAATTTTGATCCAAAGAAGATCGCATAGACCATTTGCAAGAGCTCTCAGCTGAGATTCTGCTGAGGATCGAACCACAACATTCTGCTTTTTGCTTCTCCATGTCACTAGATTTCCTGCTAGGAACACACAGAACCCTGTAGTGGACCATCGATCAGTCTGAGAGCCACCATAATCAGCATCAGCGATGGTTTGAATTGTTAGTTGTTCCTCGTTTTTGAACAAGACCCCTTGACCAGGATTCCCCTTTAAGTAGTGTAGAACCCTATAGCAACTTCTAGATGCGGTTTTCTTGGGTCATGCATGAACTGACTTAGGTCACTTACCGCATAGGAAATATTAGGTCTAGTAAGGGATCTTACCACACAGATGATGATACATAGATGAATAAACCTTAGGCTCATCTTGAGCACTGCAAAAATTATGACTGGGATCCATCGGTGAAGTAGCTGATCGACACCCAATCTTGCCTGTCTAACTTAGAAGGTCTGTGATATACTTTTGTTGATTGATAAAGATGGCTTGAGATGAGCGGGCAACTTCAATTCCAAGGAAATATTTAAGAGAGCCAACAGACTTCACCTCAAATTTTGATTTGAGTTGCTTTTCTAGTCGATGTCTCTCTGTTGAATCATTACCAATAACAATAATGTCATCAGCGTAGACAAGAAGGATAGTGACTCCCCCTGGGTGAGAATGTTTGAGAAACAATGTATGACCGCCCCTAACTTTGTCTATAACCAGCAGCTTGAACAACTTTGGTGAATTGATCAAACCAAGCACGGAGGGATTGTTTAAGGCCATAAAGGGTCTTTTTGAATCGACATACTTTAGTAAAGGTAGACTCACCATTAAAGCTTGGAGGGATTCTCATATAGATCACATCATGCGGGTCACCGTGGAGAAAGACATTCTTGACATCAAACTGTAATAAAGGGACGACCAAGATGAGATGCCAAGGATAATAGGATACGAACAGTGTTGAGCTTAGCGACAGGAGCGAATGTATCCTGATAATCAATCTCAAACGTCTGGGCGTACCCTTTAGCCACAAGTCAAGCTTTATACCTCTAGAGATCCATCAGCATCGTATTTAACAGTATAGATCCACCTGCAATCAACAACATGCTTTCAAGGTGGTTTTGTTCCAAAAACCCATGTATGATTCTTTTCAAGAGCTCTGATTTCCTCTTGCATAGCATCCCTCCACTCTTTCTTGGCCAATGCTTCAGAAACAAATTTAGGAATTCGGATTTCATTCAAGCTGTGAACAAACAGGGCATGAGATGGATAAATTATTAAAGCGTACAAAATTGGCCAAAGGATAGAGACGGGTTTTTGTGTATTGACGTATACCTTTTCGCAAAGCAATCAAAGGAGAGGTTTCCTTAGGGAGAGGATCAATAACTTGGTTAGACAATTTATCTTGCGTCAGCCACAGTGTGGATTTGTACAGCCTAGAAAACACCTTTGTTATTGGAAGGTAAGGGGAAAGATTTGTGGAGGAAGAATCAGTAGGAGAGATAACCGGTTGGTCTCGTGGTGGGTTAGGGAGTGGGGAAGATGGTGGTGAATCTGATGGTAGTAGAGTGTGTGGAGGATCAGGCAGCGGCGAGGATGGTTGTGATACTAGTGATGGTTGTGTATCTGGTGGTGGTGGTAAAGTTAATCGTGATGGAGTAATGGTGTAGTGGGAACAGGATGCTGGTTTTCTTCAGTATGGGAGGAAGAATGAGATGGCGAAGAGGTAGGATTAGGGTAAAAAGGTTCAGCTTCATGAAAAGTAAACATCAGAAGTAATGTAACTTTTCTTTGTAGTGGGATTGTAGCATTCGTATCCTTTCTGAGTAGGAGAATATCCTAGAAAGATACATTTGATAGAGTGTGGATCCAATTTTCCCCTGTGGAGTGTGGGAATATGAACAAAAGCAGTGCACCCAAAAACCCGTAAGTCAAGATCATAAGAGTAAGAAGAGGGAAAAATCGATGAAGGCACTCAAGTGGGGATTTATTTTGGAGAATGCGAGTGGGCAATTTGTTGATAAGATGACATGTTGTTAGCGTAGCTTCACCCCAATAGTGTTTAGGAGCATTTGATTGGAAGAGTAAAGCACGACTTATTTCAAGCAAATGGCAATTTTTTCTTTCAGTAGTACCATTTTGTTGTGGAGTGTACATATAGCCCTATATTTATAGGCACATATGGAAGGGTCTAGATAACCCAAGGGAAGAGACCTTGGAAGTGTTTGTCTATGAAATACTCCCTCCGTCCTGAATTGACCGTCCTGTTTACTATTTAGATATGTCGTTTGACTTCAATTTTAACATATAAGATAAATTCATTTTGAAAATTTAAGTTTTGCATATGATTCCTTACATGATAAACTGTGTAATACAAAATTTGGTTTTATAAAATTATTTTATCTTATATGCTTAATATTGAAGTGGAAAAACGTGCCATAAAGCAAACAGGACGGTTAATTCAGGACGGAGGGAGTATAAATAACTAAACGGGTATAATTGCTTACATACGGGACAGACATAAGAACCTAATTAATTAAAAAAATAATAAATGCACTATTTCCTAGACTAATGGTGTCTGTTCAACAGTAATGAAAGATTCATACTAAACATAGCTGGACTTCTGTATGAAGGCTTATTTCACCCCTAACTTATGGCCCCAATTTGAATGCCACCTCCCTATTGCTGTATTTCATTAGTATCTTTCTGCTAACAAACTATCTGCCCTTGTGATTCAAGTCCATAGACAGAGAAGAGTTGTGGCAATCCCTCATTATGTTAGAATTCAGACTGAAACATCTTGGCAACCATCCCTCCTCCTATGAAAAGATGGCCTTTGACAGTAGACCTCTGTAACTAGAGCTCCAGATCACTTTACAACAGTGGTTCCACTCTACCATTCCTTGAACTTGAAGGAGGCAAGATGGAAACTTTGTCAATTAATGAGAATTCAATCGCTCATCAAAAATTGACCGACTGTTGTAACATACACCAGCTGGGTTTTCTTTCTCTTCACATTGGAAGCCTAGGTCATATGCGTGCCTTGGTTGCAAGTCGGAACTCAAATCAAGTCGGAAGGTCACCGAACGGCTGGACAGGTCATGTGGACAAGCTGAAATACGTCAATGATGATTTTGGAGAGGGATTCAAGTTAGGGAATGAATTGAAATTGAGAATTTTCCTAATTTGTTCGCTCTTTTTACACCCCATAAGTGAGTTTGGGGTGCTCAATTTAGGGTTTGAATTAAGATCGCATTATCCCCAAATTTTTCAGCCTGTTACGAAGGAAATAAGGCCATCTGCACTTGGCCCACTCCAAGACTATCTTTGATCTGGTCTACCTCAAAACTAGCGGTGATGGTTACATTCATGTCCACTATCTTTTACTTTCTTCCTCCTAAGCAAGGTGAACTGTTGGCAAGGAACAGTAGAACATCTATGAACTTGCCAGAGAGTGCACGGCTGTCCAAAGGCAGCAGGTAAGTAGCGGGAAGAGTAAGGGAAGAAATTAGGGTTAGAGAATCATTTTTGGTCAGGAATTCCCCTTTGGTACCATGTATGTTGATCATCCTTTTCCCCTACTCTTTCTTCTTTACAATTTCTTCTTTACCTTCTTTAACCAATCAATCTTCCTTTACCTCGTTCATCTTTTGGTCTCCCTTGATCCTGATGCGTGGAGGAGTCAGCGACAAGGCATTCGGATTCGCTGCCTCTAGACTAGTAATCTTGGAAATATCACATCCTCTATGGTGATTTCTTCTCTCACATCTTTGATCATCAATTCCACATCTTGACTCCACTTGTGGAATCGAAAGGACAATCCCAGTTCTGATTTGAAGGAGTCTTTCAGTGGGGAAGGTTTGAATCTTTCTAACAAGAAATTTCTAAAATTCAATCCAAGAAAGCATTCCAAATGAAATCCAAACCATTGAGACCACTCAAACGCCACCCCTTCCATGCAATTCCCGGCGGTCATGAATCAATCATCGTCTTCAATGCCGTTGATAGTGAAGTATAGCTGCACTTTACTCTGCCATCCTTGCGGGCCAACACCATAAAAAACTGGAGATCCGAGAACGTCACACGGGAACTCTATCTCCAATTCCTCTATTCTATTTGATTTCTCGACTTCAGCCCCTCCAACAACCCTAGGCCTTGGAAAGAACACCGCACGATGGATACTAGTTTCGTAGAGTTATCTCCTTCCTGAGGATTTGCCTCTTTCTGTATTGCAATAATGATCTGCGCTAAGTTGCTATCCGTGGAGGATACATCATCCAACTTTTCAGATTGTTCAGCCAAATCGTCACTTGTTCCTTCTCCATCAGCTCTGCAGTTGTAATGGAGTTTCCCCTAGTAACAACCATTCAATGCCTAACTGCCAAGGATGTTAGCTCTCATACCAATTATAGGATTAGCCTATTTTCCTACTCAAATCCTCCTAAGAGACTTAACTTTCCTTATTACAATTCATCGAAGCCCAACTACTAAGTCTGGCCATCCCTTTACAGTGCAGAGAATACAAGGCACAATTACAAAGAAGCCCCCAACTTAGACAATAAACCCTCCTATACCCCTAGTATTAACACTATGTGGTTTATATATTTATCAATACTAGCTCTAAAATCTGTTTAACTTTTAACATAAGTTTCATACCCTTAAAAAGGTTCTGAAATTTGGGTAATCTCAGTCAATACAATCCAGTCTCTATACTCTAAAACCACAACATTAGCCATGGCTTCAAACGAAGTCTTGTGGAATTTATTTTCATCAAAGAGAAACCCTTATATGTTTAGATCAACAAGCAAAATCAACTTCTCACAAACTTCCTCACTGATACGCACATTATAAAAGACGCATTAAGCCTGCCAATCATGCAAAAACTCAACTCCACCCAGAGTGCAGAACAAAGGCAGAATTTGTTAAGGAAAAAAATCTTAACAAAACTGATACAAAAGCATAAATACAAAAGAAAGCTTGCGAACCATTTTTCTTTATCCTCCAGCATGGGTGCTGGTTCCCTGGATATCATGAAAAGCACCTGCCGAAAGCAAACATGAAAATCACTTAACATGGAATGTGAGAAAAACATCATTATAGGTTATTGTACCCAGTAACAGCAAAACAACAATAATACAGTAAAGTGCGAGGAACATTAATATTCACTAAAAAGATAAATATAAAAGAGAACCTAAATGAGACTCGGTCTATTATTTAACGATGTCAGAAGATAATACAATTATGAGTTTATAAAGATACAAACTTAAAAATAAGCATTTTGCCCCAGCGGTAGCACGACCGGGAAGGATCTACAAGATCATGAAGCTTGTTAGTTATGATGCTTATTTTCAATTTTATTCTTGCTCTTCTCAAACAGCAAATATACTTTTACGTCTGCCTTCACTGCTGAAATATTGGTGTCTCTGCATGAGCATACTATACAAGATGTTTGATTTAGGTAGACGTATGGGTCACATTAGGCAGAAACCTCTGATCCAAGAAGATGGATAAAACTTGTAGTGACTGTAGCATTTCTCTATGAATATGGGAATAGTAATCACAAGTATAACTTGGCATAACACAAAGAAAGAAATGAAAATTGGTCCACAGATAATATTCAATGAGGGATTTAGACCAACCCGCATCGGATGTACAGATGACCTAGGAGGAAGACCCTGCAATCAGTGCATAACCATAGTAAACCTTTAGGAAGCATTGATAAATATGGTGTAATCATATAATTAAGAAACCCTACTGAAATAGGTAAATAAAGAAAGCTATTGAGCATTAGCCAGAGCAAAACCTTAAAATGGAGAAAGAAAAGTCACTGCTCTCATTTGTATGGATTAACGATTGAATAGAACATACCTCAGCCATTTCTATCGCAGACACACCAAGAGCCCACACATCTACCTGAACAGATCAGTAAGATCACATCAGATAGCAATCTATATAGGTCAACTCAAAGGGAAGAGGGTTTAAGCAAGTCCAGTTCAACATCAAAATGGTGTTTTACTTAAGAAACGTACCCTTGATATACACGTCCTACAACTAAATTTAATAATGAATACAATAACAAATCCAACTAAGCACAATTCTAAACATGGTAAAGAAAATAGAATAATACTTTAGCTTTATATAGTAGACATCCATCAATCACACAGCAAAAATAACAACAAAACAAACAAGTTATGACAAAGCAAGAGCCAAATTGTAAGACACATACAAGAGAACTTCACATGAAGACCTGATGCCCCAAAAAACTTTTTTATTGAACTTCTAAATTTTGACTCCTGGAAAACCTTCTCCACTAAACGAGAAGATATCTTCATCCAAAAGAGAAAGTAAAAAATCAAAGCAGGAAAAAACATTTCAAACACCCCAGTTTCAGCTACCAATTCTGTATGCCAACCTAATTGACTAGCATATTTTTGCTAGCATATAGAAGACATATTAAGATGTACAGATTGACAAGCTTGGTTTTCTTCTTTTGAGTCCTTCATTTAACTACTTGAGCAAATGACTATCCTCAGGTCCTAGTGTTTCTTTCTATCCTTCTAAAAAGTTTTGAATTTATTATGGGTTCTGACAATATGCTAAATATATTATACGAAATAAACCAACCCACACAACATGATTATTTGTGGATCCCCGCCTAAAGATGTATCTGGAATGCTTGCTGCATGTGAAAAGCTTAATTCTGGAGCTTTTTAGTGCAAGACATCCTGACAGCTTCTTGGATGAGTCAAATGACTACTATTCTCAGCCGACCACACAGAATAGAACAAAGGCAGCCTAAATGGCGCTTCAATCTCCAAGTAGACATCCCCATTCAAGTAGGAAGCTTTTGATATTATACACACTAAACTCATAATATTCTATGTTAGAGTGACTCCTCTTAATATTATATTACATACTACATCGCTTTGATGATATTACCACATTTAATATTATAATCAATATCTTATATGCATATTAATAATAGTAGCGGTTATTTCTATATGTGGTGATTCTTTTATTGCCTAGTATAATGTGCTTAACATTGTATCTCGCCTTGTGGCTAAAGGGTATACTTAGACATACGGAATTGACTATCAGGAAACCTTTGCACCTGTTGCCAAACTCAATACTGTCTGCATTCTCTTATCCTAGGCATCCTACTTCGATTGGCCACTATCACAATTTGATGTCAAGAATGTCTTCCTCCATGATGATCTACATGATGAGATTTACATGTGCATTCCCCCAGGCTTTAATGACGATTCTACATCAGCATCTACCTCCTCCAAAGTATGTCGATTAAAAAAGGCTTTATATGGCCTAAAGCAGTCCCCATGAGCTTGGTTTGACTGTATTACCAAGGTTGTTCGCGTTGTTGGGTATAGTCAAAGTCAGGGCGACTTCATACTCTATTCTTCAAGCACTCATCGCCCAGGGGGAGTGACTATTCTCCCTCGTAATTGTTGATGAAATTACTTGTTATGGTAATGATCCAGCAAAGGAAAACAATGTCTAGAAAAGCAACTCAAATCAAAAAACTTGAGATAAGTCTAAGGCTCTCTCAAGTATTTCCTCGGGATTGAAGTTGCTCGCTCATCTCAAGGCATCTTTATCAGTCAACAAGAGTATATCAAAGACTAGCTAAGAGAGACAGGAAAGAGTGTTTGTAGATTAGTTACTTCACCAATGAATCCCAATGAAAAACTTGACATTGCCCATGATGAGCCCAAGGTTCATTCAGCTATGTACCAACGTCTATGGGGCAACCTTATTTATCTCTCTCATACCAGACATGACATTCCCTACACGGTTAGTGTCCAAAGTCAATTCATGCATGGCCCAAGTAAACCACATCTGGAAGCAGCCTATAGGGTTCTACATTACCTGAAAGGAAGTCCGGGACAAGGAATTTTGTTTAAGAAGGGGTGCAGTTAACAGTTCAAGCCTTTACTGATGCCGACTATGGTGGCTCACTTGTGGATCAAAAGTCTACTACAGGTTATGTGTATTTCTAGCAGAAAATCTGGTCATGGAGAAGCAAAAAACAGAATGTAGTGGCGCGATCCTGAATCTGAATTAAGAGCTCTTGCCCATGGTCTCTTTGAACTTCTCTGAATCAGAATTATCCTTTCTGATTTAAAAATCAAATGGAAGGGACCAATGGAGCTAAGGTTTGATAACAAATCAACAATCAGCATAGCCCATGATCCTGTCCAACATGATCGTACCAAGCATATTGAGATTGACTGACACTTCATCAAAGAGAAAGTTGAAGGAGGTATGGTTGATCTAAGCTACTCACTCAGAAGATCAAGTTGCAGATGTGTTTACCAAACCACTTCACAGTCATAGGCTTATCATCAAGCTAGGTATGAATGATATCTACAAACCTAGCTTGAGGGGGAATGTTGATATATCTATTAGAGATGTAGACGAACAACACCATTAGTCAGAAATAGTTTCTTATTAATTCTGTAATTATTAGTCTCTAGTGCTTGTTCAGGTTATAATTAATTATACTTGTTTAGATTCTTTAGAATTTATTTATTGTTCCTAGTTCACGGGGTTTAAGTCTAGACTCTTCCAAGGTTTCTCTTCCCCTAGATGATTCTTCTATAAATATAGGATTGTACATCAGATTGTATTATCTTCTATCAACAATAAAACCTCCAAGGGGACACTATGTGGTCAAAGCTAGACAGGGCATTGGCTAATGGTTTATGGACTCTAAAGTTGGCTTACTCGATTGCAAACTTTCTGGCTCCAGACATTTCAGATCATTGCTCTATTATTGTTAAGATCCTGGAGAAAGAAAAGGTTGGCCTTAAACCGTTCAAGTACTGCAAGATGTGGAATTATTTTCTAGGATTCCAGCAAGCAGTTACGAATGTTTGGGATCGAAGGCATAATGGCAAGATGATGGATCAAGTGTGTAGCAAGCTTAAAGAGTTGAAAAGTAGCCTTAAAGAAATCAACCAGCACCATAGATATCAGTGGTAGGGTGGATGAAGCTAAAAAGAAGTTGAATGAAATCAAAGATAGACTAGGGATGATCTACAAAACGAGGAGCTGATCAGAGAGGAGAAAATAGCTACTTGTCATTTGAAGCAGTGTTCATTGCGGAGAACAGTTTCCTTAGGCAGAAGAGTCATTGTGAATGGCTAAAGTCCATGGACAAAAACACGAAGTATTTCCATGCAATTACCAAAAGGCGTCATGCTAGAAATACTATTGTTTCTCTTGATGGGCTGGATGGTGAATGTAAAACCAAACCAGATGATTTTGAGAGAACTGGTTAAGCACTTGGAGAAAAACTTGGGAACGTCTACTAGCTGTGTAAAGATAGACAGGTGGCGAATAGGGGCCCAATGATAAAAGAGTTCTTCTCAACGAGTAGACTGCTAAGGAAAATCAATTGTACAGCAATCAGCCTCATCCAAAAAAGGAGAACCCAAGAGGTGCATGTGATTTTAGGCCTATTTCTTGTTGTAATGTGATCTAAAAGATTATTAGTAAAATTCTTGCAAATCGACTTCAAGGAATTTTGGGAGGTATCATCAGCCCAAACCAGGCAGCGTTCGTCAAAGGAAGATCTATCTCCCATAACGTCATTCTTTGTCAAGAGTTGATTAAGGGATACAAGAGAAAAGTTCTCTCTCCTAGATGTATGTTGAAAGTTGACCTGCAAAAGGCTTATGAGAGTATCAATTGGGGTTTTGTCCATGACATCCTTATAGCACTTAATTTCCCCGTCAAATTCGTGGGATGGATCATGGAGTGTATTACTACACCAAGCTATTCAATGGTGGTTAATGGGAGTCTTAAAGGTTTCTTCCCAGGGAAAAAAGGTTTGAGACAAGGTGATCCCATATCGCCCTACATTTTTGTAGTGTGTATGGAATATCTTAGCAAGTTGTTTCTGAGTCTTAAGACTAGGAAAGAGTTTTAGTTTCACCCAAAGTGCAAGAAGCTTAATTTGACACATCTTTGTTTAGCTGATGATCTCATGTTATTCAGTAAAGCAAAGCATGGGGCTGTTAAGGAGATGATGACTCTGTTTACATGCTTTTCTAAGGTGTCAGGGTTGGAAGCAAATATGAACAAGACCAAGGTGTACATGCCAAGGGCTACTGATGACGTAAAGACCTACTTACGAGCTAACTATAACCTGGAGAAAGATAAGTTGCCTTTCAAGTACTTGGGGGAGTCCTACCAAGCTTTCCACACTGGAGTGTCGGGATCTAATGGATAAACTTGTGGGGAAAGTTCGGAGTTGGCCTTCTAGGTTCCTCAGCAATGCAGGGAGATTGCAACTCATCAAATCGGTATTTCTTCCTATGCAAATTTATTGGATGTCTATCTTTGCCCTCCCGAAAAAGGTGATTAAGGAAGTCATAGCTATCTGTAGAGCCTTCCTTTGGGCAGGTACTATGAACTCCAAGAAGGAAAGTATTGCTTGGAAGAAAGTGTGTCAACCGAAGATGTCTGGAGGACTTGGGGTGAAATGCCTAGAAACATTGAACAAGGAAGCCATTTGTAAGCAGTTGGGTATATTGAAACAAATGCAAATACACTGTGGGTCAAATGGGTCCATCAATACTATATAAAGCATAATACTCTCGGGGATGTACGTGTCCCAACAGACAGCTCTTGGTTGGAGGAACCTTATGAGGAGCAGGCAGCTTTTGGTAAAGCACTTTGGTGAAGGTAGCTCAATTAAATGGCCATGTCAGAGAGGATACTTCTCCATCAGCAAGTGCTACGAGAAGATGTTCAGGAAAGAACCATAGGTGGAGTGGGACAAAGTGATTTGGAGCAAAGGGAACTTCCCTCGACACTCATTCATCACTTGATTAACAGTCTACGGAAGACTTGCAACTAAGGATAGGCTTAAAAATTGAGGGATGATAGCTGATGGAAATGGTGTATTTTGTCATGATGGTAGAGAATCAATAAAACACTTGTTTTTTTTAGTGTGGGTATACTAATGAGATTTGGAAAACAGACTAGAACCAGTATTGAGGAATTAGAACTCCAAGAAACTGGGATAGAATAGTTAGGTGGGTTAGTAGCAGATGGAAAAAACGATGTAATAGGAATAGAATGAGCTCTTTTGTGTTCACCACTCTCATATATTGTATATGGGAGGAGAGGAACAATAAAATCTTTCGGGACCTCTTTTATACAGTACAACAATGTGCTAACTATGTAATCAGGGCAGCAGCATTTTCTAACCTATAGGTTGTACAGCTCCTTCGGTTCTTATGATAATTAATACACTAATACTTATCAAAAAAATAAAACCTCCAAAAACTACATGATATATTGAACAGAAATGAGAGGAATTGAGTGTCTATTATTGAGAGAACGAATACATATTTATACAAGGGGGTAGAATACTCTAGAGAGAAAATAAAGGATGAAAAGGTTGGGTTTCCTGACTGTTGGAATACCCCACTACCTAGGAAACATCATAATTAAATAATCTGCCTAATAAGTAACTAATTATAGGGAAATATAAATGGACAGAATACAAACAGATTAAGCAGAATGCATCTAATATTAATAACAATATTAAGATTAAGCAGAATGCATCTAATATTAATAACAATATTAATGATGATTGTTCAACACTCCCCCTCAAGCTGAATGGTGTACATCATCCATTCCAAGCTTGAAAATCAATTGCTGAAATCGAGAGCTGTGAAGACCTTTTGTTAGTACATCTGCAATCTGTTTCTCTGAAGAGATATAACTCAAAACAATTCCCTATTCAAGTTTTTCTCTAATGAAATGTCGATCTATCTCAATATGCTTGGTCTTTTCATGCTGAACAGGATTTCTAACTATCTTGATAGTTGATTGGTTGTCACACTTAAGCTTCATAGCTCCCTTCCACTTCATTTTTAGATCATTTAGAATAATCTGGCACTATAGTAGTTCACATAAACCCTATGCAAGAGAACAAAACTCAGATTCAGCTAATGATCTAGCAACAACACTCCGCTTTATACTTCGCCATATCACTAGATTTCCTGCCAAAAATACGCAGTATCCTAAGGTAGATCTTCTATCTACAACTGATCCTGCGTAGTCAGCGTCTGTGAATGCTTCTAAAGTTAGTTCACTGTCCCTTTTGAATAAAATTCCTTTTCCTGGACTACCCTTAAGATAATGAAGGATTCTATAAGCTGCTGCAAGATGAGATTCTCTAGGATCATGCATAAACTGGTTGATTACCGAGACAGGATAAGCAATGTCGACCTTGTGTCGATAGGTAGATTAATTTTCCACACAACTTTTGATATGTTTCTTTATCCACAACCAGATCATCAAGGGACGCTCCAAGCTTACGGTTAGGATCAATGGGTGTGCGAGCTGGTTTACAACCATTCTTCCCTGTTTCCAGCAACAAATCAATGATGTATTTCTGCTGCAAGATGAATATGCCTTTGGAAGATCGTGCCACTTCAATTCCAAGGAAATATTTCAGCCTGCCCAAGCTTTTGATTTCAAACTCTGATTCCAATCTTTAGTTCAATTGCTCTCTCTCATCCATATCACTGCCTGTAACAATGATATCATCCACATATACCAAAAGTATAGTTACTTCCTCTGATGATGAATACTTCATAAATAGGGTATGGTCACCTTGACTTTGCTTGTAACCTGCATTCTTCATCACGTTAGCAAATCTGTCAAACCATGCCCGGGGAGATTGTTTAAGGCCATAAAGAGCCTTCTTCAACCTGCACACTTTGTTTGTAAAAGGTTGAGCAAAACTGGTGGAGTCTTCATATAGATCCCCATGGAGAAAGGCATTCTTCACATCAAACAGTGATAGACTTCAATCAAAATGAGCAACAAGAGACTAGAATACGAACTGTGTTCATTTTGGCAACTGGAGCAAAAGTCTCCACATAGTCAATCCCATAGGCTTGTGTAAAACCTTTAGCCACAAAACGAGCCTTATACCTTTTTAGGCTGCCATCAGATTTATATTTTAAAGTAAAGACCCATTTGCCGTCTACAACATTTTTTCCAGCAGGTTTGTCCACAATTTCCCAAGTGTGGTTCCTCTCTAGAGCATTCAACTCTTCTTTCAGGGCATCCCTCCACTCCTTATGTTGAAATGCTTCAGTTACGGTTTTGGGTAAAGGAATCTCTTGGATTTTGCTAAGGAAAAGCTTGTGTGTAGAGGAAAGTTTATGAGTGGACGTGAATTTGGCTAATGGGTATAAGGGCTTATTGGTACACTCTCGGGTACCTTTTCTAAGGACAGTAGGAAGGTGAAGATCGGAATCAGGTGGAGATAAGGAGGGAACAGGATGAAAGATCTGTTGCTACATCCTCTGCCATATTTGGTGTTGCATCCTTGGGACCTTCCTGTAAGTTGGAATCTTGGCCATGTGCCTGGTCAGGAATGGGTGCCCTTCTGTTGTAAGTTAGAGGAAAAATGGATGGTGGGGTGGATTTTCTGTTTGTTCAATTGTGTTGTGCAATGGTGTGGTAGAGGTTTTTGTTTACTCAATGGTGGTGTTAGGATTGTTGGTCAAGTCAAGTGTTGAAGGATATTCTTGAGGTGGCAATCTTAAAGGTCGAAGTGACTCAAAGGTGGAAGAAGATGACTCATCTCTTGTTGTAGTAGGATTGCAAAAAAAGGGTTTAGGCTCATCGAAAGTGACATCAGTGGTGACATAGGTTCTTTTGGTGGTAGGATGGTAGCATTTGTATCCTTTTTTAGTTGTTGAATATCCAAGGAAGATGCAATTGAGAGCTCTAGGGTCAAGCTTCCCCCTTTGAGTGATGTGAATATGAACAAAGGCAGTGCAACCAAACACTTCGGGTTCAAGTCCTGGAGATGGATGAAAATATGGGTGAAATTCTTTGAGGAAAGCCAAGGTACTTTTGTAGTGGATGACACGAGAAAGTAATCTATTAATCAGGAAAGTGGCTTCCCCCCAATAGTGTTTGGGTGCATTGGCTTGGAATAAGAGAGCACGGGCATCTTCAAGGATGTAACGATTTTTCCTTTCAGCTACTCTGTTTAGCTGTGGGGTGTAGACACAAGATGACTCGTGATAATCCCATGAGTTTGGAAAAAAATTGTCAATGAGTGGTTGAAATAGTCCTTGGCATTATCAGTTCGAAACTTTTGAATTTTTGTATTGAGTTGATTGTGAATCATGGAGCAAAAGGTGGGAATGATATTGCTCACTTCAGATTTGTGTTTTAGGAGATAGACCCATGTGGTTCTAGTACAATCATCAATGAAGGAAATGTACCATTTTGCACCAGAAATGTTTTCCAAAGGAGCAGGACCCCAAACATCACTATGAATAAGTTGAAAAGGGGATGCACTTCTTGTATTACTCAAAGGAAAGGAAACCTTGGTGTGTTTAGCTTTCATACACACTTCACAAATAAAATCAGCAACATTTTTTCCTTGGAACAACTCAGGATACATATGCTTAAGAAGGCCAAATGGTGGGTGGCCTAATCTTTGATGAAACCAGAGGGCTTTGTTTGTGGTAGTGGACGATAAGGCTTGAGTTTGGCTTTCCTCTAACTCCTCCAGAATATACAGCCCATTTCTTTCCTTAGCATGACCAATCTTCCTCAGTGTAGGCCCTGCAGAATGCACTTAGAAGGAGAGAAAATCGCATAACAATTAAGATCCTTGGTTAGCTTTGAAATGAACATTACGTTAACTGATAAGGTAGGAACATGTAAGCCTGATTTTAGTTCCAAGTTCTATGAAAGGTAAACAGCCCCTTATTCGGCAGCAGGTGCAAGGGAACCATTGGCTGTAATAATTTGTTTTGTGGTGGAATCATAGCTATGAAAATGGTTTTAAGAAAAAGTCATATAATCAGTGGCTCCTGAATCTAGTATCCAATTACTAGATTGGGTTTTATCTTAAGCATTACAGCATAAGGAGACCGAGTGGTTACTTGAGAAATAGAGAAAATAGTAGCTAGATGAGTTACCATTCGGCAGTTTCTCAAGGGTCTTCATAAAGGCCTTGAATTTTTCAAGATCTGTAGCACTTAACTCAACTGTTGTTTTTGTAGTTTCCTTTGAAGATTCAGCTGCTAGATTAGCTTGAGGACGAGCAGACTGTTGTTTCATGTCCTTGAAGGGTCGTTTCCCATACAATTTCCAGCATCTATCCCGATTATGACCAGATTTCTTGCAATATGAGCACCAACGATTGTCCTTGGACCCCTTGTACCCTCCTTGACCAGTAGCAAGGGCAGAGGCAGAATCTTCGGAGGTCTTCAGCATGATAGATCTCCTTTTTTTCTTCAGCTTAGACAGTAGCGATGGTCTCTTCACGTGTGCCACTTTTCTGCCCAAGAAACTGCTCTAACTTGATCATAATCAGGATTTAATCCAGCTAAGAAGGCATAGATTCTACCTTTTTTCACAAATTCCTTGAATTTTGTGGCATTGTCTGGACATTTCATCACCAATGGTTGGCATTGATCAAGCTCTTGCCATAAATTCTGTAAGGTTGTGGCATACTCTTGAATGGATTGAGTTCCTTGTTTTGAGTTGACTGCTCTAACAGTTAGCTCATAGACGGTTACCTCGTCTGCCTTCTTATAGTAAGATCTTTGAAGGAAATCCCAAACCTCTTTGGTTGTCTCAAGGAACATACAGTCGGTACTTATGTTTGGATCCATAGCATCCCAAAGCCAAGAAACAATCATAGAATCTGTTTCCTCCCATGCTGAAAAAGTGGGTTCTTCCTTTGCTGGAGGAGAATCAGTTAAGTGACTCAATTTCCCTTTGCCTTTAAGGTATTTCTTAATAACTTGAGTCCATAAGAGGTAGTTCTATCCAGTAAGCTTGTAACAAGCCTGGACATTTTGAAACTCTCCTTTATGAGGATTTGTGGGAGCAGCGGAAGTAACGCTTGAATCAACTGACATAGTTGCAAGGATGTTGAAGACAAAGAAACCGAGATAAAGGCTGTTAAAGGTGAAGAAACAGCGATAAAGGCTGTTAAAGGTGAAGGAACAGCGATGAAAGCTGTCAATCAGCAATGAACGCTGTTAAAGATAGGATAATACTGATTTAGAAGAGATGAGAAGCAGCAATGAAAGCTGCTGAACTGGACAGTAAGGAAGGCAAACGGCTGAAAAAAAAAAGGTTCTTGTGTAGAGTATTACCTCTGATACCATGAAGAGAAATGAGAGGAATTGGGTCTATTATGGAGAGAACATATACATATTTATACAAGGGGGTAGAATACTCTAAAGGGAAGATAAAGGATGAAACGGTTGGGTTTCCTGACTGTTGGAATACCCCACTACCTAGGAAACATCATAATTAAATAATCTGCCTAATAAGTGACTAATTACAGGGAAATACAAATGGACAGAATACAAACAGATTAGGCAGAATGCATCTAATATTAATAACAATATTAATGACGACTGATCAACATATATCAATAAATCATGAACAGAGCAACAAGGTAATAGTGTGAGGGGAAGAAGAGCACAATGCAGTCAACGCCATTGGAACTAGGAAGACCAAAAAGAAGTCCATGAAGATATCCATCCACACAATGTCCGGAAATGGCAAGGGCTGAAGAAGACCAACGGGAGATAAAGTCATATTTACAGTGACAAATAAGGAAGGTACAACAAATACATGCACTGCTTTCATCATACCAGGCCAAATGGCAGTAAGTCTGATACGACCCAAAGAGCCCTTCCGATGGAGTCGAGTGAAACTCATCCAGGTGCGAGGACTCCAAGCAGAGGGGGACAGTAGAACAAACCCTTACTAAAAAAAACTTCCCACCAGCTGACTAAAAGAACATTAAGAAGGATCGTTGCAGCTCATGTATCAGCTTCTTACAAAGTGGATCTCACTCCACTCTAGAATGATTTGGAGCGCATCTCACCAAGAATGCAATCACAACAGCCATGATTTCACCTTCTATACCACAGCAAGACAAAGTAGGCAGTGCGGTTAGAACTACCTGACCTATGTTTAACAATGAATCAGCTCAGACAACCATGCTGCATGATGGAGTTCTACTGAGATGTTGAAAGAGGTGAAACAAGCTGCAACGGTTCATCCACAACTGAAATTATCAGCCCACGAGATACGGACGCCAATGGAAAATAATGGCTAAGAGCCCAAGGCTATCACCATCATCCCTTTATCAAAAGTTGACTTGTTTGCCACGATTTCGGGGGGAGAAGGCCTTGGTAGAAAGCAAAAAGCCTCTCGTCTTGCATGAGAATAGTCCTCTCCCCTCCCCCACCCCCAAAAAAAAAAAAAACCCCCACACCCGGACACATCAATTCCAGTTGAAATACCTTAGGAAAATCTGGTAAAGTTAGCACTGACAGTATAGTGAAGTGCGCATGTACTGCTGAAGGCCAAGTGTGCCTTCGGGGTCCAAATGCAGGTGGTAGTCTCCTTCAAGAGTTTTGGTGGACAGACAATGAGGTCTTACCCCAGTAAAAAGTGGTTGTTTTAACTTGAGCCACAAAACCCACGAATCTCAAAGATGACCCGTAGAACCCGCAATTCCAAAATGAGAAAAGCTTCCAATGATCCATTCCAATCCACCCTCTAACAGTTAGTTATGTGCAGAATATAGTAGTAGTTAGCAGCAAGTTGCTGAAGTTAGTTTATGTTTAGCATCCTTCAGGTTCCATTTCCATGGTAGATTATTTAAGAGAGATGAAGATTATTCGGTATTGTGGGACCCATTCATTAAATCATCACCATTCGTTAAGACACATGGATGAGAACAATAATCTCCAAAGATAGATTATAGATAAACATGGCATATACTAGCGTTTTGCGGAGAACAACAATCTTCATCTGCAATTGAGAACGGAACCTTAGTTGGAATCGGAAAAGTAGCCTGAGGATTTGAGTGGGGATGAACTAAGTTCTCACTATGATATTGGGTATGGAGAAAATGTCTTGCCTTCTTGCCTATTATTTCCAGAAATCATCGATTAATGATCAGTTTATTAGCTAGGTTGGAGTCCAAACATCAATCAAAGTTTCAGCGATGCCTTATTGTCCTCCACTAAGTTACCAATAAGGCTGCCTCCTAGACTCCACCAAAGCTAGATATTCCATGTCCTGAGAAATTTAAGTCTCATGAAATATGACATATAGCATAACAAACAACAAGAAGACGATAAGGGATATCATCTCAGACATATGTGCAGCTACTACAACCAAATGTCAAGTAAGTCATGAAAGGACATGACATAGTATTAAAAATTATCAGCAACTACATTTGCTTATTGTCTTATTGATTAAATCCAGCTTTAAGAAAAACAGAAGTCAAGATAAACAAGCTTATGAGGTTATGCCATAACATGGAGGAGGGAACAAGCGAGAATTACCAAAACTAGAAAATACAATTGGATAAGAATAACTCTCAAATTTATATCATCATATAAAAAATCACACAAACAATGTCAAGAAAGATCACAATTAAACGGAGATAGTAACTACCATGTATTACCAAATAAAAAGGAGTCGCTATTATAATAAGAGCTACTTCTACTGTCACATTTTTTTGCAATCAAGGACTTTGTTTCATCTACCATATTCTAATAACTCATCCTAACACTCTTACAATGCATTAACTTTGTGCAATATAGAGATTACCAGGCAGTCTAAGACATATTTTAATTAGACCAATCAAAAACCTAAGGAACCCCACCTTCTACCATCACAAAAGAAAGATATGCAAATACATACTTTCAAAATCACAACCTAACAGAGAGAGTATTTTCTTTGGTATGTATATGTATATAAGTCACATTGACTCAATAAGATTACAGTCTAGTTAGCAGAGAGTATTACCTTTCCATCATATCGACTTTCTTGAATGACTTCCGGAGCCATCCAATGTGGAGTGCCAATAAACTAGAACATAACATGAGCACAAGCAAGAATAAAAGTAAGAAACGATGAAGGTGGTGAATCACAAAGTTCTGACATGAACAGGCAACAGAAGCATGTATCTCTGAGATCTCATGTTTGGGTTCAGAATTACTAAGGTGGCCAATTCATGGATCCAAACACTGAATAATCATTCAGAAGCATAATGCATCATTGTATTTTATTCATTTTATCATTCACTTTTATCTATCATCTGTCTTCCAGGGGAAGAAAGGATGGGACCTTCAGCATGCCAATTCATTAGCATTTTCCTCTTTCATTATCGCATGTAATGACAAGATGCAGAAAGCTTGCCAAATTTGACATAAAAGGACATCACTAAACACACAATATTAGAAGCTCAAGTTGAGAAGCATACTGTGTTCCGTTTTGACATGGTTCTTGTCAGCTGAGCTGCAACACCAAAATCCCCTGCAAAAGAAGTCAACTTGATATAGCTCAAATTACATAAAAAGTAATAAAACTGGTACCATCATTCCAACTGGAAAAAAAAAACATCAACATCTCACACCCTTGTGCACATATATTAGCGGTAATCAGCAGCAAGATCACGTGGAAAGTTCTAATAGTAATACATAGAAGCATCTTTTCATTAGTGACTTGAATGCATCATGAGCACACTCTCTGCAAAGGAATATAGTCTTCAAGTTATATAAAATAGAAGAGAAACATGACCTCTATGAATTTAAAGCAGAGCATAAAATGTAGTCGGAGAAGATTTTTATAACTGATCACTTCAAATTCATTGTTTTCTCAACCATTATTCCTTTATTCCCCATTCACCCTTCAGCTTCAACTTTAAAACAAACCTTATTATTGCAATCTGGAGCATCACACATGATTGTCAATAAACTAAATCTATTTAAGATCCAAAAGCTAACTGAAAACATATTATATGCAAGCCACAGCATTTTGTGCTTAACAATTGCTACTCCCTACAGATACTACTGCTTTTATATCCGCAAAAACACCTATAACATGAGTATCCACCACAGAGCAGGATCACTGCAAGATTGATAATCTCAGTAAGACAAGCAATTCCAAGAGATAAGAGAGTATGATATCCACAGAATGTGAAATTCTGGTTCTACATACAGAACATAAATTCCAATATAGCTCTCAACCATGTCAATACATACAGCTCGAAGAAGTGATATCATGTCTTTATTGTTGATTTATTAGTGTGTCACCAATAGGTGCACAAAGCTGGAATACAGGGGCAGATTGATTGACAACAAATATTTTGCAGGGTTCATCATTACCTATCAAGTTTGACATATCTTCAACTGTACAAAGTTCACAAGAAGAATAGCACTCAAACCAAGTAAAATTTCAGTATTTGGATACCACACCACAACATACCAGTTTAAACAAGGAACTAAATAAGATATCAAGAGAACATGAAAGGACAAAAGGAATTAGGATAGATAGGAAACAGAAAGAAGCAGCAAACGTGTCCTCTATGTCAACAGGCCTATTCACAAATCCATGGAACCAAAGATTCTGGTTCCAAAACATTAAATCACAGTCAGCAAATAAAATATTTGTGAATCAGATATTAACACTTGAGATCAGTAGGAACCCAGCTAACCTTTACCACATCATATGATGAGTCTAGACCCCTTGATAAATATTTTGGAAAGGTTTATAGGAGGAGAGAGTAAAGGAGGGAAAAGTAAGTTTGTTACTAGTGCGGTAGTTTGTTATTCTAGCTGTCTAGTATTGTGCTGGAGAATAAGTTTGTTGGTTGTCAGAGGAGGATCGTGCAAGTGCACTAGTAGTATAAAGAGGAAGGTTGGCTAATGTAAAGGGTACCGAGAATGATTGTAGAGTGTGGCCTCACCTGAGGATTTTGGAGGGGATTGTCTCATGGTGATTCCCTAGTTTCTATCATCATAGACCCGGAGAAAAATTGAAAGGGCATTAACACACTTGATATACAATAATTTCTGATCCAAAGCTCACTGAATGACATCTTTCATCAGAACCCCTCAATGTCACCGAAGACAAGGTGTCCTATGTGTGATGTTCAGTAAGCAAGCACATGCCCAGGATGGCAAACCAATCCAACATAGAATGATTATACTCGTGTAATTTTTGAGTATCTTCTCAATTTCACAAGTTTTAAATGATGCACTTCACAAAAGAAGTGTGTGTGCCAATATAAGGATGAGAATCCATTGAACAAAAAGGAACATTTCACCATGAATTGACAGGATAAGCTGGTAGCCACAAAAAGAGAGGAGATGGGAAGCAAAAAGAGCAGAGGAGCCCTCACCCAACTTCACCTCTCCCTGTTCCGTCAGCAAGATATTACCACCCTTAATATCTCTATGGACCTTAAAAATCGAGTGCAAATATGCCAGGCCCTGAAGAACATTAATAGTATCTCAATCAGCAACAGAAGCGGACCATATTTTAAAATTGATATTGCAAGGTGTAGCCAAACTTGTCTAAAGCACATAGCAAACAGAGGTGCACGAAACCATATACTCTTTCTTTTTTTACGGAGCGCTGGAAAGAAAATACTCTTCCTAATCTTGCTTTCGAGCATTTGAGTAACAATAATTACAAAGCCAAATATAATGCCGGACCCCATATCGACTCTGCAGGTTGATATCATACTAAAAATACCTTCAAAGCTTCCCTACATATATAAGCTATCTGACACTCCTCCAATGGTTCATCCGTGACCTGCATCAAGTCAGCAACACTTCCACCTCCACAGTACTCCATCACTATCTGCCACAACATGAAGCCATTATACAGAAATTCAAACGTCATCAATGTACACCTAGCTAAAGCAAAGTTAGACTTCAGTTTCGGTAGAGAATATAGCAAGAGCGGGCATCTATAATCCTTACCCAGAGGTACTCCTCTCCTTGGTAGCTTCCAAAGTATCTCACCACATTCGGGTGACTACATTGCTGCAACATTTCAATCTCACCACGAATTTCTTCATAACCCTCCTCCTGTAACTCCATCAAAGACCACAGTTGTTCATCTATAATTCATTACAATTCAAAAAGCGAGGTAAAAGCCAGACCATTGCGAACTCACCCCTTCAACCAACGATATAACTTTAATGGCAACTAGTTCTGAAGTTCTCAAATCCCTGGCCTTGTAAACGGCCCCATAGGAGCCTTTTCCTGCAAACCCATCCACAGAATGCGAAAAGAATTAAACTATAATTCCAGTGATCAGACAAAATAGACACAAACAGAGAAATGAGCAGAGTGGGTCGTCGGTTTGCGCTGACCTAGTTCATTGAGCAGCTCATATCTAGTACCGGGGTCCTCCATGGTGACACTGTCAGGGATGGAGCTTGAGGGTACCTTACTATGTAACTGGCTAGATTGTCCCTCCATATGAGACGTCCCGCCACCGGTCCTCCTATTCTTTCCATAGCCCAACTCTCCTACGGCTTGGATACTTGCGACCGCCATGCTCATGGTCGATGCCCCCATGCCACCTCCGCTGCTGCCACCGACAGTTCGTTTCACAAATGTGCCAGAAACTGAATCGTCCTCTTTCTCCTTCCTTCGAGCCGTGGATCGCACTACGAACGTCCCAAACTCCTGCCCATCTTCTTCCTCATCTTCTTCATCCTCGTCAGTGTCGCCCTTCATTTTCCCGCCCCTGTTGCTCGAATGCACCACAAAGGTGCCAAAATCTACCTCTTCGTCTTCCTCCACCTCGGCCCCTTTCTTCGGACTCGCTCTACCACGATTGGAGAAGACGAAATCGCGCGATTTCCGCGCACTAAGGGCGGCGGAGGCCGGATTATCACGAATCCTTTGATGCTGCGACTTTACTATTACAGTGCCGGAAATGTCCTCATCACCGGGTTCGTCATCATCATCGATAGAGCCGCCGCCTCCGAAGTCTTTGGGAAGGCGTTTAAGAAGCGGTGGGAGGGACGCCTCATCCTCGTCTTCGGCGTCACCGCCACCGGCGTCCTTGCGAACTACTGTGCCGTATATGCCCTCCTCGTTGTCGTTTTGATTCTTCATTCCCCGGGTGTTGATCCGATTCCGGGGCACTTCACGGCGGAGTTCTATGGATATACTAGACAGACGCCGCTTTTACTATCTATGTGTACATCATAAATCGGTCACGCCGTGATGACAAATATTTATGACTAATTCCACTTCCCACAAGGTAGAGAGATGAGAGAGGTTCTCCCAGAGGAAGGTTGCCTCACGGTAGGCGATTCTCTTGGAGATTTTGAAACAATATTCACTTCCTGTGTTAGGAGTGATCTCCGGTTAGGAGTTCCCAGGGGTAGGATAGTCTACTTCCTTTCTACTATCATTACAAAGTACACCTACAAGCTAAATCTATCCCACGTCGCAGTTAATGCCCCTGTTTCCATGGGATTAACTCAGAGAGCTTTGTTGGCCAACCACCAGAGTAAACACCAGTCTAATCAAAAGAAGTACCTCCCATGCTGGGATGAAGTAATCTTTTCCAATTTAACCCCGGGTGGAGAAAGAAGCGACTCCAGCTTCCCTTTCCTTGTTGCCTGGTTACCAACTTTCAAAACTTCATTCCTCTGTGAGCTTGTGATCGGGATTTCATCGAAGTTTTTAGTGCTGTGCTGCATGGAGCTTCTCACTGACAGATGCAAGCTGCTGCGCCTTCAACCGACGGAAACTGAGGTAGTAGATGGAGATGCGATGCTGGAAGGAAACAAACCAAGAGACTTAAACAAAGCCCTCTATGGCAGGCTCTGGCATCCCAAACGAATAAACTGCAAGGCTCTTCATAAGTTTCTCAATCTCATTTGGAAGCCCAAGGCGCAGTTCACTGTGAATGACAGAGACTTCAACAGGTTCACCTTCGAGTTCAACAACGAAGCAGATGCGAAGTTTGTGCTGAGCCATGGCCCATGGCACTTCCAAAACAGGTTACTAGTTATTGCCCCTCTTAATCCTATGCTGTCTATCGAAGAGCATGACCCAAACTCCATTAAAATCTGGGCTTCCATCCACAATCTCCCTATCTCCTTCTATAACAAAGTTGCTGCAGAAGGGCTGGGTAATAAGATCGGTAAGTTTCTCTCGTGCCCAGACCGCATAAATCCATTAGCAGCAAAAGTGTTGAAGGTCTGTGTGGAGGTAAAGGTGTCTGAGCCACTATGTAGATTGATTATGCTGTCTGTAGAAGGAAAGGATAGGTGTTGTAGGGTGTCGTATGATAACTTACCCTTCCTATGCTTCAGTTGTGGTAGGATAAATCATGTTTTGTCTGAATGCCCCTACAACAGTGAGTCTCCTCCTAAACAAGATAGATACGGCCCGTGGATGAGGTCTGAATTCTCGGGCTCCTTAGCTGTCTTAGAGGATGATGTGTTAGTTGATCATGCTAGTGGGAACCTCAGAATCCTGGGTAACGAATTACTGATACAAAAAGAGTTGACAGATGATTTGGGAGAGAGACCAGTAGCTACGGGTTATGTAGATGTACATGACAGATCCGGAAAAAATGAAGTTGAAGCCCAGGGTAGTAAAATTAGCAGTAGGACTACCCCCTCGGTTAAAGAAGGTGGCCTTGAGACAGAGACCAAGAATGCTAGTATTAAAGCCCAAGGAAAAGAAAGTAGTGTTAGTATATTACCACAGCAGCTGCTGGATGATACCAAAGGAAAAAAGGCAACAATGATGAATGCGGGTACAGAAGCCAGTTCAAAGACTGCCAAGCTGATTATTTCCCTAAAAAAGAAACAAGACAATGGAGAGACTAGTCAGTCCCGGAAGTTTGATCCCCTGAGTCTCAGTGTTAATAAAGTGGAAAGATTAATCCCCCCCAAAAAAAGGCCGTTCTATCAGGTGGAGGACTGGGAAAAAGCTCTCGTGAACTTCAGAGAAGCAAAAGGAAAGAAAATCAAGGTGGGAACTGATGAGGACAATGATCTAAATAAGTCCATTGCTCAGCTGATGGATGAAGCTGATATTCTATCCTCCCCACCAGGTTTTCCAAACAAGATCTCTAATCAGCCTGCTATCGTGCTTCAGAGAGAAGGAAAGCAAGTCTTTAGTTTAGGAGCAGAGGAAGAGGAGGAGAAAAGAAAGTGGAAAGGTAAACAGTCCCCTTATAAGAAGAATAACAGAAGGACTAAAATTCAAGGAAAGAAAACTGTGCCGGTGGTGGGTAATCTGATGGATGTTCTGTCTAGGGCTGACCTTGCTAATAAGCAAGGCAGCCAAGGGTAATGAATCTCTTTATGTTGTGCTACTGGGGGCTGGGTCTTCTCCTAGTAGCATATCAGGAGGCTGGGCCCAAGCTGAAGAGGGGAGGGACTAGCTGCGCAAGGACTGAGACCGAGAGGGATTATCTCTGTTGCAGTAGTGTTAGTGGGTTTTCTTCGAAATTCAGGAACACGTGCTGGGGTAATGTGTGCAGGAAGAACAATGGTGTGATATCAAGGCGGTTTAGAGTGTTGCTTTTCAGATGGATCTTCGGGCTGCTCCTGTATAACAGTAAGAAGAAGAAGAAAAGGAGGTTCAAAGGAAGAAAGGATGTGATCAGAGAGCTGATCATAGAGAAGTTGTCCCAGAAATCTCAAAGGAATCGGAAGCTAATGGTATCGAAGTTCATATTTCAGAAGCCTACTAGGAAGATCTCAAGCACATTGAATGTGCATATGATTGGAGTTCTAACACACAAAATAGCCCTGGAGCTTGTCATCTTGATGGGTAGCCTAAGCTTGTGTTATAATCCAATAGATAGATCAATCAAGTGGAGTATCTGGATGGAATCCAAGTATCTAGGTACTAAAGATTACCAGCTATGCTTTGCAAAGTCACTGGCGGGAAGCAAGAGGAGTACCAGTCCCGGGTGGAACAAACCAAATCTGGGTAGGAGTATTCCTGTTTATGTTAAGGTAGGGGATAATCCTAGACAAGGGGGTATTAAGAGTGCTGATGGGTATAACAGGCTGAATAAGAGCCATGTTTTTGAATCTATTACTATGGTTAGAAATAGTTATAGATGTGTTAAGTTTATTTCTTTTTGTAAGCAGGTGTGTAAGGAGGGGGCTGATATGCCTACCAAACTTGGGAGGTTCTGCATTATGTTGTATGTTTTTGATTAACCGTTATGAATTGAAAGTACCCCAAGTTATTATCAAAAAAACAAATATTTATGACTATATGAGTGGAAAAAAAATCTGAAATAACATTATGGACAAAGTAATAATTACTATATTAATCGACTATTTCCTGAAATAACACTCCCGTGAATAATCATTATCAAAGAAGAAATCGTCTTTTCAAGAGACGATTTAACTTATTCTCCGCGCCACGTCAGCAATGACTCAGCGGGATGGGGAATTGTGAAATCGTTTGTTAAATAGACGATTTCATGGTTCATCGGTCAAACCTTTCTGGTTTCGACCGTCCAAGGACCGACACGCGGGCGTTTTTTTTTTAAAAAAAAGGTGAAATCGTCTCTTGAATAGACGATTTCACCTATTCACAACACTTAGGCAATTTCCTGTGTTAGAACACCACAATTCAACAACACACACCTGGAACATCTTCCAAGGGCTGTAACACCACAAATTCATAACAAACAACCTCTACATATTATGAACTCTCACACATTCACGATACTCATAACCAATTCAAAACATTTGTAATGTTACAAAAACACAAGAAATCAAAATGTGAACCAAATGTAATAGTTTATAAGATAGAAAACATAAACAATAGTAATACAGTCTCAAAATCAAGTTGTTTACAAAATGTAACAACCTACATCATCTATGTCTACTACGTCGTACATACGTCCTAATCACTCTAGGTGTAGAATCCTCAACTGCTGATGCAAAAGTAGGATCAAGGTCACGACCACTTAGATCCCCTACATCATGACAATCTCGGGAATCTCTATCCCTAAGTGGTGCTCTAGGAGTAGATGTAGAGGCTAAGGCTAGGTCTGAAGCCGGTGTTGTGATGTCGAAGTCCATGCTCGTCCCAGCACCGGAGGATGATGCCCCGTGAAAGCCTAAGCTACTCCCAAAATACCCAAATCCAGTAGTGTAGACCTGCTGCGTAGGATCGACAATCTGAGATATGGTCATACTACCTGCGATGTCGAACGCCTCCTGATGATCTACTGACTTAGAAGCTTGACCACGTGCACGTCCTCTTCCTTTACCTCGACCACGAGGACGACGACCACGCCCTTCTCTCCCACCTTGATCCGCGGCGGCATCAGCATCTTCCTCGTCAGGGGTAGCTACTAGGACGTGCACTTTTTTGAATGATTCACAATACATATTCTTTATTGTACTAAAACTGACATACAAAGTCTTATAGATCCAAGAACTTCTGAAGCCTAGATAACACTTTGTAATATCCTTTCGCCTTTTATTTAATTGACATAGAAACCTGTTATCTAATAACATGGGTAAATACTGCGGCGCGAAAGGCCGGGATAGCTCAGTCGGTAGTAATGGTGGCCACGGGTCCGGTTCCACCGGTTTCGGTTCCGGTTCCACCGGTTCCGGTTCCAGAAAATGTGTATTCGTATTCGAAACCGGTCTGGGCGGTTCCGGTTACGGTTCCGGCTCCGGTTCTGAAATCTGGATTCGCTTCGGATTCGGTCGAAAAACCGGTTCCGGCCGGTTCCAGCCGGTTCCGGTTTCGGTTCTGAATCTGATCGGTTCCGACCGGTTCCGGAAAGATTCGATCGGCTCCAGTTGCTTCGTTTTAGCTCCGATTTGAGATCCGTTTGAGTGCACACGTTGCTCTTTTCATCCACTTTACTCCTAGATAGGTTATTCTTCAAGTTTATAATCTTAAATGTGTAAGAAACAAAGACTTAGGAATTTTTTGAATTTACAAAAAATAAGGAACAAAGAGAATTTTATTATATGATTCACTGCCTCATTAAAACCTTATTAGGTAAAAATCCATTGGGAAAACCATAATAAGGAAAAAGAGAACAGCTACTAAGAGGTTACATTTTAAAAACCCAACGGTAACTTCAACCGGTTCCGGGGCGGTTCCGGTTCCGAATCCGACGACGGTTCCAGGCGGTTCCGGTTCCGGTTCGGGCCCGAATCTCAAAACATGTATTCGTATTCGGAACCGGCTGAGGCAGTTCGGTTCCGGTTCCGATTCCCACCGGTTCCCGGCCGGTTCCGGGTAGAACCGGACCCGATGGCCACCATTAGTCGGTAGAGTAGAGGACTGACGTAGTACGTGTTGTACTCGTCTCTCATCAACAGTAGACTAGTGAGAGCTTCATCGACGCGCATTGACTCTAGCATGTCGATGACCTCATTTGTGGTCTCCCCCTAGACCACAAACAATTCAACATATGAATATAACAAAATAATATGTCATAAGATTAAAATAAAATAAGTAAAATCATATTTACTCACCATATATCCCAATAGAGCTCCCGTACGACCAATGTATCTCCTTGTGTTGCGACCGTACCACTCTTCGTACGCAGGACCAGGATCATCCAACTGTAGATCAGCGACTCTCTCAACACGCAGGTTCCATAGGGCAATGTACTCCGAATGGTTAGTTGCCCAATTCCAGTCTGTGCGGCCTCTCAAGTCGATGTTGTGCAGATCAACATGTGCATCGTCCCCGTCTATCCTAGGATCAGCCGGTGGAAACTGCCTCCCGCCAAACTGCCGCATACAATCCGGGAGATGCCACTCCACTATATGAAAGCATATAAGTGGCACCCGAGCCCGTGCAATGATGAGACCAACCAAGCAATACGGAGGAAGATACCGTAGCACCTCCTCTGTATAGGGCTGCCAGACAATCTGAAACAACAAACACTAAAAGTTAGAGACAAAATGTTTATGAAATGAAACCAATGCTACATACAAAAAACAGCACTCACCTGATGCGTTGTCTGCCTGTCAAATGCCTCTCTATAGTGTGTGAGGACGTGTGTAGAGTGCCCGGTAGGGGTGTCAAAATCGGGTTTCAGGTCGGGTTGAGCTCAACCTGAACCCGACCCGAAAATGATTTAGGTCAACCCGAACCCGACCCGAACCCGGAGCGGGTTATATTTCTTCAACCCGAACCCGCAGCGGGTTGGTTGACCCGAACCCGACCCGTTTTTTAAAAAAAATCTATTATTTTTAAAATTTAGCATTATACAATAAATAAATATAATATTTTATTATAAATTAATTATAATGTACTATATTTAATCATAAATTACTGATTAAATATTTATTTTAGTCATAAATAAATCATTAAACATTAATTTTTGTCATTAAATATAACATATTTTCTATTTTTTTATTAAATTTTTTCGGGTTACGGGTTGGCGGGTTCAACCCGAACCCGGAGCGGGTTTTAGTGACCCAACCCGAACCCGACCCGAAAATCGTTTCGGGTCAAAAATCTCAACCCGAACCCGGCTTTTTACGGGTCGGGTTTCGGGTTCGGGTCAAGATTGACATCCCTAGTGCCCGGTCACATCGAACTCGACATGCCAACGATGTGCAAGCGGAAGTAAAGGAAGTGGGCCAGCATGATGGGCATGTCGACGGATAGGAGCGATATAAGGAAATCTCTACCACGCCCAAATCTGTAGGACGACCAGCGCCCCAGCGATACCACTGTCCCCAACATCACACGCTAGACACAGCTGTCGGTACAACCATGCCAGACATGCAGAACCCCAGCTGTATTGTCCGGCCTGGTCGAAGTCCTCCAAAAGCGGCAAGAACATCAGGTGGACCTGGTTCCCTGACCGATCAATAAAAACGGTCCCACCCAGTAGCATCAGTATGTAAGCACGGGTGTGCCTCATGACTGTCACCTCATCTGCATGCTCAAGTAATTGTCCGAAAGTAGAGTCCAGCCAACTAAGGTTGATCCTACTATGACGTCCAAGATCGGCCGGCCTAGCGCCAAGGAGGTCATCGCACAAAGCTCCCCAATCTCTGTGTGGTACACGTGACTGGTAGTCCGTCTATAGGTAGCCCGGTAAGCACAACAACATCCTCCAACGTGACGGTGGTCTCTCCTGTCGGCATGTGAAAAGTGTGGGTCTCTCGACGCCATCTCTCGACCAGTGCAGTGATCAGATGCCAGTCCAAGGAGATGAACTCTAGACTAGTCATCCCAATGAATTCAGAAGCCTCCAAATATGGGCGCATCCTCTCATCACAATGAACATGTCCGCCACGTCGTAAACTAGCCTCGAAGCAACGACAGTGTAGCACCTGATACTCGTTCCTATCCCACACAGACCTAGATCGATGACTACGCTGATGCCTAAGTATGGAACCACGGGGTGGACCGGGATCCATGTGCAACTGAATATTAAATAACAAACATTCAACAATATTAAAAGCTTGTAACATAAGAAACATTGGATTAATATTATACGAACAATACAAACCAAAGTTGATGTCTAACAAACAAATTCAAGTACAAAAGTAATCAACTAGTACAACACAACGAACACTAAGTAGCACTCCTATTAGGACATCTCCTCTTGTTATGACCCTCCTGCTCACACCTAGTGCACCTAGTCTTTTTCTTGGGTTCCTTCAGATCCATCTCATTACGAATACGGGTTGATCTTGGTCTTCCCTTTCCACGCACACGAGATGGGTCAGGAAGAATGATGGGAAAGTCTGATGGAGGCCACGAGTGCTGATCCCCGAATGGGACAAAGAGTCAGCTGTACACATCGAGCTGCTTCTGCCAAGTATACCACAACTCCATAAGAGTGACTAATTCTTAAAAAATCTCTCCTAGCTAATTATTGAGTGACAAATATTTTATAAGTTAGTTTTAGTTTACAACTTGTATACATTAAAAGCATAATTATAGTACAAATACAATTTTACAAACTAATATATACATTTAGTACAATTTCATTAAGAACAGATTTTCAAAGTGTAAAATTTATAGGAAAATTCACAATATGTCATTAAAAAGTTTCATAATTTATGATATACCGTGATTTTGAAAATTGTTCTTCATATCCAATGAAAAAAAAAACATAATTCACAACATACCCCTATTTTCTAAAATGGTCTTAAATAATGACTATTTTATCTCTAACATTACAGATCATGTTTCAAGTTCAAAATATGCCACATTTTTATTCATATGTATTTTATAAAAAGTTTGAAAAAATATTTACAATACTACAAAGATATAAATAATTACATAGATATTTAAAAGGGTGATAAAATTATAAAACATAACTAATTATATAAAATAAAATAAATAATTCTTAAATACATATACACAAAACTTTAAGCAAATTAATTTTTTCTTCTTTTTTACCTTATTTAGCCAACTATCATTTTTATCTTCATTAAATATTATAAATAAGAATATATATATATATATATATATATATGTTTCAATTTATAAACCAAATTAATCTGATATAAGATGAGATAATTGTAAATAATTGTAGGTGTTCCTCTTTCAAAAAATTATACATAACTTTTCCATAGCATATGAAAACGTTCTCGCTCTCTCATTATTCTCTCAAATCTTAGTCTAAGTTGTATCAATATATCAATCCAAGATTAAATCTTAAATGAGTTCTCAATATTCAATATCTGATTTATGTTATTTTAATGTCATTTACATTATCATTATTGTTTATTTATCAGTCTTTAAATCTCATCATTTACATTGTCCTCAGGGACGTAAGTTGGCAGAGGTGCTTGAAAATCGACCCTAATTTATGGTTGGGAAGGTGGTTGGCTTCTAGATGTAGAGGGTATTCCTGACAATAACATACGTCCTTGAGGACAATGTAAATGATGAGATTTAAAGACTGGTAAATAAACGATAATGATAATGTAAATGACATTAAAATAACATAAATCAGATTGAATATTGAGAACTCACTTCAGAGTTAATCTTGGATTGATATATTGATACAACTTAGACTGAGATTTGAGAGAGTAATGAGAGAGAGAGTGAATATTAAATCGAAACTGCCTCTGCCAACATACGTCCCTGAGGACAATGAATCTATCAACCCTGAAGGCATCATGGGTAATATTAATGTCATCCATGTGGCAGATTTTAAGCTTAGAGAAGAATATATCTTTGAGCGAGAATCTGAACCAGGATACGAACCACAGAGGAAATGGTTTGCAAATCTATCTATAGAATGTCAACAAAACCTCCGTCAATACTGGCACCAAGACTGTCACAAGTTACTGTGTAACATGAAAATCTATGATCGGTTGCCTTCATATACTTCAGTTCAACTTTCTAAACCAGATCCATTTGAAATTCCTTCAATTAATGTTCAAACAAGTCTTTACAAGAAATGGACATTAGAATCCATCGACGAGGAAGTTTCCTCGATTCATTTACCATTCAATACCATTAAATTACACAGAGATGTCATTGCAACACCTCTAAAGAAAGGCACCAATACTTTTGCACCTGTGTTAGCTAGTGACTTACAAAAGGTCCATCAATAACAAAATTGGACTAACCAAACCTTAGCCACAATAGCCTCTAAATTAGACAAAATTTCTATTAGCCTTCATCCAAATACACAAGTTGAAAAATAGGTCAGAGTTCCCTCTAACATCTCCCGACCTTATTTTCAACCATCCATTACCAACTTCATTCATCTAGAAACTGATTTGCTCACACACATATCAGAAAGTTTACAGTTATTACCTTCTTCATCCACTGTCAATAATCAACAATCTATCTAAACCCAAAACTCCACTACCAACACCCTCGACATTTGTCAATGTTAGTCTAGTGATGACGAATCATCCACATCCTCTCTAAACCTATCTCATATCAAAAATCAGTTTACTGATCAAGAACCAAACGGGATTTCCAAAATCTCAACAAGAAACCCTAGACATTCCTTCAGGAAAAACAAACCCATAGATTCTTATTTTCATACCACTAAAAACTATTATCCCCGTCCTACTCCTCCTAATATTCAATATGACGAACGATCCAAGTTCACCTCAGCTCAATATGATGGCAATTCTATCTATGAATGGAATATAGATGGAAAATCAGAATATGAAATTCTAAACACCCTACAAGAAATGGGCATGGCAAAGAATGCCTACAAGATGCGTAGACTGAACGAAAAACAAGCAGCTTCCTCCTTGGTTGCTGGATTTACAAGTCAGCTTAAACAATGATGGGACAATGCCCTTACCTTAGACAATAAACAAGAAATTATGGATAATCAAGTAGAAGTTTATGATGGCCAAGATAGATCATCCTTCAAAGATGACGCATGTGATTTCCTGATTATAACAATAAGTTTCCACTTTGTGGGAAATCCCAGAGAAGAACTAAATTCAAATAAAGTTATTCTCACAAATCTCAGATGTCCAATAATATCTGATTACAGATGGTACACATACCTTTATCTTACTCGTTTCCTTGAACGCGACGATTGTATGACCAATTTCTGGAAAGAAAGGTTCATTTCCGGATTACCTACACTATTCGCTCAAAGGATTATCACCAAACTTAAGGAAGAGGTCGGACAAGAGACTGTGCCTTGGGATGCAATAACCTACAGTCAAATGTTGCCTTTGTAAAAAAAGAGGCACTCAACCTATGTCAAGATCTCAAAATCCAGTCTAAATATGGCAGTGAAAAGGCCCAAACAAGGAAAGAAATTGGCTCTTTCTGCAAGATGTTTGGAATAGAAAAGATCACTCCTCCCTCCAAGAAGTAAATAACCAGCAAGCGTTTCTCTTCGAGACACAAACAACCTTTTAGGACCAAACCATCATATCGCAAATTATATAGGTCCTATCGTCAAGGATACTCCAATAAGCAAAACCCTAAGCGATTTGCTTCCAAACATCCGGTTCAGATCACATGTTGGAAATGTGGTCGCAAGGGTCACAAAGCAGATCAATGTCGTGTTAAGAAAAAGATGAATGAAATCTTCGCTGATGATAAAGATTTATAGGAAAAGCTCTCCAAGCTCTTACTACAAGCTTATCTTAGTTCTCCCGAAAATGAGAACTATATTCACCAGTTGGATCACGATGAGTCCAACTCCAGTAATGAATCTACAGGAAATTCTTCAGGATCTATCTATGTCATAACCAATGACATCAATTCAGCAGAACTTCTGTATGAACTCATAAACAAGATTTCAAATCCAGATGAAAAAAGACAATACTTACAGCAATTAGCCAAATTGCTTGCTTCACAAGATTCCAGAAAGACAATCCCAGAACCATTTAGCATTTCCAAAACCCTCGATAAATATCCTACAGCATCAAGTAGTGACCTATTTGGAAAAGTTCCTACCCAAGAATTACAAAAGGATATTAAAATCCTTAAACAAGAAATCCAGGCCCTCAAAACAGAACTTCGGAAGATTAAATTTGATGGACTAAGTGCACAAGCTCGAATTTCTCTATTAGAAGCAACAAAAGCTTCCACTTCAGCGGATGCATCTAACAAAGATGCAATTCCACAAGTATTAGGTGTCATCTCCATCGTACCCCAGGTTAACCAAACCAAGAATGCATCCATAAACATCATTGAAAGATTTAGCTTTCAAAAGTGGTATTCCAATATTACACTTGTTGTCGAAGGAACTGACTTCAAGTTAACTATGGTTTCCCTTATTAATTCCGGAGCAGATCAAAATTGTCTTCGAGAATGATTAATTCCTAATCACTATTGTTCTCCCGCTAGAGAACGATTGGTAGGAGCAGGAAATGATCCACTCAAGATCATAGGCAAAACATCCAAGCTTTCTGTCAAAAATAGAAATCTTCTTATCAAACTACAATTTGTAGTTATCAAGAATATTATCCTTGACATTATCCTTGGCTCTCCATTCCTTGTTCAGCTATACCCCTTCTTCATTGATCATACGGGACTACACGTCAAAATTAACAAAGAGAAATATTATTTTCTCTTTACTGAGCCTATAATCCAGAAAAAACTCAATGTTCTTCAATCCAATACCCTTTATCAGCAAATCAATTCAATCTCCAGAAAAAAAACCCAACTTAGGTTCTCCAAAACCCAACTCTCTCATATCCGGACGACTGAGAGATTTCAAGATCCAAAAACTCAAAAGGATATTTCCCAGATGGAGAAATCCTTTGAAGAAGTGTACGCAGATCTACCCAATGCCTTTTGGAGTAGAAAGTGTCATATCATTCATCTTCCTTATGAAAAGATTTTGATGAATGCCATATCCCAACAAAGGCTCGACCCATTCAAATGAATAGCGCGCATTTAGAAATTTGTAAAAAGGAAATTCAAACCCTTTTAGATAAAGGTTTGATTAAACCATCCAAATCACCATGGAGCTGTAGTGCATTCTACGTTATGAATGCCGCAGAAAAGGAGCGTAGAGTTCCACGTTTTGTAATCAACTACAAACCCTTAAGCAAGGTTCTTCAACAGATTAGATATATAATCCCTAACAAAAGAGATCTATTAGGACACATTTACAAGGCCAGGATCTTCTCCAAATTCGATATGAAGTCTGGCTTCTGGCAAATTCAGATTGCCGAGTTAGATCGGTACAAGACTACATTTGTCGTCCCATTTGGTCATTACAAGTGGAACGTAATGCCATTTGGCCTTAAAAATGCTCCATCGGAATTCTAGAATGTCATGAATGACATCCTCACACCATATTCGACATTTATCATTGTTTATATCGATGATGTCTTAGTTTTCTCAGATTCCATAGAACAACACTTCAAGCATCTCAACACATTCCATTAGGTCATCAAGACTAATGGTCTAGTCGCTTCTAAAACCAAAATGAAGTTGTTTCAAGTTAACATTTATTTCCTTGGACACAACATTTTTCAAAATACCATTACTCCTATCCAACACAGTTTAGAATTTACATCTAAATTTTCTGATGAAATTAAGGATAAGAATCAGCTACAAAGATTTTTGGGTTGCCTCAACTATCTTTCTGACTTCTTTCCTAAACTTCGTCAACATTGTAAACTCCTTTACTCAAGATTACAAAAAAATCCCTCACCATGGACTTTAAAGCACACCAAGGTTGTGCAATCCCTGAAACAATATACTTACTCTTTACCATGCCTTACCATTCCACATCCACAAGTATTTCTTATTGTTGAAACGGATGCCTCGAACATTGGTTATGGGAGTATTCTCAAACAACGACCTCAAAATCTTAAAAATGAGCAGTTGGTACGATTTCATTCGGGCATATGGATCGGTCCATAGCTCAATTATTCAACAATAAAAATGGAAGTATAGTTTTATGTATTTCAAAATTTCAAGATGATTTATACAATAAGACCTTTTTACTCTGCATCGATTGCAAATCCGTAAAAGATGTTTTACAAAAAGATGTTAAAATTTTAGTATCAAAACAAATCTTTACCAGATGGCAAGATATCCTTTATGTTTTTGATTTTCAAATCGAATTCATCGAAGGGGAGGATAACTCCTTACCAGATTTTCTTTCACGAGAATTTTTACAAGGAAAAGTTTTAAAACCAGATCATACATCACCAGATTCTCACCACAAACAATATCTTCTTTCCATAGAAAAAGAGTGATAAAAGCAAAGGAAAACAACCCAAGCGTGAGAAGCCATGAACTTCTCAAGATTACCAGATGGCTTCTCAGCCACACCCAGCATACAAGAACATACAAGTTGCACCTTCTCAAACCATTTCCACAATAAATCTATATGCACCACTATCACAAGATTTCCCAGCACCCACATTTCTTCAAGCCGCCAAAACTCCTACTAAACTTCAACCCTCAACCAGCTCCACAGCAAATGTGGCCAATGGTTACCACATTAAACCTATTCAAGAATACATTACCATCACCAGATATACACAAACACAACCACCAGAAATTGCCAATAGTATTGCCAAACGTATATTTCCTCCAGAAATATACTGGCAAACAGACATGCACTAAAAGACTCTCAAGTACTATGAGCTTATCCTCATAGAAACAAGGTCCATATAACTCACCCATCACTCTAACTAAAATTCCACACAAACAGACTTTTCCAAATGTTTTATCAAAAGGTAGTCTCAACCAAAGAATGGGGACTTATCCATCAACCCCGTTCATTCACAATAAACTTATACCCTCCTACCTTTAACTACGTCAATTACCAGAATGCTTGGTATCGATTTAATCTACTTAGACCAGGAACGCACTCATGGTTTACCAATTTCCATGACTAGTGCGACAAGGATTTTCCAATATGGTCCTACCATTGGTGGCTCTATTTTGGAGGATCATCATTAATTCTCCCAAAAGAAGTCCAGCTAAATTATTCTTACTAGCTTCAACATTTCATTAGTCAACTATACACAAAAAACTCCAATTCTTTGCAATATTTTGCATCCCATAGATTTTCTGTTGGATGTTCAAAATAGATCAATATTTGCCAGCACCATATCCTTACTGTTTGGTTCACGATTTTCGAATCAAATGGTGGCCCAAGTATTGGTCCAAATTTTGTTCTTATGAGAACGTTCAGGCCTATACTACCACAGGCAAAAGACTCATCACTTACAAGGATTATCAAGCAACTCAAAAGACCCTTCCAAGCCCCAAAATCCATTTCCATCACGGGTCCAAGCTCAATACCCGACACATCACCAACTCCATTAGCCATTTGTCCACCAACACAACAAGGCCACACATCAGACGAATCTACCCTATTCAAAAAGTTCCTTAATGAACACCCACAATTATCCCTTCAATATTCTCAATATGTGATCCATCACGGGCCCAACACTCCTGTCTAGGCTGATGACAAACAATCTTCAAACGGGTCATCTCCTGACAATCCAATGGGTGGACCTTGCGCCCAGGGAGATCCCTACGATGATATTATATATAAAAAAGAAGAATAAATATATTATTTAACAATGTATTATTTGCAGGTACTTACCATGGCTCCATCAACTCAACAACGACAACAACCTCCAAAATGGCAAAAGACATTTGCCAAACTTAAGACCAACATCCAAAAACAAAATCCAAATACCACCTTACTTCACAAAATACTCAAACACAATATATCCAAAGCAACATCTCAACACATCCCAATTGAATTCAAGTTTCTTCCAAAAGTGCCCAAACAAGGACCCCAATGGGATTATAGAGACCATACCACCAAAAAATCAAACCCACCGTTTGTCTATTATGAGACATATGACGGCAGACGAAATCAAACATTTCTCTGCATCCAACCATATGACCATCTATAATATTCAATCGACCACCCCATATATCACAAGTTACATGTTTGGTGTCCCCTGAAACATCTACAACAAAGCCTTCTAGTCTCCAGCGGAAAGGAACCACCAGAATTCAACATTAGAGACCAAACCATGCAGCAAATGGTTGAGTTCCGCACTCAATCTTACACCATAAGTACTATTGATCCAGAGTCACAATCACCCCGCCAAGTAGACTACGAATGGCACCAAAGGAAAATCAAAGTCAATCTAGGGGTACAAGAATTACTCTACAACATTCATTATGGACTCCACATCAAAGAAGACCAAGATCGGTTTGCAGATTTGAGATTTCGATAGCTACGAATGAATCAGACTCAAGAAATTTCAATTATTTTCAAAATAGCACTGTAGCTACAATGAATAGTGACTTTTTACTGTAGCACTTTACTACTCGGCATGTGTAACCGAAAAAAAATTTACTATTGGCCCTTTCAGCCACAATTACTCAAAATTAGACTGTAGATCACAGTCTCGTTTATTTTGTACGGTCAAAAGAGCTCCTCTTCTATAAAAGGAGATTTGGCATTTGAGTGAAGGGCAAGGGCAGTTTCGAATGTGAAAACGGTCTCGCTCTCTCTCTCTCCCTCTTATTACTCTCTCAAATATCAGTCTAAGTTGTATCAATATATCAATCCAAGATTAACTCTTAAGAGAGTTCTCAATATTCAATATCTGATTTATGTTATTTTAATGTCATTTACATTATCATTATCGTTTATTTATCAGTCTTTAAATCTCATCATTTAATTTCCGCACTTTTAATTTCTGTTCTTCAATTCTGTTCTTTACTTTCTTTGTTATCTGTTATTTTGATTATTTTTCTATATCTTGTAAGACCCTGATCCATTATTTAATCATTATCTTACCAGAATTGTAAATATTTTAATGAATATTAAAAATGATAGTTAGTTAAAGAAAGGTAAAAAGAAAAAGAGAATAAAAAAATTAATTTTTTAAAGTTTTGTGTATGTTTAATATTTCAGAATTGTTAATTTAATACTAAATTTATATCTTTTTATTTATTTTTATTATCTTATTGAAATATCCCAAATATTAATTACTTTAATTAATAATGAATTAATTAAATAAAAGTAATTAATGAGAGATTAAGGGATTAAATATCCGTAAATAAGTAAAAGGGGAATAATATAATATTTAAATATACCGTACGAAGTCGTTAAGAAACATTAATGAAACCTAAAACGACATTGAGGAGGTTTTAGAAAAGAAATATAAATGAAAATATAATTAATCATTTTTACATCAAAAAATGTGTCACAAATATTTTAGAAGTGAAAGTGAGGTCCTCGATACCTTATAAGGTTATTTGGATAATTTTAGAGGAATTGGAAAATTGATTAAGCAGTTAGAATAAAAGACGTCGTCTTTTCGATTAAGATGGCGAAACGCGAACCAATTAGAAATTAAATACAAATTAATATAATTTATAAATAAAAATAATTATTATTGTTCGGAATTATAAGTTTGGGGTCACATAAAGGTTCGTCTCACTAAACAGGACATCATGTCGCGAACGGCATAAAAAATGGGCAAGGAACGAGCTAAAAATGACATATATGTGTAACATTAAAAAAAAATAGAGAGTGGCCCGATCTGCCCAACATTACTGGGCCGGCCTAATAAACTCTTTCACTTCCGGGTATCCAACCCATCGCCCTTCCTGAGTCTTCATTCTCTATTCTCGATTTGTAATCTCTATTCTCAATAATTCACAACCCTAACTGGCGATGAACATACTTGCCAACGCCTCTCTTCTCTCGCTGTGCCTCTCCTTCCTCTCACTCACAGTAACTTGTGAACCCTAACTGGTAACGAGGAACATTCACGCTGCCTCTCTTCATTCCTTCTTCTTGTTCATTCTTCTTTCTTAACCAACTAACAAGAACAACACTCTATCTTTGCTGATTTCTATGCGGGCAAACAAGGAACTACACGCTCCGTCGCGTCTCTCTTCATTCTTCTGGGTCGAAAACAGAGACCAAGATCTCCATTACCTAAGTCGAATCTGGAGGAACAACAAGGAGAACCGAGAGAAGAGGGTGCCCGAAGAGCTAGAGCAATAATTTCTGGAAATTGAAGGTGTACATCAGTTGACTTGTTTTTTTGGTTTTCTTGTATTCTTTCCGATTTTAAGTTAGATTCAAAACCAAAAAATAGGAAACAAACCTCATTCTTCTCCTCTGAATTTTGGTGTCATTGGAGCATAATTTTCCTTTGCAAAAACTATGTACACTTCTAGCAAATCTGGTGTCATTATTAGTGTGTGGTAGTTTCGAGTTTTCTAAACTTGTATATGGACTTTAAATCTAATTAGGGTTTGTGTGTAGTGAAAATAAGAACCCTAAAAACTAACTTAGGGTTCCGAATGTGCAAGAGAAATACTATGTGTTTCTGAAATCAAAACTGGGGTTTGGAACTGAAAATTAGGGTTCCGAACTTACCATTGTGGAGTGGCAAATTGAAATCGAAATTAGGGTTTGCATAATTAAAATTAGGGATTCTGAAATTCAAATTAGGGTTCATGGTTAAATTGGGGAAATCTGGAGAATTAGGTTACGAATTGAATAGGGGTTTTGAGATAAATTAGGGTTTCTTGAGATTTGGGAACGAATTGAGTAAAATCGAAAGTTAGGGTTTCAATTGAAAAATTGAGGTTCTGGAATTTAGAAATTAGGGCCTCTAAGTATTTTGGGGGAAAATCAATTCAGGGTTCCAAATTTTAAATTTAGGATTTTTTATTCAAATTAGGGAAGATTTGTAAATATTGGAATATTAAGGGAGAATTGGTAATTTAGTAAAATTTTGGGCAAAATTGTAATTTGAGGAAAAACTATGGGTAAAATTGCAAACAAGGGAATAATGGGTGAAAATGTAATTTCTGACATAAAATTAGGGTTAGTTAAAAAAAATCGGATGGTCAAAATTGAGTTGCTTGGTCAAAATCAAATTAGGGATTTTAACCAAGTCAAAATCAAAATTGGGCAAAAAAATGAATTGAGAATTCTGACCAAGTCAAAATTGATCTGGGGTTAGTCAACAAAATTGAAATTGGTAATTTTGGATTGGTCAACAAAGTCAAACTGGATTGGCCTATAGTCAACATGGGCCGAGGTCAAATTAGTTGGGCTTAATGGAATCAAGTGACAAAATGAAATTAGGCTTAAAAGTAGCCCATTAGAATAAAAGAAAAAAAGAGAATAGAATTGAATTGGCTTGGAGAGTAGTCAACTTGGGCTTCTAGCCCATTGACCATTTTTTATATAGTGGACTTAAGTCCAAGTTAGAAGTGGATACAAAAAAATTAGGATATTGATTTGGGCTAACCATAAATAATGAGACATTAAATTGGTAAGTTGTAAGGAGGTTAAAGGATTTTATTAAGGGATCAATTGATGGGTTAAAATATTAAGGGAATTGTTTTATAAAATCAGTGTTAAGTTATAAGGATTAAGTTGATATTATTTATGAGAAGTTAGATGTATATATATGTATACATAAAGCGTGAACATTAGAGATTGTGAGACTATATATATATGGTGTACAAATACGCATATGTATATATATCTAAATGGATAAAACGAAAGGAATTTTATTAATCATAGGGAATTTAGAAAATTATGAGGATGTGAACATACATATTAGTGTAGCATTAAATCGGTGGGAACATACTTGTATAAGATATGTATATATATATACACACGTGTGTGTGTGTGTGTACATAATAGTTTAACATTGGAGTTTATGAGATTATATGTATATAGATGTGCAAATACGTATATATATAAGGGATTGGAACTCTGGAACAATTAATTAGAGGTAGGAATGATACAATTAATTAAATACAACTATTATATATATATTTAGACTTGTGAGAATTTACATATAAATATATACGCATGTGTATATGGTTGAAAGTTTGATTAAAAGAAGTAATGTGATAATAGCGTGACATTGAAATTTATAAGACTATATATAAACACACATATATATAGTTAGTAAGCTAAAATTGAGGAAATTATAAAGACGAAAATACGTCATATACGATAGCGAGTAAACAGGGTTAATAAAAGAGATTAACCCACTTGACTCAATGGAATTATAGGATCGGGATAGTTGGAACGTAAGCCGAGGATCATGCGAGCGTCGTTTCAAGCTAGCCACTCTCAAGGTGTACGGTATGGTTTTCTTGCAGTATGCTTGCTACCAAGGTTTACCCCCGGCTTGTGTGCTACTTGTTTATATGCTATGACTAAACATGATAAATGCATGAAAACGGTTTATTGTGTTTCGTATTGTGCTAACCTGACTTTCTTTTGAGCTTGCGTACTAACCTCGATTAGTAATTAACGCATGTAAGGAACATGAAGTAATGGTTAGAGATTCATAAACGTTTTTCACATATGAAAATGTCTAACAATGGACAATGGTTTAAAAATTAGAAATAACTCTCTAATATTAGTTAGTTAGTATCCGATAGAGATTCAGACTAACAAGAACGTTTCAGTGAAACTTCTACTAATTGCTTACTAAGGGGTGAGGAATCTGAAACGGTACTGGGCACGCGTGCATTGTGTTAGGAGGTCGGTATCTATATTAGATCCAAATTCCATTTGAGACTTGCCTACGGACTTGTCGCCTAGATTCAACAAACCGACTCGACCTCCTCGAATTACAGTTCGAGGTGGGAGGCCAGATTAAGTATGGCGTGGGGGATCTAGCCTACATCCCTGCTAACTTAAGAATTATTGTTTATTTAAACCAGTGCAGTTCACGACCACTGGCTAGGGTTAATAACAACCCGACAAAAATAAATAATGGGACTAAGGTATGACTAGTTCTAAAAAGAGAACGATTGACATTATTTAAGATTAAGGCCGAATATGAGAACTAAACAGATTCTCGGCCTATGAAAGGAAGGAAAAATTATATCCTTTGTACGATGAACTTCCATTATGATGTTCGATATGTTTGAGTTATGTGATTACATGCTAAATATGTTGTATGTTTATTGTACTTCATAGTGTTGTTGAAAGTTAATCAATTGAATATATATATCGACAATTAGTTGTGTGTAGCCCCAGTAGCTCGTGGGTTGCACGTCTTCCATACCAGTAAAGGTGCTGAGCCCCTCGGGCCTGCCATTTATTTTTCAGGTACTTGATTGTAGACAACTCATCCTGAGCGTAGGAGTGGGTAGAAGACTAGAAGTGATTGGGAATATTTTATTATTTACATGAGTAGTGTTTGTACACTCATGGTTTAAGTATGTATTTAGATTTATGGATTGTATTAAACTCGGCATAGTTCATGGATTATAGTTTACGATGTATATTAGCTCGGGAAATTATCCGGTTAGACAGACCGTGACTTGTGATTGAATAGGCCTAGTTAGTCACGTGAGTGGCTAACGGCGGTAACACCAAACTTAGTATGATTCTCTGTTGTGATATTACTATAATGACATAGAGGTTTAAGCGATAATCACGGTGTTAGTAGTTGGGGTGTTACACTTATTACCCTTTTAAGTATCTTTGTAATTATTTATATTTTTTTAGTATTTTATTGAAAATTTTGAATGAAATGTCATAAATGCCCCGAATAAAAAAATGTTACATATTGTCAACCAGAGACGTGATCTACATAATGCCCCGAATTATTTTCTTTTCATAAATTGTTTATTGTCTATTCAGTTTTTAATTGGGTCCATTTGTGGGCAATTATTAGATGCAACTGTCAATATAGTTGAGGGAAATGGTGGGGCCGGCAGAAGAATTGATGCCAGCTGTTAAATGCAACTGTTAGAATAAAGTATAATAAGGTAGATGATAAATGGTGGGACCGGCACTTGAAATTGATGGTGTCAGTGCCAGGTTTGTCCACAAACTCACCCAATGTGTGTTGTCATTTTACAAAATAATTAACATTTTAGAATGTGCGATCTTCTACTTATGTTGACCTTTTTGGTATTTGTGACTAAAATATTTATAATGATATAAATAATATTTAATAATTTAAAATTACAACATAACAAGTATAAAAAGGTATATATATCCTATATAAAGAAAAGACTTGAACTTGTTTAAAACTTCACTTTCTAAGTTTTGCCATTCATTTTAGTTATGATTTCGATAACGGTAGTGGTGACGCTTTTTTTTTATCTAAAGGAAGGATTAAACCCATTCAATAATAAACATCCTTAGCTAATGGGGTCTCGGGGATGCTTCTAGGCAAGGACCTGTAAGCTTACATCAAGGGGGAGAGAGAAGGTGGCAACCTCTCTCACTACCAAGGGTTATAACTTGGCCAAGCTATCGGCTACAAGGTTCTGGACTCTACTAATCTTAACCAAATGGCAATTACAAAATTTTCCAATAAGAGCAACACAAGCCTTACACAAACTTTCCAAAGGATGAAACTGTACCTTTGCACCCGATAAAAGAGAAATAGTTTACAAGGAGTATGATTCCATGATGAGGGTTTGGATCCCATTATTATGAGCCAGGAGAAGACCATCATAAATCCCCTATAGCTCAGCTTCAGTTACACTCGTTTCCCTCATTTGATGAGAAAAGTCAAAAATCCGGGAACCAGAGAAGTCTTGGCAGACTCCAGCAATATCTATACCATTTAACAAGTTAGAAGCATGTGTATGTATCTTCATAGTGCCTACATGAGGCGGAATCTATCTACCAGGTGCAGGGAAATACGCCCGTAATTCTCTCCCAAGAGTGGGCAATCTGCTACAATCTAGGTAGTTGTGTAGCTTATGATATAACAGGTTTTATGAAATTCATTCAAATTGTTATGAAACTTGGCATTCCACTGGAACTAGAGAGAATGACAAGTGATAGCAAAAACCTACAACCAATCTGCATCTCTATGAAAGTTAGACTGAAACGTACTTCTAAAATTCACAACGAACTAGTGCATAAGAGGGAGACTTGCAAAATCCCCGAATGGGTATTGCCCTACACAAAGAGTCTCCTAGACACGAATACCCAACACGCATTTCCTAAGAATGTGGTAAGTGTCTTCAATACCACCGCAGGCACTGCAGAAGTTGTTAGCTATCAAACCAAGAGAAAAGGAGGCCTTTTGTCATCAGACATTGGTGAGTAGCGAACCAGAGGAAATTCTTCACCTTTTAAAGGACTTTGAGCTTCCAAACAAGCTTCCAACAACCATTAGCTTCCTCTGCTGAACAATAAATCTTGTAATAGACAGACGAGATAGTGAGAGAACCCGCTTTAATATCCGTCCAACACAATGTATTCTCAAGATTAACATCAAAACTGCCTTACTGGCCAGGGTATTAAGCACCCTGGGGTGGGGGAAGTAGATTAGATAGAGCATTCCAGATCCATCCTTAACCTGGGATCCATAAATGAGATACTGTGTTTGTTAGGTCCACACTAGCCTCCGGGGGAACAACTGATATAGAGGAGTATTACTCAGCCAAACATTTGTTCAAATTTTAGTTGTTTTACCATCTCCATGCCGCCACCTAGAACCAGAAGAGATGATCTCCTTGCAGCTTACAATATTCTTCCACATACAGGATGCGTACCTACACTCTGAGGAGCGATACTTATTAAGGAGGATTATAGCACACAGGTTGTCCGGGTTAGTCAGCAATCTCCAACTCAATTTGGATAAGCAAGCTTTGTTCATGAGAGCAAGGTTCCTCAAACCAAGACGGCCCACGTCTTTTGATTTGCATATAGAGTTCCAGGATATAGTATGTAACTTCTTTTCACCCTCACTGTCACCCCATAGGAAACACCTACTTAACTTCTCCAAAGAGAGGCAAGTATTGATGGGGATTTTTTGGGACATCATGTAAATAAGTGGAGTAGAATCAAGAACATATTTAGTAAGAGTGAGTCTACCCGCAAAAGACAGTGATTTCACTTTCCTCCCAACGATTCGATTTCTTGTTTTCTCTATCAAGTCACTGAAAGAACCAGGAGAAGAGGAATCATGGAACAAATTTAGGCCTATGTACTTACCTAGTTTATCTACTATAGGAATACCAACAATTGTACTTATATTTAATTTCTTATCAGGACTTACATTCTTGGAAACTAACAGCCTAGACTTGTCTAGACTCACACGCTCACCAGAGATAGCAAAAAGCATTCAGCACATTCTTCATAGCCCAACCATTCTCCTTAGTCGTAGAGCCCATTAAGATCAGATCATCCACAAAAAAAATATGAGACAGTGTAAGACCACTTCTACTAAGCTTGATAGGAGCCCACCATTTATTCTGGACAAGTGTAACACCCTAAAATTTGACATCTTTCTTATATTAATCATGTACAAGATTATAGTATCATAAGCAATAATCTACCAGGGCGCTACCGCCACATTCACAACCTCTGTGAATGCTAAGACTTAACTTACAACATGTACCAACATTAATATTACATATTTGGATAACAAGTTTACTTAAATACTTAAGATCAAAAGATTCCAAAAGTACAAAATGATAGTCTCTAGTCCCATTTAGCCCCCACACTCTCGTGCATCTTCACGTCTAGGGAGAAGCACCATCGTTTCCTGTATCTGTGGCTAGTCATACAATCACAGAGAAGGGACTGAAATGGAACTAGAGATGCTCCACCCCGACATTGTTTCCACACCAAGATGTATAGTGGTTCGGCCAATAATCTGGCCTACATCCACTCCTAGACAGAGCTCTTATTCATTTGCTTGTTACAACACTAAAGAGCTTTTTGGGAAGAGCCCTCTCTTTTTCTAACTCTTTTAACAAATGAGCCCCCATCTCCTATTTATAGACTTTCTATGGCTAAGTTTACCTTTTAGCCCCTATACATGCGGTATCATTATGTCAATATAACTGTTAGTCTCTCTATGGATAGTCTTTCCGGACTGGGACACTGCTCCCGTACTGGACTAATTCTTCCGGGTCATCTCTTCAGGTAATAATCCTACCGGTGGCGGATCTTTCGGTAGTCGACCTTCCGGTAACAGGCCTTCCGGTAGCGGGCATTTTAGTCATGGTATATTCTATACCATTACATCAGTCCCACAAGTTCTATTTTTTAACACTAAAAAGTGGAACTTATAAAAAGAAGATAAATTTACACCTTGTACTCTTTTCTTTTCTTCTATATATCTCCTAGTCCCACAAGTTCTATTTTTAATACCATGTCTTCTGGTCACAAAGAAGTCCCACAGGTTCCGGGGGCGATGAAGTCCCACTTGTACTTTAGACAAATGTCCCCGATCCTCAACCATGCCATAATAAGAAATCCAAAGATCTGGAATTCCGAAGGTCTATAATAATTCTAGAAGAGCATAATAATCTCAAGAAGTCTGAGATAATAATAATGGGATATTATTTCCATAATTAGATTTCTGCTTGAATTACTTTATCCCTTGGATCTGCATACCCAAATATTGACATACTAAAAGACATTTGTCTTTGGGGCTGCCCGGAGCGACCGGGCTTCCCAAAAGTGTTTACTGATATTATCATATACTTTTGTAACACACTTTACCATTGTACGGATGGTGAGATCGTCGATTTATCACTCTACCGGCTTTAAGACGGTGAGATCATCGATTTATCACTCTACTGGCTTTAAGGCAGTGAGATCGTCGGATACAAACACTCTACCATCATGGTGAGATCGTCGGATACAAACACTCTACCATCTTTAAGACAGTGAGATTGTCAAATACTTTCTTTGTCTTTCTTTTCTCTTCTCTAGAATCTCTAGTCTTGGTTTTAAGTAAATCAAAAAAATGTTTTACAATATTTCTATTTTGTTGGAAAACTTTATGTCTTTACTAGAGGGTGATCAATCCCCTAGTAAAAAAGAATTTCATAAATTTCCAATGATAAATGAATACTCAAAATGAAACATTTAAAAGTTCGGTTCCTCTTTTTTACCGGTGGGATAATATTACCGGTGGGTCGATGTTACCGGAAGGTCGTCATATTGTTCCCGGTGGAGACTTTGAAGTTGTTACCGGTGGTGATTCTACTGGTGAAGATGGCCAATTGCTACCAATAAAGACAACAAGTTGCTACTGGTGGGGTTAGCAAGCTACTAATGGTGGAATTTAGCAAGCAGCTATCGGTGGAATTTAGCCAGCTGCTACAGGTGAATATGTTGCTACCGGAGATGTTTCTACTGGAAATTCTCACGGCCCAAGACTGCTCGGGAAATTCTTAGCCCAAAGTTGTACCGGTGCTTGACAATCCAAAGTTCTACCGGTCAATGCTGCATCCAGGAGCTTATTTTCTTCCGAGAAATAATGCTTTCCGGGGATGACCGCTCAAGCACGTCAAGCAACTTTAGAGATTGTTATTGAGAGATCCAATATACTCCGGTAGTACATGCCAACGTCTTGTTTAAGCCTTGTCTTGATGTACCGGTCGTGCCATTCGGTCGTGGGCTTATACTTTCCATAGCTCATTATTTCTATCGGGCTGAAGCTTCTATCGGTAATTCATAGCCCAAGTTTATTGTAGGTATGGTCGTCTCCAGGCAATATCATACTGGTGCTTTCTGAACAAAGGCTGGGAAGCATTCTCCTAGTCTTTTTTTTTCATATTCCTGCTACCGGTAAAGATATCGGCTAGATGTTCACAACATCCTATTCCCGGTATTGATTTTTCGAAGAAAACAGGTTTCCAGGATACTCTTCTTTTCTACCAGATGAGCACCCCGGTAGCTGTGCTTTGTAAATGAAGTCCAGAGGTTTGAGTGGCTCCTGGGCATTGGTAGTCTAACCGTCCCGGTAGAGACTTGATGAAATGGCAGAGCATAACCAGAAACAAGATTATTGGAAGCTCATCGTCTTCGATAGGGTACAATCGTATTTATTTTCTCTCCTTCTACTCCTCTTCTTTTCCTTTCTCGGATCATCTGATCTTTGCCAGCTTTCAAAAATGCTTTCGTATCTCAGGTGTCTGATGCAACCCCGTTTCTCAAAGATTATCCCGAAGGCGACAATGCCAAGAAGATGATGAGGAGTCGTATGTCGGTGGGGACGATGTCTCCGCTATCCCTAACAAGAAACAAAAAGCTCTTGCAACAACGACTGTTTGATGGGCCCATGTTTTGGATCAGGACTGCTTGAGACTACTGGCCAAATTGAGTTCTCCTGTGGCTCTTATATTTCTGAAAGAATATATTACTTCTGGAAGAAAGTAGCTAGTGGGCATTCACCGGGGCAACGCTTGCCCCTTCGGACTTCAGCGGATGTCGAGACTTCAGCAAAAAACATGAAACACGAGAGTTAAATATGAGAGCAATAACTTTATGTTGTAAAAGACATGAGTCTTGTTCCGGTAGCATAATACTTTATTACCGAGACACAAGCAACAGAAAAAAGGAGATCGTTCATTAGTTTGAGGTGCTGGGAATCACTTTGTTCTGAGTGGTTTATCTAGTAGCAGCAAGGAGCTTTGTTTTGCATCATACACTTTATCTCCTAGCAGAAGTAAGGGCTCAAAATATTGTATCTAGGAAGAGGGATGCTTTCTTCAGAGCGCTACAGGTGGAGAAGAGAAGTTGCTATCGGTGAAGGTAATAATTTGTTACCGGTAGAGATGAGAAGTGGCTACTGGTGAAGATGAGAAATTGTTTACCGGTTAGGTGAAATTGCTACTGGTCAGGATAGTGACCTTCTAGAAGTAGCTCTGATCCGGTCACCTAACTGTAGTCTTTCAAAATCAAGGAGAATTAAATATCTAAACTATGCCACATCTTCCAGTAACAATGGGGGATACACCCCAGTGGCATACTTCCATACTATAGCCTTTGATTACTACCGGGGCTTACTACTGGTGGCAAACCCCTTATAGCTGTTTATGTACCAAATGAAATTCCTCTGGAAGGGGCATCAAGCCGTCAAGTCATACCTGTATTCTTGTTATAATATGCAAAAAATATTTACAAAACCAAAAAATATCATTCTCATTATTTTGTTATGGCCATAGCAGGTACGCACTTTTGTTCAATTCAGTTGATAGAAGTAATACTTAAAACTTGATTGTAACAGATGTTTCAGATATAATAGAAGCATAAGTAATGTAGAGTTTGCACATCACTTTAAAGATTTCACAAAACTAAATCCAAAATAAACCAGTAGATGCTAAAATATACGATCACTTCCCCATTATCTCTGATAGCCATAAATTCAAAATTGCCTGAAAACATGAACAATGAGAGACTTGTAACTTGGTAAATTTTAAGGTTAAAAATCAAATACTAACAGGCATATGTGATGCCAAGTTGTCTGTTGAAACATATCCACATGCAGTGGCAGGGATTAGCAAATATGATCATAATTTTTAAATTAATAGGTTGTCGAAACGCTCGCTTGTCTAAGTGGAATAATAGTTAGGGAGTGCAAATCATGGCAGCAGATTAATTAGTTTTTGACAAAAAATAGAGGCAAGATATTTTTTGAAACGATTTATATAGAAACTTTAGTCTCAACTAGAGCGATGATGTTTCGCATTTATCTTTATATTCTTGGTTCCGAGAGGTAATCAAAACCAAATAACCAGTTCTAGCAGAATAGAAGCATAAACAAAACTGCATGGGCAAAAATTCAGGTTCAAAACTTAACATAATGTCTATAAGTGTTACCCGAATCATTTTTCAAAGTGGACATCAGCATATAATCAAATAAGAGGTGTAAGATATTCATTTTAGGCAACAGACATATCTAAGCAAACTAACCATGGGTAAAAATCCTAAACAAGAGCCGTTTACTCTAGGCATAAAGTGGTTCTGTTCACTCTAACATATTAGGGAAAACCCTGGCTAAAACTAGCCTTAGAAAAAGCACCGGACAAATACAGAAATAACCACCTATGTAACACCTCAACTACAAACAACACACTTAACAACACTTGCAGCGGAAATCATAACTCACAACATAACTTAACTCCTTGGTGTTACACGCCGTTAGCCATCCACGTGACTAACAAGGCTAACATACATACATCGTACCGGTCTGATGGACTAAACTCCTGAGCAACTACACATTAATCCGTTCCATGTTCAACATTCATTATACACTTACATTACAACTGTACCGAGTAATGACCAACTAACGCCGATACAATTTCGGTCTTACTACACCTACAGCACATCCACAATTTTCATGACTACCCACATACAATCAACTACCCCGTCCTACTCTCGAACGGCCTCCAGTTCCTTGTACCTGAAACAAAAAAGGAAGAAAAGGGTGGCCCCCAAGGGGCTCAGTACCTTTGCTGGTATGGTAATCCTGCAGCCCGCATGCTACCGGGCCACGCATAACTAATTGTCGTCTTAGCATGCGGTTGATTTTATTTAAAACATGCACACATTACACACATACATCATGCTTAAAAGCACACATCCGTTAACAGAACACAAACTCAAGGTTAGCACACACAACATAACAACACATTTCACTTAATAACCTACACAAACTTAATTCCATTCTCCTTAGAGAACATAAACTTTACTTGGGGGGGTGCCGGGGTGATATAAGCCCGAGCACAACATACATACATTTTCTTTACTTAGGTGTGGCGGCCTCATATAGGACCGATCACACCTTACACAATTTCCCCTAGCTCCAATAATGATGAGGTAGGTAAGCCTTGGTTAAGCTTGTGGGTGGTTGTAATTCAAGGAGGAAAAACAACCGTAACATAATAAAGAGGGAGTCGAAGCGAACTTAGGCATCAACACCCTACCAACATTACACATGATTTCCCTCCTAGCCCGATGTGGAGGTCAGTTAGGTAAGCTTTGGCTAAGCTAGTGGGAGGTCGAAATCCAATGAAGGAAAACAACCCTAACATAACAGGATGGGAGTTAATTCACATATATACATCAACTCTCAAACAATACGCGCGACCGGAACGACCGGATTCCTCACCATACATAACATGTACTTATTAGTTAAGGTTCCTTCATGGAACTTATCACATACATACCTCACAAAGTGTTACTAACTCGGTTAGACACATCAGGGAAAATCACATCCCATTTCAACAACACGGATAACAATATCCAATAACAACAACATACTGAACAAGTCACATACATCACACAAAGTCACAACATACACTAACGCACGGATAGCCGTATTAGAACGTTCCCGTGGTGTAACACCCCATCCAAAGCCAATCGTGGTTATCGCAAAACTGAACCCTTAATCGAATACGTCGCAGCGGAAATAATAAACACCTGGACCTTGCCACGGTCTGATCGTTAGAATATACCGGCCTTAACGTTTACAACACTTATCCAAAATACATAACCAACCCAAAACATCACCATCCATAATACCACAACCAACCGAGTACAAATAGCTAAGACATAATCACAACCTTAAAATAGTTTAAATATAAATAGACGGGTGCACAAGCGCATCCCGTACTCAAAATAAACATCCCATCCTAAGTCTAACCACTCCTACTCTCGTAGTGCGTCCTCATGGGTCTCTTACCTGCAAGTGTAAAAACAGCCCCCAAAGGGGGTCAGCACGAATGCTGGTACACCCTCTCATGGCCCCCAAGCTAACGGGGCTACGACGACTAATTGTCGATAGCATGGAAATTGATTACATACACAAGCATAATATGAAGTGCAATAACAATAACCACAGATGAACATGTATAGTTCACAAACAATGAACGACTCAAGCGTTCCCTTATCAAGTGGGTTAGTAACCCCCTCCTTAGTCCTCATTTCCTTAAACTTAGTTCCTTACCTTATCTTAATCTTAATCTCAATTTGTTCTCAGTTTACAAACCGTTCCTAGAAGGGATTGGTTGTAGCTTAATTCGAACCTGGGATTTAGGTGATCCCACCGCACCATCTTAATGCCACCTACTCTGGACGGGAGTCCAGCGTAGAAGAGCCGGCAACCGGCCCTAGGCTACAAGTCCGAAGACAAGTCCTTAACGGAGGGCGGATCTGATTCAGATACCGTCCCCCTTTTTCCTTAGCATGCATGACCGGAGATCGGTCCCGGGTTTCCTCACTCAAGTTCCAGTTAGTAGAAATCTTAATCACCATGTGCTAGCTAAGCCTTAACGGGCATTAACCAACAACCACCAAACTTAACTCTTATTCTTAACTCAATAAGTACTAAACTTGGTTAGTAACAATCTCAAGTCTCGCGGGTTAGTGTAAAGATAACACAAACACAACGAGACAAATATAACCGATTGCATGCTTTATCTTGTTTTAGTCATAGCAATTAAACAGATAGCACACAAGCCGAGGGACACCTCGTTAGCAAGCAGGTCACAAGAAAGATTGTACCGTTCACCGTCGATGATCGTTTGGTTTATCTCCTTCCAAGTCCCAATTCACAAAGCCTAAAACATTCATTCAGTTTTAGGTTATTATTCAATCCAACTCAATAGAATTACTTAGCCTTCCTAGACATCAACTTTACTCATTGTTTTCACTAAGCCTTATGGTTTTTTTTTAACTTAACTCCTAAGCGCATCATTCATTATCTATTACATTACTCTCCCACTTAATGACCCTTACACCCACCAAACATGTCCTTAATAATCTTATAATCAATACCTAATTATCCTCATCATTTCCCATCCTTAAACAAGGTTTTTGGCCAAAACAGTGGCATGTCCGAACTTGTGTCCGGACTTCCCAAGTTCGGACGCAAGTCGAGACTCAAAACTGAAAACAGACGCATGTCCGAACATGTGTCCGGACTTCGGAAGTTCGGACATGGGTCGAGGAAAATTCAAAGTAGAAACAGGTACGTCTGAACTTGTGTCCGGACTTCCCAAGGTCGGACACAAGTCGAGACTCTGAAAATTTTCACGCAACAGGGCCTGTCCGAACGTCAATGTCCGGACGGATGTTCGGACAAGGCAAAACACTCATTTTCTAAGCCTTCAAACACTTAACCAATTTTCACCAAACTTCTCCTAAACCCTCATAATGTCTTCTAACTTCATTTGGCACACTTACACCCTCATATAACACCCACAAAACTCATTTTCTATCTCCTTAAACACTTACTCACTTCATACCAAAATTCCTACACTTATGATATTTTCTCCTTGGTTTTCTAAGTGGTGTTTCATACCTATGATAACCACTATGCCAATAATGTTCCCTCACTACTACAACATCATCTCCAAAGCATCTTTTCTTGCACTTCCCAAGGTTTTCCTTAAATTCTAAGCTCTAGTTTCTACCTAAACCACCTAAAAGTGTTATGCTCTTTTACTTCAAACTTACTAAAGTTTCCTAGCTTCCTTTATCAACATTTACCTAAGTCCTAAATACCCAAGTACATACTTTTGATTCCTAAATCCTTCATGGTGATACCTAAGTCATTATAAGTCATTAAAACACCTTAATCTCACCCTTTTTCATCAAGACAACCTCTAGAACTTCCTAGTACTTCCTTAGTCATTAAATCCCCTTAGAATATCTTAAACACTTAAGTTCTCCTTTAAATTTTTGCCATGGGTTCTCTAGTATATAGTACATCCTAACACTTGGTTCTTCTCCATCAAACAACCAATATCACTCAAATTCTCATCACAACACCTTAACACACAATTTACACTAAAACTACACCACATCATCATATAGTGCATACACTTAAATGCTTGGCACTTAGGCCCTTAAATGACAATAATCTTAACCACTGAATTTCCACATATATTTGCCTTCAACCTGCGAATACACACAACAAGGCTCCCATTGAAATAAAATGCTTCTTGTAATTCACCTTGATATTCTTAAACTATCTCTTTTTCCTCATTTGCTCCTTAGTCACAAGTTCACAAACATAGTCATTGTTTCTCCTAGGTCATATATAACCCTTTTCTAATGTAACTCTACACTAAACTCATTACATATCTAAATCCCATTCCCTTAAACAATAAAACCCCCTTAAGGTAAGTAATTTACCTTGTTCTTTTACAAGCTTTCTTCCTTAGGTTTTTCCTTGCTCAATCTCGGTCACCAATATATATCTCCTTGCCAATGTTCTAACCAATATCCAATGACTCCAATGAGTACAAGATAATACATTAACCCTAAGGAACAAACCCTAGGTTAACAATGTGCTTTAAGGTATTAAGGTGATTGTTTTACCTTGGTTTCTCAAGACAAGCTTGGATATGAAGCAAGAAGGACCTCCTCAATCCTTTGAAGAGTAGAAAACAAGCTAGAACAAGGCATAAACATGGAGTCCCATGAGTGCAAATTTTCGGACAAGGAAAGAAATGATGGAAACCTAGATTTTCTTACACTTTCTTTACCTTAAGAGAATGGAGAAGCCAATGGAGTCTCCAAACTTGAATTTCCTCCTATAATGGTGGTTTGACTTGGCACCAAAATGAAGCTCTTGAAGTTTTGAAAAGATAGAAAGGAAGAGCTTGAGCTAACTAAGAGATATATGTATTTAGTTTTGGTTTTGGAGCTAAAATGAGCAAGATGTGTGCAAAACTAGATGGAGCTAGCATGGAGGTTGAGTTTTACGTGAGAGAGAAGAAAGAGAGCAAAGAAAATCGGTGGGAAGATGGAGAATGAAGAGGTGAGGAGAGAGGTGAGTAAAGTGTGATATTTATGTTAAAAGGTGAATAGTACTTTTGCTTTATAAGTCTTTATTTGCTTAATGAGTCATAAAGGTGGTGACTCACCTTATAAGAAACCGGCCCCCATTAGTAACAAGGGGTACTTAAGTCTTTGTTGACCAAATCTCTCACTTATATTGACTTATGTTATAAACTAGCTTAATTAAGTTACTATTCACAAAACAAGGCACATTGTTGTGAAATTTTTGATTTCCCATTGATATAGACTTCCAAATGTGATACTATATAGTACACATGATAATTAAAGAGTAATGATGGACACCTAGCCATTCAAAACTCATTTACAAGACAATTTTTCAAAAATGTGCTTTAAGACTCCTTAAAGCACATTTTGTGTTTTAACTTGTTTTCAAGCTTGGTTTTCTTTGGTAATTGATTTAAAATGACCATTAGGATATTACTAAGGTCTTAGAACAATATTTGGGTACTCTCCCAAGTCTCTCCAAGCTTAGAGCACGTTTTTACTTAAACTGCTCTTTTGGTGTTTCCTTATATTTTCTTTGATTAGAAATGTTTCTTAATGTTTCTAAGGCATTATTTAGCCTCCTTATATCTTAGTTTATCATTTAAACACCATATATAAGTTTGGGGTATTTCAATCTACCCCCCTTAAAAGAACTTTGTCCTCAAAGTTCACATATGTGCTTAATCATTCACGGTACTCAATTTCCTTAATCTTAACACCACATCTTATACTCACATTCACACATCTCAAGACTCAAAGGTCAATCTCAAATACAATACATAAGTATTATACATAACTCAAACTTAACACCAAGGTGTAGCAACTTACACAAATTCACATCTTAAACAACCAAACAAACGACAAACATGATCGTTTCCTAACTCAAAAGCGAGGAAGCTCTACCCCCCTTAAAAAGGGGTACGCCCCGTACCCTATACAGACGATCTAGTCAGTAAACAAAGAAGGGTACTTCGCTCTCATCTTATCCTCTAATTCCCACGTGGCCTCTTCGACATCCTGGTTAGACTAGAGAACCTTCACCAGTCGCACTGACTTGTGGCGAGTGTCCCTAGTCTTACTATCCAAGATCCTCTGAGGAGTCTCCACGGATCTCATATTCGGTTCTAATGTCAACCTCTTAGGTTCTAACACATGAGAGGGGTGGTGCATGTATTTCTTTAGCTGTGAAACATGAAAAACATCATGCACTTTACCCAGTTCAGCAGGTAAATTCAACCTGTAAGCAACCGGGCCCACCCGCTCCGTAATCTCATAAGGACCCAACGTAAATTTCGGGCTTAACTTGCCCTTCTGCCCAAACCTGAATACACCCTTCATCGGTGAAACTCGCAGAAATACCTGGTCGCCCACTGCGAACTCCAGGTCCCATCGTCGGACATCAGCATACGACTTCTGCCTATCTTGAGCAGCTTTCATGTTCTCCCTGATTTGCTGAACTTCAGCCTTAACTTGCTCTAAGTACTCTGGTCCTATAATGACCGTCTCACTCGACTCATCCCAGCAGAGCGGTGTACGACATGGTCTACCGTACAACGCTTGAAAAGGTGCCATCTTGATTGAAGCGTGATAGCTGTTGTTGTATGAAACTCGATCAGATGTAGTCTGTCAATCCAACTGCCCTGGAAGTCTAAGGCACATGCTCTCAGCATGTCCTCGAGTGTCTGAATAGTACGCTCAGTCTGACCATCTGTCTGAGGATGGAACGCGGTACTCAGCTTGAGTTCTGTACCCAACGCTTCTCTGGTAGCTCTCCAGTACCTTGAAAGGAATCTGGTATCTCTATCTGACACTATGGTCTTCGGTATCCCGTGATGTCTCATAATTTCTTTCTGAATAACTCAGCTAATTTGGTCACCTTCCAAGTATCCTTCATCGGTATGAATCGGGCTACTTTGGTAAGGCGATCCACCACCACCCATATCATGTTGAGACCTCCCCTAGCAGGTGGAAGCCCAACTACGAAGTCCATGGAGATATCATGGAACTTCCACTCCGGAACTGGCATCGACGGTACCATTCCGCCGGTCGTCGGTGCTCAAATTTCACCTTTGGCATGTGAGACACCTCAAGACGAACTCGGTAACATCTGTCTTCATCCCCGACCACCAGAAGTATCTCTTCATGTCTTTATACATTTTAGAGGCTCCGGATGGATGGAAACTGAAGAACAGTGTGATTCTCTAAGTATACGGTCTTTCAGATCCGTGTTGCCCCGTGGTATGCATAACCGGCCCTTAAGTCTGATCAGATCATCATCATGAAGTCTGAAGTCGTATTTCTGACTCTCAAAGGTACCATCTGTCAGCTTCTGTCTGACCTCTCTCATACTCATCTGTCCTCTGAGCCTCTCGCACCTCATCAACCAAGCTGGAGAAAGAAACTAGCGAATGGAGTGAGTGTGCTCGACGGCTCAGGGCGTCTGCTACACATTGGCTTCCCTCTTTGTATTGGAGGTCAATGTCATAGTCTTTCAGAAACTCTAACCACCTCCTCTGTCGAAGTTTCAACTCCTTCTGAGTGAATATGTATCTTAAACTCTTGTGATCGGTGTAGATCGTGACACTAACCCCATATAAGTAGTGGCGCCATATCTTCAAAGCGAAGACTACAGCTCCCAGCTCTAAATCATGTAGGGGTAGGGTAGTTCTCCTCATGTTTCTTCAACTGGCATGAGGCATATGCCACCACCTTGCCATGTTGCATGAGCACGCAACCCAGCCCTCTGCCGGATGCATCACAATAAACCTCAAAGCCCTCTGTACCGTCTGGAATGGTCAGAACCGGTGCAGTTGTAACACCCCAACTCAATCCAATTGTGGTCTTGCAACTTAACAACATATATATATACATGTCACAGCGGAATTCTTTACACTCCAGGACCTTGCCACGGTCTGACTACAGAATATACCGAACATTAGTACATAACAACCTTAACCAAATACATATTCTTCTTACAATCCTCTCACATCCTATACATCTTACTAACTCAATTGCCATACGAGTGTACATGCACAACTCGTAGGCCACTTAGTCCTTAACACTTGTATCCTCTTCTTACCCTCGCGACGGCCGCCTCCTGATGTACACCTGTGTAGTAAAAACAGCCCCCAAATGGGGTCAGCACGAATGCTGGTACGATCCTCTCATGACCCCCAAGCTAACGTGGCTACGACGACTAGTTGTCGATAGCATGGAGGTTGATTAGATGCACAACATAATAGTAAGTGCAGTAAACAACAACCAACAAATGAACAATCAAAGTTCACACACAATGAACGACTTAAATGCGTTCCCTTAATTAGAGAGTTAATCATTTAACTCCTTAAGTTATGTTTCCTCTTAATCTTAGTCCATCCTTATCGCACCTCAATCTTAATCTTATCTTAATCTTAGAAACAACCACCCTTTAATAAGGAGTGGATGTAGCTTATCTAAGTCTTAGTAATACAAACCATCCTTAAAAGAGGAATGGTTGCAACTTATCTTAACCTTACCTTAATCTTAATCTCAACTTAATCTCAGTATACAAACCGTTCCTGGAAGGGAATGGTTGTAGCTTAGTTCGAACCTGGGATTTAGGTGATCCCACCGCACCATCTTAATGCCACCTACTCTGGATGGGAGTCCAGCGTAGCTGAGCCGGCAACCGGCCCTAGGCTACAAGTCCGAAGACAAGTCCTTAAGCGGAAGTCGAATCTGCTATAGATACCGACCCCCTTTCCTTAGCATGCATGACCGGAGATCGGTCCCGGGTTTCCTCACTCAAGTTCCAGTTAGTAGTAGTCTCAAGACCATGTTTATTGGTTAACCTCTTTCGGTTGATATCAAACCCATATTAGGGAGTGTTCCTCAGTCTCACTCAATTCCTTACTAAACGTTGGTTAGTAAGTTCCCACGATATGTTGTGTTAGTTATCAAACGTCACACACAATACAATAATCATAATATTCCAGTTGCATGCTTTTATCTGTTTAGTGAGCACACAAAAAACAAATAGCACACAAGCCGAGGGACACCTCGTTAGCAAGCAGGTCACAAGAAGAACTGTACCGTTCACCGTTGGTCATTCGGTTGCTTACTCTCTTCCGGAGTCCAAATTCCAAAGTCCTAAAGTATTCATTCAGTTTTAGGTTATCAATCACTTAACTTAATCCAACTTACTTAACTTACTTAACCCTTAATGATTCCCACCTAACACCTATTAAGTCTTACAACTTAATCTTACAACTTAACCTTAAACTTTTAAGTTTATACTTAACTTAACTTAATCCCTTAAGTTCTTAGGGTCCTAATCATTACCACCCTACCAAAGGTATACCTTATTACCTATTACCATCCTTAGAATTCAAAATTTCTTTTTTTTAGGCTCGACCGAACTTCCGACCGACCTTACCTAAGGTCGGTCCATTCCAGAACATATTACCGCTTGAAAATTCTACCCCGACCGACCTTGCAAGTCCGGTCCCAAGGTCGGTCCATTCCCGAGAGTTTCCCCCGTGGGAGATTTAAGCTCAACGAACTTGCCAAGTCGGTCCCATTCGGTCGATTCCAGAGACTTAATTCCTTCACAATTACAAGCCCCCCGACCGAGCTTGCAAGTCCGGTCCCCAAGTTCGGTTGGTTCCAGAAACTTTCTCCGGCAGTGTAAACTGAGCTCGACCGACCTTGCAGGTCCGGTCCCAAGGTCGGTCGGCTCCAGAACCTTATTTCTAAATTCCCATTGACTCCAAACTTCTCCACAAGTTCCCCCATGTGTCCTAATACCATTTAGGCACTTAAACTCACCTTAGAACTTCCTCCAAACTCTTCAAACAACTTCAAAAGATCTTCTTAAACATTTACTAAATTTCTGCTAAAACTCCTAACACTTGTTAGTTAATTCCTTATCTTTCCAACATGTACATTTTATCTAAAACTTCAACTAGCCAAAGTGTTTCTTTCCTACCCATATAGCTCCTCCTTAACATCACTACATTACATCTTGCTTTGCTCAATTTCTCACCATTATCATGACCTTACGCTCTCATACCTTCCTAGTCAATACACCACATTCTCCTTCAATCTTCACTCCCATCAAATCCACTCAACTATCTAAACTAAAACCTTATTGTTCCACTACTAGCATCATCATACTTAGACAAGCTTCCCAGACTTTCATTGATATATTTCCAAGTTCATACCTAAATCACCTTAAGCATTTACACCTTCTCTTCCACCTTATGCACAAGTCTACATTCCATCATATCTTGGTTTTTGGTGTGTTTAACACCCTCATCAATTCTCTAATTCCTCCTAGACATCTCTAGGTCATTCTAAACCTCAAGAACTCCTTAGTTAACTCATTTCCACTCAAATTCCTTTTTATGCTCCCTAGTAACCACTAGGGCATATTAACTCACCACCACCACTTAAACACTTTGTTTTCTATTCAAATTTCGCCATAACTTCTCTAGTATCTTATCATGCCCAAACACATTATTTTCCTCATTCAACCATCTCACACACATCAAGTTCTTTCTCATCATATCCATCACCCAAACCAACTCATCACAACAAACTCAATATATTACAATAATCTTAAATTGCATAGCTCTTAGGCTCTTAAATGACATGGCTCTTAGGCCCTTAAATAACTTAAACTTAAACACTGAATTTCCCACATATAAAAGCCTTCAACCTGCAAATACACCCATCAATCTCATGGTAGATATAATGCTCTTAAAATCCATCTCAACTTATATTACTAACTCATTCCCATTGGCTCCTTAGTCACAAGTTCACAAGCTTATTTAAGTTCTTTTTCTTAGGTTACATAACCCATTACCTAATGTAAGCTCTAAGCCACATTGGTATCCACCTAAACTCATTCCTTAAAACTTAAACCACCCTTAGGTAAGTAATTTACCTTGTTTTCTCAAGCTTATGTTATCTTCCTCCTTAGACCTTCTTCTTGAATGAATATCGGCCACCACTTAAACTTCCTTTGCCAATGTTCTAATCAATATTCAACGACTCTCATGAGTACTAAACAATACACTAACCTCAAGAATGAAAACCTAGGTTAAAATGTGTTCTAAGGTATAAAAGTGGATGATTACCTTGAAGTCTCAAGTAGACTTGGGCATTGAATAAATTAGGGACCTCCACTAGTCCTTGGTGAATAAATCAAGCTAGAACAAGGCATAAAAACAAGGCCCCATGAGTAGTAAATTTCGGCCATGTGAGGAAGTGATGGAAACATGGTTTTTTCTTACATTTTCTTTACCTTAGAGAGATGGAGAAGCTATGAGCTCTTCAAACTTGATTCCCTCCATCAATGGAGTTTTCTCATGGAACCAAACTTGAGCTTTGCAAGATTTGAAAAGATAGAAAGCTAGAGCTTGAGCTAACTAAGAATAATGTGTTTAGTTTTTGATTTGGAGCTAAAATGAGCAAGTTATGGACAAGGAAAGGTGAGGCAACCATGGAGGCTGCTTGGGACGGTTTGGAACAGAGGAAAAGAAGAAGAGAACCGTGGAAGAAGAAGAGAAATGAAGAAGAGAGGAGAGCGGTAGGCTAATATAAGGTATTTTGCTTTTATAAAGCAAATAGTACTATTCTTCTTTACTTTCTTTTCCTTTATTTGCTTAGTCATGTGGTGACTCCTCACATCAAAAACCGGCCCCCTCTTGTAATGGAGATATTTTGGTCTTAGTTGACCATCTCATTGACTTATGTTGACTTACTTAAGTTAATTTGGGCACTATTCACTAATTAGTGCACATATTCGTGAAATTTTGGTTTCCCATTGATTTAGGCTTCCTAATGTGATACTAATTAGTACACATGTTGATTAAAGATTAATGATGGACATTTAGCCACTCAAAACTCATCTAAGACAATTTCTCAAAAAGGTGCTTTAAGGAGTCTTAAAGCACATTTTGTGTTAAGCTTGTTTTTGAGCTTGGTTTTCTTTGCTAATGATTTAAATGTCCATTAGCATATTATAAAGTCTTATATGGTATTTGGGTGCTAATCAAAGTCACTCCAAGCTTAGAGCACGTTTTTGCCCAAATTGCCCTTAAGGCACTTTCTTGTGTTTCCTTGGTTTAAATTGTCTACCAACTTTCTAAGGCATATTTTAGCCTTACTACATCATAAATTGATGTTTACTTAGCATACTTAGGTTTGGGGTATTTCAGCAGTGGTCAGTGAGTCCTTCAAGCCTCTGAAATGATCTCTCACAGTCAACTGTCCACAAGAACGGTGCAATCCTTCTTCATCAGATGGTCATCGGTTCGCGACCTTGTGAAATCCCTAACAAACCTCCTGTAGTAACCTGCCAGACCGAGAAAGCTCCGGATGTCGAAACAGTCTTCGGCCTTGGCCAAGTACGTACGGCATCAATCTTCGCGGATCCACTGAGATCCAACATCTGAGATGACATGACCTAGGAAAGAGTCCTGGTCAAGCCAAAACTCACACTTGGAGAACTTAGCATATAAGCTGGTTCTCCCTTAATATTTCCAATACTCTCTAGATGTTCCTCAGTTTCAACCTTAGACTTCGAGGTATATCAAAATGTCATCAATAAACACCACAACCGACTTGTCCAGCTGCTCCTGGAACAAGCGGTTCATCAGATCCATAAACTTCGCCGGTTGCGTTCGACAATCCGAACGGCATCACTGTGAACTCATAGTGGCCGTATCGTGTCCGGAATGCCGTCTTCTTAATGTCTCCCTCCTTAATGGCTATCTGATGATACCCCGATCTGAGATCAATCTTGGAAAACACAGATGCTCCCTTCAACTGATCGAACAGATCGTCAATGCGGGGAGTGGTAAGACTTATTCATTCACTGTCATGCATTCTGCTCTCTGTAGTCGATGCAGAGGCGGGACCCCATTCTCTTGCACGAAGAGGATTGGCGCTCCCCATGGTGACACACTTGGTCTTATAATCCTTTATCTAACAAATCTTTCAATTGTTCCTTTAATTCATTCATTTCTGCCGGAGCCATGCGGTATGGTGCCTTGGCTATCGGTCCGGTGCCAGGTAGCAGCTCGATGGTGAACTCTACCTCCCGAGTGGGTGGCATGCCGGGCAGTTCCCGTGGAAACAAGTCGGGGAACTTCGACACTACCGGTAAGTCAGGGTCGAACTCAGGGTCTCTCTCTATGTCCTGTACATAGCAGAGGTACACTTCTTCCTTTCTCCTTAATTCTTTATACATTGCCATGGCGGTGATGATCTTAGTTGAAGGCTCTCTGGGCCTCTGGCGGTATGATATTGTTACCCCAGACCGACTCCTGAGCAGCAATCTATGCTCGGCGCAGAGGATACGTCTGTTGGGCAAAATAGTAGTTAAACTATCTTGCTAACTATGGGCATGAACCCAATCTTTGTAGTACAACAAGGTCGTATCCACAGAGACTTCGCAACTGTCTAATTAATTATCCAGTTTAGTAAATGTACAAAAAGGCAAATAAAAATGCATAAAATGTAAAAAGGGGTTTAGCCGGAGGCAAGCTTGAATTCTGGGAACTGAGCGGAAATAATAAATACAGTAAATAAAGTAAATGGATGGAAAAAGGTATCCTAGGATAGCGGGGGAATTTCCTAAATTACTTAGACATATTTAAAACCTTGTCTCAAATATTTATTGCCTATTAGAGTTAATAATTGTCAGTTACGAACTCCTATTAATAGCCTTAGTATTTTCCTGCTCAATCCGGAGTGTAAATACCAAGATTAATTCCTTTGTGGTATTTTGACTATCTCAAAATCATATATTGATAGCTACCAAATAAATGCAGTATTTTGTCAGAATAAGCATTTTAACAATATTTGCTGAAAGGAATTAAAACAAGTTTAATAAGTGAAACAGGTGATAAATATTTATTTAAGTACAGACAATAATTATAATCCTAATTTGCTCTTATTTGTCTGTTAAGAATTTATCTTGTGGCCTTCCTAAATCATAGATAAGGACAACTCTTAATTAATTCATTAGACGTTTTACAATCAGAAAAAGTCTAAAATCATTAATTAGCTTTAAGTGAGAATTCTTTTATAACAGCGATGGATTTTATCTGCTAATCAAGGAGTATAATATCTAACGTTTATCTCTCTTTGTGGTCTATTCTCAGATTTACAAAATCATTGAAATAAGAGAAACCTTAAATGCATAAAAATGATCAGTTATTAAGCATTTAATAATTTAGAGAGACAAAACAAATATTTATAAGCAAACTTGGTATTAATAATAAGTCTGAATTATTTAGGAACAAACCCACATCCTAGGATACGAATAAAATCACTCAGACATTAACAGTAATAAAAAGGAAACAGAAATAGCCATTAATCTGGAGACTGTCGGCGGAGACTGGACTGCGATTCGCTTCTGTTCCAGCTCCCTTTTCTTCTGTTCTTCTTATAGTGTTTCTGCTTCGTGGTGAAATGTAGAAAATAAAATGGAGAAGTGGAGGATTAGAGGATGGAATGGAACGAAGGTGTGGAAACTGTCTAACGGTGGTCTAATAATAACAATAACAATTTTGGATTCGGAGGAAGGGAGTTATTTTATTTGAACAGAGGGCGTGGGTTTATATAGAGGTTTGGATCCGTACGATTGCAGATGAAGAAGAACGACGCGTGAAGGGATTGAGCTCATTGATTGCTCACTGATTGAAGCATTGATTGCAGGGGACAGGAGCTGCACGCGTGAGAGATTAATGGTAGGCGGTGCGGGAGTAGATAGATAAATCGATTCAAGTTGCAGAAGACGACTGCACGAAGAAGAAAACTAGTCCGTTGGTTTTTTTTAGCCCTAACCGCCTCTTAAAGAGGCGGTTCCTTTGTGCTGACCGCCCCCATTTTGGGCGGTTCTGTTGTTCTTGACCGCCTATATTTGGGCGGTTCTGGTGTGTCTTGACCGCCTCTATTTCGAGCGGTTGCCCACAGAGAAGACCGCCTAAACTTTGGGCGGTTGCCCACAGAGAAGACCGCCTAAACTTTGGGCGGTTGCCCACAGAGAAGACCGCCTCAATTTTGGGCGGTAGCCCTTGTGTCTCGTCCGCCTGAATTTCGGGCGGTAGTGAGTACTCCGCGCATTTCAGAGGCGGTAGCCTCTGTTTGTGTCCGTGCGATATTATATATATTATACATATATATAACAATCTTCAACCGGCTCTACATTCTTCGTTATAAGTCCGTTTTCTGAGCCGTTTGCGTCTATGTGTTCGTCTCTTTATCCACTTTACTTCCAGCTTGGTTTTCCTCATGTTAAACCAATAAATTTGTGAGATAAACAATAAAACATAAACTAGAGGAAAACTAACCGAAGTGGAGAAATGAGCAAGAAAAGTGCTAATATTATATATGAAATACACCTATAAATCATGCTCATTTGGACACTTATCAACGTCCCTTGTGCCGCTCCAACCAGTTCATCCCGAAGATAACATCAAATCCTAGCTCACTGAACTCAATGAAACTGACTGGAAAGTCTTCTCCCTTAATTCTGACAGTGGCTCCTCGGTAGTAACGAGTGCAACAAACCTTCTCCTTAGACGGGAGTGTAACCGTGAAGTCGGGTAGCTCATCAGCGTCTAGCCCCAACCTGCTCGCGAATGATGCCGAGACAAAGGTATGCAAGGCCCTTGAGTCGAAGAGAACTGATGCCTCAATCCCATTAATCGGAAAGGTGCCGGCGAGGATAGTACCGCTGGCGTCGGCCTGTGCCTCTGTAAGTATGCTTAATGCACCTTCCGTACCGAGTCCATAACCTAATTGTATTCATAAGCTTCATGAGTATTGATGGTATAACAAGAGTCGAAACAATTTATATGAACAACACTGTTATTTTATTCATAACCATCCTGTTTACAACATGTGCTTTAATCTTACATCTCATTCCTCATCTCATTCTAACATTACATGGCTAATATTGTCTAAATTAGGTTTAATCTTCCTGGTCTCATATGCGTCGCATTGATTACTGCTGACGGTGCTTATTCAGCTTGATTCTCTTAATCCCATGGTATAACATCCTTGATTCTCCTCCCATAATTAACACATCACCTGACTTAAGTACCAACTTATTTGCACGGTCCGCACGCTTCTGCTCGCCGTATAAAAACTCTGCATCATCCCCAATGGACCAAGACACTACGGTATCCCTCTTTCGAGAGACTCCGTTGTCTCGTCCTTATCCTGGTGTAGTCCAAGTCGCCCGTCCTTCTCGTAGAAGTTCACAATGCAAATGTCTGCTTGAATGTCTGGAATCGGTTCAGCTTCCAACTGCTGAGCGATTTCCACGACTTGTGTAATAACTGGATGGAACTCTTCGGGTATTTCCGGTGGTGAGACTCCATCTTGCATCCTCGTGGTTTGGTAATTCTTGGCATACGGATTCCAATCCTTGCCCAAGCTCATCATTTTTAATCTCATCCTTGCTCCCCCTGGGTACTCCGGTGTGTAAAAACCTCCCGGTCCCATTCCTAGTTGATTGCATCTTCTGATGATGGCTATTTGTGCTTCGGGTGTCAGGTATCCCCTTAATAAGATCATACCTGGGCGGATAACCTGACATTGTTCGGTTGGAAAGTCTATGGTTTCGATGTCGGTGTGCTCCGGGTTAGGTGTAGATGGTATTGGGTAGCAGATGTTGAATCTTCCTAAAGTGGTAGTAGGTTATATCTTACTTAAGTTCTAATCTCACCTCATTCTTACTTAACTCATTTATTCACCAAACATGCATGATAATGCGGTAAGCAGGTAATTTTTATTACTAAATGGTTACAGCGGTACCTGGCCTCGATGAGGGTTCAGGCTCATCGTCCCGGTCCCCATGTGTAATGTGGGTCCCGACTTCTGGGTCACCCTTGGGTTCTTGTCTGCCGCCTGCTGCACCTTCCTCTGACCGTCAGATCCAGCTCCCTGATCGGTCTTGCCCTTGCCCCTGGTGTCGGGCCTATAGGCTCTGCTAGCAGGGTTCCGGTAACACTCATATGCCCGGTGTCCGTACACTCCACAAAGTTGCACTCCACCTTATTCCCTTTACAATCGAGCCCGGGGTGGTCCTTGTGACACCACCTACAGATGAAGCGTCGCTGGTAGCCACCACCGGCTCCCTTCTCAGTCTCAGATCCTGATAATTCATAATATTAGTACCCACTTCTCAAACGGTCACTAAATTGTTTCTTAACTCATTCAATATCAATTCCTTACCCTTTGGCGCCCTAGAGCGCAGGGGTGTAGCTGCATAAGCATATGTCAACTTCAATGGCTCTTCCGGAGCCTTCTCTTTTTCCTCCTTCCCCTTTGGGTTCTGATTTTTCTGGGCCTGAGGCTGGTACTTTTGTTTCTTGTACCCTCCTTGCCCTTGACTCTCCGAGCTCTTACCAGCATTCTTTCTCTTAGCATTCTCCTCGTCCCTCAGCTGGACGGTTATCTCAACCTTAGCAGCGGCGTGATAGCACTCCTGCTTTTCCATAGTATTAGTCACTCTTATTTCTCATAATCTAAATCTTACTCATTACTTACTCAAATCTCAATCATTCTTATTACCTGCAAGGTAGTGTAACTCGTCGGCCCCATGCCGTAGCGGAGTCGATGGCTAAGCCCGCCATAGAAGCGGTCCACCAGGATCTGGTCAGAATATCCAAGACCTGGCAGAAGACGGAGCAAGGCGGTGAACTCTGAGTAATACTCGTCCACCGTCATCTTGTCTGTCTGCTTAAGCGCATCCAACTGTAAGCGCTTCTTCGTCTGAACATGGGCGGGGTAGTACTTTGCTCGTAGCAAGGCGGTGTACTGCTCCCAGCCGAACTCTAGATTGGCCACATGCTCGGCCCTCACCAGCTTCCACCAATCGCCTGCCGCCCCCTTCAGATAGAAAGCAGCTAGACGCACCTTGATCCCAGCAGGGACGTCAAGGGTCTCGAAGGCGGTCTCCAGCTCGGAGATGTACACCTCAAGCTTGGCGGGATCGGTCTCCCCCTTAAAGTGTGCGGGTCGAAGGTCTGCAAGACTCTTCACCCAATTTGGTTCCCTGGGTTGTGGTGGTGGAGGTGGTGCACCCACACCAGGCTGATAGCCCATATGCCCTAATGCGGCAGCTACGATCTCTGCGATCGTGTGTCCCCCAGGTATTCCTGAAGCATCATCACCCTGGCCGCGACCTCAGCTTCCCCTAGGACGTCCTGCCATCTGAACAAGCATAACTAACATTAGATTCGTATTCACCACTGTTTCGGTTAACGAATTTATAACATCCGTAGACGGTAAAGACGATCCACACTTATTAGTGGTCATCTGACTCTACTCACTCTAACTTCTCACACCCTTAACCCATCACTTATTCCTTAACTTATATCCTAACTCGGTGGTTACTCATGTCCGGTATTTCTTGATCAGAGCGTAACTACGCTCTGATACCACTTTTTGTAACACCCCATCCAAAGCCAATCGTGGTTATCGCAAAACTGAACCCTTAATCGAATACGTCGCAGCGGAAATAATAAACACCTGGACCTTGCCACGGTCTGATCGTTAGAATATACCGGCCTTAACGTTTACAACACTTATCCAAAATACATAACCAACCCAAAACATCACCATCCATAATACCACAACCAACCGAGTACAAATAGCTAAGACATAATCACAACCTTAAAACAGTTTAAATATAAATAGACGGGTGCACAAGCGCATCCCGTACTCAAAATAAACATCCCATCCTAAGTCTAACCACTCCTACTCTCGTAGTGCGTCCTCATGGGTCTCTTACCTGCAAGTGTAAAAACAGCCCCCAAAGGGGGTCAGCACGAATGCTGGTACACCCTCTCATGGCCCCCAAGCTAACGGGGCTACGACGACTAATTGTCGATAGCATGGAAATTGATTACATACACAAGCATAATATGAAGTGCAATAACAATAACCACAGATGAACATGTATAGTTCACAAACAATGAACGACTCAAGCGTTCCCTTATCAAGTGGGTTAGTAACCCCCTCCTTAGTCCTCATTTCCTTAAACTTAGTTCCTTACCTTATCTTAATCTTAATCTCAACTTATTCTCAGTTTACAAACCGTTCCTGGAAGGGATTGGTTGTAGCTTAATTCGAACCTGGGATTTAGGTGATCCCACCGCACCATCTTAATGCCACCTACTCTGGACGGGAGTCCAGCGTAGCTGAGCCGGCAACCGGCCCTAGGCTACAAGTCCGAAGACAAGTCCTTAAGCGGAGGGCGGATCTGATTCAGATACCGTCCCCCTTTTTCCTTAGCATGCATGACCGGAGATCGGTCCCGGGTTTCCTCACTCAAGTTTTAGTTAGTAGAAATCTTAATCACCATGTGCTAGCTAAGCCTTAACGGGCATTAACCAACAACCACCAAACTTAACTCTTATTCTTAACTCAGTAAGTACTAAACTTGGTTAGTAACAATCTCAAGTCTCGCGGGTTAGTGTAAAGATAACACAAACACAACGAGAACAAATATAACCGGTTGCATGCTTTATCTTGTTTTAGTCATAGCAATTAAACAGATAGCACACAAGCCGAGGGACACCTCGTTAGCAAGCAGGTCACAAGAAAGATTGTACCGTTCACCGTCGACGATCGTTTGGTTTATCTCCTTCCAAGTCCCAATTCACAAAGCCTAAAACATTCATTCAGTTTTAGGTTATATTCAATCCAACTCAATAGAATTACTTAGCCTTCCTAGACATCAACTTTTACTCATTGTTTTCACTAAGCCTTATGGTTTTTTTTAACTTAACTCCTAAGCGCATCATTTCCTCATTATCTATTACACTTACTCTCCCCACTTAATGACCCTTACACCCACCAAACATGTCCTTAATAATCTTATAACATCAATACCTAATTATCCTCATCATTTCCCATCCTTAAACAAGGTTTTTGGCCAAACAGTGGCATGTCCGAACTTGTGTCCGGACTTCCCAAGTTCGGACGCAAGTCGAGACTCAAAACTGAAAACAGACGCATGTCCGAACATGTGTCCGACTTCGGAAGTTCGGACATGGGTCGAGGAAAATTCAAAGTAGAAACAGGTACGTCCGAACTTGTGTCCGGACTTCCCAAGGTCGGACACAAGTCGAGACTCTGAAAATTTTCACGCAACAGGGCCTGTCCGAACGTCCATGTCCGGACGGATGTTCGGACAAGGCAAAACACTCATTTTCTAAGCCTTCAAACACTTAACCAATTTTCACCAAACTTCTCCTAAACCCTCATAATGTCTTCTAACTTCATTTGGCACACTTACACCCTCATATAACACCCACAAAACTCATTTTCTATCTCCTTAAACACTTACTCACTTCATACCAAAATTCCTACACTTATGATATTTTCTCCTTGGTTTTCTAAGTGGTGTTTCATACCTATGATAACCACTATGCCAATAATGTTCCCTCACTACTACAACAACATCATCTCCAAAGCATCTTTTCTTGCACTTCCCAAGGTTTTCCTTAAATTCTAAGCTCTAGTTTCTACCTAAACCACCTAAAAGTTTTATGCTCTTTTACTTCAAACTTACTAAAGTTTCCTAGCTTCCTTTATCAACATTTACCTAAGTCCTAAATACCCAAGTACATACTTTTGATTCCTAAATCCTTCATGGTGATACCTAAGTCATTATAAGTCATTAAAACACCTTAATCTCACCCTTTTTCATCAAGACAACCTCTAGAACTTCCTAGTACTATCTTCCTTAGTCATTAAATCCCCTTAGAATATCTTAAACACTTAAGTTCTCCTTTAAATTTTTGCCATGGGTTCTCTAGTATATAGTACATCCTAACACTTGGTTCTTCTCCATCAAACAACCAATATCACTCAAATTCTCATCACAACACCTTAACACACAATTTACACTAAATACACCACATCATCATATAGTGCATACACTTAAATGCTTGGCACTTAGGCCCTTAAATGACAATAATCTTAACCACTGAATTTCCACATATATTTGCCTTCAACCTGCGAATACACACAACAAGGCTCCCATTGAAATAAAATGCTTCTTGTAATTCACCTTGATATTCTTAAACTATCTCTTTTTCCTCATTTGCTCCTTAGTCACAAGTTCACAAACATAGTCATTGTTTCTCCTAGGTCATATATAACCCTTTTCTAATGTAACTCTACACTAAACTCATTACATATCTAAATCCCATTCCCTTAAACAATAAAACCCCCTTAAGGTAAGTAATTTACCTTGTTCTTTTACAAGCTTTCTTCCTTAGGTTTTTCCTTGCTCAATCTCGGTCACCAATATATATCTCCTTGCCAATGTTCTAACCAATATCCAATGACTCCAATGAGTACTAGATAATACATTAACCCTAAGGAACAAACCCTAGGTTAAAAATGTGCTTTAAGGTATTAAGGTGATTGTTTTACCTTGGTTTCTCAAGACAAGCTTGGATATGAAGCAAGAAGGACCTCCTCAATCCTTTGAAGAGTAGAAAACAAGCTAGAACAAGGCATAAACATGGAGTCCCATGAGTGCAAATTTTCGGACAAGGAAAGAAATGATGGAAACCTAGATTTTCTTACACTTTCTTTACCTTAAGAGAATGGAGAAGCCAATGGAGTCTCCAAACTTGAATTTACTCCTCTAATGGTGGTTTGACTTGGCACCAATATGAAGTTCTTGAAGTTTTGAAAAGATAGAAAGGAAGAGCTTGAGCTAACTAAGAGATATATGTATTTTTTTGGTTTTGGAGCTAAAATGAGCAAGATGTGTGCAAAACTAGAAGGAGCTAGCATGGAGGTTGAGTTTTACATGAGAGAGAAGAAGAGAGCAGAAAATCGGTGGGAAGATGGAGAATGAAGAGGTGAGGAGAGAGGTGAGTAAAGTATGATATTTATGTTAAAGGTGAATAGTACTTTTGCTTTATAAGTCTTTATTTGCTTAATGAGTCATAAAGGTGGTGACTCACCTTATAAGAAACCGGCCCCCATTAGTAACAAGGGGTACTTAAGTCTTTGTTGACCAAATCTCTCACTTATATTGACTTATGTTATAAACTAGCTTAATTAAGTTACTATTCACAAACAAGGCACATTGTTGTGAATTTTTTGATTTCCCATTGATATAGACTTCCAAATGTGATACTATATAGTACAGATGTTAATTAAAGAGTAATGATGGACACCTAGCCATTCAAAACTCATTTACAAGACAATTTTTCAAAAATGTGCTTTAAGACTCCTTAAAGCACATTTTATGTTTTAACTTGTTTTCAAGCTTGGTTTTCTTTGGTAATTGATTTAAAATGACCATTAGGATATTAATAAGGTCTTAGAACAATATTTGGGTACTCTCCCAAGTCTCTCCAAGCTTAGAGCACATTTTTTCTTAAACTGCTCTTTTGGTGTTTCCTTATATTTTCTTTGATTCGAAATGTTTCTTAATGTTTCTAAGGCATTATTTAGCCTCCTTATATCTTAGTTTATCATTTAAACACCATATCTAAGTTTGGGTTATTTCACGTGGGTTGGGACGTTTATTCCGAATACCGATCTCTTATGTGAACCTAAGGTCGGTTAACTATTATTTAACACATAATTAAGGTTAAGCGGTATCAGAATTAATTATGCCACAATAATGAATTACAATAAACTCATTTCATGCTTTATCTTGCAAGATGACAAACACACAGAAAAACACATTGGCATACAAGCCGGTGTAATCCGGTAGGACACATGTTGCAAGAAAACCATACCTTACACCATGGGTTACTCTACCGTGTTCCCGAGGGTTCACTCCAACGCGTCATCTCACGCTCCCCGGGTAGTTTTTGAACAACTGATAACATTTCAAATGTTTTATTAACAACAAAGTCTTACAGTATGTAAACTTCTATTACTCCCATACTTAACCCGTTATCCCGTTGTTTCGGTTTAACTTTGTGTACTTAAACTCACAACTTTCTCACATCCACCTTAACACTTGTTTACACCTTCTAGGGCCTTTAAAACTCACCAAACAAGGCCTAATCAACATCTAAAACCATTACCATTCACTTCCCCATCATAACAACACTTTAAAACACATTATGGTAAGTTTTTAGCATGGTCCGGGTTTGTGTCCGGGGTTACAAACCCGGACCAACCACGGATTTCACTTTTTGGACAATTTTTCATGTGGTCCGGGTTTGTGTCCAGGTTTACAAATCCGGACCACCCCCTGGGATGGTCTTCTGCCATGTTTTTGCTATGGTCCGGGTTTGCATACCGATTTGCAAACCCGGACCAACCCTGGAACTGTCAAAATTTACAGTTTTTGATCAGTTTTCAACCCCTAATTCACCTCTAATCATTTCCTAAACTTTCCACATGTTTCCTACATGTTTAAACACACTAAAACACTCCTTAAATACTCCTAAAATGTTGGTCCAATTCACCACCCAATTCTTGTTCAAATTCACAACATTTTCTATTCCCTCTGATGCATTATGCACAGCAGTGCATTTTAAACTTCTTCAGACGTTCACAACCTTCCACCAACCTTACTAAATCCACCAATAACCATTACAAATCGTTCCTACTAAAGTCACTCCCAAAACCCACATTCACTCCTTGTTTCACAAGTTATAAACGCTAATTCTTTTCTAGCATTTCTAAGCTCCTCATATGTAATTGCTACAGATTTTCATCCTTCTCTTCCTAGTTTCCAAATACCATTTCAAGTCTATTAAACCACTCTACTCAACACTATAAACACCAAGGTTCTCCCATTCACCAAGCCATCATCAAAACACTCATTTCCTACCAAAATTTCGCCATAACTCCGTTGCTTTTCTAGCATTGTCCAAAACTCATCTTACCACCAAATTTTCATCCACATTCATCTTAATCTATCCAAACCCACAAGGGTTCTATCAGTGCATAATATATCCTCAAAACTTCATTAAACAACAATATAGCTCCAAGGCCAAATGCATTGGCACTTAGGCCCTTAAATCAACACGAGTTCACAATTTTGTCTTAGATCAACTTTACACACTCTCCCACATAGATTTCAACTCATAATTTGGGTTCATTAGTTTAATTACCCATCTCAAAACCTAAAGCAATATAAAAACAAGCCTTAAGGTAGATTTCTTACCTTAATTTCACAAGTTCTCTTTTAGTTCTCCTCTTGCCCCTCCACTTCTCAATTTCGGTCAAGTGGGAATGGAGTTGCCAAGCTCCATCCCAACATTCAATAAACACAAAAACGTACTCAATTAATCATCTAACCCTTAGGAAATTTTAGTTCAATCAAAGGGCTTAAAACACAAAGTTAGGGTTTTACCTTTGGAGATTTTTGAAAGGGGTTCTCACCCTTGAATCAAGAAGGGAATTACTCCACCATTTAAAGCTTGGAGAATATCTCAAACAAGGAAGAAAAGCTAGTCATTACAAGAGCCAAAATCGGCCAAGGTGGAAAAATGGAGAAACCATGACTTTTTCATGGATATTTTTACCTTGATAGAAAGAGGAAGCTTCAAGCTTCACAATGGTGTGCTTTTCTCTTCAAATGGCCAACACCCACAAAAATGAAACTCATTCTTTTCGAATTTTGAAAAGAGAGAGTGGTAGAGGGTGATGAGAGGATCACAAATATGTGATTATTTTTGAGTTTGGAGCTTGGTGTAGCTTGGGCATGAGAGGAAGGTTGGAGAAGCCATGGAAGGGGGCTTCATTTCCGTTCCAGAACAGAGAGAGGGAGGAAGAAATCGCTGGAGGAAGAAGGAAGAGGAAAGAGAGGGGAAAAAGAAGAGGGCTTCACGTGAGGAAATGAGAGAATGAGAGGAGAGAGAGTGTGGGTGGGGTATATATTCACTTTTTCACTTTTGTTTTTGCTTTTGACTTATTTAATTAGTTAACTAGTCATGTGTGAGGGGCTATCTATATTAATAAAACCGGCCCACTAATATATACACACTGGAGCGTTTTTCGTCTTTTTACAGAAAACGCCCGTTAATTTACCCGGTTTAGTACCATTCACTAACCGGGCCCGTTTTCCGGGATTTTCTCGTTTCTTTAATTTTAATGGTTATTAGGCTCCCATCAATGTTTATTTATAGTTATTTGATGAACTATAATTTTTACGGGGTCATTTAACTGTTTAAAATCACGTTTTCGGGTTTTCTCGAAAAACGCGCTTTAGGACTCCGTTAGCGTTTTAACGCGTTATTTGGATCCGTTTTCTTCCGGACTTTTTCCCACATGTTCTTAATGTGTAATTAAGGTATAAAATGTATTTATAACCCTAATGAAGGTTATGTACCCCCTAGAATAATTAAATACGCGTTTTCACGGTTTGTGACTTTTACGCATTTTCTTTTTCTTTTTGGTTTTCCTTTCTTCACCAATGATCTTAAGGACTTAATTAGCCTTAGAAAATTATAATTACACAATTAATTAACATGTTAAGGTTTGGGGTATTTCAATCTACCCCCCTTAAAAGAACTTCGTCCTCGAAGTTCACACTTCCCTAGCATCACTTGAATTAGAACACAGGGATTACTTGCATGACACAACTTCCATACTCCAACATACTCTATATCACAACCTCGGACTTAACGGTCCGGGTAACACATCCACATCCATACATACATAACATACTTACATAGTAACCTCGGACTTAGTGGTCCGGGTACCTTAACAACATTGTACCTACATGACAACCCTTAGACTCTTAGGTCTGGGTAATGTAACAACATTTAGACACTTAGGTCTTGATAACATAACAACCTTTAGACACTTAGGTCCTGGTAACATAACACTTCCGGAACTCAACCACATTAGGACTCGAGGTCAAATCAATATTTATTACATATACCACACAACATGTCTTAGCATGTATAACAACCAGAAATTCCTTTTCCATCTCTTCATGGGTTCGAGACCCATGTTGAGTACATATACACTGTGATCCCGCAGAACCCGGTCGCGATGGACACCTTCTGGTCCCCGTTCCTTTGGGAGATCAAAACAATTGCATACATCTTTAAAATATACTTCTCATGTCACCGGTCCGAAGACAAAGGCTCATACGTCCTCAGCTCGTGAGCAAGTAATACGAAAATACTCTATATGAGGTTAAGTAGAATGAAATCCTTTATTGGAAAATACCAGTTGAAAATCCTTTTTACAAGGTCAAGTAAAAGTAGTCCTTCCTTTGAAAATACCACTTAAGAATCTTAGAATATTAATTGAAGTCTTGAAAATACCAATTGAAAATTTGAAACCCAATTTAAAATTCTTTTGAAAACTCAATACAACTCCAAGTCCAATTATTGTTAACTGCATCTTATTCTTGATGTGATTATTTGTGACCACTTATAAGGAGTTTCAAGATTCATCCAACCCTGATGTGATCAGCATCAGTGTTGAATTATCTTTCCACCCCAATTTGTGTTCGGCTTCCCTTGATCTCATGATAATCAAGTTTCACCTCCCACTTCATTTTCAAACAACAACTAATTCAGGCATATACCATTTTCTATCTTTTAATCCATCTAGTCATAATCATTACATCTCCAAGGGATAGAACTCTGTCTATCAATCATCACCCAATTTCAACTTAGTCCAAGTTACCTAGGGAATTTAGTTCCTACTAGGTTCTGTATTGGTGTCATACCTCTCCATAAATCACAACACTGTATATATACACATATCTATATATATTTTTTTTATCAAAATATAATACACAATATTACATTTGTATCATATGACCATATACTGTCGGGGTTTTAGTTCCCCGGGAGTTTTTCTACTCCCTTACACTTATACTTTCACATACATCCGTTAACACAATAAACACACTTATCACAATGGTATTCGCATCTTCTGTGCGCAATTACCACAATTACCCCATGAATGAATGTGTATGTTTATGTAACACACACACCAATCATCAAAACAAATTATTTTATGCTATGCACACCATTGTTCACGTACACTTGTACGGTAAAACACACTAAACAGTTTCACGCTCTACCCCCCTTAAAAGGGATTACGCCCACGTAATCAATCACTTAACCACTGGTTTATAACGTCCTACCGTTGTGAAGTGTTGTATCTCCACGCGGTTTATTATACAATATGTTCTGGTTTGAGGATCTTAGCCATATTGGCGGTTTAGTCCCTAACCAAGAATTCTCCTTAGAGTTTATTTAATTCATAATCAGTTTCGATTCTGGCCTGTGAAACTTCTAGGCACTAATAATTGCCATTCACTCATGTTCACAACGCACATCCAACTCTTGAATCGCTGGCTCACTAGTTTCTGCTGCGCGACTCTTGATAACTCCGAGCTTAGTTTGCCCCCTTCATTATTCTTACTGTATTGTATATCTTCGATTATCACCTTCATCTTGGTAATAACGATTTCTCAACCAACGCGTGGTATTTCTTACCAAGAGCGAGTTCGGTGAGTTACAAACTTTCTATTTACTTCCATGATAATTTACTGTATTCCACACTGATTTACTTAATTTCTTCCGACTTACTGTCGGTTACGTTTGAGCTACTACCTATTGTGTAGTACTCTGTCGTTTATTTCCAACACTTGAGGTATATTCCATACCGATATTTAACAATCGTGTTATTGTAGTCACTTATGCCAATCAAGTACCCTTTGATTGGTACGACCGTGCTTCTCTTATGCATCGGTTTTATCACACCATAATTCTTGTTCCTCCATCACAATTGACATTACCCAAACTTCCTAGCTATCACACTCGATCATTACCGCGCAAGTGCAATACCAAAACACTCAGTCATACAGAGTGCAGAGGCGTAAACTCTTGACAGTAAATCTCTTATGCGATTGCAATAGGAATTCACACTGTGTTCCTTATCACATAGTACCGACCATTGGCTTATTGCCCAGTCGGTTTGTTATCACTTACCTTGTATGCCCATTGAGTTTCACTCATAACTAGTCTTATTTGCCACATTATTATTTAACAATACTTATGCAACGGTCGCTTACTGCGCACCGTGCTCTTACTCATTGTATAACATTAACTTACACTACATCCGCTATTATATTAGCTTCCGCTATTACACTGTTTTTGCCACTTATTCGGCTGACTGCTGAATACTCTACTCTTCGAGCCTCTATGCTCCTTGAGCGTTGTTCATTACACATCTAGCATCCCACACCTATGGTGGTTGCCATTAGGCTTATCACTCTTTCCGTCTGCACAACTGGTATGAATACTTCTTTTCGTAGTAACAACATGGTCAACTCTTAACACATTCTCTGAATTTAGTTCACATAACTACCGCTGTTGCGGTCTCACAATATCAAGAGGTGTCCCCACACTTTAAGCAGTGGTTCGTTATCCGCTTACTTACTTATATAACGTAAACTTCTGTGATCAATAACATTTTCTTAACACATTTGATTTGTGGCTTTTAAGCCTTATTGCCTCGAGCTCTGCCCGTTGTAGGCTGTCCACACACATTACATGGCTTAGATTGGTATTGGGCTCCATGACAAGGTCGTAGTATCACGGTTCCTTTCATGGGATGCCCCTTCAAGGATGTCAGACTTCCCTCTGACGACTTGTGTTTAAACTTGGTGTTAATTTCAGCCTTTGCGTTTCTGTCACGTATCTTGTTCAACCATTGTTGACCCAAACACCCTTTTAAGGATAACTCCTGGGTGTTATTAGGTTATGCCTTTTCATCTGGCTTGCACTCATTGGTATTTTTAATTTCTACTTCGCCCCGCGTTCTTTGCTGGGTTGAATATTCTCCTTAGTGAGATTGATATTTCTAGTGATCATCTCGGGAGTCTCATCCCGATCATTGCACATTAACATATCCATAGTAGGCATCTGCCTCACCATATACAGGCTGGGTACTTACTCCAGCTATTGTGTTCATCCATCCAGATCCTTGAGACATATGCGATGTCTTTACTTACTATTCAGTGCACTTCACACTTCTAGATTCTTAAACATTTCCTCGCAATAACTCACTAATCCCTTTAGTCCTCTTAACTTGACTGGGTTCCTTTACTTCAACCATTCGATGGTAGTTTATTACTCTTGTCTGACTTTTACTTCGGACCGTAGTATAGAGTAGACTACTTCCCGTGTTCCAGACTCCACTCGTATACATACATGGGGTATCCTACTGATACATTGCTACTTACCCGACTACCCCATAAGAAGGTTTGTCAGCCCACAAGCTCCTATCGGAGTGCGGTCGTCCCATTACTGTTGGTACACTCGTAGTGTCCGTCACACGCCTAGGTGAAGTATTCTGTTGTCAACTCCTCTTATATTATCCTGTGATAATATGCATTCCATGCTTCCCGAACTTAATCAAGGGAAATGTATCCACTGTTGTATTATTATGAACTCAATCCATTCCTCGGTTGTTACCCTTGGGTTTACCGGTTTCCATCCGGTTATCTTAAAAGTAACTGGGTAAAACTTACCTACCATGTGGCACTGAGGCCCGTGTAGGTCTTCTGGTTTGGTTTAAAGAAAAAGGCGAATTAAAATAAAATGGGTTTGAAAGAAAATCTGGTTTTGAAAAAGGTTTTGAAAATGGATTTAAGTTGAAAGAAAAATTCTCCTGGTTTTACAACGTTTCCTTGCCTTAACCGAGTCTAGCTTCCTGCTGACTGGTGTATTTCCAAGTACTGAGGTCAGGCTATTAAGCCCTTCCACGGTTATGATAATCCCACTTATCTTCATGGTACTTCACTAAGTACCGGTAGTTGTTTAAAATTTTCCGTACAGCCTTGTCATAGCAGCACTTGCCATGGCAAGTGCGCCATGCTAGCTGGTTATCGGTTCAATACACATTGGTTGCGGTATTGTTTTCATCCGCACTAATATCAGTGGCCTTGCTGGCCCTTACTTGATCTTGCAGCCTTAACAATAAATTTTCTGGGTACCTCTCACTGTCCTCACATGATAACCATTGACTAGGGTGTTTCCCTTTTCTGGGAGACCCCCTTTTCTTAGTATTGTATCCTCCTCGTACTACGTTGTAGTTCCTTATCGGTTGGGATACCGTTGCTATATTAGTTACATTCATGATCCCGTAGACTGTTTGTAGAAATATGCGACTACTTCTTCAACCTAGCAGTGTACCTAATCGTTTTGCGGGATAGTGGATTTGTGGGGTGTCGAACTCTTGGGGACCTTGCTGTGGTTTAACTGATAGTGCAATTTAATTGAGAATCTAATTAGACTACTGAACAGAAACTTCATTTTTTTTGAGAAATTGTGGGTTTAGACTTAGTGTAAGCAAAGTAGTAAAAGAACAATTACTTAAAACAGATTAATCTTAGCAGTTATGAAACTTTTTGTTTTTAACAGCACATCCCGGGTTTTTCTGCTCACCATTTTACTTAATTCATTATTGTAGACTTTCCCCACTTTAGCAATAAACTCAAGAATTTTAATTAGTTTATTGACCGTTCCCTTCTAATAACCCGATTAATTTAAACAACAAGCGCAATTCCTTGTTCAAGTTCATTAATAATTAATCGCATTATTAAAATTCCTATTGGAGACTGGTTAACCTATGGTGGAAACTCACTCTAGTCGTTTTTGACCTGTTTTGACTTCTCTTGTCTAGAATCTTGCCTCAGCACTACATTTTGACAAGAAACTACAAATATCACTTTAATAAATGGCCTAATATTAAAGCTAATACGGAGAAATCAAATTTGCTTGAACAGATTATATTAGAAAGTCTACGTACACAGTTTTAGTAAAATAGCTTACTTCTCAACCCGGGACTAAGGTTTTTTACTCAGACATAATTATACAAACAGGTCGTAGGTACGACACCATTAAAACAAAATACAAGTTAAAGAAAAGAGATAGCTCTCTGCACTCGCATGACTGGATGGAGAAATGGAATTTCTGTGGGAAGAGTGAAGGTGAGAGATTCGGAGAGAAGTTTTGTGTACGAGCGTGTGTTATTTTGATGAAGTTGCAGTGGGTTTTTTATAAGAAGAAAGGAAAGAAGAACGTTAGACGCAGGAGTGGAAGGAGATTGATTGCAGATTGAGTGGGCATTGATTGCAGACAGACGCGTGAGTGAATTATTGTAGCGCCGTCTGCAATGAATGAAGGAGCAGTTCGATTGCGGCGCCGCGAGAAGGAAGAAGAAGACGCGACGAAGAAGAAAACTGTTCGCGTATCTGGTTTAGTCCGCGTCCGCCTGCGGTACCTCCCTCCTGTCCCGCCTGGTTTTGTGAGCGGACGTCTCTGTTGTTAACACCGCCGGTCATTGTGTCCGCCAGGCCGTCCGCCCGTATCTCACCGGACACTACTTTAGCCGCGCCTCTGTCCTGTCCGCTTTGTTTGTGAGCGTTGTGATTAGCGGACAATATTATTATCATTCAGTAGCGCTGATTGTCTTTGGACGTGAATTTCCATTCACAAATGCGTGAATGATATCGTAGCAGCCTGATGTTGTATATTAATACGTGATTTGATGGTGATATATATATATATAATTTTCCGTGTATAGACACATAAAATGTATCAGTTCAACATCATACATAAATTATGGAAAAAACATATGAATAAGTGGGAAAATGACATTATTATTACGAAAATAGAAAGAATTAAAGGCCCTAAAATATATGTATTTCACACTTATCAAACTCCCCATACTTTCTTTTGCTTGTCCTCAAGCAAATTTTTTGCATAATTTTAAACAAGTTAAACAGACAATAATCAAGTAAGGAGAGCACAGAAAAGTATTGCCAATCCTTTTTCAGATTTTTAAAGGGTAAAAAAACATTAAGTTTATAGATATATTTCTCTATTTCTGAGAATAACTCTGAGTCCTACAAAAGAAAGAGAAGCATACCATGAGTATTTTGCTTTAACCCTGCGCCAATCCCCATTTTTCTTCACATTTCCTTGAACGACAAGGGGCATGAAGTAAAATCTTTATTCCATTATACCTTTCAATGCCACACTCATGATCCATAATGACGATTCTTTTTTTTTATTTTAGTACCGAATGCACAGATACTTCAATTTTGAAGTTCATTTTTTTCTTTCACCTCAGACTTTTCTCTCCACCCTTGTAGCGGTTTTGGGTCTATCCCAGATACCGAGTACCTTAGGTACCGGGTGATGAAAAACCCCTTAGAACTTATAACCGAGTGGACGAGGCCCTGTTTAGGATCAGAATATGCCTGTTTGGATCAAGGAGTACCTTGCCTTGTTCTTTTTTCCACATTTCTTTCCAGATCAAATCCAGGCTCAAAGTCAAAACAAAATCAAATGATATTTCCTCAGAATTTTTTGAGTAAGGAGCAGAGTAAAAAAAAAAAAAATTTGTGTACCTTTAAACCTGTTAAAACAGCATTACTCCCTCTATGGCTCCTTCTTTGATTATTAATCACTTAACAAATTTAAACACAGTGTCGAAAAAGAAAACTTAAGAGCAAGCTTTTGATTATTATCTCTTCCCCCACACTGAACCAAACAATGCCTCATTGCAAGAAAAGAATTTAAAATAACAGGGCGCAAACTACCTAGGTAATGATCAAAAGCATGGTAGTAAGAGATATTAAATTTAAAGAGCAAAGTATGGTAGTGTACTCCCCTAGAGTTATGCAGAAATGTAGAGTAGCTCCCCCACTTGAGTTCAGCTGTCGGAATGTGCAAGATATACCTGAAATAATATTCCTAAACAGCCAGAAGAACTCAAGTTAATTCTCCTCGTTCTTCCTCTTCTTTTCTTTTATTTCACTGATTTTTTTTTTGATAAAATAAAATACACAATATAACACAAATACAGATTAAAAGATAGATAGTAGGGTTGCCTCCTACTAGCTGCCCATCTTTAAGGTCCTTTGGCTATACCGTACCTCAGTGATTTAAGTTTGTAACTGGTTTCTTTGAAAAACGCAGAAGCTTCTTCGTTGTCCACGTGTTTCCCATATCATTTTTATTCGATCTCCCATTGACTTTAAACGATCCACCCTTCTTATTGTCCATTCCACCGCTCCATAAGGAGAGGTATATTATTTAAATGGTCCAGACCCAGAAGATTTTAACTTACCTGGGAAGAACTTTAGTCTGGAATTATAAAGGAGGACAATAACTCCTACTTTGAAAGTCTCGCTTGGCAATCTCTTATCGTGCCAACGCTTGGTCTTCTCCTTATAAATCACTGCATTTTCATATGAGTTTTACTTAGTTCTTCCAGTTCCGTCAACTGGAACTTTCTTCTTTCACCGGCTTTTGTAGATCGAAGTTCAACCCTTTAGAGCCCAATAAATTTATGCTCTAATTCCACAGGCAGTGAACATGCCTTCCCAAAAACTAGTTTGTAGGGAGCACACGCGATAGGTTGTTTTTGAAGGCGGTACGGTAGCCAGATTGCATCATCCAATTTAATGGACCAATCCTTTCGAGAAGGAGCTCACCTCTTCTGTAGAATCCATTTTAACTCTCTATTGTTATCTCTGCTGACCATTCGTTTGAGGATGGTATGGTAGAGCAACCTTATGTCGGACTCCATATTTCTTCAGAGAGCATCAAACTGGCGATTGCAGAAGTGAGATCCACCATCGCTGATTATTGGCTCCTTGAAGGAACACTGGAACGAATCGACTTGAAAAATGTTCTTCTTTATGAACTTCATCACAACTTTACCATCATTAGTAGAGCAAGCAAGGGCTTCCGCCCATTTAGAACATAATCGACTGCTACTAAGATGTAAATTTCCAAAAGAATTTGGGAAGGGTCCCATAAAATCAATCCCCCAAACATCAAATAATTCGACCTAGCATATTGTTCAAGGGTAGTTCATTACGGCGAGAAATATTACCTTGCCTTTGACACCGATCACAAGTAGATACAAAAGCATGACAGTCCTTGTGAAGGGTGTTCCAATAGAAACCGGATTCAAGTACCTTTGCAGCTGTACGGGTTGCACCGTGATGTCCGCCGGTTTCTCTAGAATGGCAATGGAGAAGATATTTCTGATTTCTGTCTCTGGGACACATCTCCTGATAATACCATCTGCACAGATTTTGAAAAGAAAGGATCATCCCATATAATGTTTGACAATAGAAAAGAACCTTTTTCTCTGCTGATAAGTCATATCAGCTGGGATGATCTTTGTAGCCAGATAATTTGCAATATCGGCAAACCAAGGGTCTCTTGCCGTTTGAATTGTGAAAACTGCCTCGTCCGGGAAAAACTCATTGATGGGCTTGTCGTCTTCTGGTCCCTCCATCCTTGACAAGTGGTCAGCCACGACATTCTGGATACCTCTCTTGTCCCTTATCTCGATGTCGAATTCTTGTAAGAGAAGTATCCATCTTATCAACCTTGGTTTTGCATCTGCTTTGGCAAATAAATACTTGAGAGCAGAATGATCAGTATGAATAATGACCTTACTACCCAATAAATATGAACGAATTTATCCAAAGCGAAGACGACTGCCAGTAATTCTTTTTCGGTGGTGGCATAATTTTTCTGAGCATCATTTAAAGTGCGGCTTGCATAATAAATTACTCTCAGAACCTTATCTTTTTCTGGCACAGAACAGCACCCACCGCATAATCACTGGCGTCACACATAATTTCAAAAGGTTGTGACCAGTCGGGTGACACAACAATAGGAGCAGAGACGAGTTTTTCTTTCAACAAATTAAAAGCTGCTAAACATTCATCAGAAAAATGAAATTTAGCATCTTTTGTCAGTAAAGTGCAGAGAGGCTTAGAAATCTTGGAAAAGTTCTTAATGAATCGTCTGTAAAAACCTGCATGTCCAAGAAAACTTCGAATACCTCTGACAGTAGTAGGAGGTGGAGTTTTTCTATTACCTCGATTTTAGCGCGATCTACCTCTATACCTTTGGAAGACACGTTATGTCCTAGCACGATTCCTTCACGAACCATGAAGTGACATTTTTCCCAGTTCAGGACTAGATTTGTGTCTTCACACCTGGCCAAAATAAGATCAAGATTCTCCAGGCAAGTGTCAAATGTCGAACCAAAGACAGAGAAGTCATCCATAAAGACTTCTATACATTTTTCAATGTAATCAGAGAAAATAGCCATCATGCACCGTTGAAAAGTAGCTGGTGCATTACATAATCCAAACGGCATTCTTTTATAAGCGTATGTTCCATAAGGACAGGTAAAAGTAGTTTTATCCTGATCTTCTGGAGCAATTGGGATCTGAAAGTATCCTGAATAGCCATCTAGAAAACAATAATAGTCCTGACCTGCTAACCTTTCCAGCATTTGGTCAATAAAAGGTAAGGGAAAGTGATCCTTACGTGTGGCAGTATTCAATTTCCTGTAGTCTATACAGACTCTCCAACCGGTAGTGGTGCGTTGAGGAATCAACTCACCTTTCTCGTTGGGAACTACAGTTATTCCGCCTTTCTTGGGTACCACTTGCACTGGGCTTACCCATTTGCTATCTGAAATTGGATAATAATGCCAGCGTCAAGTAGCTTTATTACCTCTTTCTTGACCACCTCTTTAAGAACGGGGTTGAGACGCCTCTGTGGTTGTGCTAAAGCCCTGAAATCATCTTCCATGTAAATTCGATGAGAGCACAGAGATGGGCTTATTCCTTTAATATCCGCTATTGACCAACCGATAGCGGTTTTATGACGGCGTAGCACCCCTAAAAGTTCCTCCTCCTGCACATCTGTCAATTTAGAAGAAATAATAACTGGTAGATCAGATGGCTTTTTTAGAAAGGCGTATTTTAAATGAGGAGGAAGAGGTTTCATTTCGACTGTAGGTGCTTTTTCGATGGATGGCTTTGGTCTGTCTGCGTTTCTTTCTACTGGCTCGAATCTTGGTCGGTAGGATTGGAAATATGGCTTATGTTTGTTTAACTCTTCAGCCATGAGAGCAATGTCGGGATTTTCGTCTTCAGCTTCGCAAGATGCCATAAGACATCTTTCCAGAATTGTTTCTTGATCTTTGCTGAGGAACGTCTCCTGTACTAAAGAGTCAATAGTGTCAATAGAAAAACAGTTTTGTGTATCAGAAGGATACTTCATGTTCCTGGTCATGTCAAAAACTACCTGCTCGTCATGAAGTCTTAAAATTATTTTTCCTCCTTCAACATCAATTAAAGTTCTCGCAGTTCTCATAAAAGGTCTACCTAAGATTAGTGGGACATCTTTATCTTCCTCAATGTCTATAACAATGAAATCAGCAGGGAAAATAAACTTGCCAACAGAAACCACTAAATCTTCAATTTTTCCTTCGGGGTGGATTATGGAACGATCAGCTAGTTGGAGCTGAACAGGAGTAGGAGAGCATTGACCTATGCCTAATTTCTTGAATATAGATAAAGGCATTAAGTTAATACTTGCGCCTAAATCGCATAACCCGTTACCACAATTTATGTCTTCAATTGCACAAGGAATGATAGGGAGACCTGGATCTCCCAACTTTGGTGGTAGCTTCTTTAAGAGTACTGCAGAAACTCTTTCGGTCAGTTTCACCGTGTCATTTTCCTGTAAAGATCGCCTGTTAGACAAGATATCTTTCATAAATTTTGCATAAATGGGCATTTGTGTTAAGGCATCAGAAAAAGGAATATTAATAGTTAATTTCTTAAAAATGTTAAGAAATTTTCCAAATTGGTCATCCAAATTCTTTTTCTTTAATCTGTCAGGAAATGGGATTGGAATATCATATGAAACCTGTGACGGTTTAACAGTAAGGGATTCAGGAGACTCCTTCTCCTTGGAAATTGTTACGTCTTCTTTGTCAGATTTTTGTTGATCAGATTTCTCCTCAGTTTCAGGGGCATCAGATACCAGCTCTCTCCCGCTCCTTAGGGTTATTGATTTTGCATGCTCCCTGGGATTTGGATCCGTTTGGCTCGGGAGTGACCCTGCTGGTCTTTGAGCCAACTGTTGGGAAATCTGACCTATCTGTCTTTCCAAATTCGTGGTTATGGTAGCCTGATCAGCAACTTTGGCTTCTATCTCAGAAAATTTTGAATTCATTGCCTGACCTTGTTTTAGAAGCTGATTCATCATGCCTTTTAATTCGCCCATGTCTCCTTGTGAGTTGGTTGGCTGTTCCTGTTGTCGGTTGTACTGCGGTTGTCGGTTTTGGTTAAAACCTTGGTTATTCGTCTGGTTGAATCCTTGGTTGCTCGTCTGTGGGTCATAATTCCTCCATGGTTGTTGATTGCTCCTCCAATTGTTTTGATTGTATGAGTTTTGATAAGGAACCCCTGGTCTGTTGTTAATCAGACTTACCTCTTCAAGGGTCCTGTTGCAACCTGAACCATCGCAGTTTGGGGTTTCATGAGCTCCTCCACAGTTTTCGCAACAGGGAGTCAGATATGGGGATGTGGCCACTACCTTCGCAGCTTTTTGTTGTGGTGACTAAGAGTTAGTTTTTCCACAACTTTTGTGAGTGCAGCTAGTTGAGCAGACACATGATCCTGCGGGGGAATACTGTAGATACCGGTTTCTTTCTTTACTTCACCTCTCCCCTTATTTTTACACCATTGTCTGGTGCTGGCGGTCATCTGGTCTAGTAGATCAACTGCTTCTTCTCCGGTCATTTTCATAAAATTTCCTCCAGATGAGGAACTTAGCAACAATTTGTTAGAATCATTCAAGCCTCTAAAGAATGATAAAACAAGCTCCTGGCTACTCATACCGTGATGTGGACATAATATCTGTAATTCTTTGAATCTATCCCACGAATCATAGAGAGATTCACCTGGTTCTTGACAGAAGTTGGTGATCTCAGCAATTTTTTCTCTTGTTTTGGACGGGGGATAGTATTTCGCCAGAAATTTGTTTGCTAACTCAGCCCAACTGTGGATACTGCTGGGTTGTAAACTTCTCAACCACCTGGAGGCGCCATCTTTCAATGAATAGGGGAACAATTGCAGACGAATGCGTTCGTTCAGACTTCCTGTTTTGTTAAAAGTGTTACAAAAATCAAGAAATGCAGATATGTGGTGTGGAGCATCATCTGAATCTAGCCCACTGTATTGGCCCTGGTGGTAGAGTGTAGTAATGAAACTGGTTTTGAACTGCCAGGCGTCTAGTTCAGCCTGAGTGACCTGAGGAAGGATAATAGCAGAAGGCCTCCCTTCGACTGATGGTTGTTGGTATTCGCAAAGAGTTTGTCGAGTTGCCATCTCTACACGTTGTTGTCGTCTTTCTCTGTGGAGAAATCTTTCAATCTCAGGTTCAAAATCGTTTTGAGGACTACCTGCAGATCGAGTACGACGCATATATAGAAACAACTAAAGTGTTAATGTTAGTAGTTAGTATACTGGAAATTATAAGTTAGAGACAATGGAAATTAAGAGTTAAGGACAATGGAAATTAAGAGTTAGAGACAATGGAAATTAAGAGTTAAGGACAATGGAAATGAAATGTTAAGGACAAAAATTATAAGTTAGTAGTTAGAGACAATGGAAATTAATGACAGAAAATTAAATGACAATAAAATAAAGAGTTAGTAATTAGATGTTAGTAATTAGATGTCCGAAGTCCGATGTCCTTAGTTAGATGTCCGAGGTCTGATAGTCCGATAGTCCAATAGAAAACTTAATAAGATTAAAAACTGTCAGTTAACCGTGCCGGAGGTCCCCGGCAACGGCGCCAAAAACTTGTTGTAGAAATATGCGACTACTTCTTCAACCTAGGCAGTGTACCTAATCGTTTTGCGGGATAGTGGATTTGTGGGGTGTCGAACTCTTGGGGACCTTGCTGTGGTTTAACTGATAGTGCAATTTAATTGAGAATTCTAATTAGACTACTGAACAGAAACTTATCATTTTTTTTGAGAAAAATTGTGGTTTAGAACTTAGTGTAAGCAAAGTAGTAAAAAGAACAATTAATTAAAACAGATTAATATTAGCAGTTATGAAACTCTTTTGTTTTTAAAGAAGCATCCCGGGTTGTTCTGCTCACCTATTTTACTTAATTACATTATTGTAGACTTCCCCACTTTAGCAATAAACTCAAGAATTTTAATTAGTTTATTGACCGTTCCCTGTCTAATAAACCCTGATTAATTTAAACAACAAGCGCAATTCCTTGTTCAAGTCATTAATAAATTAATCGCATTATTAATAATTCCTATTGGAGACTGGTTAACCTATAGGTGAAAACTCACTTCTAGTCGTTGACCTGTTTTGACTTCTCTTGTCTAGAATCTTGCCTCAGCACTGCATTTTGACAAGAAACTACAAATATCACTTTAATAAATGGCCTAAATATTAAAGCGTAATAAGGAGGAGAATCAAAATATTGCTTGAACAGATTATATTAGAAAGTCTACGTAACACAGTTTAGTAAAATAAGCTTACTTCTCAACCCGGGAGCTAAGGTTTTTACTCAGACATAATTATACAAACAGAGGTCGTAGGTACGACAGCCATTAAAACAAAATACAGTTAAAGAAAAGAGACTCTCTGCACTCGCATGGACTGGATGGAGGAAAATGGAATTTCTGTGGAAGAAGTGAAATTTGGAAGTGAAGGTGAGAGATTCGGAGAGTAGAGTTTTGTGTACGAGCGTGAGTTATTTTTGATGAAGTTGCAGTGGGTTTATATAGAAGAAAGGAAGAAGAACGTTAGACGCAGGAGTGGAAGGAGATTGATTGCAGATTGAGTGGGCATTGATTGCAGACAGACGCGTGAGTGAATTATGGTAGGCGCCGTCTGCAATTAATGAAGGAGCAGTTCGATTGCGGCGCCGCGAAGAAGGAAGAAGAAGACGCGACGAAGAAGAAAAACTGTTCGCGTATCTGTTTTAGTCGCGTCCGCCTGGTTTGTGAGCGGACGTCTCTGTTGTTAACACCGCCCGGTCATTGTGTCCGCCAGGCCGTCCGCCCGTATCTCACGCGGACACTACTTATGCCGCGCCTCTGTCCTGTCCGCTTTGTTTGTGAGCGGTTGTGATTAGGCGGACAAATATTATATCATTGCAGTAGCCATTGATTGTCTTTGGACGTGAATTTCCATTCACAAATGCGTGAATGATATCGTAGCAGCCTTGGATGTTGATATTAATACGTGATGATGTGTGATATATATATATATATATATATATATATATTTTCCTGTATTAGACACATAAAACGTATCAGTTCACATCAATACATAAATTTATGGAAAAACATATGATAAGTGGGAAATATGACATTAATTATTACGAAAATAGAAAGAATTAAAGCCCTAAAAAATATGTATTTCACACTTATCATAGACACTCGTCTCGGGTTTCATTACTCCACTTCTCCACTGTTGCACGATGGTGCGTTGCAAGCTGGTTGTTCTCGACTGCTCCGCATGTCGACTCAGGTTGCCGGAAATTCTATTCCTTTACGCATAAGATTCTTCACTTTTCGCTATTAAATGCGGCAAACATTGTTCAGATGGAAACCGTCTTCGGGATTCACACCTTTCGGAATCTACCGTATGACAGGTTCTCCATACTTACAAGGTAAATATCAACTGCCAGATTGGGTTTTCCCGAGTAAGAGATGACTTCCATCTCTCTGGCGTTCTTCCCAAGTTATAAAATAGGGTTTGTGGAGGGCGGGATGGATATTGTAGGTATCCAGTACACACTGGCATTTCCTAACTAGCGTACTTCTCACGCTATCACTCAACCCTTAACCCAAAGCACTAAACTCTTAACTCGGTACTCCCTAAGCTCGGTAATTCAGTCATCAGAGCGATACTTCACTCTGATACCACTTTTTGTAACACCCCAACTACAAACAACACACTTAACAACACTTGCAGCGGAAATCATAACTCACAACATAACTTAACTCCTTGGTGTTACACGCCGTTAGCCACCCACGTGACTAACAAGGCTAACATACATACATCGTACCGGTCTGATGGACTAAACTCCCGAGCAACTACACATTAATCCCGTTCCATGTTCAACATTCATTATACACTTACATTACAACTGTACCGAGTAATGACCAACTAACGCCGATACAATTTCGGTCTTACTACACCTACAGCACATCCACAATTTTCATGACTACCCACATACAATCAACTACCCCGTCCTACTCTCGAACGGCCTCCAGTTCCTTGTACCTGAAACAGAAAAGGAAGAAAAGGGTGGCCCTCAAGGGGCTCAGCACCTTTGCTGGTATGGTAATCCCGCAGCCCGCATGCTACCGGGCCACGCACAACTAATTGTCGTCTTAGCATGCGGTTGATTTTATTTAAAACATGCACCATTACACACATACATCATGCTTAAAAGCACACATCCGTTAACAGAGCACAAACTCAAGGTTAGCACACACAACATAACAACACATTTCACTTAATAACCTACACAAACTTAATTCCATTCTCCTTAGAGAACATAAACTTTACTTGGGGGGTGCCGGGGTGATATAAGCCCGAGCAACATACATACATTTTCTTTACTTAGGTGTGGCGGCCTCATATAGGACCGATCACACCTTACAACAATTTCCCCCTAGCTCCAATAATGATGAGGTAGGTAAGCCTTGGTTAAGCTTGTGGGTGGTTGTAATTCAAGGAGGAAAAACAACCGTAATAATAAAGAGGTCGAAGCGAACTTAGGCATCAACACCCTACCAACATTACACATGATTTCCCTCCTAGCCCGATGTGGAGGTCGGGTAGGTAAGCTTTGGCTAAGCTAGTGGGAGGTCGAAATCCAATGAAGGAAAACAACCCTAACATAACAGGATGGGAGTTAATTCACATATATACATCAACTCCCAAACAATACGCGCGACCGGAACGACCGGATTCCTCACCATACATAACATGTACTTATTAGTTAAGGTTCCTTCATGGAACATATCACATACATACCTCACAAAGTGTTACTAACTCGGTTAGACACATCAGGGAAAATCACATCCCATTTTACCAACACGGATAACAGTATCCAATAACAACAACATACTGAACAAGTCACATACATCACACAAAGTCACAACATATACTAACACACGGATAGCCGTAGTTAGAACGTTCCCGTGGGTTGGGACGTTTATTCCGAATACCGATCTCTTATGTGAACCTAAGGTCGGTTAACTATTATTTAACACATAATAAGGTTAAGCGGTATCGGAATTAATTATGCCACAATAATGAATTCTATAAACTCATTTCATGCTTTATCTTGCAAGTGGCAAACACACAGAAAAACACATTGGCATACAAGCCGGTGTAATCCGGTAGGACACAGGTTGCAAGAAAACCATACCTTACACCATGGGTTACTCTACCGTGTTCCCGAGGGTTCACTCTAACGCGTCATCTCACGCTCCCCGGGTAGTTTTTGAACAACTGATAACATTTCAAATGTTTTATTAACAACAAAGTCTTACAGTATGTAAACTTCTATTACTCCCATACTTAACCCGTTATCCCGTTGTTTCGGTTTAACTTTGTGTACTTAAACTCACAACTTTCTCACATCCACCTTAACACTTGTTTACACCTTCTAGGGCCTTTAAAACTCACCAAACAAGGCCTAATCAACATCTAAAACCATTACCATTCACTTCCCCATCATAACAACACTTTAAACACATTCTGGTAAGTTTTTTAGCATGGTCCGGGTTTGTGTTCGGGGTTACAAACCCGGACCAACCACGGATTTCACTTTCTGGACAATTTCATGTGGTCCGGGTTTGTGTCCGGGTTTACAAACCCGGACCACCCCTGGGATGGTCTTCTGCCATGCTTTTGCTATGGTCCGGGTTTGCGTACCGATTTGCAAACCCGGACCAACCCTGGAACTGTCAAATTTAACAGTTTTTGATCAGTTTTCAACCCCTAATTCACATCTAATCATTTCCTAAACTTTCCACATGTTTCCTACATGTTTAAACACACTAAAACTCCTTAAATACTCCTAAAATGTTGGTCCAATTCACCACCCAATTCTTGTTCAAATTCACAACATTTTCTCTTCCCTCTGATGCATTATGCACAGCAGTGCATTTAAACTTCTTCACGTTCACAACCTTCCACCAACCTTACTAAATCCACCAATAACCATTACAATCGTTCCTACATAAAGTCACTCCCAAAACCCACATTCACTCCTTGTTTCACAAGTTATAAACGCTAATTCTTTCTAGCATTTCTAATCTCCTCATATGTAATTGCTACAGATTTCATCCTTCTCTTCCTAGTTTCCAAATACCATTTCAAGTCTATTAAACCACTCTACTCAACACTATAAACACCAAGGTTCTCCTATTCACCAAGCCATCATCAAAACACTCATTTCCTACCAAAATTTCGCCATAACTCCGTTGCTTTTCTAGCATTGTCCAAAACTCATCTTACCACCAAATTTTCATCCACATTCATCCTAATCTAGCCAAACCCACAAGGGTTCTATCAGAGCATATATATCCTCAAAACTTCATTAAAACAACATATAGCTCCAAGGCCAAATGCATTGGCACTTAGGCCCTTAAATCAACACGAGTTCACAATTTTGTCTTAGATCAACTTTACACACACTCTCCCACATAGATTCCAACTCATAATTTGGGTTCATTAGTTTAATTACCCATCCCAAAACCTAAAGCAATAAAACAAGCCTTAAGGTAGATTTCTTACCTTAATTTCACAAGTTCTCTTTTAGTTCTCTCTTGCCCCTCCACTTCTCAATTTCGGTCAAGTGGGAATGGAGTTGCCAAGCTCCATCCCAACATTCAATAAACACAAAAACGTACTCAATTAATCATCTAACCCTTAGGAAATTTTAGTTCAATCAAAGGGCTTAAACACAAAGTTGGGTTTTGCCTTTGGAGATTTTTGAGAGGGGTTCTCACCCTTGAATCAAGAAGGGAATTACTCCACCATTTAAAGCTTGGAGAATATCTCCAACAGGAAGAAAAGCTAGTCATTACAAGAGCCAAAATCGGCCAAGGTGGAAAAATGGAGAAACCAGGACTTTTTCATGGATTATTTTTACCTTGATAGAAGAGGAAGCTTCAAGCTTCACAATGGTGTGCTTTTTCTCTTCAAATGGCCAACACCCACGAAAAGAAACTCATTTTTCAAATTTTGAAAAGAGAGAGTGGTAGAGGGTGATGAGAGATCACAATATGTGATTATTTTTGAGTTTGGAGCTTGGGTTAGCTTGGGCATGAGAGGAAGGTTGGAGAAGCCATGAAGGGGGCTTCATTTCTGTTTCCAGAACGAGAAGGGAGGAAGAAATCGCTGGAGGAAGAAGGAAGAGGAAAGAGAGGGAAAAAGAAGAGGGCTTCACGTGAGGAAATGAGAGAATGAGAGGAGAGAGAGTGTGGGTGGGGTATATATTCACTTTTTCACTTTGTTTTTTGCTTTTGACTTATTTAATTAGTTTAACTAGTCATGTGTGAGGGGCTATCTATATTAATAAAACCGGCCCACTAATATATACACACTGGAGCATTTTTTCGTCTTTTTACAGAAAACGCCCTTAATTTACCCGTTTAGTACCATTCACTAACCGGGCCCGTTTTCCGGGATTTTCTCGTTTCTTTAATTTTAATGGTTATTAGGCTCCCATCAATGTTTATTTATAGTTATTTGATGAACTATAATTTTTACGGGTCATTTAACTGTTTAAATCACTTTTTCGGGTTTTCTCGAAAAACGCGCTTTAGGACTCCGTTAGCGTTTTAACGAGTTATTTGGATCCGTTTTCTTCCGGACTTTTTCCCCCATGTTCTTAATGTGTAATTAAGTATAAAATGTATTTATAACCCTAATGAAGGTATGACCCCCTAGAATAATTAAATACCGCGTTTTCACGGTTTGTGACTTTTACGCATTTCTTTTTCTGTTTGGTTTTCCTTTCTTCACCAATGATCTTAAGGACTTAATTAGCCTTAGAAAATTAGAATTACACAATTAATTAACATGTTAAGGTTTGGGGTATTTCAACCTATGCTAAGCTCACAATCTTAAGTCTAATTAGAATCAGCAGCTTAACTGAGTTGGCAGAAATATAGTGTAATAACAGCACTAATCTGTTCATACAATCTTTAACGCAATGAGCAACATAAAACATAGCACAAATTGTAATCTAATCAACCTATTCAACACTAAAACTTGGCATACCAAAGAAGCAAAACCAGACAAAGTAAGTAAAATTGATAATCTAAATTCGTAAACATGAAGCATAAATTAGAAGCAATACAACAACAAAAAATTGAACAAAGATGCATACTAGTTCTGGTTATAAATGGATAAAACAATGGAGTAACTGAAGTAAAGACGTGGTGTTTAATCATAATTGGTAGTACCAGAAAATATTATAACTTTGTTCGTTATCCTGGAGTATTTTTAATCAGAAGGTTCAGGGTCGTACCTTGCTTTTTGTGAAGAAAGAAAGTTGGAGATACGCATTTCTTTCGATTGAAAATAAGGTCTCTCACCAGATCCCAGGGCGTTGCTTGGATTAAGGTGCTGCTTGAACTAAATTATGGAGGTTCATATCGGTGTACCGCCCGGTCAAGAAGGCCACCGCCCGGTCAAGTAGGACATCGCCCGGTCGTGTAGATCGTCTCCCGGTCATTTGGAAGTTGTTCATCTTGAAAAATTGAGGTAATAGAAGCCCTTTGCTCGGTTTCCTGAAGAACATTGACCGGTCGTTGGACGGATGTTTGACCGAAGTAAGAGCATTGCCCGGTCGAGAATGCTTCATGGAGCTAGACGTGGGTATCGCCAAGGTACTGAGCTAGGCTTGACGGCCTGATTTACCCCTATCATTGAATATGTAGTTAGCTTAGATCTAGTCAGTACATAGATTGAGACATAATCAAAGTAATGATTAATAGCTTAAGGAGAGAATGGGGGAGACTGAAGTAGATTGATCTTCCCAAAAGTATGAATTCGATCTCTAACCGCTCGTGATTTTTCGCTAGGAAGTCCGATTTCCAAGAGCTTTATCCTGATGCGGTCTGGTGTTTGTCGCGAAGATGTAGGCGTTCCTCCGCTTTGAATCGTCAAAAAATGACCCCCCCTTCCTTTTTTGAACCTCGCTTGCCCTTCATGCTATCGATTATACAATGATACTTTTCGAACTTAATTTAGGCTTCTCTTCTCGAAGCTTTGACGAGAATCTTGAAATTCTGGTTGTATGAGTGGAAATCTTGGATGAATTTGATGAATTTCTTCGGTTCCATGTCTCGATTGAATGACATTCTCGGATGCGGCTGATTTCTTCATAAAAATTTTGATAAAAAATATATCTTCAACTTTTCCTCTTTGGTCGATCCATGAATTTTCCAAGCTTCTTTGCCTTCTTGATCATGAATCAAGGATGAAGAGCTAGTGAAATCTTCGCCTTGTTGGAGTTTGATAGATAGCGATCTGCGACCTCATTCCCTTCATCTTCCAATCTTATCATCTCTGTGAGATTTGAAATTGGCAACTTCATGTAACTTTGATTGTAACCTTACTCTCTTAATCGCTCTCCTATTCTTCCGAGACTTCGACGGATGTTGAACTCTCCTAACTCTCGAATTTCAGCATCGGATAGCGAAGAATATAATTGATGTGGAATTGTGGATCGATTTTCTTGAATCGCGCATGCTCTCCTTTCCTTTTTCGATCCTCTCATCCATACCGGGATGGAATAATTTGTATTATCCTCTGATAGAACCATAGATTTCTTGCTCAAGATAACATTTCATGACTTCCTTAACAACCGAGAATCAACTTTTTCCAAAAGAGCCAATTTGTTTTTACTTTTTCTCTACTAGTGGACAATCGTGCTTGATGTCCATTTCCCACAGACGGCGCCAAATGAAATGGAACTGGAGATGCTCCACCCCGACATTGTTTCCACACCAAGATGTATAGTGGTTTGGCCAATAATCCGGCCTACGTCCACTCCTAAACAGAGCTCTTATTCATTTGCTTCTTACAACACTAGAGAGCTTTTTGGGGAGAGCCCTCTCTTTTTCTAACTCTTTTAACAAATGACCCCCCATCTCCTATTTATAAACTTTCTATGGCTAAGTTTACCTTTTAGCCCCTATACATGCGGTACCATTATGTCAATATAACTGTTAGTCTCTTTGTGGATAGTCTTTCCGGACTGGGACACTGCTCTCGTACTAGACTAACTCTTCTAGGTCATCTCTTCAAGCAACAATCCTACCAGTAGCGGATCTTTCGGTAGTCGGCCTTCTGGTAACAGGCCTTCCGGTAGCTGGCATTTTAGTCATTGTATATTCTATACCATTACAGGGACCACAGAGCATAAGGCCAAAAATCAGCAAAGTTGAGTAAAATCAAGCAGCCACCAAGAAAATAGCATAACAAAATAACCATTGTTACATAACCACACTTAAATCACCCCATAGCTCAATAATAGCAATACAACATCCAAATGTGCATAGCAAGGTTATTATCCAATTCATTAACCTTTCTTAACCACCAGTCTTCCAATTCCATCCAAACCAAGTCTAGGGTTAAACCCTGATCTTGAAGACGATCCAACCTTTACCATCCGCACTCTAGGTCGCAGGTCCTACAAGATGTGCACACCCCCTATAGTACCTTTAAAATATAAAGTAGGAAGCCATGAAGTGTCCCATGGAGCCCGCGGCATACCATGAGCTGAAATAAAGCATAGCAAGGCAACAAGTGCCAAAGTTCCAATATGGCCATATCATATCCACTTCTAATTTCATTATTACATTCCATATTCATCTTATCACTTAATAGATTAATCATGGGCATATTATACACAAGTGCATAACATAGCACATCATATCAGCCTAACAATCATAATAAGAGTTCATGTAATGATCATAAAGCATAACATAGAATAGCAACACTTTTGGCCATATTAAACACCATTAACCATTTCCACTTGATAATTTACACAACCATAGTTCTTATCTTGAAACCAAGTCATATTCATCCAATCAACCAACAACCAATTTGGTTATAATATTAACTCCTTAACCATATTAGTTTCAAAACTTAAACAACCATAGTTCATGCATTATAACATAGTCAAGTTTACCTTAATAACTTCTAACCAACTCAACCATAATAGCTAACCTCTAAACCAGATTAGTATGGTAGTCTAATTAGCTATATTTTATGTCTATTAATTGTAGTTTTACAACCAGGAACATAGCCAACAAACCATCAATCCATTCGGCCCTAAAGACCTAAAACCCTAGGTTAATTCTAACCATGACTTCTACTTTGATTAAGCCATAAAATTACCTTACATGTTCATATCAGTTTCTAGCTTAATAAACATGATTAAAACCTTCCAAAATACTCCTCTTATATTTGGCTATATAGGATAGGTTCCTAGGATAATTTTCCTTCCTTAAAGCATATTTCTAACTCCATGATTTTATGCTCTAAAATAGCTACGAATTTAAATGGTTTTTATAGGAATACTAATCCTTGAAAATACATAGGTTTGGGAAGGGATGGTAGTCTTGAAGTTACCTTAAGAATTGGTGAAGAAACCTTCCTAATAACAGTGGAAAACCTTGCTAGGAACTAGGGCACCCTTGGACCACCTTGGAGAACCCAACATGGACATGGACATGGAAATGAAGTATGCTCTCTTGATTCCTTCCTCTTGGTTTCGGCCATGGATGACTATGAGTGGATGAAGATCACACTAAGGACAACCTTACCTTGAAACTAGGGCAATAATGGAACTCCTCTTCCTTTCCTTCTCGGCTAAGACTACAATCTTATATAGGTTTCCTTATTTGCTGTCTTCTAATGGTTACAAGAGGTTTAGGTTATGAATAGATGGTTTGAATGAAGCAAAGGTTTCTCCTCCCTCTCTTACGCTCTTGTCCAGATTGAAGAACACCAATGTACGCTTCCTTTCTCTTCTTTCTTCCTTAATGGAGCTAAGAATGTACGAGTGGGATGATAGTAATGGGTGTGGCCGATGGCTTTTTATAGGCAAGGAGTTAGTTTGGATAGTTTCTTCTTATGGTGGTAATGTCCTAAGTGATGACACCTTGTTCTCCACTTGCTAGCTTCCTATTGGTTCTAACTATGGCTTGACATAAGAATGACAACTCAAGGCTGACTAAGGGGCGGCAGCCTTATCTCTCTTTGGCTGGCTTGATTCCCATTGGAACAATAAGCTAACTTAAGGCTTAAAATACTTAAGATGGAAGAAAGGAAGGTATGATTGTCCTTCAGCCAAAAACGCCACCACTGAGGTGTTGCCACCTCCTACTAGCTTGTTTAGGTGTAAGACTCCTATCGGTCTTAGCGTTTGGCAACCTAACTTGACACCTCGTGCTTAATATGTCCGACTTGCTTGCTAGCTTGTCACCTTGTGCTTATAACGTCCTACTTGCTAACTTGCTTGCTAAGTCATCTACTTGTGTGCTTACTACACTTACTAGCAACTGCATCACCTACTAGCTTGGTTTTCTCAATGCTAGTGGAGCATTCTATCCTAATACTTCCAAAAGAGTACTTTAAGGAATGAACAAGCTAGGAACTCTCTTTATATGTCCAAATTTTGTTCAACCACTCTTAGGAGGGTATTTTCAAGACAAAGGAACCAAAATAGGACAAGACAAGTCTTAGAGATAATTGTTGGTATTATTGTGTACTTATGTTCATATTAGGATTTAAAGATGCTTTATTGCTCATTAGGACTTAATTAGCAAAGTAAATTGTTCCTTAGAAACTTGGGGTATTTCAACAAGGCTCTCAATAATGTGGGAAAATATTTTCATACACAGAACAAATAAATAAAGAGACAACGAGTCTCCTTGTCTATTCCCTTTATCTGAATGAACAAACCCTTTTCTTAAATTTGACTTTGACAACGTTCTCGGTTTCTACTGTCTTGCAAAATGGGCTGGTTTAAGAGCCATTTTTTTTCATAAATGGATGATCAAATAAGTCATTTGTTGTAATAAGTTTCAACATTAATGATCAGGCTTTCTTCGTCACCTATATTTTTGTTGAATATTTGATAGTATTTTTATGCTCCCTCTTATTCAAATTATTATTAGTTTTAGGGTGAGAGTTATGTTCAAATTATAAATCGTGTAAACTAAAATTTTAAATTCTTTTATAAAAAGTGTGAAAAAGTCTAAAATGTCTTATAATTTGAATAGATAGTATTAGCATTTTTAGGTGAGTCATGCATTCTCCTCTAATAATGTAACAATTCATATGGGTAATTGTCCAGACCTAGCTCTCAAGCCATTCGGGCTTGAAAACTAGCCCCCTTAAGCCTTTGTCCTCACTTGGGCATAAAAGTTGAAGGTCTTTTTGTTATATTCAACCCATATGTATCCTTATATACCACTCATATTACTATTCATATCCCGATGAGGGATAATGGTATTACATACTTCCCAACTCAAAGAATGCAATGTCCTTGTTACAGGCCTAACATCCAATTCCCATGGACTTCCTCGGTAGGTGTCGGGCATCCTATCCTAACACAGTCTCGAGTCAGCTCTATTACCATTTATAACACTTCATATGGGTAACTATCCAATAACCTAGGTCACAAGCCATCTAGGCTTGAAAACTTGCCACCTTAAGCCCTTTGTCCTCACCTGGGCCTAAAAATGAAAGGTCTTGTTGTTGTAGTCAACCCATATGTATCCTTATATAGTTATATAGCACTCACATTATTACTCGTATCCCGATGTGGGATAGGGGTATTACAAATAACATACTCCCACATATAAAACAAGCTAAAAAAGTAGCCACTATAAATGCTGAGGCGAACAGAGCCCGATAAATCATTTGTTTGCATCTATTCATTCATTGGACTAAGTCACATGTTTCACTTTAGGTTTGTTAGTTTTATTAACCAAAATACCAATGTTGTAGATGACATCCATTTTACATATTGCAAAATGGGCCCTTGATGGTTTATCCATTTTACAGACGCAAATCTTTTCTTTGTTTATACATTGGTTTGTTGTAACTGTGTTGGTCTGGGTGAGCATTCAGTTAATTAGGTTATCCAAAATTAAATTAACTACAAAAAACAGTTTTGAGTTATTTTGGTTGCAATCCAATTAACTATACTTTTGTCTTAAATGTGAATTAACCAACAACCAATTTTTTGTAGACACTAAACCTTAAACCAAATTTTGTGAAATGTGTTTTCGGTTAACCAAGATAGGTGATGCTACTTTTATAATAAAAAATGTAACACCCCATATGGGCAATTGTCCAAAAACCTAGCTCTCAAGCTATTCGGGCTGAAAACTAGCTCCTTTAAGCCTTTTGTTGCCACCTGTGCTTAAAAGTGGAAGGTCTTATTGTTGTAGTAAACCCATATGTATCCTTATAAACCACCCACTATAATACTCACATCCTGTGGAGGGTGATTCTTCGGTATGAAGGGGGTCTATCTAAATATGGTCTGACTGAAAAGTTGAGACCCTAGAATCTGCCATTCTGTGGAGGGTGAAAACCCGTTAATCTAGCAGCCCTCAAATACCTACTTTAATCGTCCGTCTTTCCCAGAAAGCTTAAGGGGAGTGCCAATGAACACTACACCCGCTCTCAATGGGCCCCACACGGACTTATGCCCTAAGGGCGGAATCGACTAGAGTCGCCACCTAGTTTGACCTAAGGAACTAGGAAGGAAAGGGAATGAGGGTTCTAAGAACCGTTAATTGACTCTGAGATTATTGTCTATGGATGGGACTTATCTGATCATACTAGAGATTCTGTGTGGGTTCACACTGGGTTACACCCTTTGGAAGTGGCAACGGCCACGACTTCAGATTGGTGCCCGAGGAAATCTCGGTCTCCAATTGTCGGGATTACCTTCTTTCAAAACTTTATTAAAGAGATTCATTTAAAAGCCAATGATAGGATTAGGATGAGAAGAGAAAGAGAGAGAGAGAGAGAGAGTGGATGAGGCAAGCTTTTCTGTCAAGCTAGTGCCAAGAGGAAGAATTGGTGAATTCGAATGAGTATAGAATGAAGATTTAGGAAAAGTCTGATGGTTTGAAATTTGTGGGAGGCGAAGAAGGTTTGAGAGTTTTGAGAGGTATGAAGCACACCTTAGAGGGGGAAAGGGGTTTTTTGTTTGGAATGGGGTCGCACCCTAAATGGGCTGCCTACGTACTCAACTCCCTGTTGAGATCAGGCCTTACGTAGTTCACAGTCTTTTGGGATTTGGGAGTTTTAGGGGTTTTGAAGGAATTGGGGTTTTTACCTTTTGGGTATTTGAAGGATTAAAGGGGTTTTGTGGTCATTTTGTGGGGGTTTGATGGATTGTCGAGTTTGTTTTGGAGTTTGAGGTGCTTGACTTTGTGAGATATTTGAAATCTTAAAATGATGACGTCTGTGAGACGCTCGGGTCTGTGAGAGATTTGAGGCTTGAAAAGATTATCAAATTTCAAGGGGTTCAACTTTTTGAGGAGTTGAGGGTTTTTGAGGTGTTTGAATTTGATGAGTCTATTGAACTGTTGAGACTTTCAAATCCATTGAGCTGTTGAGACCTTTGAGTCTATTGAGCTGTTGAGGCGTTCAAGTTTGTGGAGCTGCTAAGACGTTCGAGTCTGTTGAGTTGCTGAGACGTTCGAGTCTGTGGAGCTGCTGAGACGTTCAAGTCTGTTGAGCTGTTGAGACGTTCGAGTCTGTTGAGCTGTTGAGACGTTCGAGTCTGTTGAGCTGTTGAGACTTTTAGAGATTCGAGATGCTTGAGTTCAAAAGAGTTTGGAGTTTCAAGGAGTTTAAGATTTATGATGTTTGGAATTATTTGGGATAGAAATGAAGTTGAATTGAATTAGGAATGAAGAGAATTTTGAATTGAGTTGGATTGAAATTGATTTGATTCTGGATCGGAATTGGATTGAATTTGATTAGATTGGATTGAAATTGAAATTGAATTTGAATTTGATTCGGAATTGAAATTGAAGTTGAATTGGATTTGAAACTAAATCGGGATCGAATTGAGGTAATGGGCCAGATATGGGCCTTGAAATGAGGGCCAGATTTGGGCCAGGTTTAGGCCTTGAGATTGGGCCAGGTTTGGGCCTTGAAATATGGGCCGAATTAGGCCTTTAAAATCGGACTGGGTTAGGCCGTATGAATGAGCTGGGTTTGGGGCTTAGAATTGGGCTTGATTTGGCCTTCGAAATTGAAGTTGGAAGATGATTTGAATCTATGAGACAATTGGAGTTTGGAAGGAGTTTGAAGTTTGATCTTAGTACTTTTGGAAGCATTTCAAATGCTTTGTGAGGTTGAAGTGTGTCTAATGAGTGTATGAAGAGTATTTAATGTTGACACGTTGTAGACACCAAAAATTCTCACCCATTTTTATTTTGAAACAATAAATACGAAAATAAGCGCTTCTAGAAATAAGGTGGTCATCCCCGTTTTCAATCGAAGGGGAATCTCTTTCTCCCGACATTTAAACTTCACATTCCTAGGGAAAAGGAGCATGAGCCTTTGCAATCCGTTTTAACCAACTTCATTTTGTACACTTATTTTGCAGCTTTCGTTTTAAAATATTTCATTGTTTTATTATTACCTTGTATTATTTCGTGTACTTGATCGGTTCATACTTTTGTCATTATTTATTACTTCCTTTTGACTATCTCCGTTTTATCGTCACTATTTTTATTGTTATTTCGTGTGTCCCTCTTATTACCATCATTTTCCATTTATCTTCAATGTTTTATCTTCATTACGAGCATTAATTTTCATTATTTCATGTACATGTGCTATTCTTTTATTCATATCTCATTAGGTTTTGAATCTTATTTTCAATTGTATTCCATACTTTCATGTCATTAGATTAGTCATCTCTTTTTATCGTATATACTTTCTTTTGGATTCATCGTGTTTTCAGAATAGTTATCCGGTTGAATTTAGAGCTCTTATATTTTTCCTCTCATGTGTATACTGAAATTCAGTCCAACGTAACTGGTTAAGACCCTTACTGTACAACCCATCGGTCTATGGTTCGATTCCTAGTGCGAACGAAAGACATTTCCCTTGTTTTGCCCCGGCTCGTAACATAACACTTGCCTTATTTCCTCGCGTCTGTATATCGAATGCGGTTATAGCTCGGTTGGTCAGGGTATTCGGGGAGGAAGCTGATGGTACCGAGTTCGAGTCTGGGTGGGAGCATCCCTTGCCTTTATTTTTGTTTGCCACATGCATAAACCAGGCCCAGCCCCTTCTCAATTGGACCCGTTTTTTTCTACTCCAAGACCTTAGAAAAGCCCACGTTTACAAAAGAAGCCCTAGATCAACGTCTGGTGGCATCTCCCCATTATAAAAAACATTCTCAAAAACCCTGCTGTGGAGAGATCATCCGAATCAGACACAGATCCCCAGCATTCTTATTTGAAGGAATAGAAACTTCGTGCATCCTTTCTGTCTTTTTTTATTTCTCTTGAACTCGACCCAAAGAGTGTCTCTTCACCGCCCTCGTTCACCGGGAAACTCATCCTCCTTCCTAAACTCCTCTTCCGTCAACACTCCGTTCCACCGGAAAACTCGAGCGCAGTTAATCTCCCCGTTGTCGACAGCGTAAGTCGGTTTCGTCACCCTTACATTCAAACCTTTTCCCGATTTCAACCGTTTTCACTTCAGTTCTTCCCGTCGCGATTTTCCAAAGCACATTTTTGCCCAAAGGCTCAAATCGATGACGGTGGATGTTTGTGGTTCAGTCGAGAAATCGTTTCCGGCGTAAAACCCATTTCCGTCTCCTCCTGCTCCCTCCTTCCGTTTCCTTCGAAAAAACAGAAGCGGACCTCGAATCCTCAGTTTCGCAGGTCCGTGGGTTTCAGATTTCTAAGGGCAGCGGGACTATGTTTACTGATTCATACTTACTAAGTCCTTAAGCTTCCTACACTTACACGGGACTCCTCTATGTCCCGCTGCCCTTGGAATAATACAACATGCTAAGGACTTAGTAAGTATGAAAATAAGTAAGTAATGTGTAAGTGTAGGAAGCTTAAGGACTTAGTAAGTATGAATCAGTAAACATAGTAAGAGCAATTGAATTAAGTAGTAATAGTTAGATTAATCGTTTGAATGTATGTATATCATAGGATTTGAATTGTGAATACCGGAGGAACATTGGGATACAAGTACAACGGTGAAAGGTATGATTTCTTCATGCCCTGTATCCTAATCTGGTTACCCCGATTTGTGTGCTTATTTGACCACCTATATAAGATAAATGCATGAATCGGATTATATTGCACGTACTTGTGCTTGTTTACATTGTTCTTGATATTTGTCTTGAACAATAGTTTGTATAATTCATGAAACATATGAATGATGATGAAGTGTATCGTACTTGTAGTGTACTTGTATAGTAATGTATTTGTATGTATGTGTATATTGGTATTGTATTATTGTGGCTTGGATGTTGACTTGTGCTAATTCCTAACTATCTAACTCCTAACTTAAGTGAGTAAATTGGAATGAGTACAAGTCCGATATAGCTTCGGCCACGCGTGAGGATGCGGAGTCACAAGAGGTTGGCTGCAATTCCTGACTCTTAAACTGGTCTGCGGCCCAAATCCCTTAAATGGGTAGCATCCCGGATTAGTGAGTCAAGTAAATCCCGGAGGCGGGACGGTGTAGTCCCCAGGGCCGGAGGTCCCGACGACTTAACTTGAGTAAGAGTAAGAGTAAGTATGGATCCGTAAGTAGTATGAGTATGAGTATGTATGTGTATGAAGTAACGAGTAAAAGAGTAATCTCCACCCGATTAACCCGGGTGGACCAATGAAGCTAACAAGTATTGTATATTGTGTATGTAATGAGTATGTGGATTCAGGAAAAGGTAAGCACGTATGGAATGATTTATGTTGTACTCTTGTATGTAATGAAGTGTATGTATGTGTGTATGCCTTGCGTAATGTATTGTAATAATATGTATAAAGCATGTATGCATGTATGTGTGAATGAAATCAACCGCATGTATACGACCAAGTGGTCGGCGTACCCTCACTAGTACGCGGGTATCGGTTATCATGCTCGGCGAAAGCTGACCCCTTCGGGGGACATTTTTTAGTGTGCAGGTACCCGAAGCGAACGTGGTCAAGGAAGAGGCCGGAGGCACACCCTTGTAATTAAGAGTAAGTAGTTGTGAGGAACGGTAGTAGTAGACTCATAGTGAGTACGTATGAACTTGAAGAGGTAGTATATCTGTATAAGGATCTTAGTAAACTCGGTATGTGGATTATATTGTATGGTACTTGAAGTATTGTATCGAATGGAAGAATGTAGCGTGTATTGGTGTATGAAATATATATGGTAGATATGTAATACTCAGGATTCCGGTCCATCAGACCGATGCTGTATGTAGAATCAGTAGCCTTGTTAGTCACGTGGGTGACTAACGGCATTGTATCACCCATCGTATGTAAATATTATCCGCTGCGTGTATCTGATGAGTAAGGAGATTGGACGTTAATGGTTGTATTAATGGTAGGGGTGTTACAAAAAGTGGTATCAGAGCGAAGTATCGCTCTGATGACTGGAAATACCGAGTTTAGGAATACCGAGTTAGGAATTAGAAGCTTAGGGCTAAGGGCTGAGTGTTAGCATTAGAGATATGCTAGTTAGGAATCTACGCGGTGATACCGGTATACCCTACAATACCAGACCCGCCCTCCACTAACCCTATTGTATAACTTGGGAAACTGACGCCTAGCGGAGAAGAAAAGCCTTCTCCTACTCGGGAAAAACCCGATCTGGCAGTGGTGAAGCAATCACACAGTAAACAAGAACCGGCACGTGGTAGATTCCAGGAATTGGAAGACCCGGAGATGGATCCCGGTTGAACAGCAACACCCGCACTTAATAGCGGTAGGATGAACACTCCAACCACGAGGAGGCTACAACTTACAACAGCATGGGGCGACGTGCTTAGCAGTCGCGAAACCTAGCTAGTCAACCAACAGCAGGACAGAAGCACTAACCGTGCAACGGAATGAAAAGGGGAGCAGTAATGGAACCCGAGACACGAGTCTACGGGATAGTGACACTTGAATAATACCACCAACGGTGTGCTAGCTGACTAAGGACATAGTCGGAAGCGGTTAACTCCAAACTACGATGCCATCAAGGTTGCAACACCTGGCCAACATAGCTCAGACAACTACAAGAACAACCATGAGATATGAACCAATAGGACTACAAGCGTAGTGCCTAAACAAGGAAGGCTCAGCAACCACCACAAATGTGTGGGAACGAGCCACAAGGAGCGACACTAAACCAAATAGAACGGGAACCTCCAAGAAGTGGAGGAGTACCCAGATCTACGACAACCATGTCTAGACAATCAAGAAGCTACCTAAAGGAGCGAGTATATCAGTTATAGATCAATAAGATCGAGGGAAGCGCCAAAAGACTAACAAACACAAATGGAAACCCTACCAAGATTGGTATAAGATTACCCAAAAACCACCAGTACCACGCACTTGCCACGGCAAGTGCAGTAAAGACAGAGATATGTAAGGGAACACTAACACGTCACAAGTACATAGTAATGTACGGTGACAGTGACAGAACGAAACAACCACAGGATCAAACATCCTAAAACTGAAGGAATGGAACCTTGGGAAGGCTTAACGGCCCGACCACTGTACTTAGAATATACCAGTCAGCGAGAAGCTAGACTTGGCCAAGACCCCAAGAATGGCTATGCCATGAGAGACTTCTTTAACACCGAACCACTGTTTTAAAACCCAAAATTTTTTTCAAAACCTCAAACCCCTTTTAAAAAACCTTGGATTTTAAAACCAGACCAACAGCGTTACAGTGAGTATCATAGAATGATACAAGAGGAGTTGACAATAGAATACTTCACCTAGGCGTGTGACGAACACTACAAGGTACCCAATTACGGGATGTGGGACAACCGCACTCCGAAGGAGCTTGCGGGCCCGACACGTAGTCGGGTAAGTGGTAACGTATCAGCATGGTACCCCACGTATGTATACATGTAGTGTACGACACACGGGAAGTAGTCAGCTCCGTTCTACGGACCATCAGTGAGTTCAAACCAGAACAGCTGGACACCTCAGACGATCAAGTATCAAGAGACGCAGAGAATCCATCTGAAGATGAGGAATAAGAACTAGGAAGTGCAAAAAGCACAGACTAGTAAATATAGACATTGGACATGTCTCGAGGACGCCAAACAAATACGTGATAGCTGGAAGGGATACCCAGCCTAAACACAGTAAGGCAGTTGCCTAACTTGAACACCACAATGCTTAGCAAACGGGACAGAATCCCAAGAGCGATCACTAAATTACCACTAAATATAATCCATCATCGGAGAGGATATATAAACCTAGATCAAGCACTAGGAGCAAGCGTAAACAGTCTACCCAAGGACGGGAGACGTCATGACCCAAAAAGGGGATAACTCAAGAACGATACCACAAGATGGTACAACGGACAACATATCATGACCATTAGCCGGAAGTAACGGCATAATTTAACAACACCCAGGAGCGATCCTTGAAGGGTGTCTGCGTTGGCAACAGTTGAACGAGCGTAATGATAGGAGCACGGGAGCTAAAACGGACACTCGGTTAGGACACCGAAGGGATTTCACTTTACAGGAAATGCCCTAAGATATTGAGAGACACCTATCAACATCAGATTACCTAAAGGGTCTCCTATGAACGGAAGCGTGATGTCACGACTTACCATGGAGCCAATAATACCTCCAACCTATGACGGTATACAAGGAGTGGAAACATGTATAAACAGCTTGCAAAGAGCATAGCTTGCAGCAATACGACTCAGAAGTTGTAAACCAAATACGTTATATAAACTTAAACGGTTGCAAAACCGGCACCAATTGTTAACAAGACTTGTAAGAAATATCGCCTCATACGACAAGAAATCAACAACTGGACCATAAATCCAACCCAACATCCTGAGTGGCTTGTAGTAATGGCCACCTCAGTGTCACTGTCACTAGAGCACCAGTCTAGTATACAGTTGACGGAGTTAAATACCCCTCATGCCTTCTGTAGCAATTGTACACAGAGGCATAAGAATCATGATAATGCCGACATTGGCCTAGTCCACACTTGGACACTACGAGAACCCAAGGGAAAGTACCCCTCGTTAACCGAAGACCACCAAGGTGGTGAAGATGTGAATCCTTAGAAAGGTTTCCATCTATTATAACAGTAAAGCCTACGCATATAGATATTGCCAAGAGGCGATGGGATCAGGAAATGAGATTTCCAAACCATTACGACTTAAGGGAGTAAGTATACTCCTCATGCACCCAAGCATGAGGTGAACCATTACATAAATACTCAATATAATAACCTTGTCATGAGACCTATGAGTGGAGACAACCCCTCAACAAGAACTTTCATTATCAATGACAGAGTAAACTACACAGCTAGAGCCTATCATTAGTGCCCAGCACTGGAAAGACAGTAATTGTCAAAACAATCAATGTGAATACACATTGAAAACCACGAATGACCAGCGCTCAAGAGAGCTTGTAACCCGATAAATTACTTCATCCGTTATCAACCAAGATACTTGGTAAATTATATCATAAATGATGATAAAATGTGAGGTAAGCTAACCTACACATGAAACCTAAATTGAAATAAAACATCCCCACAATGGGAAGATAATAATATTGCGGTATGCTACGACAACCGTCATACACGAACAGGGGAAACCCTCAGTGTACACACCATAAGGAAATGGTGCCAATGACCATGGCAATGAGTAAAGAGAAACTATCACAGTAACAGAAACAGTAAAGACAATGTTGTACAGTGAGTAAGAACACGGTGCGCAACAAGCGACCGCTATGAGGGAGTAGTGAGCAATAACACGGAGTATAAGTATGAAATGACAGACAGAAATATTCCTTCCTATCACATAAGTGACTTACTGTCAAGCGTTTACGCCTCTGCACTCTGTATGACTGAGTGTTTTGGTATTGCACTTGTGCAGCTAATGATCTAATGGGATGGCTTGGGATATGGAGAATGTAAACCGTAGTAAACCTTTCTTTTCACCAACAAACACGGCACTAGCCAGTTCAGCAAGCTTAGCAACAAACCGTGCGGCCTAAGGCCAAAGAAGCACGAAGAGTGTACAATACACTAACAATCACAAAGTGTGAATTCCAATGGAATGAGGAGTGAAAAGAGACTTGAGAAAGTCACTAGGACCGACGCATAGAAATGCAAGGTCATACAAGTAAAGAACACTTGTACTGAACCAGGGAAACTGGTAGAATTCAGAAGCTAGTGGCACCGGAGGAAGCACTACAACTAAGTAGTGACTTAACCTCGCCCGACAATAAGTCGGAGGAGCTTAACGAATAATCGTAGAAGCACGAATAGCATGTGCAGAAGATTACCAGAGAGCTGGTTATAAACCTTAAACTCATTGAGTTCAAACACGGTAAAAGAATACCGCATTTGTTTAATAAACCTTATGCCCATAATAGACGGATAAAAAGGTGATGCATAGTACATTAAGGATAGCACGAAGGGTAAATAACCCGAGTTATCAGGGTCGCGCAGCAGAAGCTAGTGGGCCCCAGCTAGTAAGTATAGCAAAATGGCTATTAATGCCTCGAAGCCTAATAGGCTAGAACCGAATTAATGATGAGTTAAATAAACTCATATAGAAATCCTTGGTGCAAAGACTAAACCATTGGTATGGTTGAGACCTTTGACCAGAGTTTATTGTATAATGTACCATAGTGAAGCTAAACGCTTCAGATTGCCCAAATTGATTAAACCAATGTTTAATAATAATAACACATGGTAGATTACGTGGGCGTAATCCCTTTTAAGGGGGGTAGAGCGAAAACCGCTTAATGCAAGTTTTATAGATAAAACACATAATACTATAATGTGCATAGCACAAATGAGAAATTATTCGATGAGTGGTACCTACGTTATATAAACATACGTATTCATTCATATTGAATTGTGGTAACTAAGCATTAGACATGCAAATACCATAGGGTGAATATACCCATCTTGTAACACCAGCGTAAGAGTAGTAGAAAAAGGAAAGTAATGAGTAGTGGACGGAGCTCCACAAGTATTGTAACCTTTGAAGAAGTAGTACAAAATGAATGAGGATAGTAGATGAATGAAGTTTATGAGTAGTGGAATCGTAAGTAAAATATGTGAAACAATTGAAGCCAACTAAATCTTATAAAGGTAGTATTCCTTAGTTAGAATATAGGATATGATGGTGAGTAATGGATGAAAGTAGTGAGGGTTGAGGAAATGGGCACCAGGATTGAACCATGGAGTAAAGCAATGGGGAAATAGAGTGAGGATGATTGATGGACTGATTCCATCCTTTGGAGATGTATGAATGACTAGGAAGAGTAAAAAGATAAAACATGAAAATAATTGAATTTTTGCTTGTTTGAAACTGATGTGGGAAGTCGAACTTGATCCTGATCAGATCAAGGGAAACCGAACACAAATTGGGGTGGAAAGATAGTTCAACACTGATACTGATCACATCAGGGTCGAACGATTCTTGAAGCTCCCCTTAAGTGGTCACAAAAATCACACATAGGATAGAAGTAAGGTATATATATTGGACTTGGGAGTTATGTGTTTTAGAAAATTTTCAATCGGTAGTAGTGAAGTATTTCTCTTAGATTGAAGGTTATGGATGTGTTAGAAGCGTATACCGGAGAAGGTAGTAGTGTAGCATGTTGTATTATTCCAAGGGCAGCGGGACATAGAGGAGTCCCGTGTCTAGATGACCTGAGTGCCTGCGGGATTGTATGTGTATTGCATTGCTTTGGGGATAGCTTTGCACCGTATGTATGTATGAACTTGGTAATGAGGAACCAGATAGTTGGTAGTAGTGCGGATTGGAGTAACTATTGTATATTGGTATAGTATGGTATGTAGGAACCTTGAGGGATGGATTTGGGAATCGTAAGGAGGAAGGATGTATGACTTTGGCACTAGACAAGTATAAAGGAGTAAGTACAGTAATCCTATAACCTCGAACAACTTTGAGGACAAAGTTCTTAAGGGGGGTAGATTGAAATACCCCGAACTTAAATATAGGGATTTAAATTAACTTAATACGTATTTAAGGGCCTAATGGTACCTAATTAATAATTGTAAGGAAAAATAAATCCAAAAGAAATAAAGAAACACTTTAAAGCAAAAGCGAAAAACGCTAAATAAGCGTTAAATAACCATAGGAGGTATGAGACCTCGGTTAGCGTATTATAAGGATTCTAAAGGCTTAATTGAGTCTAAATAAATATTAGGGAACAACTCCCGAAGAAAACGGATCCTTAAAACGGATTAAAACCACTAACGAACCTTAAAGCACGTTTTTCGAGGTAACCGGGAAAACGTGTCTTTAAACGGGTCAAATAGACTCGTAACAATTTTGGTCAACTAAATAATCATTAATATATTAGTGAAGCTTTGGGACCAATAAAATCAATAAAACGAGAGATTAGTAAAAACTGTCAAAAACGGGAAGTTGTGGGGTAGAAATATAAATAGACCAAACTTATGTGTCCATTTTGAAAATAAAAAGTAAAAGTGAATATGTGTGTGTTGGTGTGTCCGATTTTGGACCCTCCTCTCACACTCCTCACACTCTCCTTATTTACTAAACAACAAAAACAATAAAGTAAAAACACCCCCCTTACTTTATTACTCTCACACTCACACATATTCTCTCTCCTATCTCATTTCCTCTCACTCACGTAAATCCCCCACCCTCACACTCTCTTTTCTTCTTCTTCAACCTCCAACCGATGGCCATGGAAGAATAAGGAAAACAACACAAACCTCTACTTCTCTCCTTTATAACTCTCTCCAAACTTTTCCAAAAATTGTAAAAATACCACCATTGTAATCCTCTCATCAAGAGCTACATTTCCATCTTTCCAAAATTCAAAAACAAGCACTTTCGATTTTATGGGTATACCCCATTTGGAGTTTCAACACCACCATTAGAAGGCCCTCCTTCTCCTTGTTCTTCTAAGGTAAAAATATTTCGAAAACTCCATCTTTTTCTAGCCTTTAAGGGCAAAACGAAATTTGAAGCTTAACTCTTGCTTGCTCTTTTATACCCAGCCGATTTTGGCATGTTGGTGGTGTGAGAAACCTTGTTCTTGAGCTATCCCAAATAGCTCTTGTGCTCTTGGAAGGTAATAAATTTTCTAAACCCTAAAACCTAGATTGAAACTTGATTAATGGTTAGGGTTAGTCCTTAGTATTGAATGGTGTATATGAATGGTTGTAGTGCTAGTGGATTGAGAATTCAAAATCGGTAGAGAAAGAAGAAGGAAGAAGAGAAAGGAAAATCTAGAAGAAAAACAAGGTAAGAATGCTCTTTTGTGTAACTTGGTATATATGTATGTAACAGTTTTTGGAAGTTCGAAATGAGTAATGGAATGGTAATGTAGTAGTAGTGTAATGTGTAGGAGAATATAAGTATTTTGGAAGCTTTAAAAGATGTGAGAAACTTATTGAAAACAGATTGGGATTGAGTTGTTGAGTGCAGGAATTTTTAGTAGTGTTTTAGTATTGAAATTGTGTATGGGAGCTTGTATATTGTTGTTGTGTGAAACAGGTGAAATGAGTATTGAATTGTGAACAAGCAGATGTGGTGAGAGTGTATAAAATATAGGGGAGACGATGGCAAAATTTGCCTAGGATTATAACACTTAGTAAACTAGAAACTAGGTGGCTAATAGATGTTGTAACAGATCTTGATAGAGAAAGATAAAGGAGTAGGTTGGGAGAGATAGATAATGTATAGTGATGTACTTGGAACTCTAGGAATGACATTAGAAGAGGTGGTTAGAGAAGGGGAGAGTAAGTGTCAAAATCTGTAGCAAAGAGATATTAGATTGCATTGTAGAGCTAAGAAGAAATAGTGTGCAAGATTTGGTAAAGTGAATGTTGGACTTGAGTATAGATGGTACTATTGCTTGGAAATGAATTGGCTTGGTAAGAGGAGGTATTTGGGATGCTAGGAGTGACATTGGTAGAGGAAGTATTGGATGTTAGAAGTTGGAACAAAAATCTGTAGCATTGGAGGATGAAAAACTGTTGTAAGTGTGGAAAGGAAGTGATGAAATTGTGTAAGTGGATTGATGGATTTAGTAAAGCATTTGGTGGGTGAACTAAGGTGTATTAGGAGGTTTAAGTAGTGCTATAACATGGGGGATTAAGTGTAGGAACCATGGGGAAATGTTGGGTAAAAGAGGGGACTGAAAACAGAAATTAAAATGCAAATACTGGGCCGGACCGAACTTGCGACCGGACTTGCAAGTTCGGTCGAGCCCAGATTTACAAAGACGGGTGAGCTACTGGAATCGACCGAACTTGCGACCGGACTTGCAAGTTCGGTCGGACCAGAAATTTTCCCCCGTCTATAACCTACTGGAATCGACCGAACTTGCGACCGGACTTGCAAGTTCGGTCGGCCAGAAAATTTTCCGAGGATACCTACTGGAATCGACCGGACATGCAAGTTCGGTCGGTCCAGAAAAAATTTCCCGAGGATAGCTACTGGAATCGACCGAACTTGCGACCGGACTTGCAAGTTCGGTCGGGCCAGAAATTTCCGGTGTAGATAGCTACTGGAAGGGACCGGACTTGCAAGGTCGGTCGCAAGTCCGGTCCAGTCAAAAAAAAAAAAATTATTATTTCAATTAAATAATATATAATATATATATATATATATATATGTATACCCACATATATATATAAATGTACATGTATGAAGCATGCTAATAGTAAGTAAGAAAATAAAACTTAAGGTAATGAAAATAAGTAAGTAATGTGTAAGTGTAGGAAGCTTAAGGACTTAGTAAGTATGAATCAGTAAACATAGTAAGAGCAATTGAATTAAGTAGTAATAGTTAGATTAATCGTTTGAATGTATGTATATCATAGGATTTGAATTGTGAATACCGGAGGAACATTGGGATACAAGTACAACGGTGAAAGGTATGATTTCTTCATGCCCTGTATCCTAATCTGGTTACCCCGATTTGTGTGCTTATTTGACCACCTATATAAGATAAATGCATGAATCGGATTATATTGCACGTACTTGTGCTTGTTTACATTGTTCTTGATATTTGTCTTGAACAATAGTTTGTATAATTCATGAAACATATGAATGATGATGAAGTGTATCGTACTTGTAGTGTACTTGTATATAGTAATGTATTTGTATGTATGTGTATATTGGTATTGTATTATTGTGGCTTGGATGTTGACTTGTGCTAATTCCTAACTATCTAACTCCTAACTTAAGTGAGTAAATTGGAATGAGTACAAGTCCGATATAGCTTCGGCCACGCGTGAGGATGCGGAGTCACAAGAGGTTGGCTGCAATTCCTGACTCTTAAACTGGTCTGCGGCCCAAATCCCTTAAATGGGTAGCATCCCGGATTAGTGAGTCAAGTAAATCCCGGAGGCGGGACGGTGTAGTCCCCAGGGCCGGAGGTCCCGACGACTTAACTTGAGTAAGAGTAAGAGTAAGTAAGTATGGATCCGTAAGTAAGTATGAGTATGAGTATGTATGTGTATGAAGTAACGAGTAAAAGAGTAATCTCCACCCGATTAACCCGGGTGGACCAATGAAGCTAACAAGTATTGTATATTGTGTATGTAATGAGTATGTGGATTCGGAAAAGGTAAGCACGTATGGAATGATTTATGTTGTACTCTTGTATGTAATGAAGTGTATGTATGTGTGTATGCCTTGCGTAATGTATTGTAATAATATGTATAAAAGCATGTATGCATGTATGTGTGAATGAAATCAACCGCATGTATACGACCAAGTGGTCGGCGTACCCTCACTAGTACGCGGGGTATGCGGTTATCATGCTCGGCGAAAGCTGACCCCTTCGGGGGACATTTTTTAGTGTGCAGGTACCCGAAGCGAACGTGGTCAAGGAAGAGGCCGGAGGCACACCCTTGTAATTAAGAGTAAGTAGTTGTGAGGAACGGGTAGTAAGTAGACTCATAGTGAGTACGTATGAACTTTGAAGAGGTAGTATATCTGTATAAGGATCTTAGTAAACTCGGTATGTGGATTATATTGTATGGTACTTGAAGTATTGTATCGAATGGAAGAATGTAGCGTGTATTGGTGTATGAAATATATATGGTAGATATGTAATACTCGGGATTCCGGTCCATCAGACCGATGCTGTATGTAGAATCAGTAGCCTTGTTAGTCACGTGGGTGACTAACGGCATTGTATCACCCATCGTATGTAAATATTATCCGCTGCGTGTATCTGATGAGTAAGGAGATTGGACGTTAATGGTTGTATTAATGGTAGGGGTGTTACACCATCTTTCGAGCCTCGACACTTACATTAATTAAGTGTTGTGTTCGAGGGGGTACATAGGGTAATCCCTCGGGATTATCCGCCCTTTTATAACAAAAAATGATTTTTCGGTTTTAAAAACTTTAAGAGAGACAATTCTGAATAAACCAATCCAACATTTCCATTAGAGCTCTAGGACCCATAAACACTTCTCAATCCTCCTCTGAACCAACTTTAAGTCACATAGGACCTCTGATTCCTGAAGACTCCCAGAAACCTGAAACATCTTCAAAACCCGAATACATGCAAACTAAATATCCTCTTCCATACTCAACCATCCTTAAAACCCGAATTGCTCCTCAACACATTCAACATCCCCAAAACACCTCAAGAACCCGACCATTTCAAAATCCGAACTTCGCAAACACAAAAAAACTCCTCAAATCAGCAAAATGACCAAAATACCCCTCAGCTCTACAAAATGACCAAAATGCCCCCTAAGCTCTACAAAATGATCAAAACCTCCTTAACTCCAGCAAATGATCCAAACACCCCTCGACTCCAAAAATATAATAACCAAAGTACCCTTTTGCTCCTCAAAACTTCTAGTATCCTTTTAACCTCGTGAAAGTTGAAACAACCTCAAACCTCTCAGAAACAATCAAAATTTCTCCACATTCAAACCAACTTCACCGACCAATATCTCAAGACCAGCCTATTTCTCCAAACTCTTCGAAATCATCTGTTCTTCAGTCCGCACTCGATCCTATCCTTTGGCTTTAAATTGAATCTCTTTAATAAGGTTTTGAAAGAAGGCAATCCCGACAATTGGAGACCGAGGTTTCCTCGGGCACCAATCCAAAGTCGTGGTCGTTGCCATTTCTGAGGGGTGTAACCCAGTGCGAACCCAACATAGAATCTCTGCAAAATGACCAGATAAGTCCTATCCATTTGCAACAAATTCAGAGTCAACCATCGGTTCTTAGAACCCTTCTCCTCCCTTCCTAGTTCCTTAGGTCAAACTAGGTGGCGACTCTAGTCAATTCCACCTTATAGAGGCATAAGTTCGCGTGGGGCCCATTGAGAGCGGGTGTAGTGTTCACTTGCACTCTCCTTTATGCTTTCTGGGAAAGACGGACGATTTAGTAGGTATTTGAGGGCTGCCATGAATAACGGGTTTTCACCCTCCACAGAATGGCAATTTCTAGGATCTAGGCTTTTTAGTCAGAACCATTTAGATAGACCCCCCTCATACCGAAAAATCACCCTCCATAGAATGGTGACTCTGTTGGGGAAAACTTGAGTAAGTTTTTCTCAAACTCAAGGAAGACTGAACTCCATTCAAAATTGTCGGGACTTCCCTACTTCTTTCAAAACCTTCAAGAGATGCATTTCAAAGCCTTTAGGATTACTCTACTCCACATTTAGAGTGTGTATCTGACGAGGACAGATAGGATTTGTTAGATCCTCAACAAACACTACAACAATTGGGTTAATGACTAGCTCACGATTAGAAAGAGACACTTAGGTTTGAATGAAGCTAACTTCCCTTTAGGTTAATAAACAACCAATTGGAATCACCGCCTTCAAGACAAAACAGTTAGTAAATAGGGTTGTTTGTTCTTCTCTGTTTTATTTACTGCATTCATATTATTGTTGCTTGTTGCGGGGTGAGACGGTCACTGACCTACACCATTACCGCCTTTACATTTACAAGTTGTGAACGCATGGGTAGCTTAGGACATGCATTCCTCTATGTCACCCTTATTTCCACGAGTCACGGCATCCCAATCGGTACACGATTGATTTCCCATGAGTCGGGTCACTCATTGAGTGGTTAAGCCCGCGAGGCGAGACGGTCACCGACCTACGCCCTGAAGACTCATGATCCAAAACTATCCTCCATATCCGAGTCCAAACCAGCATATAGTGAACCATGAGCCTTTAGTGTCCAGCTGCCTAATCCGGTGTCTGGGACGGGTTTTATGGGTAGTCACCCCCTTGTATGCCGCCTGTCTGACCACCCTTCTGCCTTACCCTGAAGATTGCATGGGCTCAGTTCTCCATTGTTCCTCTGCACCACGGGTGTCTCTAAAGCCCAATGTCACGCTACACGTCCATAGAGGATCCCGTATTTACCGGATACCCATACATGGCACAACGTAGTCAGTGAATAATTTGGACTTTAGACACACCTGACCGTGCAGATGACGAGAGACCCGTTCCCATGCAGTACTTCCCCAAGTTTTCCAAAGTGAGTATGTTGTGATAATCACCGGCCGTGGCCCGTGTGGCTTTATGATGGATGTTGGTATAAGCCTGGAAGGTGATTATCCCAATCATTCACACTCAGCTCCACATAAAAAACCAGCCACGATTTAATTTGAGCAGTTTGCGTTGTGTGAAAAACCTTTTGTCAAACTCACTTGTTTACGCCTTCTAAAAAATGTTCAGAATTCTCATTTGAACAAAGTTGTTTCAATCAACAAGTATTTGGGAGCTCGTTGACGGCTTTTAAAGATCAAAGACTGTTTTCAAACCCTTTTCGAGATCAAAGACTGTTTTCGAACCCTTTTCGAAATCCCTTTTCAAGATCAAAGATTGTTTTCAAACCCTTTTTAAAATTGTTTTCCAAATCTAGTTTTCCGTTTCCAAAAACGAAGGTCGCACTAATATTGCTTAAGCTGCTTTCCCTTATTCTTGCTCACCACTTTCTTCCCCTTCTCTTTATTTGTTCAATTTTGCAGGATTAACCATGTTCAACCGACTTGTGCTAGTGCCCGGGGAAGAGAAGAAACGCAGAAGGGCACAACAGAAACCAAGGGATGAAACAGCATCTGGGAGTCAGAGTCAACTCTCGCCTTTTCAGCAAGAGCTAGTCAGAGAAAAGGAGTTTGGTCAAGAGCTTTTGAGCCGTTGCATAGAGATGAAGAATACATGTGAGCCACTCCTGACAAGCCTCGCTCGCTTATGTAAGGTCGATATAATCTGTGAAGCCTTGTTTGAATCTGTCACCTACTGGGATCCAGTTGATCACTTGTACCGCTTCTTCCGAGAGGAACTGATGATATTGCCGGCGGAGTTGGACACTTTCCTCAAGATAGAGCCACACCGGAGAATGCCGATGATCCCTACAGAGCGGACTAGAACTCCAAAATTCACAGCAGAGTTTTTAGAGGTAAGCCTAGAGGAGGTCGAGAACTTCGGGAATATGGGATTGATCTTACCAGAATTGTTGGAACGTTTTAGTCGACCTTACCACTCGCTTAAGACCAAGAGACGGGTATTGGACCTTTGCATCATGGGTGTGTTTTTGTTCCGGCAGAGAGACCTTAGAATGAATCCTCAGGTCATCTACTTACTACATGCATTCGAAGAGGGATTAAGTGTCGGATCAGTAGCAGCCGCCGAAATCGTTCGGGCCTTAGACCATTGGAAGGAGATGGGGACCGCCGAGACCTTCTTTGTGGGAAGCCCCCTGCTACTTCAAATTTGGCTTTTCGATCACTTGAACCTATTGCCAATAGCACCACATTACTCGGTAGTCAACATGGACACCCTTATGATGGCTAGAAAGCGAGAGCGTAAGCCGGAAGACGGTTGGAGAGCTCGTTTCCGTGACATACATCTGATTTTCAAGCGCTGGGTCATTAAGGATTGGGATGTCCAAGGGGGAGCAGTCCAATCGGCGGGAAACAGCGGACTAGTACTCATTGGCCTGGGCAAATTCATCACCATTTACCCACAGAGGGCGATGCGCCAATTCGGACGCGAGCTGACCATCCCGGGAGCCATCGAGTCAGGTTTCAGGAGCCATCAGTTTACCAACAGCGCGGTGAGGTATGTCGTCGAGGCTTATGCCAATGGCTTAAAATGGGATGTTTACGCTGATAGGGAAACTTGCTTGGACCTTAGTGACGGATACAAGAGTTGGCTCGACATGAGGATCAACCGGCAAGTCCGCTATCCCTACTCACTCATTCATCCGGTGATTGTGCAGAAACCTGGTGAGGCAATAGTCGAGAACTTACAGCCCCCCATGTCAGCCTGCCAGCAAAGGAAGAAGGAGAGGAGGAACTTGAAGAGGAAGCAAGCGCTGGGCTGACCCTTCCCGCCGATCCACTTACTTATCCTAGGTCTTAGACGTATCACCCCCTTTTGCTTCATTTTGGATGTAACTCCCCATCTTCCCCATTCGGATATGTAACGTCCTTTCGTATGTTTTGTTTGACAATATGTCTTTCCCCTCTTAATTTAGATGTAATCCCCTCTCCCCATTATGACGCTCGACTATGTAATGACTATTTATTCCTTCTTAACTAATGTTATGTTTCCCCTATGAACTCGAATGTAATCCCTTATCTCCCCACTATATTGCAACGGCAGTTAAGTAATGATAGCACGACCTTTGTTTCAGGAAATGGAAATCGGCTTGTGCTCCTTTTTCGCTTTATCATTTTACAAAAGAATTTAATCGATAGAATACGTCGTTTCACAAAAATCGGGGACGACCTCCTTTTCTGCTTTAGCATTTTATGAAAAAGATTTACGCTCATACTGACATCTTCCACGCATTCCATATTCCCTGGTATAGCAGAAACCAACTAGAGCAGAGCAGAGTGTCAGGAGTTTTCTTCCAGTTTTACCAACATTACTCGACTGTGGAAAAGAGATTCCCGGGGAAGGCTGGCCAGTGACACCGCGACCGAAACCTCGTTAGAAACCATGGACCAAAACCTGATCAATCCCACCGCCCCAGAAGGTGTCCCGACAACCACAGCTATTGATGCGAATGCAAGTGCAGTTGTAGGAGCTAGCGGCGGTAGCTCACGTCTTCCTGATCCAAGTATTCTTGTTATACCCAAAATTTCAACCCCCCCCGGAGTAGTCTCAAAGGCATTCGTGTTACAAAGGGCAAAATGGTCAAAATGCACCAATGCAGGATTTTCCAGGGACATTCTAGGGATTTTCTATTTTTATATGACTTGTTCATCATCTCCAAACACTTCCGAATATCATAGTCATTATGAAAGGTATTTCATGATTTTCTGATAATATTTATTCTGGAAATTTAGCTTTTAATTCATATTATAAGCTAATTTCTTTAATAATTAACACATGAAATAGCCTCAAAATATAAATTAAAGGTTTCCAAAATTAAAATAAAATTGTCACATGGTTATCATGACTACATACAATCACAAACCTGAAATTATCTTATTTGGAACCTCAGCCCAAAATTTAAAAGAGAAATTCAATCATTTTTGCAATTTTCTCTCTCCTTTGGAAAATGCCGAAATCAAAACAAAATGTCATGAAATATTAATACAAGATATAGGATGATTTTTAGAGAATAATGTCGTTGGAATTTCGTTATTTCGACTTTCCAATAATAAGTTATGAATTATGGGAGATTCCAGATTGTGAGATTTTTATCTAATCGGTTATTTATCAAAATAACCCGATTCCAACTCTCAAAATTCTTAAATTTCATCCTTTATCTTCAGTTAAAATTTCATAATTTTTATCGGCCTGCAACATATTTTAAAAAATCAGATTCCCTTAGAGCACAAAATCAGGGTTTTAGATAAAAATCTTGTTCTATCAACATGGCCTTGCTCTTTCTATAAAAGGACCTTCCAAAAACGACCTAGGGCAGAGAAGAACACCTCCAAAGTCAGAGAACACAGCCACAAACCTTCTTCCCACGTTTTTACACTTCCAAGCCTCAAATCAATACCGAAACACTGCAGAAATCACCCCAAAATCACCAAAAACTCATCCTTTCTTCTCCTATTGAATTTCCAAGCACCAAAACATCACAAAAACAGAAGCAAACCATCTTTAATCATACAAGGAAGAAGAAGTCAGAAACTCAGGTCAAAGCTGAACCGGATCGGCTACCAACGACGCGTTCGAAGTTTCCCGACGTGAAGGAACAACCAAATCCCGAAGCCAAAACAGGTTAGAATTCGAATTCTTTAACTCCACTGATCACAATACACTTCTGGTTGAAATTCCTATTCGAACTGACTTTTTTTTTGCTTCTGAATTAAGGTTTGTTTGCGTTTATGTCCACTAACTTGTTCAATAAGTTTCGTCCTTAATTCGTAGTCAAATTGAAAACTTTTGATCACTAACATGTTTAGAATCTTTCAGGCTACGTACCCATAAATTTTGAGCCAAAAACACCGCCGGGAACAGCCTTAACGCCGCCGTCCGAGGTCGGTCCGCACCCACGGACGCTATGTCCGGGGTCCCGAACGCTCTGTCCGAAAGCCGGACGCCCCCGGACGGTGGCGGGATATTTTTATTTTCAAAAGTTAGGGTTTTATAAAACATGTCCGGGCCCACGGACGTCCTGTCCGTGGCCCCGGACTTTTTAAAATCTCGTTTCTGTTTAAATTTGACTTTTTTGTGTAATTAGGTTAATTGGGATCCGTGGGTTCGGACATTAGGTCCATAGCCACGGACGGAAACAAAATTTGACCTAATTCTGCCTCCAAAACCCTAGTTTAGGAATCTTTAATTTTATTTTAATTTTCTATCAAAAAATGCTAAAAAACACAAAAAAACAGAAGCTCGCGCACTTAGGTTAAAACAACTCGTAATAAGCCGTAATTAAACTAAGTAGAGGAAAAACGACTTCTAGGGGTAATGAAAGTAATTGAACCCTAATTAAGTCGAATATCAAGCCCCCGAACCCGAACTCTCCTTTCCTAATTTGATCTAGGTAAAAATTAGGTGGCGACTCATAATAGGTTCCAGTGAGCTAGTTTAGGTTTTAATAATTATTGTTTTATGACATAGTTATTAATCTTAGGTTATAAGTGGACCTAAAACCCGACTAGATCCCAATCAGTTTAATCAACATAGGATAGGGTTTAAAATCGAGGCTCACAGACTGGCGACTCTGCTGGGGACTAGATTCTTAATATTAACTTGTTTAATTTTAAGAAAGAGGGCTTAACTTGAAAATGTTTTTATGGCTTTATTACATTGTTTATTTACTTTTGTGCGTAATTTAAGTTTTTGTACCCTTGCATCATATGAGAGCGAGGGTCCACGCAAACCAATTTCACCCCGGGACCCGTTTGAGGGTCCCCTGTCAGGGACTCACACCTTCTAGGTGATGTGAATAAGTGGGGGAAAAGAGGAGGGTGTCGTCTAACCACACCCCCTTAATACCTGGGCTTTAGCCCCAAGCATTTTACTGGCAGTACCTTTACCTAGCCCATTGTTTGGTCAGTCAAAGACCCGACCGTAGACGCACACCTTCAGGTGATGTGAAAAAAGTGGGGAAGCCCAAAGAGAATAGCGTGCAAGCCCTATTCCTTTGTGGTGACCTGGGCCCATGCCCCAAGCACCTCTCCGGATCGATCCATACCCGGTTTGGTTTAAGCGTCTAGTAAAGACATGTTGAATTTGTGTGGGCCTTGTTTGTTTGTATGATCGGCCCACTGCCCAGCTTAGAAACTGATAGGAATTTCTCCTACATCAACCTAGCCTAACCCGAATTTACGGCTTTATTGTTTGCAGCCCAAAGGCCTTGTTTGGTTTGAATGAATTGTTTGTTCGGGCTTGGGCCTAAAAGTTTAGACTTAGGTGATTTCTTTCTTTCAGCCCAATTTGGGTCATCAATTTAGTTCAAGGCCCACGAAAAATAAATCCACCTAAAGCAATTCATGAAAATCCATTTGGCCTTTCCACTTCAAGGCTCATTCTAGTCTAAGAAAGACTTTCCACTTGGGCGTTGGCCCAAAGTCCTAGTTATAAGTATCATCTTGTAGGCTCAATCAGAATTACTCGACCCAAACAAGTTTTAAATACCAATTTATTAAGTACTCCTTCCCGGCCCAGAACTTCAGTCCGGTCCTCTTTTATTTTCTGACAGACGGCATTTTGGAACAGGTAAACTGTCATCACGAGCATGGAGGGAAAAGGCAGGCCAGATGGTGCAGAAGATAGGATGGCACAAATAGAGCTTAGGCTGGAAGCCATGACAAAAGATTTGGGAGACTTGAGAGACAAGATCAATTCTCAAGGTGTAGATTTGCATGTTCCAGGAAGGGCCACCGATGCTAGAACTGAACTTGAAGCCATGATGGCTGCCATGGAACGAAGACATAATTGTGTCAGGGATGCCATGGAATCCAACTATATTGCTGTAATTGAAGAATTGAAGGCAAAGGTTCTCTCCCTGGAGGCCGAACGTCAAGCTCAAGACGAACTAGCGGGCAGGCTTCTCAACTCTCTTCATGATCATACAGAAGCTGGCCCCATCTGGGCCCAGGGTTCACAGGGAAATGTCGAGGAACTTGTTGCAAAATTCCAGAAAGCTAGTAGGCAGCCGGAAGTGGTCAACCAGGCAGCAACTTGCATTCAAGGTTGCACCCGAAAACGGACTAGGCAGCATGAAGAAGGCGCCAGTGGGTGGTTAGGAGGACCAAGTTGGGACGTTAGAGCAGTAGAGTCACCACAGCAGAACTCTGATCTGAGACAATTTACTAATATCGGCCAGACACTAAGTCAAGCGCTTGAGGAACTTCGAAGGAGAAGTCTGCTACAGCCAAAGGCCCCGAAGGTAGGACTTGCTCGATTGGGGAAGGATCCGAACCAATTCTGTCGCTACCATCAACTTCCCGCTCATGACACTGACCATTGCAGGGCCTTGCAGCATAAGATCCAAGACTTTATTGACCAGGGATTTCAGTTCTCGAAGCGCGAGAACATTTTCAGAAGTTCCATGCCAGGACATCGCTAGGAGTTATCTTTATTTTGTTTTCCCTGTTTGTTCCCTTAGTCATTCGGTATAGTTTCCTTTTTCCTTAGTTAGCTTAGTTGGTCGTTGCTTTTCTTTTGAAATAGTTTAAACAATAAGGGATTTTGTTGTCACACTTGTCTGCTATTAATAAGAGAAATGTTCGTTTTGCTTTCATGAAAAGTCTGAATTAGTATTTATACATTCATTCTCGCATCTTTCAAAAAAAGGCACGCTGTCTCATGGAACCCACCTGCAAGTGTTATAAGGTAGAACCTTTGTTTCCACAAATTCCTTTGTACAAAGCCACCACTCTGCATACAAGCACCACTTTCCTCATATACATCCCATGTGTCTCACCACTCCACTTTCTCAACATTTCACCAAATACATAAAGCCAAAAAATTTGTTGTCACAAAGTCACCCATCACCCCTCCACAGAATCACCTCATCACCACTCACCATTACACACTCAACCACCCTCCACAAATGACCTGGGTATTCAAAAGGCTTGTCAAGAAACCCCACAGCAATACTGGGGGCAATCTGAGTTAAGGGACGTTAATGTTTATTTATTTTGTTTAAGTGTGCAAACAAGTCTCTGAGTGTACACTTCGCGAGAGTGCCTTGAGCGGTAAAACCAAGAGCGAAAGAGCGTGTCATTTTTACACGACTCTAGAGAGGTCACATTCCAAGGTGAGGTAAACGGCATGACTCCAACCGAAGGAGATAATTTGTAAATTTACGCTTAAACCTATGAAAATTAACAAAGAACGGATACACAACTATTAGGGATGACGAAGCACCTAGGTACAGCACCACACAGCCAAAAAGCTTGTGAACCCTGACATTAACCCTAGGCACCCCCATTGAGCTTTTTGTGTACATCCTCTTTTACAACACTACAAACTCCACAAACGAGCCAGCCAGTGATGAATAACCGACCTGGTGACCAAAGGAAGCAAGGAGCCCGACTTCCGAACAGCAACTTCACAAGTCTGAAGAAGCAAACTGTCACCAGCATGACGAAACGATCCGTAAATGGCCCCAAAGTGGCACAGGATCCAAATGAGCTAACATCAAAAAACAGCTCTCAGAGTTCAAAACCGGGAAACACAAGAACCCCGAAGGAAAAGAGATTCAAAGGAAGGCAAACCTGAAACGCCTCGAAGTAATCCAAAATCAGAAAAAAAAGAAGGTGCAACCTAAAAATCCAGAGTTCCAAGCTCATAACCGAAGTCATCACGAAGTAGCCGAACGACTTCAAGACAAAGAAAGCAAGGCCGGGAGAAGGTGCAAGTTGCAGCTTTGGTCACCCTTATAGCTCCACATATCCTAAACATTCCTCCATCATCCCTTTGTCTTTCATCACACCTCATAGCCACGTTATAAGCTTAAAAGACTTCCGACTTAGTAGTTGTGTATCCAATCACGTGAAAGTAACAGGTTGAACGCGTAAATCTAACAAATGTCAAATTCAGTGGTTGAGATGTCTTGACCAAAAGGAGGGCACGAGTGCAAACATCAAACACTTTGAGTGTAGGATAGAAGGCACACACCAAAAAAACCTTGACCTTGTGAGGATGAGATTTGTTCTTGCGCAATTAATCAAAGAAATACTGCGGGGCAACGATCGTTCCGTTCGATTGCCATGAAGCCCTGAAAACTCAGATCACCTCAAGGAAAAATACTGGGGGCAATTATTGGTCCCAACAATTGCAACAACACCGATGGAGGCCCAAAAACCTGAAACCCAAAGGTTTTAAAACCCTCTCATTCAAATATCCACAGGCCCGTCCTAAGCCCTTCCTCCACATTCAAATATCCACAGGCCCGTCCTAAGCCCTTCCTCCACATTCAAATATCCACAGGCCTGTCCTAAGCCCCTACCTCCACATTCAAATATCCACAGGCCCGTCCTAAGCCCTTCCTCCACACTCAAATATCCACAAGCTCGTCCTAAGCCCTTCCTCCACTTTCAAACATCCTCAGGCCCGTCCTAAGCCCTTCCTTCACATTTAAACACCCACAGGCCCGTCATGAGCCTTACCATCTCCAGGTTTGCCATAAGCCTTAGTCCTTCTATATTCATCATGCACCTGACACATTTTCACCTAGTTCCAACCTTTAGGCTCATCATAAGACCTAGATCCAATCTTTAGGCTCGCCATAAGACCTAGAACCATCCTTTAGGCTCGTCATAAGACCTAGATCCAACCTTTAGGCTCGTCATAAGACCTAGATCCAACCTTTAGGCTCGTCATAAGACCTATATCCAACCTTTAGGCTCGTCATAAGACCTAGATCCATCCTTAGGCTCGTCATAAGACCTAGATCCATCCTTAGGCTCGTCATAAGACCTAGATCCATCCTTAGGCTCGTCATAAGAGCTAGAACCGTCCTTTAGGCTTGTCATAAGACCTAGTTGCATTCCCTTAGGCTCGTAGTAAGACCTAACATTACTTTTTAGCCTACCTACTCTCATCAAACACATTGCATTCATCTCATTCATATAGGCTCGTCATAAGACCTAGTTGCATTATCCAGGCGCGTCACAATACCTGGTGACAGAAAGTTGGCGAGGTGATGACAATAAATCCTCCTTTTGCGATGTCAACTTATTTTTGGGATCAACAACTGGTGGGCAAAGGCAATAAGTCCCCAAGGTTTTTACCAGGAGTTATCCCTGCGCACCGGCTTGGGGGGCGATGGCAATAAGTCCACATTGGGTCCAGCCAGGAGCATTGGCACGGGTTTCGGTCCCCAGAAGCATCCGAGCATCATCAACATCAGCATCATCAACATCAGCATCATCAACATCATCAGCATCATAAGCATCGCTAGCATATCAGCATTCCTGCATCTACACATTATTTCATTTTCATCATTTTTAGGTAGCCAACGCCTTAGAATAGCTTGACATCATTTCATTTATCATAGGCAGTCAACGCCTTAGAATAGCTTGACATCATTTCATTTATCATAGGCAGTCAACGCCTTAGAATAGCTTGACATCTTTTCATTCAGTTTAGGTAGTCGACGCCTTAGAATAGCTCGACATTACTTCATCTTCGCTTATAGGTAGTCAACGCCTTAGAACCGCTTGACATTATTTCATTTTTATCTCACTTTTAGGTAGTCAACACCTTAGAATAGCTTGACATCATTTTCATCACTTTAGGTAGTCAGCGCCTTAGAATAGCTTGACATCATTTTCTCCTTTAGGTAGTCAGCGCCTTAGAATAGCTCTACAGCATATCGTCATTTCAGGTAGTTGGTGCCTTTGAATAGTTCAACAACATCTCCTTCTCCTTTAGGTAGTCAGCGCCTTCGAATAGCTCGACACAACCCACTAGGTTTCAAACGGCATATAGGGTCTTTTAAGATCCACAATTTTGGGGTACCACTCAGGCATCAACTAGTCTTTTCATCTTCATTACAAAGCCTAGTTGACGGGGGGCAATCTGTTATACCCAAAATTTCAACCCCCCCCAGAGTAGTCTCAAAGGCATACGTGTTACAAAGGGCAAAATGGTCAAAATGCACCAATGCAGGATTTTCCAGGGACATTCTAGGGATTTTCTATTTTTATATGACTTGTTCATCATCTCCAAACACTTCCGAATATCATAGTCATTATGAAAGGTATTTCATGATTTTCTGATAATATTTATTCTGGAAATTTAGCTTTTAATTCATATTATAAGCTAATTTCTTTAATAATTAACACATGAAATAGCCTCAAAATAGAAATTAAAGGTTTCCAAAATTAAAATAAAATTGTCAAATGGTTATCATGACTACATACAGTCACAAACCTGAAATTATCTTATTTGGAACCTCAGCCCAAAATTTAAAAGAGAAATTCAATCATTTTTGCAATTTTCTCTCTCCTTTGGAAAATGCCGAAATCAAAACAAAATGTCGTGAAATTTTATTACAAGATATAGGATGATTTTTAGAGAATAATGCCGTTGGAATTTCGTTATTTCGACTTTCCAATAATAAGTTATGAATTATGGGAGATTCCAGATTGTGAGATTTTTATCTAATCGGTTATTTATCAAAATAACCCGATTCCAACTCTCAAAATTCTTAAAATTCATCCTTTATCTTCAGTTAAAATTTCATAATTTTTATCGGCATGCAACATATTTTAAAAAATCAGATTCCCTTAGAGCACAAAATCAGGGTTTTAGATAAAAATCTTGTTCTATCAACATGGCCTTGCTCTTTCTATAAAAGGACCTTCCAAAAACGACCTAGGGCAGAGAAGAACACCTCCAAAGTCAGAGAACACAGCCACAAACCTTCTTCCCACGTTTTTACACTTCCAAGCCTCAAATCAATACCGAAACACTGCAGAAATCACCCCAAAATCACCAAAAACTCATCCTTTCTTCTCCTATTGAATTTCCAAGCACCAAAACATCACAAAAACAGAAGCAAACCGTCTTTAATCATACAAGGAAGAAGAAGTCAGAAACTCGGGTCAAAGCTGAACCGGATCGGCTACCAACGACGCGTTCGAAGTTTCCCGACGTGAAGGAACAACCAAATCCCGAAGCCAAAACAGGTTAGAATTCGAATTCTTTAACTCCACTGATCACAATACACTTCTGGTTGAAATTCCTATTTGAACTGACTTTTTTTTTTTGCTTCTGAATTAAGGTTTGTTTGCGTTTCTGTCCACTAACTTGTTCAATAAGTTTCGTCCTTAATTCGTAGTCAAATTGAAAACTTTTGATCACTAACATGTTTAGAATCTTTCAGGCTACGTACCCATAAATTTTGAGCCAAAACACCACCGGGAACAGCCTTAACGCCGCTGTCCGAGGTCGGTCCGCACCCACAGACGCTATGTCCGGGGTCCTGGACGCTCTGTCCGAAAGCCGGACGCCCCCGGACGGTGGCGGGATATTTTTATTTTCAAAATTTAGGGTTTTATAAAACATGTCCGGGCCCACAGACGTCCTGTCCGTGGCCCCGGACTTTTCAAAATCTCGTTTCTGTTTAAATTTGACTTTTTTGTGTAATTAGGTTAATTGGGGTCCGTGGGTTCGGACATTAGGTCCGTAGCCACGGACGGAAACAAAATTTGACCTAATTCTGCCTCCGAAACCCTAGTTTAGGAATCTTTAATTTTCTGTCAAAAAATGCTAAAAAACACAAAAAAACAGAAGCTCGCGCACTTAGGTTAAAACAACTCGTAATAAGTCGTAATTAAACGTAGAGGAAAAACGACTTCTAGGGGTAATGAAAGTAATTGAACCCTAATTAAGTCGAATATCAAGCCCCCGAACCCGAACTCTCCTTTCCTAATTTGATCTAGGTAAAAATTAGGTGGTGACTCATAATAGGTTCCAGTGAGCTAGTTTAGGTTTTAATAATTATTGTTTTATGACATAGTTATTAATCTTAGGTTATAAGTGGACCTAAAACCCGACTAGATCCCAATCAGTTTAATCAACATAGGATAGGGTTTAAAATCGAGGCTCACAATTCTCTACCGTATGCTAGAACAGTCAACAAGAAATGAGAATATGCTGAAGCAGGCCGTTGAAAGGCTAGAGGAGCAATTGCGCCAAGAGAGGTCAGGCAAGGGGAATGACCCATACCTCACTGACCCTGATGAGGATTATATTGAAGACTCCCCACACCCCAACCGATGCTGGAGCAATCAAAACCCTATGTTTACCACCACCATACCACAACCAACCACAGGGAAAGAACGTACCATCATCCACCCAGTGACCACAACCTTTCAAACAGCTGACCTACTTTCAGGAGCACCCATGCCACCTCCAATCCTGACCACGGTCCCTACAGTACCAACCATCTTCCCTAGACTATCACCGTTTCCACCTGCTGGGGCCACTGCCCAAACAGCCCATCTATATCAAGTCAAACAACCAGAACTCATTCATCCCAACTCACCACACCCTGACCCTATCCAACTCAATCAATACCAGTACACCACCCCCGGACATGCTATCCGTTTTGAGGAAGCAATTCCCCAGACTGAACTGTTACCACAACCGTCTAACCATTTGATTCATGGTTACAACCAAGCCCCACCTGCTGAGCACCTTCCATTTGACCTCAGTCAAATGAAGAAATCCCTTAAAGAAGAACTACTAGCGGAGATGCAGCTCGGGGAGAGAGCCAAGATGTTGGGTTTTCGTCAGTTCCAACTAAAACCAAGCTCCAAATTACCCAAAAATCTAAAACTGCCGGAAATCTCTAAATACTCAGGGAAAGGGGACCCTAGGCACCATCTCGCCCAGTTTGACCGGGTCATGACTATGTATGGCTGGATGATGAGATGAAGATAATCTGCTTCCCCAATTATCTTGAAGGGTCGGCCCAAACTTGGGTGTCAAGAATGGATTTCTCAGGGAAAAAGTTGGAAGAGGTCTACCAGGCTTTCGTGGAGCAGTACAGTTATAACACTCACCTAGGGGTCACCCGAAGAGACCTAGAGACCATGAGACCAAGAAATCACGAGACAGTGATGGAATTCATCACTAGGTTGAGAGAGAAGGCGGGCCAGATGTTAGACCACCCCGGTGAAGATGAACAAATCAGAATCATCATCGATTGTCTAGAAAATCCTTGCTCGGATCACCTCAAATCCTTGGGGATTTGTGACTTCAAACATCTGAAAGCAGCTGCCACGGCCGCAGAAGAGCTAGCTTTGGCCTGAAAGTTGAAAGGTCTTGGCTTCCAGGGATCATTTCCCCGACAGTCGAACTACCAAAACAAGCAGCCTAAGACAGACACAGGCAGTAAGTTTGTTCCTACCCCGTCAACCAATCAATCCCGACCACCAGTATTTCAGGCCCAAGTCAGTGGGTCAACCTCAAATTATTCTGCAACTCCACCACCGAGCAGTTACCAGTCCCAACCAAAGAGAAATTACACAAGTATAGGTATGCCGATGGACAAAGCCTATGAGAAGTTGAAGAAGAGCGGATTCTTACTGAGGCACCCGAATCCGAAACCCGGAGTCACTCAGATGGGGCTTGACCTCAACAGCCTATGTGAATATCACATGATCAAGGGACATAGTACTGATAATTGTCGGGCCTTGTGGCATGCCATTCAGGACTTGATCGATGCTGGGGAGGTGGAATTCCCGAAAGCTAATCCGAACACTCAGAACAACTCTATCCCCAGACATGTGAATATGTTGAGCCTGATGGGAGAAGGAGAAGAAGAGTCAGATATTAGCAGAATCACAAGGATCCATGCCATCGAAAATTCCTCCGAGCCAGGCAACCAAAGCACACCCCCTCCGATCGTGCTATCTCCAGGGCTAGACGCCTTCCGAGTTCATCGTCCAGAAATCCAGCATGATATTCAACTGCAAATGCATGAGTATCTAGCAATGACGCATGAGATACGCGCTACAGTCGAGCGTCTGGTAGGACAAGGAAGGGTGTCTATCATCACCCTGTTGATAGTAGGACGACAAATGGAAAAGAACCTTGAGTTACTCGTGGGACTAAATTTTGAAGCACGAGAGCTCTATAACACGATGAAAGCATTGGAGGTGGTAGAAGCTTGGTGCCGACAGAAGATTGCCGAAAGGCGAGGAAGGAGAATCTCTGAGTGCAACGTCATTATGATCACTGACGAAGATGAGAATCCACCGGCTATAACCCCTGTTAGAGTACCATTTCTGATAGCAGACGAGGACAAACCCGATGAGGGCTTGGAAAGAATCAATCACTTAACCCGTTCAGGGAGGCATTTCAAACCTACTGAGCTCACAGAGGAGCCAGAAACACTGCAACAGAAGGTTCATGACCTTACTTTAAACGAATCAGAAGACAAGTTGGTGGGAGAAGAAGAACTGTTGAGAAAATTGAAGACAACCAGCATACCTATCACGATCTGGTCCCTGCTGACAATTTCAGAAGAGCACAAAGATGCGGTAGCTCGGCACTTGAGAATGGATAAGAAGCGGCCGGCGTCGGTTGAAAACATCATAGCCCACCTATCCCGGACTCCGGACCTCTCCATAACATTCACCGACGACGAGATCCCTCGTCAGGCGGGAAAGGCCCTCTACATAACTGTGAAGGCTGGGGGATTCCAGGTCCCTAAGACTTTGATTGATGATGGGGCTGAGGTGAATGTCTGCCCGCTCCGAGTAGCCCGTCATATGGGACTCAACAACTTCAAGCCGGTGGACATGACGTTGAGTGCCTATGACAACAGCCATAGAAAGGTTTTGGGAACCCTCTCACTGCCGATCTTGATCGAGGACGTCTCCCTGACCATCGAAGCAATGGTCATAGACATATCCTCCACCTTCAACCTTTTGCTGGGGTGGGAGTTCATCAATCAGATTAGAGGAGTCCCCTCGGTCGTCCATCAGAAGCTAAAGTTCAACCACGGGGGACGAATCGTGGAGGTTTTGGGAGAGGCCAGGGCTGAGTCCCCACTATTTGAGATTAATGCACCGGGGGGTCGAGAGTTGACACTCGGGGGCTTCACAGTGGCAAGGCCTCATTCACAGGTAAGTCAAACTTCTTCCATCACTCCTCTCTACTTCGACCCTAGTGTCTATAGCCCCGCATCGCAGCACATGATGACTCGGATGGGCTACAAACAGGGGAGTGGGCTAGGCAAGGAGTGCGGGGACTTAGAGGCCCCTAACCGCATACATTGGAGGTCGAGGAGCCGGGTTAGGATTTACGGAATTGCCAGGTATGATGTTGACAGATTCACATGTCAGAATTCACACAGTTTCTTTCTTACTAGTTAACCTTGAACCATATGTATCTGTGAGTTGTGATAAGCAGAAAGCAGCTCAAGCTCAGGGAAATCAGGAGACAATGGAGTGGGAGAGCTGGTGGACCACTTTATTCTCCCTCAACTCATGCCTTGAAGACCATGACGACAAGGGATGCGACCAAGGAATGCCCGAGGATGCAGCGGAGAGCAGTGTCACGACCAAACCAGTCATCAAGGACCCCGCACCCTCGGTAGATGGCCATGGAGCGTGTCTTGTTGTCTATCTTAAGAGAGAGAAGCTGATGCCCCAGGAGCCATATTCAATCAGTTTAGTTGATAGTGATAGCAGTAGCAGTAGTGATAGCAGTAGTTCTCATAGTGCTGATGATGAGAGTGATGTCTGTCTTAATCTCGATGAAGAAGAAAGAGAGGGGGAGCCACCATTTATTTTCCGCTGTAAAAATGGTGGCAATTTTCTAACAATCATTGAGTTACCCAACTCTTCAAATATTAATGAAAGTTCAGTTTATTCAGAAAATTCATCTCTTTTGTCACTTGATTCAATGCAAAACTATGAGGCTGAAGAAGAAGAATATGACGAGGAGAATATGCCTCCCACAGAACAATATTCCACCCACACTAAGATTGTGGAGGACACTATAACAATTAATATCGGAACACTTGATAACCCCAAAAATTTGCAAGTTGGTTTGGGTCTGAGTGAAACAGAAAAGCGGAACCTGACTTCTCTGCTAATTGAATATGTTGATGTTTTTTCCTGGAGCTACGCAGACATGCCAGGAATTGACCCCGACATTGTCCAACACCGAATACCGTTGTATCCCAATGCCAAACCTAAGAAACAACGTTTAAAGATGAAACCCGAGCACAATTGAAAGTGAAAGAGGAAGTTGAGAAGCTGTTACATGTTGGCTTTATTCGGGTCGTCAATTACCCCGATTGGCTAGCCAATATCGTAGCCGTCCCAAAGAAAAATAGAAAGGTGCGAGTGTGTATTGACTTTCGGGACTTAAACGAGGCTAGCCCCAAAGACAGCTTTCCATTACCCCACATTGATATCCTTGTTGACAATACTGCCCAACATGCACTACTGTCATTCATGGATGGGTTTTCAGGTTACAATCAATCGAATGGCCGTAGAAGACCAGGAAAAGACGTCTTTTATTACCCAGTGGGGAATCTTTTGCTATGTGAACATGCCCTTTGGCTTGAAAAATGCCGGAGCCACGTATTAAAGGGCTGCCACTACCTTATTGCATGATATGATTCACAAGGAAGTGGAGGTATATAGACGACATGATTGTCAAAGCTGCCCAACGGGAGGACCACTTGATAAACCTGAGAAAGTTCTTTGATCGGATGCGGAAGTACCAAATGAAGCTAAACCCCGAGAAATGTACATTTGGAGTGACCGGGGGAAAGCTTTTGGGCTTCATGATCACTACCCGAGGAATCGAGGTAGACCCAGATAAGATAAAGGCCATTCAAGAAATGCCTCCTCCAAGACCGAAAAAGAAATCAGAGGTTTTTAGGCAGAATTCAGTACATCAGAAGATTCATCATGCAGCTAACTGAGACCTGTGAGCCTATCTTTCGTCTGTTGAAGAAAGACGCATCTAAAGTCTGGAATGAACAATGTCAGGAAGCCTTTGAGAAGATCAAAACCTATTTGCAGAACCCGCCCGTCTTGGTACCGCCCCAGGAGGAAGCCAATGATCCTTTACCTACAGCTCGAGAAACTCAATGGGCGCCATGCTGGCCCAGGAACAAGGATCCCCACCGCGTGAAAAGTCGATCTACCATATCAGCAAGAAATGGGTCGATGCAGAAACACGATACTCTGACATCCAAATTCTGTGCTGCTTTGGTCTGGGCTACGAAGAAGTAAGGCACTACTTGTTAGGGCAAGAGGTTCATCTGATCGCACGCATGAACCCTATAAAGTACCTTCTGGAAAAGCCAATTCTTGACGGTCGCTTATCCAGATGGTCCCTATTTTGTCTGAGTTCGATATCACTTTCAAAATTCAGAAGTCAATCAAAGGGAGTGCCATAGCCGAACACTAGCAGAATGCCCGTAGCATCCGAGTTCTTCGGCAATGACGACTTCCCAGACGAACAAATCATGACATTACGGAAAACCTGCTGGAGGTTATACTTTGATGGTGCCGTCAACCATAAGGGTAAAGGGGCCGGGATCTTGTTGATCCACCCTGAGGGAGATCTGCTTCCAGCTGCAGTAAAAATCAATTACCGGTCACTAATAACATGGCAGAATACGAAGCCTGCATCCTGGGACTGAAATGGCATTAGAATTGCAAGTGGGGGTTAGAGGTCTTTGGCGACTAATCTCGTTATTTCGCAAGTCAACCAGACTTGGGAGATCAGAGAAGAACGATTGATCCCCTACCATGACTACCTTTCATACTTAATCACATGCTTTCGAAATGTGACTTTCAAGCACGTGAACCGGAGCCAGAACATCTTTGCTGACTCTTTAGCCTCCTTGGCTTCAGTGGTCCAGGTACCGACCGGTTCACTATACTTCCCCTTGTGGATAACCATGACTAATGCACCCTCGTTTGAGATTGGAGCCATCGAGACAGGGGAAGTCGAGGATGAGTGGTTTGTGGACATCGAGAATTTCCTTAGAAGAGATATCCGCCAGAAGCCACTAAGCAGGACCGCATCGCCTAGAAGAATGTCAAATCAGTATGTGATCTGCGGAACCAGGGTCTACAAGAGAATGCCGAATGGAGTCCAACACTTGTGTGTGACCAAAAGAGGCTGATAAGATCGTCGAGGATGTCCATGAGGGAGTATGCGGGACCCATGCTGGAGGACATTCCCTATCCCGGAAAATCCTCAGACTAGGGTACTACTGGACAACAATGGAAGCCGACTGCCACGCATTTGTGAAAAAATGCGCCAAGTGTCAGACCCATGCTAACTTGCAACACCTGCCTCCCCTACCCCTGACAGCCATGGCGGCTCCTTGGCCGTTCTCTATATGGGGAATCGACATCATTGGAGAAATCCCCCAAAGCTTCAAATGGACACCGCTACATCCTTGTAGCGATAGACTATTTCAGCAAATGGGTAGAGGCACGGTCGTTCGCGAACATCGGATCAAAGCAAGTTGCCCAGTTCATCGAGCGAGATATCATATGCCGATACGGGGTTCCCTCAGAGTTTGTATCAGACAACGGTCCCCAATTTGACGGAGACACTATCCGGGTCATGGAAAAATACAACATCTGTTACCACAGATCATCTCCATACAGACCTCAGACTAACGGAGCAGTCGAAGCCGCCAACAAAGCCGTAAAGAGTGCACTGGCAAAAATGGTTGAAACGTACAGAGATTGGCCGGAAAAGCTACACTACGCTCTCTGGGGTTACCGCACTACTGTCAGAACTGCAACTGGAGCCACCCCGTATTCCTTGGTATATGGGTCAAAATGTGTTTTGCCAATCGAGCTCGAAATTCCCACTCTTCGGGTCACTAACGAACTGAAAATTGCTGAAAGTGACTGGTTACAACAACGCTATGACAGTCTTGCTCTTCTTGATGAAAAGCGCCTACAGGCATTATATCACATCCAGGGTTACCAGAAGAGAATGGCTAGAGCGTTCAACAAAAGGGTCAAGAACGAAATCCAAGTGGGTGATCTCGTCCTAAAGAGCTGAGAAAAGATTTACCAGACCCACGAGGGAAGTTCAGACCGAACTGGGTGGGCCCTTATCTGGTCAAAGAGATAACCCCTCATGGTGCCGTATTACTGACAGATTTGGACGGGGAAGAATTTCAAAGCCTTGTCAATCTTGACCGGCTGAAACGATATTATGTCTGAACCGTCATAAAAATCCAAAAAAAAACACACACATTCATCTAAAAAATCCAAAAAAAATGCACCCATAAAAAAAACGCATCCATACAGAATATGTAAAAAAAAAGAAAAAGAAAAAATGCATCCACACAAAAGTTATCATTATCATCTGCATTAGGTTTAGCTTAATTGCATTTGCATTTGCATATCCCTAGTGTCGAGGCATCTCGATCTTTAATTCTAGGAAAGTCACATAAGTCATCAAAGGCCGCCGAACTCTTGTATCATTTTCCCCGAAGAGGTCTTGAAAGGATTTCTAACCTCCCGTGAGAGTTGAGTGCATGAGAGAAACACAGAGTGTGCAAAACCCAGAGCGCTTGATGCATTTAAATTTCAAAGCACCATGTGAGGATCTCCCTTCACGAAACTAAATATTGATGAGAAAAGCGCGTTACCATTCATGTCAAAATTTGGGAATAGTAGAGGAAACAATTATCTGTCAATAGGGATGACGAGGCACCTAGGATCGAAGAAAACCTCCACAAGGCCAAAAGCCTTATTGACCCTGAAAACGATCCCTTAGTGAACCCCGCTGAGCCTTTCATTGAGAATCTTTTCGAAAACAGCTCCACGATATACCACCCCCATCACGCAACCATTCACCCCTGCAAAAGAGGATAAAAGAGCTGGAGCCATGGTTCCTTCCCCACCATTTAAAGCATGGAGGAAAGCTTGAAAGAGATACCCAAAGAGGATAAAACGAGAGAAGCGGAGCACAAACGCTCAAAATAGCAAAGAGAGGAAATGAAAGTCTCACACCACTCATGCCTTACACTTGATAAATAGATGAGACCAAAAATGTCAAACACAAAGAAATGCAAATAGACTACTCAAAGAAAGTAGCAATAAAAATGAGAGCACATAATAATCCGCACAAATGCGAAAAGTCCAAAATCACTCCATCCATGGCAAAGGTGAAGCATATCCTCCGTTGCACCAAAGCTCCACAATCCTCAAACAATCCTCCAGTCCCATGTCACATGCCCTGCGGCCCCGTTATAACCCATCAAAAGACCTCCAACTTAGAAATGGTAGTTGCTTGATTTGAAAAGTACCAAATTCGAAACATGAACGGCTACGACGCGTCCGATCTTGTCAATACAATCGTGCACAAACGAGTCAAAGAAATCAGGAAGGTAGAGAAAAACGAGTGTTCATCACCCCGATTAAAGAAAGCCTAACTGACCTTAAGAAAGGAAACGAAAGGTATAAGAGATCCCGAGAGACCTCTTTCGGGAAGATTTTCAAGAGAAGTGGCTCAGAAATGACTAATCTGACTTAACTAGAATTCTTGGTTGAGCTCACCTTGACACATCCTCTTTTCATACAATCATATCCAATTCCAAAAAATGCATGTAGAATAGATTTGCATCCATCGGTTCGAACATAATATCCTACATCACGGAAAGAGAAAGAAGAGTATGCTCTTTTAGAAGGAAGCCACAGCACAGAGCCTGTCTCCTTCACCAACCGGCACGACAACCACTCTCACAAACTGCGCAGCCATCAAAATAAAGGATTAAAAGTCTTCAGGCGCTGTTCAAAGAAAATGCCCCGCAAGACATCCCCCTCACCACCAAACTCCTCGCCCGCCAAAATACATGAACTACGTAAGGTCTGATCTCAACAGGGAGTTGAGTACGTAGGCAACCCTCTCAGGGTGCGACCCCGTCCCAAAAACCCTCTCCCCTCGAACCACGAGGTCATTGCCATCACTCTATGGAGGAAACGCCTCAATCAAGAAAATCATCCCGGGGCTACACCGGAGCCATCTCAGGGCCGTACAGGGAGCCACTCAATCGCAATGGAGCCATCCGACCATACCGGAGCCCTCAGATCATATCGAACCCGAACCCATCAACCATCCCAGAGTCGTTGGTCACAAGGGAGTCATAGATCAGACCGGAGCCATCTCGAACTCTGGAGCCAAGAGTCCTACAGGAACCCGAAGCTACGGTGCACATCGGGCGAAACTGTCAAAACAAAATCAGAACAAAAGTCCCACACTGGCAAAGCCAAGGGCAACATCTACCACTTCCCTCACAGGAGCAATAAAAAAGCATCTAATCCCGGATCAATCCACAACCAGAATCATCCTCAAATCAACCACTCAAAGCAGCGAGTTTCGTACAACTCCATAAAGTATCATAGGCTCGTCATAAGTCCTATGACTAGATATCAAGAGGTCTAGTTGAGGCTCGTCATAAGTCCTCGTACTTTCAATTGCATTATTGGCTCGTCATAAGTCCTATAGCTAGATGTCAAGAGGTCTAGTTGAGGCTCTTCATAAGTCCTCGTGCACCCCAATCAATCTAATTGTTAGTATCATAGGCTCGTCATAAGTCCTATGACTAGATTTCAAGAGGTCTAGTTGAGGCTCGTCATAAGTCCTCGTACTTTCAATTGCATTATAGGCTCGTCATAAGTCCTATAGCTAGATGTCAAGAGGTCTAGTTGAGGCTCGTCATAAGTCCTCGTGCACCCAATCAACCTAATTGTTAGTATCATAGGCTCGTCATGAGTCCTATGACTAGATGTCAAGAGGTCTAGTTGAGGCTCGTCATAAGTCCTCGTACTTTCAATTGCATTATAGGCTCGTCATAAGTCCTATAGCTAGATGTCAAGAGGTCTAGTTGAGGCTCGTCATAAGTCCTCGTGCACCCCAATCAATCTAATTGTTAGTATCATAGGCTCGTCATAAGTCCTATGACTAGATGTCAAGAGGTCTAGTTGAGGCTCGTCATAAGTCCTCGTACTTTCAATTGCATTATAGGCTCGTCATAAGTCCTATAGCTAGATGTCAAGAGGTCTAGTTGAGGCTCGTCATAAGTCCTCGTGCACCCAATCAACCTAATTGTTAGTATCATAGGCTCGTCATAAGTCCTATGACTAGATGTCAAGAGGTCTAGTTGAGGCTCGTCATAAGTCCTCGTACTTTCAATTGCATTATAGGCTCGTCATAAGTCCTTGTGCATCCCACTATCATCTAATTTTCCCCGTTGCATTCACACAGTGCTCCATTTGCAACTGCATCTCGTTGCACGCATAAAACCATAGTGAGAATTTTTGGTGCCCCGTCAACCTTGATCCAATTCTGCAAGCCTTCTATTGTAGAATTGAATCAAGGGGAGCCATCTGTAAACACCAAAAATTCTCACCCATTTTTATTTTGAAACAATAAATACAAAAAATAAGCACTTCTAGAAATAAGGTGGTCATCCCCGTTTTCAATCGAAGGGGAATCTCTTTCTCCCGACATTTAAACTTCACATTCCTAGGGAAAAGGAGCATGAGCCTTTGCAATCCGTTTTAACCAACTTCATTTTGTACACTTATTTTATAGCTTTCATTTTAAAATATTTCATTGTTTTATTATTACCTTGTATTATTTCGTGTACTCGATCGGTTCATACTTTTGTCATTATTTATTACTTCCTTTTGACTATCTCCGTTTTATCGTCACTATTTTTATTGTTATTTCGTGTGTCCCTCTTATTACCATCATTTTCCATTTATCTTAAATGTTTTATCTTCATTACGAGCATTAATTTTCATTATTTCATGTACATGTGCTATTCTTTTATTCATATCTCATTAGGTTTTGAATCTTATTTTCAATTGTATTCCATACTTTCATGTCATTAGATTAGTCATCTCTTTTTATCGTATATACTTTCTTTTGGATTCATCGTGTTTTCAGAATAGTTATCCGGTTGAATTTAGAGCTCTTATATTTTTCCTCTCATGTGTATACTGAAATTCAGTCCAGCGTAACTGGTTAAGACCCTTACTGTACAACCCATCGGTCTATGGTTCGATTCCTAGTGCGAACGGAAGACATTTCCCTTGTTTGCCCCGGCTCGTAACTAACACTTGCCTTATTCCTCGCGTCTGTATACCGAACGGTTATAGCTCGGTTGGTCAGGGTATTCGGGGAGGAAGCTGATGGTACCGAGTTCGAGTCTGGGTGGGAGCTAGAGCTGATCATATGTAGTCCGGCCCGGTGGCCCGCCCCGGCCCGGCCTGCTAAAAAGCCCGATATGCAAAGCCCAAAAAAATTAATAAACGGGCTTGGGCAAAAAAGTGGGCCCGAAAAATATTTCGGGCCGGTTTCGGCAGATTTTTTTACCCGTTTTTGGCCCGGCCCGGCCCGGTTACTTTTTAGATTCTTCCCATTTTTTTATACTGGAGAATATATTCAGGTCCAACGGCCCAATCTTGAACGGTGAGTCCGAGACCTCACTTTTCCCAATACCATTATTTAATATTATGACTACACTGGAGTCTGGACTGGCTGGACATACGTATTCTCTCTGGTGTGAGAAACGAAACCCTAAAAAATCTATTGCTCTCGTCTCTTCACCGATACAACAATTCCCCATCTTCTTCTCTTGAATATCTCCACTTTTTAGGGTACTGCAAAGCGACTCTCAAGCAGCAGACAGCAGTGCAACTGAAGATGGTAACATCATGTTCTCTTCTCTCTTGTACTTTTGTTTTAAGTTTTTTCTTTTTTTTTCCGATTAACTCTGGTTTGAATTTGGTTTCTTCTCCCCTTCTTTAGTAGATAGTGCTTACAACTTTGATGTATTTAGTCGACACTCTGGTGGTAATTTGGTTTCTTCTCTTTCAGTTTATGCACCAAAAAAGTTGATAGAGAAGTACAGCAACAACACATTTCTTCTATACTGTGCAGCGTTGGTACTTGTTGTTGCCTTGCATCATTCCGTATATAGGTAAGCTTGCATGTCTGAATCATCATATGTCATTGTCTTGGCTTCATATTCAGCATTTGGTAGGTCTTTTGCAGCATCTAAAAGTACAACTCCTTTCTAGTACTCGATTAAAAGAGCTTCTGCCTATGTCATTTCTTGGCTTCATATTCAACTTTTGGCAGGTCATTTATTTCTTACAGAATATTGAGCTAGATTATAAAATTCTTGGCTATATACCCCTAATTCCTATGTTTTATTTGCATAATTTTCTGGTTTTGTATTGCAGGAAAAATGGAAAATACACTCCACAATACAAGTGACCGACTCAAAACTTCCTAAAGTGAACAGACAAACACAATGGCTCATTGTTTTGACGCATTCCCCTCTGTACAATAGCTATGTGCATCATTACATGGACAAATTACTATTCTGCATGTTATGTGGATGAATCATGTTTGATCATTTGTTTTTTTCTTAGGTGTCATTCGAACTATCCTCCTCTTCCTTCTTGTTTTGCTGCTTACCTTCTTCCAATACTGCATGCTCCGCTCCACCTATGTGTATTGAATTCTTTATCACATCTCCAACTGCATTTCGCCTTCTCTGATTATCCAGAATTTGAGCTGAGCCTTTCCATGTCATTTCTGCCATGAAGGCTCTGCTTGTCGAACACTTTCTGTCGTGGTTACTTCTGCTCCTTAATAGTGGATGTTTGCTGCTGATGCTCTTCGCCGGTATTTTTGATGCCCAGACCACTACCCCTGTTGATGGTCTGATCCTCTCTCCCTACTACAACACACAAATGGTTTATGTGAAACCTATAGAAGATGAGTCAGCCACTGTTCACTAAATCTCTATATGGTACCCTTCTATTGTGTTTATAAGTTTGTGTTTGAATATACAAGTGCAAGCCCCTGGTGTTTGTTTGGAAGCTATATTTATGAAATTCCTCTGATAAGTCTGTTAATTGATTCATCTTCATTTAATCTGATTGATGTAGGTGCATTTCTATGATTTTACGCTTCACTTATATTGTTCAACTACAGGTCCGACTCGGAAACTTATATTGCTTATTGGTTCTCTTCATTTGTAGGATTTATCAATAAATTCCTACAACTGGGAGGAGTGACATACGCAGTGGACGAGTGGCTCATTTCTTTTTTTTTAGAATGTAATTATGTGGGCTTTATGAATCTTAGGATGTTGGTATAATAATTTGATTTCATACATACCATGTTTAATGAAATACCCTTATATATGCAACTTTTGGTGTTTCAATAGTGTGTATAAAAATGTGCAATTTAATTCTAAATATTGACCTGTGAGCTGTGACAAAAAAAAATTAAGAACAAAATTCGGGCGGGCCGGGCCGGGCAACGGCTATGGAAATGAATTTTCGGGCGGGCTTGGTTCAGAAACCCGGCCCGGATTTTCGGGCTTGGTAACAATTTGAGGCCCGACCGGGCTGAAAATTGAGCCTTGGCCCAGTCCGAACCCGGCCCGCCCGACCCGATGATCAGCTCTAGTGGGAGCATCCCTTGCCTTTATTTTTGTTTGCCACATGCATAAACCAGGCCCAGCCCCTTCTCAATTGGACTCGTTTTTTTTCTACTCCAAGACCTTAGAAAAGCCCACGTTTACAAAAGAAGCCCTAGATCAACGTCTGGTGGCATCTCCCATTATAAAAACATTCTCAAAAACCCTACTGTGGAGAGATCATCCGAATCAGACACAGATCCCCAGCATTCTTATTTGAAGGAATAGAAACTTCGTGCATCCTTTCTGTCTTTTTTATTTCTCTTGAACTCGACCCAGAGAGTGTCTCTTCACCGCCCTCGTTCACCGGGAAACTCATCCTCCTTCCTAAACTCCTCTTCCGTCAACACCCGTTCCACCGGAAACTCGAGCGCAGTTAATCTCCCCGTTGTCGACAGCGTAAGTCGGTTTCGTCACCCTTACATTCAAACCTTTTCCCGATTTCAACCGTTTTCACTTCAGTTCTTCCCGTCGCGATTTTCCAAAGCACATTTTTGCCCAAAGGCTCAAATCGATGACGGTGGATGTTTGTGGTTCAGTCGAGAAATCGTTTCCGGCGTAAAACCCATTTCCGTCTCCTCCTGCTCCCTCCTTCCATTTCCTTCAAAAAAAATAGAAGCGGACCTCGAATCCTCAGTTTCGCAGGTCCGTGGGTTTCGGAGATTTCGAACACTTGGTTTCCATTTTAAATTCATGCCCGTTTCTCTCTTCGTTTTGGATTTCTATATACACTTGAGCGTCAGGGATGAGTGTAGTTTCGGTAACCATCCCGACTATAACTTTCATTCACCCTCGGCTTGCTGTTCTTCTTTCGCATGCATCATTTGTAATCCGTTTCGGTAGACCTTGTTTTATTGTTGCGTTTCGGGCGGTATTATGACCTGGTATGGACCTTGTAGTCCACGAACAGGTCGAGGAAACGTCTTCAATGTTGGACTTTCATCCATCCGCGTTCGAATTGCCCTGGGATTACTACCTTTACGATACTGTTAAACTGGTCCACATCCAGTCATGGTTTCATCTGTTTCCTCTCGTTGTCCTAGTTGGATTCGCAAACTGGTCCTCCTCCAGTCTTGAAGAATTGCATCCTGTATTGCTAACCTCTTTGCGATTATACCGTGGTATCATTCTGGGCTGTTGTGTTCGTTTATACCGTAATTTATCTGGGAATGTCTTTGTTACAGGGTAAAGGTTGTTGGTTCGAATGGTCTGATTCTGGGTATTTTGATTCTGCTTATTAGACTAATGTTTCGTTTAGTCTCTGGTGTGTTTTGAACCCTTGCAGGAAATTACATGTGCGCCACTTTGGTATTGATTTTTGACCCTTTTAAATGCTACTGCTCGATGTTGTGTGCCTGCTTCAAGTGTTTTAAGCATTCTAGTATATTTCGATTTCGGAAACATATGTCAGTAAGGTTTCTCTCCTTCCAATGTGTTGTGAATCTGTTGTGCTGCGCCTATCTCTCTGAATCCGCTTTGTTAAGTCTTAATCTCTAGAGCCTGTTCATATTGGTGTAAGCATGAGAAATGACAGAAACTTTAGGAGTTAACAATGGCAATTTTTAGTCTATTGCACTGGATGTTATTAGTTTAATTGTTAGTTCTATATAAATCTAAATCCACCCCAGTGATAGCTGGCAATCCGTTAAGGAATAGCACTCCATCGTTTCTGTAGAGTTAGGTCTAACAATGTTGGAGAGAATATGTTTCACTTCAGGTTATGTTCTTTTGTATAAATGGGAAACCGGTTCAGTGGTTTCAGCTAAAGAAAAAAGGAGAGAATCTCAGTTAGGCTTCGATCTAGCTCCTGTTTGTTCAAAAGAATTCAAAATGGCCACCTAGATACTGTCTAATGTCTTGTCCAAGTATGATTTCATTTTTGAGAGGTTCAACGCATGACCATTTATGCATTCTGATGTACTTTGGATCACCCAATGTCGTTTTGTTAAGCAATGAACATGAACATATTTTGAAATTGGATTAGCAGTTCAAGTTTAGGGTTGATTATCACTCAGGTCACTAATGGATTCACTCTTCTGTTTAAGCAGTATTCGTAGTTTTCATGATCTTGTATTTTTAGTTTTAGCTTACTCCTTTCTCTCTCGTTTGTGGCCTGTGCTTCTCTTATGTTCATTTGTTCTGTGTACATATGTTCACTCTTTACATTCGATTTCCTCCTAAAATTTCATTTCATTGTCTGATTTTGATTCTCTCTATCTAAGCCCTAGTTACTATGTCCTTAGGCCCAAGCCATTAGGATAGTGGGGTCCCCCTGACCTGATAGACCATTGGCCTATCTCATGGTGGTGACATCCTAAACCTTAAAACACACATTTATGTATAAGCAAACAATGATCCCTTTAGGATAGAGAGTGTTCCCCTGGCCTAATAGACCATTGGCCTATCTCATGGTGGTAACATTCTAAACCCTAAAATACACCTAATATGTATATATATGTAAGTACATCTCACTTCCGTTTCAGACCTTCAGCCCTTTAATTCAAAATTCTGTCACTAACTTTTCATCTTCTCACCCTCTATCCTCAAATTTAAAAATTGTCTCTCATTTCCATAACCATTTTGTAAGTACAAATTCCAACTTTTTTTTAGTAATAAACTCATTTCCAATCTGATTTTCTTCTTGTTTCTCAAAGAAAAAAATCATCTCAAGCCCAAAATCTTCTCATCCAATCTCGGCCCAAACCCCCACATTCGGCCCAAACCCCCACATTCGGCCCAAACCCAATCTCAGCCCAAACCCACACTCGGCCCAAATACCCACACTCGGCCCAAACCCCCACACTCGGCCCAAACCCCCACACTCGGCCCAAATACCCACACTCGGCCCAAATACCCACATTCGGCCCGTTAGCCCAATCCGGCCCATTAGCCCACCAACCCAAACCAAGTCCACAAAATCAAGCAAGCCTAAGTCCACAAAAATCAAGTTAAGTCCACAAGAATCAAACCTTGAACCGAAGGTTGACCTTTGACCTGAAAATTGACCTTTGACCCAAACTTTGACCTGATCGAACCTTGACCAACCTCACTTTGACCCGGTCTAGCCTTGACCGAATGTTGACCTTGACCGAATGTTGACCTTGACCAGAGAATGTTGACCTTGACCAGAAAACCTTGACCTTGACCAGAAAACGTTGACTTTGACTAGAAAACCTTGACTTTGACCAGAAAACCTTGACCTTGACCAAAAACCCTAACCCAATCATTGACCAAACCCGAACGTTGACCCGGCTCATCTTCCAATACAAGTCAAACCAAATCAATTCCAACACATTTTTCAAACCCGATTCCTTTCTATTCACTTTCAACTTGTAAATTCCTTCCAAGTCCAAAAACCAAAAAGGATCTCAAACCATCATTTTATCAAGTTTTCAAAGAAACCATTTTGTGGAATTTTAAAGGAAAAACTCTTCTCACATCACAGAAAACTCTTCTCTATTGCAGAAAGTTCTTCTCACATATACAAAAAGTTTTTTCCTAGAACGTTTCTCAAAACCAGTGTTTCTTCATCGAGAATTCCGAACAACTTCAAAAGTTTTTCAACTCAATTTTCAAACTCAAAATTAAATCATTTTCGGGGAACATGGTGTGTCTTACACATTCAAAGAACGTTTTCTTCCTAGTTAGGCACCACTTGTCTCCCTTCCAAAATAAAAATCCGAGGCGGGGCACTGGGGTCATAACCTTCCCTTGTCGCAGTCTGGATCTCTTTAGGCGGGGCATTAGGGTGACAAACCTCCCCTAATTGCAGCCTAGATTTTTACAAGGCGAGGTGCTAGGGAAGTAACTACCTTCCTAGTTGCAGCCGGGATTTTAGAATCGTCTAACTCCCTTCCGCTCGACTTCAATGTTTTTGGTTTTTAACGTTTTTAAACTCGGGAGTTAGAGACGTTATTAGGGTTTGACCGAGAGTATCCCATTCATGATACTTCTCTCTAAATCCTATTTTTCGACATAAATTCATTACCCCATCTTTCGAGCCTCGACACTTACATTAATTAAGTGTTGTGTTCGAGGGGGTACATAGGGTAATCCCTCGGGATTATCCGCCCTTTTATAACAAAAAATGATTTTTCGGTTTTAAAAACTTTAAGAGAGACAATTCTGAATAAACCAATCCAACATTTCCATTAGAGCTCTAGGACCCATAAACACTTCTCAATCCTCCTCTGAACCAACTCTAAGTCACATAGGACCTCTAATTCCTGAAGACTCCCAGAAACCTGAAACATCTTCAAAACCCGAATACATGCAAACTAAATATCCTCTTCCATACTCAACCATCCTTAAAACCCAAATTGCTCCTCAACACATTCAACTTCCCCAAAACACCTCAAGAACCCGACCATTTCAAAATCCGAACTTCGCAAACACAAAAAAACTCCTTAAATCAGCAAAATGACCAAAATACCCCTCAGCTCTACAAAATGACCAAAATGCCCCCTAAGCTCTACAAAATGATCAAAAACTCCTTAACTCCAGCAAATGATCCAAACACCCCTCGACTCCAAAAATATAATAACCAAAGTACCCTTTTGCTCCTCAAAACTTCTAGCATCCTTTTAACCTCGTGAAAGTTGAAACAACCTCAAACCTCTCAGAAACAATCAAAATTTCTCCACATTCAAACCAACTTCACCGACCAATATCTCAAGACCAGCCTATTTCTCCAAACTCTTTGAAATCATCTGTTCTTCAGTTCGCACTCGATCCTATCCTTTGTCTTTAAATTGAATCTCTTTAATAAGGTTTTGAAAGAAGACAATCCCGACAATTAGAGACCGAGGTTTCCTCGGGCACCAATCCAAAGTCGTGGTCGTTGCCACTTCTGAGGGGTGTAACCCAGTGTGAACCCAACATAGAATCTCTGCAAAATGACCAGATAAGTCCTATCCATTTGCAACAAATTCAGAGTCAACAATCGGTTCTTAGAACCCTTCTCCTCCCTTCCTAGTTCCTTAGGTCAAACTAGGTGGCGACTCTAGTCAATTCCACCTTATAGAGGCATAAGTCCGCGTGGGGCCCATTGAGAGCGGGTGTAGTGTTCACTTGCACTCTCCTTTATGCTTTCTGGGAAAGACGGACGATTTAGTAGGTATTTGAGGGCTGCCATGAATAACGGGTTTTCACCCTCCACAGAATGGCAATTTCTAGGATCTAGGCTTTTTAGTCAGAACCATTTATATAGACCCCCCTCATACCGAAAAATCACCCTCCACACACGTGAAAACCTTTGATTTTGAAGAATTCATGAAGAATATCTGGTTTCAGAGTATGAGAGGATTGATTTTAAAGAGTGTACGATGAGTGAGTATGAGAGGGATTGATTTTGGAGTGTGTTTGATGAGAGAGTGTGAAAGAGATTGATTTGAAGTGTGCTTGATAAGATAGTATGAGGGAGATTGGTTTTGCAGAGTGTTTGATGGGAGAGTGTGAAAGAGATTAATTTGAAGTATGTATGATGAGAGAGCATGAGAGAGATTGGTTTTGTAGTGTGTTTGATGAGAGAGTATGAGAGAGATTAGTTTTGTAGTGTGTTTGATGAGAGGGTGTGAAAGAGAGTGATTTGAAGTGTGTTTGATGAGAGAGTGTGAAAGAGATTGATTTGAAGTATGTATGATGAGAGAGCATGAGAGATATTGGTTTTGCAGTGTGTTTGATAAGAGAGTATGAGACAGATTAGTTTTGCAGTGTGTTTGATGAGAGGGTGTGAAAGAGATTGATTTGAAGTGTGTTTGATGAGATAGTATGAGAGAGATTGATTTTGAAGTAGAATTTGACTCATTGGATTTTTAAATTGATTTGGAATTGGATAATTGATTAATTGTGAATTTTATTCTGACTTTAGAGGATGATTTGAAAATTTTTAAGGGAAACGGGTATTCCTCACATGGGCCGTGTCTAGGACCCGTATGCATGGAGGATACCCAAATCTAAGGCTTTTCTAAAGTGGGCCTCAAGGGTCCACTAAGTGGGCAACCTAATGGGCTTTCTAGGGCCACCTGCTCCAGCCCATTTGACTGGTTATGGACCGAGCCTGAACGAAATTAGGTTTTGGCCAAGAGTTACATGGACCCAAACAGGATCAGTCCATACGTTTACAAAATCATAAACAAGGAATGATGAACAAATGATATGTAGAGATAAATTTCCAAGGCTATATAAACAAATATACATGCGGACATGGATTTTAAAAGCTATCCGAATAAAACAAATATATGTAAGAAAAGAATTCAAAATCTGTCTAAGTAATTATATACATGTAGACATGGATTTTAAAAGCTTAAGTTATGTACATATGAAATGAACTTCAGAAGTAGTACGAGAAATGTATATACAAGAACGAATCATCAAAGCTATCCAGGTAGCGAATCAGAATTATTTGAATCTAAAACTCTAAAAAACTAACAAGATGAGTCCTATTTTATGGGTTGCTAACGAATTGTTAGTCTTATCCTATTTACTAATCTCTCAATGGTCCAACAAAGGTTGCGAGCAATAGATTAATGTAAAGGTCATGAGATGAAATCACAATAATGAATAAATCGTAAGATTGAACCGAAAGTAAAAGCAACAAAAGAATTACAAATTGATACAAATACAAATAAAAAATTTAGATAAAAAGCTGCTATGGGGGGTCGCATCGACGCCGCCTCACTTGAGCTGATAGGATCAGCAAGAAGTGCACCAACCGTTACACGTGTTTGAAGTGGGGACCCTGGTAGTCCTAGCCAAACTCCAGTTCCTTAGCTAAGCAGGTTTCCAAGATTTCCATTTCTCGAGCATTATGTACATGTCATAGAACAAAGACAAAGATACACGAGAATAGTTAGCAATGAAATGTAAGAGGATTGGGGTGTGTGCAATGGGATCATACGACCCCTCTCAATGGGAAGAAAGGGGGCAGTCTAATCATCTCCCACACCCCAACCGAGAACATATAAAAGAGTTTCAAGATGCCAACAAATGCTAGAGATTGTAAGATAAATCAAGCATTGGGGTTGCTACTCAAATTAATTCGTCATCTTAGATTGAGACTCAAACCGAAGTGTAGTATCAAAGAGGTGAAGTTGTGAATCATGTGGATCATACCTAGGAGGGTTTATAATCATTTCCCTCTAAGATGAACAATTAATAAGGACCATCCAACCAATGAATGATTTATCTAACAATTATAACATAGGGCAACTATCACTCAAGTCATGTTCTTATCTAAGCGCAATGGGACAAGAAGCATGCTAGTATCAAATCAGTTTCCAAACCAAATCAATGCGCAAGGAGCAATTTAATATTGAAGGCAATTAAATCACAGTAAAGGTTAAAATATAGAATTCCCAAACCCATAGAAGGTAGGCCCAAAGCACATCAGTATAATTCCAGGCCAAACTCCAGGTGAGGCATATATGCATCCCAAGTCAGCCAAGCACGATAGATGTCCAATTGAACATATGTACCTCAGCCAAGCATGGAACAAGAGTGTAAGTAGTGAGATGAATTATGTAGACATGGCAAAAGGGTAAGATGAGATTGAATCCATGCTACAAAGAGTTGCACCAATTAACGCAGAATCAGCTTGCTCAAATTGAACATGAAAAGCCCCACGAGATGGTAACAAGTGATTCAACTAACTCAATCGGTAGTTAAGAAGCCGAACCATCCAATCGGGCAATTCAATCATAGAACCAAACCAAATGTACAGATGGGCCGTCTAGCGTATCAAGCATTTCAGATTATACAGGAAGGAGAGCTTTTCTTGGTCTAGATCCAATAACCAACATGAAGTGAACAGGCTGTCTGATCCTTACCCAGATACAAATTAAGGTATTGAAAACGATTAAAATCAGGATATTAAACTCAAACCTGGCCAACAATAAGATTGATGAAATAGACACGATTATTTCAGACAATCCTTACGCTAAGTAAGAAATGATGAATCAAACTGTAACATAAGTTCAACTGGTCAGATATCAAACACCGTCTGAGTACAACCAATGGGACAAATCACTCGGCTCTAATCAAATCTCAAAGAGTAATCATCAGTAAATGAATGCCACCGATGAATCAGAAAACTCATGAACAGAGAGAAGTGAAACTCAATTCCAAAGGCTAGAAAAGGATAGAGTCTCACACAACAGCAGTTCAAATCCAAAAAGATTGAAATCCCACAGCTTAATCCCTTCGGGTCAAATTTAATCGACCAACACCAATTGTAAATTGATACCAGTTGCAAACTACAATAAACGGAGCATCGATTAAATCCCAAGTTTGGACAAGATAACTAAATCGATTCCACAAATCTTGTGAAATCGAGACAAGCAGAGGAATTATTACGAGGCTCAATACGGATCCAACAAAATTCAGACCAAGTGATCAACCAGCACGCTAACAGGTCAGCAGCTTAAGTTTTTTTTTTTATCAAATTCAACAAAGAAACAGATGTCAAGAAGGACAGTAGCGAACACCAAATTTGTAGAGAGAGCACAATAATATCAACGAGTGGATGCTTGAACCTAAATCTGATATAGCCTTAAGCTTATAAAGAAACCGGGGGTCAAAATGTATGCCGAAACCCAATAATATGTACATCAAACATTGAGATCCTGCTGGAGTTAATCGATCAGCAATATAACAACCAAGTGATGGGAAAATATCCAATCTCATACCCAGAATGCTTCAGAGAAGCAAATGCACAACAGAGACAGTACTATACCATTGAAATAAATATAAGAATACAGACCAAGCCAATCGACAACAATAGAAGTCAGGGATGGAATCCATTACCGAGTTCATGCGAAAGCTTACCGACTACTGAATCCAACAAGAAGAGGGACATAGACAAGTTGTCGGTAGCGGGAAAGGCCGGAAGAAAACCGCTACAGGGACTGAGCTGGGTTTCGAATAGAAACTCCAGGGAAAACCCTCAAAACTGGCACGACAATGAACAAGGAACACAAATCGTCGAAACACCGAGACGGGAAAGAATCAGCGATATCTTCCCCCATGTACGATGCTCAAAATTCATCAGACGAAACAAGATAATGGGAAGCGGATGTCGATTTGCTTTTGAGTCGTGAAGATGATTTGGCTTATTTCGAGAATGCTGAAAGAAGGAGAAGGAATTGGAATTGATGATGATTTTAGAGGAATGGTTGCTATCGTTGAGGGCGGTCAATTTGTAGAGGAGAGTTATGTGCTGATTTCATCAAGAAAACATCCAGAGCCAACTAAAGTGAGGTCGATCAATAGACCAAGGAGTGTGGAATGTCGGCTGTTGTTGTTTGGTGTGCTCAACGAAGAAGAGAAAACACAGAGGTGAAGAACAGACCGTAAAAGAGAAAAAATTTCCAGGCATTGTGTGTCGGCCGTCCAGTCCTTCCACAGTAGGGTTTCCTTATATGTTTTTATAACAAGAGGGGTAGGGATAAGATGGTAGGGTTTGGGTGGGCTTCTTGAAGCCATGGGCTGAAAATAGAGTGGGTTTAAGGAATTGGGCTAGGCCAGACTTCAACCAAGTGTGGATTGGGTTTGAAAGATGAAAATGAGTGTGTATAAATAGAAATGAAAATAAAAATACTAATGTTAATAGTAGAATAAAATAAAATATAAGAAAAAGTGGATAGATGAATAAATAAATAAATAGAATATAAACAATAAAAAATAAGATAGTAAAATAAGTGAATAAACAAAGAGAGACGATTTTAAAACTGGACTGTCGTTGGAAACTCATTTGTAAAAGATCGGTTTTTTTTAAATGCTTGAAAAAAATTGGTTCAAAAACTGTTTTATAAAACAGTGGCTTCATTTTGGCACGCATGTTAGTACGTTTTGAAAAAGAAAGGCGACGACCCCTCTTATTTTATTTCTTATTCTAGAATTTGCTTTATGGGGTGAGAATTTTTGGTGTCTACACATCCCAATATGGGATGAGGTATCACATACTCCCCCACTCAAGGAACACGACATCTTCATCGTAAACCAAACATTCAAGTCCTCTTTGATACCATTTGCAAAAACTCCATATAGGAAACTGTCAAACAACCTAGGTCCGAAGCCATTCGAGCTTAAAAACTAGCCTCTTTCATCCTTTTGTCCTCACTTGGACTTGAAAGTTGAAGATAATGTTCTTATAATCAACTCATATGCATCCTTATAAATTACTCACACCCAAATGTGGGATGGTATCACATATGGGTTGTAATATGAGTGGAAAGATCCCACATCAGGATATGACTAGTAATCTAAGTGGATTATAAGGATACATATGGGTATACTACGAAACAAGGTCTTTCACTTTTAGGCCCAAGTGAGGATAAGGGGCTTAAAGTGGCTAGTTTACAACCCTGACTGGCTTGAAAGCTAGGATGTTGAACAGTTGGTCATATCATATGAGGTGTTATAGATGGTACCAGAGCAGACTTGGGACCGTGTTGCGATGGACTACCCAACACCTAACATGGATGTTAGGGTTGCAATAAGGTTGTCGTGTTCTTTGAGTGAGGGAGTATGGAATACTCTATCCCACATCGGAATATGAATAGTAATATGAGTGGATTATAAGGATAATATGGGTGGACTACGACAACAAGGTTTTCCACTTTTAGCGTGGATGTTAGGGTTGCAATAAGGTTGTCGTGCGTGTTCTTTGAGTGAGGGAGTATGGAATACTCTATCCCACATCAGAATATGAATAGTAATATGAGTGGATTATAAGGATACATATGGGTGGACTACGAAAACAAGGTTTTCCACTTTTAGCCTCAAGTGAGGATTGATAAGTGTATAAATGAGCATGTATTAGGAGTTTGTTTAATGTGCTCTATCAATGTTTATCATGCTCATTTCTTTATTTTAACTAGTTTTCATTTAATTTTTTGTTTTATTAATGTTCTTACACATTTGATGTTTAAACGTGAGGATAACATAGCTAGCAACAAGGCAGGCTAAGAGAGAAGCATTTGGGAACAAACAGACCTGAAATCAGAGCTAAAACAAAGAATATAGAGCATGTTCGGGTTTGTGTTCGGGTGAACAGACCCAAGCCAACCCTTAGATGATCTTCTACCAACTTTTGGGATGTGTACGGTTTTGTGTCTAGGTAAACAAACATGGACCAACTTAAGGAGCGAGCTACTACCTATTTCAGGGTTTGGTTCAGGTATATGTTTGGGTACAAAGACCTGGATCACTCACAGTCACGTCCAGGCAAGAAGAGTCGAACACGGACCCGAACGTAAAGATCAAGAAGCTAGAGACACGCCACAAAAGTCTGGTCCAGGTATGTAAAGCCGAACACAGGTTCAGAATGGACAAAAAACTCAGCTGAACGGGTAGATAAAGCAAAGAAGAGAAGTGGCAGAGATGTTGGGGTCATGCTAAATCGAAGAATTGAAATAAAAAAAGAAGAAGAATAAAAGAGAAGAAGAAGATGAGGAGAAGGAGCTCCACAACCGTTAACATTCTTCTTCAACCTCTCATGGCTATTTCTACTTCTCTTTCTCTTATTTGTGATCTAATGGAGGAATAACATCCTTGTACCTAGGGATACAGATTTTGCCCCAAAATCCCTAAAACCCCATTGTTGATTCTTAAACTTATCTTTAGCTTTATTTTAGTTTTTGTACTTAATGAAAGATGATATTGACTATTTACAACTCTTAAGCTTGTCAATACATGATTTTGAGATTTGCTCAGGGTTTGCTCAATTTCTAATTTATGTGTTGGATTTTGTTGGTTTTGCTTTAAATATGTCAATATTAGATCTTGAGATAGATTCTAGGTTACCAATTTGTTTAGGACTGGTGTGGGATTTTATCAACATGATATTTTAATATAAAAACCTAAATCAAGGGAACTAAATCAATGTAATTTATCAACCAGCGGTATTCAAATAGATTTCATTGCAACTTTATGGAAAGTTGTGCTTAATGCTATCAATTGACCATGTACTTGAAGATCAGTTGGGTTCCAACTCAATTGGTTAGAGTTATTATGATCATGATTTTGCTATTAATTAGTTAATTATTCTCGTTGTTTGGCTTTGACTTCATGAATCAGCAAGTGGTGGCTAAAGGTGAAAAGTGCAAAGACCCATCCTGGGGTACACTTATTTTAGCTAGTTAGCATAGTTTACTGTTTTCTTTTATTATCACTTATCTCACAAAACAAGCAAAAGCCCTCAAAATTTATTGCACCTACTCCTTATATATATACAATCACACAGACATTACTAAACTAATAATTAGCTAAATAGACTCCAAGTCCCGGTGGAACGATAGAAAACTAACCATTTGTGTGACACTCCATTAACCACTATACTACCATTCAAAATTCCACTTATTAAGAACAAAGGGATAAAGTGGCTAGTTTTCAAGCCCGACTGGCTTCAGAGCTAGGTTGTTGTACAATTGCCCATATAGAGTGTTACAAAAAAATAAAAATAATTGTTCAAAATTTAAAAAAATTCAGTTATTCAGTTTGCCAAAGCTTTTAAAAGGGAAATAAAATTTGAACCAGCCTATAGTTTAGTTTACCATGTAGTCAAACCTTTTTAAATTTAGTCAAAATTTTCAATTATCGAATGCTAATGAACATTTTTAAATTTTGAATATAAATGAATTAATGAACCATTTGCTTACTCTTATTCATAATCTTCCTCCCACAATGGCCTACCATTTGAGCCCAATGACAATTGTTGGGTGATATGACATTTATTTAAAACATGTCCTTTTCCAGATACCACTGGGCAAGAACACAGCATGGCACGATAGTGACCACTGTTATTCAAACTTTTAGTGCCACTGGGTTGTTTTATATGTGAGATGCCTTGGTGGATTTGATGTCCAATTTGTATGAGTGATGTCGTTAAGTGAGAGCAAAAGTTGTCAAAGAAGAATTAATGTCAATTTCATATTAATCGGAAGATTATATGTTTATGCTAACTCTTACAGGTGAAAAAGATGGATGACACCATCATCCCTTGTCAAAGTAACCAAAAGGACATTTTGTGTGATCCCCATTAGGTGCTGATGCGATAGAAGCCTTACATGTGCTTCACAAATTGATGTACCCTATAAGAGTAGTGAGGCGATTGAAAGAGATGAAAGCGAACTTGTCTCATTGATATGAATTTCATACACAACTTTAACAAGATATTGACCAATTGGCACATAGCAAGACATCACATTATGCATGTTATTGCTTATGATTGGGGTGAGCACAGTGATCATGAGTCATTACATAGTTTTTGGATGCTCGTTATTAACTTGTCACTTCAATTTATGTTATGTGGTATTATTGGTTTATATGTGTTTATTTCATGTTGTTGTAGAAGATAGGGATGTGACAAACTATGTCATGCGTGCACACCAATTCTCTATGACGATGTTTGTTGTCTTCTTGTATGTTTTCGTCATTAATGCTAAATAAATACACATGAGCATTTAATAATCTTTGAAGCTTGATGATTGAGGGCGAAGAGCCATCATGGATGACATTAAAAGAGTTAGGGATGAAGAAAGCCCATGAAACTAATTTCCCTTGTGTACCTCATTTTTAATGTCGATGACATATTAACCTGTAACATCCTATAGGGTAACTATTCAAATAACTTAAAAGTTGATGTCCTTGGTCCTCACTTGGGCATAAAAGTTGAAGACTTAGTTATTGTAGTTGACTCATATGTATTCCAAGTCCCATGGACCTTCTCGGTAGGTGCCGAGTAGTTCATTATGACACTGTTTTGATACCCCTTCCATGTGTAACACTCCATATTGGAAACTATCCAACAAACTAGCTGTCAAGCCATTTGAGCTTAAAAATCACCCCTTGAAGCCCTTTGTCCTCATTTGGGCTTATTAATGGAATATCTTGTTGTTGTAGTTGACCCATTGCTAACAATGATTTTAGTAGGGAAAATTATATACAAAAACAAATAAAATAATCTTACTAACTCTAATACGGGTAGCAAAAATCCCGGTCGGAGTAGAGTGTACGTTAGTTACTGTAACACCCCATCTCTAAATACAATGATCGTCGCCCTAAGTCCATCTCGTACATTAACAACGCAGCGGAAAAGCTCTATTAAATTGGTGTTACCGTCGTTAGTCACCCACGTGACTAACTAGGCCTATTCTCTTAACAAGTCACGGTCTGACTAACCGGATAATTACTCGAGCATCTAAAACATTACAATTCATAAACCACAACTTATACCGAGTATCTCATATCCTAATACATCATACTAACATCTCATCAATATACTAAACGAGTGTATATGCACAACTCGTGTAACAAACGTAAAAGCAACCCGAAGTACTCTACCCGCTTTCACTCTCAGGTTGAGTCCTCGTCTGGCACCTACCTACAAAGTTTAAATCACAGGCCCCAAGGGGCTCAGCACATGCCTGGTACAGAAAACGTGCAGCCCACAAGCTAGCAGGGTTACACACGACTACTTTGTCGTATACATGCAATTGTTTATTCATACAAATAATAATAAGAAGTACGATAACAAACAACACATTTATGTGAAACATTCACAGCTCAAATAAAGCGAACGTCGTAATGGACGCCCATTAATGATGTAAGTTAGATTTCTAACTCCTGAGGCCTGAGAATTGTTTAGTTTTCGTGTTTGACCATACCTTATAAGTGTCAACCGTTCTCTTAATAGAACTGGTTGTTCTCTAACTGAATTGTTTATTTTTGTCGGGTCAAAGTAACCCTAGCCAATGAGTTATTAGCTCCATTGGATTAATAAACATTAATTCTTAAGTTATGAGGGGTGTAGGCTTGACCCTCCCGCGCCTCCTGAATTTGCTTCCCACCTTGAACTGTTCACTCGAGCTAGTCGGGTCTGTTTGTCGACCCTAGGCGACAAGTCGTAGACGAGCCATATGCGGAAGACAGATCTGATACAGATGCCGACCTCCTAACCTAAATATGCATGACCGGAGTCAGTCCCGGATTCCTCTTCTCCCAAGTTCCAGTTAGCTGAAGTCTCGTTGACAATTTGTTAGTTAAACCTCTCTCGGTATTAACCAACTAATAACAGGGAGTATTTATAACCTTATACAATTGTTTACTGAACATAGTTAATGAACAAACTCTGAATCAATTCGTGTTAGTGTGCAATGGACACACAATAACAATACAATAAACCGGTTTCATGCTTAATCTTGCTTGGTCGTATCACAATAACACATAGCACACAAACCGAGGTAGACCTCGTTAGCAAACAAGCTACAAGAATCCCATACCGTACACCGGAGACTGGCTAGCTCTTTATCCCTTGTTCGCCTAATCCGCCGAACACCTCTGACTTCTCTAGATCTGTAACCAGAACTAGTATTAGTATTTTGTGTCTTAGAACTAATTTGGTTCTCTTTTCAACTTAAACCTCTTCCTTGGTTAACCCGGGTATAATAGTATACCGTTAAATCGGTTCGTTCATTTAGGAGTGTTTTCAAGCTCAATTCTAATTCATTAACATACTAACGTCATTAGCAGTTATTTAGTTGCACAGTTAGCAACTTTAGACTTATACGGACCTTGTATTAGGTGATAAGTGCAAAATACATCTATTTTTAGTGTTTTAATTCTTTCTATTTTGACAACAATTCATGTCATATTTCTCACTTATCATATGCTTTTCCTTATATTTATGTTTTGATATGAACTGATATATTTTATGTGTTAAATGCAGAAAAGCGCAACAAACGGTGGTATATATATATATATACACGCTTGATAAGTGCAAAACATATAGACTATTTAAGGATTAATCACCTTATTAATTATAGCATTTTTAGTAATGTTTCTCACTTATCTTGGGTTTTTCCTATAAATATGCTGTTTATTAACTGATGTATTTTATGTGTTAAATTGTAGGAAAATTACCTAAAACATATATATGTTTATAAGGATTAAAGAAGGTCACGTGGAGAAGGACATGCATGCGCATGATTTGCATGCAACCGCCTCATTATGGGGCGGACAACACTAGAAGTGGAGAAGATAGAGGCAACCGCCTCATTAGGGGGCGGACAAACTCATTACAACCGCCCCATAAACAAGAGGACAAGGAGGCGGACAAGAGAGGGATACATGGGTAGCGGACACAATTCTTACCGCCCATGCAACCGCCTCATTTGAGGAGGCGGACGTGACTAAAAATACAGATCTGAAACGGGTTATCTTCTTCGCCGACTCGCTCTGCAACTTGATTCAGACGGCGCCTACCTGAAAATACTCACGCGTTGTTCCTGTCCCCTGCAATCAGTGAAGCTTCAATCAACGAGCTCAATCAATGAGCTGCTCCTCTGCTGATTCTTCTTCCTCTGCTCATTCTTCTTCCTCTATAAATACAACGCTCAGCTTACCTTCTTCTGTGTCCTTCCGGAGGCTCCTTCCGTGGTTCCTCTGGAGTTCCAATTCACACACCATCTCATTTCTCTCCTTCCGCCTTCTCCATTTTATTTATTTTACATTCCACCAAATTCACCTCTAGCCTACGTTACAAAATAGCAGAGTGAGCCGGAGTGATTACGGATGATTTCTATTACTCTTGTCTCTGTCTATCTATTTAATATGTTAGGCTAGTTTACGTACGCTTTGGGAATTATTATGTTCCGTATTAATTATGCAATATTTTTACTGGTTTTAATTTAATGAAGTTTGTTACGCTTAAAGCTCATCTCTCGCCTTTTTAATAAATGTCATGAGTTTATTAAATTGCTTGCTAAGTCTATTTTGATCAGACTAGGTGATAAATAGATAGGTTGATTAAGCCGTAAATCTGGAGAAAGCTCTATTATGATTTAATGAGTTAGTATTTTCAGATGCAATTATATTTCCTCGAAATTAATGTCCGTTTACATAAGAGTGCTCGAACCTTGATTAGACCGAGCATTTCTGGTAAACGAGTTCTTATGAGGCTATGACTTAGTCCTTAAGATAATTAAAGGAATTTTGCCAGACAATTATAATTAAACCAGTAGGAATAGCATGAAAGAGCAGATAATATTATCTGAACCAGAGTCCCGTTTAGTTTATCTGTTAATTTAGTTTATTTTATCTTTCCTTTTTTTATAAAAAACAAGTCAATTAATCCCCCCTCCTGTGACACGCTTAGGTACTATAATATGTACATTAGTCCCGTGGTTCGATATCCGGTCGCTTACATTTCACTATACTACTGCGACCGGGATTTATTTGCAGCCCGATTTATTTTGAGTTTTAATTTCTTTTCTTTTAATTTTACACCAGTTTAACCACTCAGATTATAACGTCTGCAAAATGGCGCCGTTGCCGGGGACTAGATTTATTCTAGTTCCTAAGCCCCGGATTATTCACCTGTTAATTATAAATATTCTGTTCTTATTATTATGTTAATATTATTTCTATAATATTTTGTTTATGGTTAATATTAATTGTCTACTATATTTTGTTAATGATAATTATTTAATAATCTGTTAATATTAATTGGACATCTGACATTCGGACATCTAACTTCTAACATCTAATTTTAACTTCTAACATTTTAATTTTGTGTATACTAACACTTAATATTCCATTGTCTCTAACATTTTATTTCCATTGTCCTTAACATTTAATTTTATGTAATTAACCACTAACTTATAATTTATGTAATCTAACTACTAATTATTAATTTTTGTGTACTAATGTTTAATCTGTTTATTTCTTATTCTTTATTGTTACATTAAAATCAAAAAAACAAAACGAAAATAGGGGCTGTCCGCTTGGACAACCGCCCCGTCTCCAGGTGGTCATCTAAGCCACGTCCGCCCATTTCGACGCGGTCGTCCACGCAGACGCAACTGAATACCGTGGCCCTTGTCCGCCTGAAAACCGAGCGGACGTCCAGGCGGACGTCCCTCTATACTGAAAAAAAAAAAGCAAACGCCGCGTTTCGAATTACATTTGTTCTTCCCCATTTTGAGAGCTCAAACCGGAACAGCAGCGAAGAACGAAGAACACCGCGAATCGCCCTCCCCCAGTTTGCTCAATCTTCCTCGTTTCTTCACCAAATCTTGCAAGGTTAGTACCGAAATCTTCGTTTTTCGATTCTCTACCGTTTCTATAGCTTCAAATCTGTAAATGATGAACTATACTAGGAGAAATTAGGAGCTGAAGTTTCGAATCCCTAATTCACAATTTCGAAAATTTCGAACTTAATTTGCTAGATTTCTCTCGAATTTGTCCTATATTTGTCATAATCTACATACACAAGGTTAAATCTTCACTTAGTACACCTAGTTTGGGTGTTTTTGATGAATTCTAAAATTGGAGAATGATAGTTACGAAAATCCATTGTTAAAACTAGCATTTTTCAGTTTTATTTAGCCTTGATTATTAAACGAGTATAGATTATGATTATAGGTTATTATTTATAGATTTGATTGGTGACGGTACTAAATACCTTGAAATCTGACTGAATTTTTTGTGGAAAACGAAGAATTTTAGGGGAGACTCTGTCGAATTTTCGACAGAATTTATGTTGTATAATTATTCTGTTTGTGTTTCATTCTTTGTTCAACTTGTTTTCTATTTTTATTAATTTACGGAGTTATTTTTTATTAATGTTCTATTTTGATAGTAATTTCTATGTTGTTTATTAACGTTTTTGTTGACATTTTCTATTTAATTTTTATGCCATTTTTTTTTTATTTTGCTGTTATTTTCTATTAATTTTCATGATATTATTACTCTGTTTAATATTTAATATTTTATTGTTATGCTGTTAATATTTGTTTACCTTTAATTCAAAAAATATATAGTATGCCTCCTCGTATGCGTGGTGGTCGATCTGGTTCTGGATCTACTAGGGGCAACTGCCCCGGGCATCATCTTCTTCTCTCCTTTGTCATCCGGATCTTAGGGATGACGGGTTTATTTCGGCAGAGCCCGAGCCTGGTTCGATCTAGGTAGGACTTCATTATGGAGAGGAGATTTGCTCCTGAGGTACTAGAGGCTGCATGGGTGGATACCCTGCTTGCCAGACATGGACTTTCTATGGTCCTGAAGATGGGTGCGGGAATCGTCTGTGAGGAGCTCGTGAGAGAGTTTTATGCGAATGCCCGGCGGGCGATCTTAGCATCACCTCTTACGTGCGCCATCACCCTGTGGAGATCACACCCATCACATTCTCGTCCATCCTACACATCCAGATTGGTCCTGGAGATCACCGGGGTTCACAGAGGAATTTACGCATATGTCAAAGACCCGGTGGCTTCAGGACATAGGTCGGAGGATCCGACATAGAGGAGGACAAGGAAGTCCTCCCTTTCGCGAGCTTCCCTACACTGCAGCAGAGGCTTCTCTTGGACATCATAGCCCATCAGATTCGCCCCTCTGCAGCACACGATGCGTCTGATGAGGACTGCGCTCTACTTGACTATTTCCTCGCTCCTTTTCCGCCTGCTCAGCGCCTCTCCTTCAGCCACATTATGTTTGGCCAGCTCCACAAGGTGGTGTCCTACCTGAGGACAAAGAAGAAGAAGATCACTCCCATCTTCCCCTTCTTCATCTGGTACCACCTCTTCACTGTCCTTCCCACAGATGTCACACGAGCTGTAGAGCTCAGGACAGGGAAGCGCTCAGTCACACTGCAGACTGTGCGGAGCTGGGGCTTTATGCGCTCAGATGACGGTACTTGGGTGAAGGGTAGCGCTGCCCGCTCTTCCACTGCTTCATCCACAGCAGCAGGACCCTCTACGGGAGCTACACCTTCTACTGATCCCGACCACCCGTCCGCTGAGACTGCACATGGAGAGGAGCCCTACGTGCCTACTACTGATGTGTATGCAGACTCCAGCCCATGTACCTTATTCGACAGATCTACGAGTCAGCTCCAGGCATTCCATCAGATGCAGCAGCAGATGCATCAGCGCTTCAAGAGCTTTGAGCAGACTCAGAGAGGATGCTGGCTGAGCAGTCACAGGTGACGCAGCGCTTGGATCAGAGTGACGACTTGTATTCACGGGTGATACAGCGCTTTAGACCAGGGTGACAATTACATGCACAGACCGCTCATCTTGAGCGTCTTCTCGCTCAGACAGGCCAGGGACCTGCACACTCCGCCTCCACCACCACCACCACAGTGATTTTAGTTTATTTTATTTTATTGTTATTTTATTTCATTTTATATTTCTCTGACTTTTTTATACTATTACTGTTTAAACCTTGTTCTAACATTTGATATATTCAGGAAGGTAACAGTGTGGTTTACTTATGTTTTTATTTTATGAATTTTTTTTTTATGTTTTTCATTTTATGATTTTCTTTTGGTTCAACTTGAGTTCTGCTGGCTATTATGATTTTCTTTTCAGAACAAATTCTATGTCGAAAATATCTGAACTCACCTATGGAAAGCAACCTCATTGCTTTAGAATTTCAATATCTTGGGTTGAACACTTGCGCAAACTCAAGTGTGAGGAACGTCTCACCCCTGCCAAAGCTCTAAGTGTGAGGAAGGATACCTTCCTCAATCTACAATACAAGGGGAGTTTCAATTCTTCCTTATTTATATTACTGTTCAACCTACTTGCGTTTAATCCTTTTTGAGTCTGTCATATTTTGAAAGGTCCTTTTCTTGAATTAATTCTGAACAATGAGGACATTGCTCCTCTTAAGTGTGAGGAAGGAGAGACCTTTCCCTGAAATTATGACAGTAGTTCGTTAATGCCACACTCACTTTTTGCTACTCTAAACTGCCTAAATTTAAAAAAAATTGATAAAAATGAGATACAATAATTGTAGAAGTGTCTGAATTATGTCAAGTGACAATTGAAAGATGGTTTTATTTTTAGGAGTTTGTATAAAATTATTTTCCATCAAATACTCTATTTTCACTCGGAAAATGATAGATCTGCTAGTTGTAAAAATCAATTTAGTTTAGCTTGGGATTATGGAAATATGTGGAAAGTCAAGGAAAGAAAAGGATAAAGACAAGGTACTCCACTGTTTATAAATTTTTCTAACCAAAAACAGACCTCGTCTATCCGTTATTAAGTTCTTAGGGGTGCTTTAACACCTATCTACCTAAGGTCTCGTGATCTGGGATAGAAGACCCAACACACGCTACAAGGATAGAGAGAAAAGTCTGGGGTACAGAAAATAATGCAATTCAAAAATTTTTATTATAAAAATAATGTGCTTTGTTTATGCATTTGCACATTCAAAAAAAAGTAATATAAAATTGCAATTTATATTTATAAACATAGTACGTGGTGTTTGAAAGGTACTGCGGAATAAGGCATTACTTCACGCCCCTTGTCATCCGGATTAGAGAATTGAAATTGGTTGAAAATCCCAGGTTATCTAACTTGTTTTCTGCAGTCGTTTATCTATGCTTTTATTAACTGTTTCTTCTCACTGTTTTAATAAAAACCTACTTCCCAAGAGCAGAATTATTCTTCTTAAATTGTCACTTTGTCTAAATTTCCTTCTACATTTATTTAATCTTGTTTTTTTATGATTATGGCTTAGAGATATTATATTCCTTATTTGCTTGAGGACAAGCAAAAGTCAAGTGTGAGAAGTTTTGATAAGTGCAAACTATAGACTATTTAAGGATTAATCACCTTATTAATTATAGCTTTTTAGTATGTTTCTCACTTATCTTGGTTTTTCCTATAAATATGCTGTTTATTAACTGATTATTTTATGTGTTAAATTGTAGAAAATTACCTAAAACATATATATGTTTTAAGGATTAAAGAAGGTCACGTGGAGAAGGACAGCATGCGCATGATTTGCATGCAACCGCCTCATTTGGGCGGACAACACTAGAAGTGGAAAGATAGAGGCAACCGCCTCATTAGGGGGCGGACAAACTCATTACAACCGCCCCATAAACAAGAGACAAGGAGCGGACAAGAGAGGGATACATGGGTAGGCGGACACAATTCTTACCGCCCATGCAACCGCCTCATTTGAGGAGGCGGACGTGACTAAAAATACAGATCTGAAACGGGTTATCTTCTTCTCCGACTCGCTCTGGCAACTTGATTCAGACGGCGCCTACCTGAAAATACTCACGCGTTGTTCCTGTCCCCTGCAATCAGTGAAGCTTCAATCAACGAGCTCAATCAATGAGCTGCTCCTCTGCTGATTCTTCTTCCTCTGCTCATTCTTCTTCCTCTATAAATACAACGCTCAGCTTACCTTCTTCTGTGTCCTTCCGGAGGCTCCTTCCTTGGTTCCTCTGGAGTTCCAATTCACACACCATCTCATTTCTCTCCTTCCTCCGCCTTCTCCATTTTATTTATTTTACATTCCACCAAATCCACCTCTAGCCTACGTATAAAAAATAGCAGAGTGAGCCGGAGTGATTACGGATGATTTCTATTACTCTTGTCTCTGTCTATCTATTTAATATGTTAGGCTAGTTTACGTACGCTTTGGGAATAATTATTATGTTCCGTATTAATTATGCATATTTTTACTGGTTTTAATTTAATGAAGTTTGTTACGCTTAAAGCTCATCTCTCGATCGCCTTTTTAATAAATGTCATGAGTTTTATTTAAATTGCTTGCTAATCTATTTTGATCAGACCAGGTGATAAATAGATAGGTTGATTAAGCCGTAAATCTGGAGAAAGCTCTATTATGATTTAATGAGTTTTATTTCAGATGCAATTATATTTCCTCGAAATTAATGTCCGTTTACATAAGAGTGCTCGAACCTTGATTAGACCGAGCATTCTGGTAAACGAGTTCTTATGAGGCTATGACTTAGTCCTTAATATTTAAAGGAATTTGCCAGACTTATAATTAAACCAGTAGGAATAGCATGAAAGAGCAGATATATTAATCTGAACCAGAGTCCCGTTTAGTTTTATCTGTTAATTTATTTTATTTTATCTTTCCTTTATTTATAAAAACAAGTCAATTAATCCCCCCTCCTGTGACACGCTTAGGTACTATAATATGTACATTGGTCCCGTGGTTCGATATCCGGTCGCTTACATTTCACTATACTACTGCGACCGGGATTTATTTGCAGCCCGACATTTATTTTGAGTTTTAATTTCTTTTCTTTTAATTTTACACCAGTTTAACCACTCAGATTATAACGTCTGCAACGCTGCATGAGGGGAAATATCCAAGTTTGCATGCAAATCACACACGGTAATGAATCAATAATTGATTCATGATGAAACATCATTACAGAGCAAACTCACGTGGGATAATTTCATGAAAGTTGAAAGCTGCACATGATTGACCACGTTGACTTCTGCTGCCCACCACTCACGCCACACACAACATTATACACGTCAGGGAGATTATTTTTATAGATAAAGGAGATTGTTGCTGCTACTTGGAGATAAAACTGGGCGGCTTATAAAAGGATTAGGGCTGATTGATTTTGGGGGGGATCGTTCTCACGCCCACACAGAGGCATCGGCCTCTCACACATCTCTCCATCCACGCCCTGAATTGGTCTACTGCACTCCAAATTCATATTCACCACCACGACCACATTCACGATTCCACAGTCCAGCACTCATACATTCCCATCATCATCATCCACCATATCCCACAGTCTTCACCATTCGTTTGTTCACCCACGTACCACCGCCATCCATCACAGTCCGTCGAACACCAGACCACTCCATACACACCACCACACCACTACCATACCATATATCACCATTGTTACACCGACGTGAAGACGGAGTCGAAGCGGGGAGCCGGAGTCAAACTTGTTAACTGGAGTTTTCTCTACTCTTCCTCTTATTTCGTTTAATGTCGCTCTTTGTTATATTTGTTATTTTTATGTTTATGTTTGAGTAGTTAGTTTAGCTCCCCGGATTGGGGTAGTAAACCGAATCTTTATATTTATTTTGTAATCTCTTTACTAATCATTAATGCAGTAGTTTAATTCCAGTTTTTCATGCGCTTTAATTCTCTGATCAATTATTAAGGCTGTATTTGTAGTTTTCTAATCAACACGCGAGAGCTGAGATAGATAACAAGACATAGGAATTAAACCTGATTAACGACTAGAAGCGTGATCCCGCCTATAGGTTAATCGGTCTCAAATAGAAACTGTTCTTTATGCGATTAGTTGTGTCCGGATTAGAGCATTAGTCTGCTGCTAGTTCTAGCAACTGGTTAGGATTCGTTAGACTTAGTCGTTGACGAATTAATTATAGTTTCTGAGTTTATTGCAAAAATTAGGGAAGAGTTTATTAATAGATTAGAAAGTGAAGGTTTGCAGAACAATCCGGGGTGCTTGCTTTTATTTGAGTTTTACCATTTATTTATTTGTTTAGTTTATTTTACTGTTGTATTATTTTATGTTAGTTTGTTGAGTCTTTCTTTTTATTAAATTAAGTAAAACCTGAAAAAGTGACATTTCCTGTTTTCTTAGTTTAGTTTCTCAGTTAGTAAATAAATTGTCAATTAATTGAACGAGGTCCCTGAGATCGACAACCCCCACTCAATTCACTATTCCGCAAAACGATAGGTACACTGCCTAGGTAGAAGTATAGTAACACATATTTCTGCTAACAAGTTTTTGGCTCTGTTGTGTGCGTCTGTTTTTCACGCTAATGAAGTCGTTGGCGGATGATGGTGGTAATGATAACATGGATGAGTTAAGCAGAGTGTTGACACAGTTGGAAACGACGATTACAATAATGAACATTGAGCAAAATTTGAACAGGTATAATCAGTCGGGTACTCAAAGTTACAACCAGTTCAGGCGACAAGATTATTACCAGCCACAACAATCGTCTTTTCGACAGCCTTATTGGTGGCAAGGTGAGCGGACTAGAATGCAGACGGAGGAACAACAATTCTACGCTTATCAGGAGCCTCCTAAGGAGGATATGAGCAAGATAGAGAGCATGCTTGCGGAGATCCTGGAGCAAAGGAAAGCCACTAATGCTAAATTGGCTGAAATTGAATCTAGGTATGATGCCAAATTTGTTGAGCAAGAAGATATAAACCAGAGTTGGGAAACACAACTAAATCAGATCTCGCAGCAGCTAGCACAGGAGCAGACAAATTTTCTCCAAAATCAAAGTCATTTGAACCTAGTGGACCAAATTCAAGCAGAGACTTTGATGGGTGAAGATCATTCCAAGCCTATTATTTTTGAAGCTGAAGAGGAGCCTAGTGAAGAGGTTGAGGGACGTGCTGAAGAGTTATATTGCCCTCCCTCCTCAACCTCGACTCAACCCGACTACCCAGTGATTGAGAATATCTTGTCCAATCCGGTCTACGAACCAGTAGAGATACCAGAGGTAGTTTATTTCAGAGAGGTTGAAGAAATTGAAGATTCCTCTGCAATTGTCTGTCAACAAGAATCTTCCATAGAGCCTTTAACACTTGAGGAAGATGTCTGCACCCTCAAATTTCAGAAGGAAGAGCCACCTCCAACTGGTCATCAATTTCATACTCATCCTAAAGAGCCTCACAAACAGAAGGAGGATGTCTACATCCTCCAATTTGTGGAAGAAGAGCCATTCACACCTGGTCTTCTGACTGAGCAGCGTTACCGGCAGTATCTCCTCAAGCATCAGGTTTTGTGGAGTATTTACTTTCCTATTTTATTTGCTGAAGTAACGCTTTGTTTTGATCCTGGTGGTTTGCTTTTAATTACTGTCTATTTCGTTTTCCTGGCAAAGTTGTTGTCTACTTTTATTTTGATCCAGGATAACAAAGCGAGAGTCTAGCCAAAGACTATAAAGACGGGCAGCTTACTGGGAGGCAACCCAGTTGTTAAATTTATATTTTGTTTTTGTTTTTATTTTCTTAGGTTTATTTTGTTTTTCTTTTATTTAGAAGTGGAAATGGTGCCTGTGCTTTAATGCAACGCTTTTAAGCGTTTTTGTGGTAGTTGTGAGTGGATGCAGGTGAAAATTTTATCATGGTGTTTGATGTACCCCCAAGGCTGGACACTTGCTTGAATGCAAGTGTGAGGAACGACACTACCCCTTGTTCGAGCTTAAGTGTGAGGAAGGGAACCTTCCTCAATCTACGATATCAGGGGAGTTTCAGTTTCTCCTTATTTTTAATATTTATGTTCAGCCTGTCATGACTTTTATGCTTAAAGATTATTTTTATATTAGTCATCAATGTCCTGAATGAAATCCTTAATGAGTTTGCAATATTTAGAAAGTCCTTTTCTTGGTTTTAATTTGTGAACAATGAGGACATTGCTCCTCTTAAGTGTGAGGAAGAAGGGTACTTTCTAAATATTGACAATTGCACTTAATGCCACATTTGTTTTTTGTTGTCCTCTTGTTTTGAAAGAATTGCTTCTTTTAAGTGCCAATAAATATTGAATATTCAGGTGAAAATTTTTGTTGAGGTTTTGAAAACAAGCCTGATGGCCACCTCAAGAATCTTTCTGCTTTTGGCTGTTTGTATGTATAGTTTTATCCAAACTGAATCTATTTTCATTGAAATTTGGTGGATTAGCTGATTATGAAAACTGAATTAGTCTAGTTTGGGATTTTGGGAATGATAAGAAAGTTTGGTATGAAAGGATAAGGCAAGGTACTCCGCTGATCTGAATTGAAATTTATTTCTGAACCATAACAGGCCTCTTCATTCGGTTATTAAGTCCTTGGGGTGCTTCATCACCCATCTACCTAAGGTCTTGTGATCTGGGATAGAAGGCCCAAAGCCGCTACATGGGTGAAGAGAAAAGTCTGAGGGGATGAATTAAATATGCAAATGACAGAACAGAATGTTAAGGAAAATGAACTTTGAATAGTTAAATGTGTATTTCATTTTTGCTTATTCTGATCATGAGTATGTGGTGTTGAAAGGTATCACGGAATAAGGTGTTACTTCACACCCCTTGTCATCCAAAGGTTAGAGGAAAGAAATGGTGGAAGATCCCAAACTATTCTCTTTCAGTTCTTATAATCTAACTTCTTCATGCTTTTAACTTCACTCTTTTTCACTGTTTGCGAAAACCTACAGCTAGTAGCAGAACTATTCTTTTGATTGTCATTTTGCTTGTTTTCCATCGGCAGTTGTTTGATCTTGAATTTCAATACTACGGCCCTTAAGAGTAGTCATATTCTGTATTTGCTTGAGGACAAGCAAAAGCTAAGTGTGAGGAAGTTTGATAAGTGCGAAATATATCTATTTTTAGGGCTTTAATTCTTCATATTTTTATAACAATTCATATCTTATTTCTCACTTATCATATGTTTTTCCTTAGATTTATGTTTTGATGTGAACTGGTACATTTTATGTGTCTAATGCAGGTAAAAGTCTTGAAAATACAAAGATTATCTCATGAGGATTCCAATGCAACAAACAGGAAACAAAACAGAATCCAAACGAAGAATTTAGGCCTTGTTAAAGTTGTGTCCTGAATGCACAAGCGCTTATATATTCCGGTCCGGCTCAATGTCCGAATCCGGACGTACAAATCTTGCCCGGACTACACAATATTCCTGCACGATTATATTTGTCACACATGGACCACTCTGACATCACACCACGTACAAATTATTTTATCCACATGATACATCATCAACATCATTCACTCACGGATGAAATTCAACATCAAAGTTAAGCACGTGGGGTGTGTGGATATACATTATCACGTGGCTAGGGCTGCAGCAAATAGAGTAATATATTAGATATGAAACAGAGTATCGTATCTTTTATATTGATAGATTCGTCATTAACAAAAGGGAAGGCGATTGTTCAAGATTATTAAGCGGGTTATATATAACCTCTTCACGCGGCCACGGGGAGGAGGCTTGACCAGAGAGGAGGCTTATGCCTCATTCACCTCCAAATTCAACATCATCACCACTGCTCCATCATCCATCCATCCAGTTGCTACAAATCGTGATATATCTCCACCACTTCACATTCATTCAATTCCGAACACCTGCACCAGACATCCATCCACCTGACCACCATCACATTCACGAACACCACCACAACCATATACCACCACCACTCTCTTATATTATTTTTGTTACAGTTTAATGTCGTTCTTTATTACTTGTGTTATTTTTATAGTCATGTTGGTGTAGTTAGTCTAGCTCCCCGGATTGGGGTAGCAAACCGGATCTTCATGTTTATTTTGTAATCTTTTCTCTAACTTATTATTGCAGTAGTTTAATTCCAGTTCTTCATGTGCTTTAATTTTCTAGCTAATTATTAAAGCAATCTTTGTAGTTTTCTAATCAACATGCGAGAGCTGAGATAGATAACAAGACATAGGAATTAAACCTGATTAACGACTAGAAGCATGATCCCGCCTATAGGTTAATCGGTCTCAAATAGAAACTGTTCTTTATGCAATTAGTTGTGTCCGGATTAGAGCATTAGTCTGCTGCTAGTTCTAGCAACTGGTTAGGATTCGTTAGACTTAGCCGTTGACGAATTAATTATAGTTTCTGAGTTTATTGCAGAATTAGAGAAGAGTTTATTGATAGGTTAATAAAGTGAAGGTTTGCAGAACAATCCGGGGTGCTTCATTAGATTTTAGAGTTTCAATTTTTATTTCTTTATTTAGTTTATTTTTACCGTTTTATTATTTTGTTACTTTCGATTTGTTTGTTGAGTCTTTCTTTTTATTAAATTAAGCAAAACTTGAAAAAGTGACGTTTCCTGTTTTCTTAGTTTAGTAATCTCAGTTAGTAAATAAATTGCCAATTAATTGAACGAGGTCCTTGAGATCGACAACCCCACTCAATTCACTATTCCGCAAAACGATAGGTACACTGCCTTGGTAGAAGTATAGTAACACATATTTCTGCAAACAAGTTTTTGGCCATAGCAACGGCGCCAAAAACTTGTTGAGCAGAAATATGTTACTATCTCTATCTAGGCAGTACCTATCGTTTTGCGGGTATAGTGATTAAGTGGGTTGTCGAACTCAGGGACCTCTTTCAATTAACTGACAAATTAAATTAACCTAATTGAGAAAACTAACCTAAGAAAACAGGAAACGTCACTTTTTCAGGTTTGCTTAATTTAATAAAAAGAAAGACTCAACAAACTAACATAAAATAATAAAACAGTAAAATAAACTAAACAAATAAATAAAGATTAAAACTCTAAATCTAAGGAAGCACCCCGGATTGTTATATAAACATTCACTTTTATATCTATTAATAAACTTTCCCCTAATTATGCAATAAACTCAGAAACTATAATTAATTCGTCAACGGCTAAGTCTAACGAATCCTAACCAGTTGCTAGAACTAGCAGCAGACTAATGCTCTAATCCGGACACAACTAATCGCATAAAGAACAGTTTCTATTTGAGACTAATTAACCTATAGGCGGGATCATGCTTCTAGTCATTAATCAGGTTTAATTCCTATGTCTTGTTATCTATCTCAGCTCTCGCGTGTTGATTAGAAAACTACAAGAATTGCTTTAATAATTAGCTAGAGAACTAAAGCACATGAAGAACTGGAATTAAACTATTGCAATAATGAATTCAAGAAAAGATTACAAAACAAATATAAAGATTCAGTCTGCTACCCCAATCCGGGGAGCTAAATTAACTACGTTAACATGACTATAAAGATAACAAATATAACAAAGTACGATATTAAACGAAATAAGAGGAAGGGTAGAGAAAACTCCAGCTAGCAAGTTTGACTCTGGCTCCTCACTCCGTCTTCGTCTTCACGCCGGTGTAACAATGGTGATATATGGTATGATAATAGAGTGGTGGTGTGGAGTGGTGCTCGGTGGTCTGACGATGATAGGTGACCGTGGTGGTGTGTAGCCGATGGAAGAGAATTGAATGCTGGTGGTGATGAATTACGAGAAGAGAGGCGCAAGCCTCTGCTGCGTGGGTGTGAGCCTGCAACGAGACCTAGTTCTCTCCTTATATAAGAAATTGCGGTCAAAAATATCTATCAATGCCCTTCATTTATCTTCTGTTGATAAATAACTGATTATCCAAATAATCAATGTAGCAGCCTGAATACATTGCATGATACCTTAGCCGCCTCGGTGAATTAACCGTGATTGTACAGCCACCCATTATCAAAACATATTTTATCACAATATAAATATAATCGTGCATGAAATTTGCTTTTCATGAGATATCATTCGTGAGTGTGATATCATGATTGAAGTGCAGCAGCGATGTGGATGATCATTAGATAATCATTATATAATAATGATATAATCATTATATAATAATGAGTCAATCTGGTGTGGTTTAAATGGACACATGTCTGGACACAATTTGAACAGGGCCTAGATTTTTCATACGGACTCGGTTTTGCTCCCCGTTTGTTGCCTTGTGAAGTTTGAGATGTCAAGAATGTAATTCATTGAATTTTACCTACATTTGACACATAAAATGCATCAGCTCACATCAAAGCATAAATCTAAGAAAAACATATGATAAGTGAGAAATACGACATGAATTGTTGTGAAAATAGGAAGAATTAAAGCCCTAAAAATAGATGTATTTCGCACTTATCAAACTTCCTCACATTTAGCTTTTGCTTGTCCTCAAGCAGATAGAGAATAAAACTATCTCTAAGGCCGTAGTACCGAACCTCAGGATCAAACAGGTGCAAAACAGAAAGCGAGCAAAGTGACAATCAAAAGAATAGTTCTGCTCCCGGTTGTAGGTTTTCGCAATCAGTGAAAAAGAATGATTTTAAAAGCATGGAGAAGTTAGACTATAAAATCTGAATATAGATTAACTTGGGATCTTCCACCATTCCTTTCCTCAAACCTTTGGATGACAAGGGGTGTGAAGTAACACCTTATTCCGTGATACCTTTCAACACCACGTACTCATGATCAAAAACAAAAATTAAAACTGCAATTTTTTTTTTTAATATCAGTCCTTATGGTCCCGAATGAAATTCTTCATGAATTTGACATATTTTGAAAGGTCTTTTCTTGATTTTTATTTTGTTTTGAACAATGAGGACATTGTTCCCTTTAAGTGTGAGGAAATTTGATAAGTGTGAAATATATCTATTTTTAGGGCTTTAATTCTTCCTATTTTCATAACAATTCATGTCGTATTTCTCACTTATCATATGTTTTTCCTTAGATTTATGTCTTAATGTGAACTGATATATTTTATGTGTTAAATACAGGTAAAAGTCATGTATGGTTGCACTTTATTTAGGAGAGCAAAATGGCTGCATCAGACCAAGGAGATTCATGATCAAATTAATGGTGCATTGGAATATCATTCATGATATCACTCACGTCGGGGTGAAGATTCATCCTTGATTTTTGTCCGACACATGATACAACATGGACTAGATAAATATTTTGGAGATTAAACGATGTGTGCTACCAAGGGATCAAGGCGGCTAATGCAAGTTAGGCCGGTGAGGTTATATACACGTCATCGATCTATTCCACGGGAGAACAACCATGTTACAACTTTCACGCCAAATTGAATTCGAATACAACACATAGAGCATAGGCGGTTAAGATAACGAGATAAAATTTATCAAAATAATCGTCGTTGCTATATATAAAAAGATATTAGGGCTTTACTGGGGAGAGGGTTACACGCCCCAGTCGAGGGCCTCGCGCCTCTCACACCGCCACCAACATACATCATCACCACCTCACTTCATCACCATCCATTACCATCACCACCGTACTCCACGTACCACCAGGCACAAGCACACCACCGTTCACCGTCACACCAGCATCACCGTCTGTCATGCTCCACCATCACCATACCACTACCACTTCCACATATTATTTTTGTTATGTTTGTTATTTTTATAATTATGTTTGAGTAGTTAGTTTAGCTCCCCGGATTGGGATAGCAAACTGAATCTTTATGTTTATTTTGTAATCTTTTCTCTGATTATAATTGCAATAGTTTAATTCTTGTTCTTCATGCGCTTTAATTCTCTGATCAATTATTAAAGCTATATTTGTAATTTTCTAATCAACACGCGAGAGCTGAGATAGATAACAAGACATAGGAATTAAACCTGATTAACGACTAGAAGCATGATCCCGCCTATAGGTTAATTAGTCTCAAATAGAAACTGTTCTTTATGCGATTAGTTGTGTCCGGATTAGAGCATTAGTCTGCTGCTAGTTCTAGCAACTGGTTAGGATTCGTTAGACTTAGCCGTTGACGAATTAATTATAGTTTCTGATTTTATTGCATAATTAAGGGAAAGTTTATTAATAGATATAAAAGTGAATGTTTATATAACAATCCGGGGTGCTTCCTTTTATTTTTACTCTTTATTTATTTGTTAGTTTATTGACTATTTTAATATTTTATGTTAGTTTGTTGAGTCTTTGTTTTTATTAAGCAAATCCCGAAAAAGTGACGTTTCCTGTTTTATTAGTTTAGTTTCTCAGTTAGTAAATAAATTGTCAATTAATTGAACGAGGTCCCTGAGATCGACAACCCCACTCAATTCACTATTCTGCAAAACGATAGGTACACTGCCTAGGTAGAAGTATAGTAACACATATTTCTGCTAACATTAGGTTTTCGTATTTTTCACTATTCATCCGTATTTCACTATTCATTTATACGGTCTCGTATTCTACTATTCATTTATACGGCCTTGTATTTTACTATTCACTGTATTTCACTATTCACGTATATGTCTCGTATTTGACTATTCATATATACGTGGTTACTATTCATGTATACGTATTTACTATTCATGTATACGTATTTACTATTCATGTATACGTATTTACTATTCATATATACGTATACTATTCACGTATACGAGTACTATTCATGTACACCAAAATTTTCGTATACGTTCGTATGATACTCTGTATCATACGTATTTATTTCTTTTTCCAATATAACTTGTATTTTCATTAAAAATACTTTAAGTATTGTTTTCTCCTATACTTATTAAATTACGGGTATACCCCTCGTATACCTTAATTTATATACGGGTCCGTTTAAACCCGTCTTAACTCTGTTTCTTTTACAACTTGTTTCTAAATTCTTTATTTGATTTCCTTAACCTTCTAAACACATAAAAATGTGTTATTTACATTACTTACCCATAGTTTTCTCTAATCTCTATTTTACTCATAATAAGTTCTAAACTTGTTATTTTTATTTATAATTTCTTCCAAAGTCTTACTTAATTAATTTCTTTATACTTTTGGTCAATTACCAAAATATACCCATTTGACCAGTCTTTTATGGTCAAACCCCCTAACTTTCCATAATTTATAATATTACCCCTAAAGTTAATTTAACTTAACTTTTTATTCCTTTATCCTTTTAATATCTAATCTTTTGCTACAAATTTTATTCTAGCTCCTCTAAACATTTTATAAACTGTCATTGACCAAGTTTGACCACGTTTGACCAGGGAAATTACCATTTACCCTTGTGGTCTTTTCTTTTATCCTAACTCATTTATTAACCAATTTAACTCTAATTGATTTCTAATTTTTGTAACTAATTTTCCTACAGATTTTTGAACATCAAAAATCATTTTAAACATCTCTAAACCATCAGATTTAATTATCTAATGTTATAGTATATATATACCATCCTTTATTAACCTTAAATATACCAAAAACCTTATAAATTCCTTATAATACTTATAAACTCTTTATAAATTGTAAACTTAATTCTACAATTATTTTCTCATCATCTAAACTCTCAAAAATTCCATATTGACCCCTTAATTTTCGGTATTCACCTTTAGGTACCAAAACTTCCTAAATTTTACATATTACTCTAATTCCTTTAATTTAACTAAGTTAGATATTTTTTTCTAACTTAATTAATACCCTTAATTTTCGGCCATAATATAAACCATAGTTTATGAATTTTTCTTGTATATTATGATAGCTTATATTGAAGCTTATATCTTAAGGAGTAAAAATCTATTCTTAGATTTAATAAACATTAACTTTTAATAAGCTAAAAACTGAATATTAATCACCAAAATTTCGGCAATAAATAATAAGATGAACAATATGTTAGATCATATATAGATCAACAATTAGAACCTTGAAATAGGTAGTTGTAGGATTTACCTTGTATATTAACCATTAGCTTAATATTTAAGCTTGATTTCCTTAGAAATTTTGACAGCAATTTGCTAGAGAAATTGGCTCCAAAATTATACAACAAGATGAAGAATAAGATGGGTTAGTATCCCATGCCAATCGGCTGTAACAAAAACCAAAGAACAAGAAGTTTTCAAGAAGGCAATGTTTTACCTCGAGAATCAAAGGCACTTCTTCGTGGTTTTTCCTGAGAATCTGGGGGCTCATGAGCTATGGTTGTAAATATCTTGAAAATAGGATTTCAACGAGCTGTCAAGCTTGTTATTTGGAGTTAGGACGAGAAAGTTATGATTTCTACAAGGAAAGGTGTTCTTTAAGGCTCAAAACTAAGAACATTGGAATTGTTTTGTGTTGTTTCTTCAAAGAGAGGATGAGCTACGACCTTGGAAGCTCTCATTTGACAGGTAAGAGTCTGATTAATGATTCACTAAGGTAACAAGGTGATTTGGCAATTAATGAAAGTGTAAGTAGTTGGAATAGTGAATTTAAAAGCAAAACACACTTGGTGACTCACCCTTGATGTCGGCAGCATAAGGTCTCATTTGACCTGATTCATTTTTTGTTTTTCCTTGTATTTATGTAACATTTTATGTATTAAACTCGTTCATAATGACTTATACCATGTGTTAGGTATGTTACATAGCCAAAAATGCCTTAAAACACATTTTATGTGCTTCCGGGTTCACATTGATTATGCAATTTGTTTTGGCTAGTTTAAATGTGTTCTTAGTACATTTACAACCTTTAGATACTTTGTTCATGAAATAGCATGTTGCTCATTCCAATTTAAACCAAGTCGTCTAATGGTTTCTCCTTGACTTTTGTCAGTTTAGTACCGGTTTTTGTGTTGACTTGTATACTTATTTTGTGTGTACACGTAATGGTTCCTATGACCATTTTATTGTTGTTACCTTATTCCTTATTGGTATTTAGGCTCACTAGCCTTTTATTTCCATGTATACATGCTTAAAGCACATTTTCCTTTAAAGCACATTTTTGTGCTCTAAGGTGCGTTTTTGGTTTAAACGCTAATTCCGCTTAATGTGTATTACTAATCTTAGAGGTATTTCACATTTGAAATCTCTTGGGAACTTATTGGTAGTTCCCTAATTTATTTATACTCTTTAAAACACCTTTTGCTCTAATTGTTCCAAAAGCATGTTTTGGTGTAAATTGTTGTTTAACACTTCTTCTAATGTTTCTAAGGCACGTTCTAGCCTTAGTATATCCTAATTAGATAGTTCATTAATATATTAAGGTTTGGGGTATTTTAGTTATGACCAAGAGTATCAAACCCAAGGGACTTAATAGAAAATCAGTCATAATCCTTAGTAATTACCTAGTTCTAACAAAGGGGGGAAAAAGAACATTAATTTCAATTAGAAAAGCTAACTAATTATCTAACTAAATGGGTTATTTACAATGAATTATCCTAGGTTCGGGATTATACCAACCTAATTGTGAATATGATCACAAAATTTAATTGTCAAGACTCAAATTAACCAAACAGATGGACGCGTCGGACGCCATGCTGGACACTAACGCATGACACATTCAAATACATTGAATGCGCCGGACGTTAGACACCCGATAGTGCATCCAAAAAGACCAAGATGTTAATACTTTTTCCAGTTTTTGGTCTGATAACAGGAAACTCACAACCTATTATCGAATCCAGTATATTTCATGCCAATAAACGAACAAGATAGTGATGAACACATGGGTTAATTCCTAATCTTAAGTGTTATCTCCTAAATCATAGAAGATAACGGTAAAGGTCATTAAGATTTCCAAAACCCATTCTACTCTTGGCTGATCATCCTTAAGTAGAATTTAGAATGAAGAGAATAAGTGGCCAACATATTCAACTTGCCTAATAACCAAAATCTTAATTAATGCTTGCAAATATATTGAATGATCATATTCGTTTACAAGAAAGATTCATCCCTAACCAAGGACAACAAGAGAACCTACTCAACCATCCATACAATTACAAGAAGAATCAAAGAGGAAAAGGAAATTGACATAGCCTTAACCCGATAGAAATCTTCTTCTCGTCATGTGTGGATGTGCATAATTCCTTGGTAGAAGTGACCCCAACACTTGGGATGGATGCGAATGGATGCGGATGATAGAGTGAAAGATATGGAATGTTGAAGTGTGTCCATTTATGCAGACCTTCGGCCTATTTATAAACTTCAATTTCCACATGTGTCGGAAGTCATGTCGGATAGGCGTACCCGACATCGCTTGATTTTTAACGGTCAATTAAACCGCCAAATCCGCGCGAAAAGATACTTGTGCTGAACATGGGATGTCCGACACCATACCCGACATCGGTTGGTTTGTTAACGGCAATTAACTACTAACTTTTGGTGAACCGAGACGAATTCCCGCTTATGCCGGCTAGGGATGCCCGACATAGTCTCTGGCATATCTTCTGCGCTGCTTCATAATCATGTCGTGAATTGGACATCCGGCATCACGCCCGGCAAAACTTCATCCTTTCATTAGAGATTTATTCCTAACACGAAAACATACCAAAAATAAGTTTAAACTTATAAAATGAACTTTATATGTAAGATAATATAAAAACTAGCTATTTTATCCTTATTTTAATTAATATTCCTATAATTCTAACCACTAAAATATGATAAGTCTGAGGCTTAACACCCATATGTATCCATATAAACCACTCATATTACTACTCATATCCCGATGTTGGATGGGGGTAGGGGTGAGCAAATGGTTAAAACGGATATCCGTTAACTGAAGTCTAAACTAAAGTACAGTGTTCGGTTATTTCAGTTATAACCAAATTAACCACATTTAATACTAATATCCGTTTTAAAAGATAACCATTTTTTATGTTACACTAATAACCGTTAACCGCTCGATAACCGAAGTTCCTGAAATAACTGAACTTCCTAAAATAACTGAAATAACTTAAACAACCGAACTTCCTAAAATAACCGAAAAAACTAAACTTTATGAATTAAGCGAAATAAGCAAAACCTAAACCTAATTGAGTGAATAGTAAAATATTAGATAAAATTATTGGGTTAAGATAAAAATAAAGTTATAAAAATATGTTTATAAAAGTTTGGTTATTGTGGAATGGATTTCAATATCCGTTAACCAAACCACACTTTATTACAGATAACCGTTTTAACCAAAATAACCGAAATTTTGTAAAACAGTTAAAAAATACGGTGATCGGATCCAAAAAAGAACGCCTAAAATAACCGCCCCGTTTTCTCACCACTAGATGGAGGTATCATATAACCCGTTCTGAGACAAATGCAAAGAGGTTGTTCCACAAACAAGGTGAAGTGTCTAAGGAAACTAGCCTTAGATACCAATTTCAACTAGCCTTCAATCTCATGAACTATTTCGCTCTCAAGTTGTTGCGATATATGATCTAGCTTAGCTTGAATTCTTGCATTGAATTCCAGCTGGTTCATGTTGATGGCATCTTGTTCACTGTTGAATTTCATCCATTTGGCAATCTCTGCACTGGTCACTAAGATGAGCTCTTTCATGAGACCCTCAAATCTAGAGATTGCAAGCGGTCATTAAGAACACTCATGGTCCCCACCATATTCTTGGCACACAATCCATGGGTTGGTGACTTGTGTATTCTCATGATAGTCCTCCAATCCGGTTGGTCTACTCTCATCTGGTTGGTATCTTGAGATAAAATATGCCATCATATCCTCCAACCTAGAGCTTTCAACCTGACTTTGGGATATGTCATGGTTTCCTCCGCATCTCTGACACTCAAACCATTGATTGTAGTTCTCTTGGCCATAACAATAGCCATTCCAACTTTCAGCTAGATCATAATAATCACCCATCAGCTTAAAGTTCCTACAGAGAAAAGAAATGAAATTTATACACAAAAAGGGTAAATAAAGGAGATGAAACATATGCATAAAAACTAAACAGATAATAAACCAAATATTTGGACCGAAGTCCCCGGCAACGATGACAAAAACTTATTGGGCAAAATAATAGTGAAACTATCTTGCTAACTAATGAGCAGTGAATCCAGTCATTACAGTTCAATAAGGTCGTATCCACAGGGACTTCGTAACTATCTAAATAATTATAAGTTTAGTGCTTGTGCAAGAATATAAACAAAAGTGCATGAATGTAAATTAGGGGTTTTTGGTTGTCATTGAAGAAATAAAATAAACACAATAAAACTAAACTAACCAATCTAGGATAAGTGTAGTCCTGGATAGGAATTTGCACCCGTAACCCTTTTACTACCAATTGCCTAATCTTCAATAAATAGCTATACAACAAGAATTTAATTAATAGCCAAATCTGATCTATTAATCATGACCAATTTAGATAGAAACCGACTGTTAGTTTGAGTCTCCAATTCAATCGGAAGCATTAAGCATAAATATACCCTAAGTTGCAATGAGAACCTTGTCTCAAAATTAATGAAAATCGGCTAACATTGATTTAGTCCCAACGGTATAGATTTTTACTTCCAGAAACCCGTCCATAGAAATCCACACTAATGCCAAACTAATAGGCGATATCAAACCAACCAATTTAACATAATAAAAATTAATTAGAGCAAACCGTAAGCAAATAAATTAACAAAGACAAGCTTAAATGCCATAATCACTCAATAATAATCTTTAATTAAGAACAAGGACTAAAATATAGCATAAACAACAATCCTAGATTCAACATGGAGTTTAAGGATTTGGGGCATCCAAATCCCTAGATACATGAACACTACATGGAGCTCTTCCTTTCTCCTTCTTCTTCTCTTCCTCCTCTCTTCTTTCTCTTCTGGTTCATCACATGGAGCTTCTCAAGAGTCCCCCCTCTCTCTTCTCTTTTCTTTCTTTAAACACACATCTGCTCTGTATGGGGCTTGGTTCGGGTTTCTGTTTGGGGATTAAACCCGGACCAGTCTATGTGGCGCTTCTTCATTGGCTGGCCTCACGCGGATAAATGATAGAAACTTAAAACCATCATTTTCTTCAGGTCTGGGTTTCCATCCGGTAAATAAACTCGGACCACTCTAAAAAAATCAACCAGACTCTCACGCCCTGCTCTGGTCCGGGTTTGTATACCCGAACACAAACCCGAACCACCCTCGAAATTGTCTAGAAGGCAGCTCACTGCTTTGGTCTTGGTTTGTATACCTGGACACAAACCTAGACCATACCCGAAAATCGGCAAAAGCTTTATCACTACTTTGGTCCAGGTATATATGTCTGGACACAGACCCGGACCACTCTAAAAAAAATCATCAAATCTCATTTTTGCTCTAGCTTCTTCATTTTAGCTCAAAATTTGAATTCGTTATGCCCACGAGTTCCTCTCTTCGTCTACTTTATTCCTAGCTATGTTATTCCTACTGTTTAAACGATAAATGTGTAAAACACCAATAAAACATAAAGCTAGAGGAAAACTAGCTAGAGTTGAGAAATAAGCATGAAAAGTGTTGATAAAACATATGAAATACACTCCTACAACATGCTCATTTGGAATCTCATCACACCCCCACACTTACATTTTTTCTTGTCCTTAAGCAAAACCAAACACCCAAGCAAGTAAGAAGTGCTCAAGACTAACAAATACTAACATGAATTTTAGGATAAGTGAAGAAGCAAAAATTATTAAGACTTTTGAGAAGTGTGAACCATCTCTTAGTGGTGGCATGGGTGTGCTTAGGGCAAAACAAAATATAGAGTTTCAGGGTATGAACCGGAGTGCTTCAAAGTTCTAAAGATTATGTGACTTGAAGAACTTTTATCATGGCCAACTTCTCTCAAGAATGGGATTTGAGGAGAAAACAAAAGGAAAAATAGAATGATTGCATTTGTTTCACTTTTACATAAGAGACGAGTAGATAAAATTTGGGCATGTAGCCTTTGCACTAAAGAACATTCAACTCTCATGGTTAGTTACCAATGGCATCTCACAAATTCATTAGAGATTTTCACGATGAAACACTCCTTAGCAATCCCTAAGATAGAAGACCGAAAGAACCCCTAAGCAGTAAAAATCCAAAAATTTTAGATCAATTGGTCACATCGCATGAAAAATGCTCCTCAAAAGCAATCAAAAAGAAATATTTGAGTATTTATCCCACAATTCATAACATTATTGAGAACAACTCACATCACAAGGGTCCAAGTTTTTTATTTTGGACAAACACAAGATAAGAAGAGGGATTAAACATTTAAGCACAAAATTCATCGAAAAGGTCACTCCCCCACACTTAACTTGAACCATGTCTTCATTGTTCACCAAACAGACCGGGGAAGGTTCCAGAAGACCTTTTCCAGAAGCAAACAGAGAGAAAATGCATGGGATACAAACAACATTATAGCACATAAGCTATGCCCACTAACAGAAACAAGCAGATGCAAAATGAAAGAAAAAAAGTGAGAGTACCAAAATCTAAGAAACTAGTACTCCCCTGAGATTATTGTTACTGACATTGAAGAAAATCCCCACACTTTAGCTGTAGCCTTAATTTGCGTAGCTTGGGTGCGGTGTGGACTCTAACTTGCACCTGCAAGAAACACTAGAAGCAACCAAACTGCAAACAGGGTTAAAATTTAGTAAAAACAAAATCAAAGGAGAACTTGACAAATTAAAATAAAGAAAAATGAAAGAAATTCATCCAGGTTGCCTCTCGGGAAGCTGCCCATCTTGAAGGTATTTGGCTAGACCATACCACATTGAAGTCCTCCAGGATCGAAAATGAATGTTGAAGTGGGCTTCAACAGGTGGGTTGGGCGGGCATCATTTTCTTTAAATAACAACCCAAATATTGAGGTTGATGATCCTTGGTGCGAGAATCATCAAGTGGTAAAGACTCCTCTTCAAATTAAGGACGAAGACATCCTTATCTTCATTGAGCGGTGCAGCGAGAACTCCGGGGTGGACTTTGTCTTCAAACTCTGGTTCCGGATCAATGGGAAGGTGGCCTCCGCACTTAACGGTTGAACTTTAAGTTTCCACCCTACTTCATTGGTGCATGGGTGGGGAAGGCCTTGATCCTCTAGGTGAATATCAAAGTTTGATAGCTCCTCCTCCTAAGTTTCGAGGATGTAATAATCCTCGCCTTCAGGGTGAGGCTCAAAAGAAGATCCTTGACGGACATCAACTTCAGAGGGAGGTGGCTCCTTGAAGTAGATGGTGGCACTCTCCTCTAATGACTCGGAGGGAGGCGGTGTCTTCTCCTTTTCAAAGTTGATGGTGTGATCATCCTCATTATATTGATGAAAAAGGGATGGGGAGACAAATTGGTGGTTGATTCAGAGGGAATAAACTCCATGAGGTCGAAGTAGAAACTCTCTTCTGATGAGTTGTCTTTATAATCAAGCAGGTGGTTGTTTGGCGGTGTACTCTCTGGCTCAAATCTTCATAAGGCTGCTCCATCTCATGAACTATTATACTCTCAAGTTGTTGCGATATATGATCTAGCTTAGCTTGAATTCTTGCATTGAATTTCAGCTGGTTCATGTTGATGGCTTCTTGTTCAGCGTTGAATTTCAGCCATTTGACAATCTCTGCACTGGTCACTAAGATGAGCTCTTAAATGAGACCCTCAAATCTAGAGATTGCAACCGGGCATTGAGAACACTCATGGTCTCCTCCACAATCTTAGCACACAATACATGGGTTGGCAACTTGTGTATTCCCATGATAGTCCTCCAATCCGGTTGGTCTACTTCCATCTGGTAGGTATCTTGCGATAAAATATGCCATCATATCCTCCAACCTAGAGCTTTCAACCTAACATAGTTCTCTTGGTCATAACAGTAGCCATTCCAACTTCCAGCTAGATCATAATAATCATCCATCAGCTTAAAGTTCCTACAAAGAAAAGAAATGAAATTTATACACAAAAAGGGTAAATAAAGGAGATGAAACATATGCACAAAAACTAAATAGATAATAAACCAAATATTTGGACCGAAGTCCCCGACAATGATGCCAAAAACTTGTTGGGAAAAATAATAGTGAAACTATCTTGATAACTAATGGGCAGTGAACCTAATCATTGTAGTCCAAAAAGGTCATATCCATAGGGACTTCGAAACTATCTAAACAATTATAAGTTTAGTGTTTGTGCAAGAATATAAACAAAAATGCATAAATGTAAATGAGAGGGTTTTGGGTTTTTGGTTATGATTGAAGAAATAAAAGAAATGTAATAAAACTAAACTAACTAATCTATGATAGGTGTATCTCGGGATAAGAAATTGAACCTGCAACCCTTTTACTACCAATTTCTGAAACTTCGATAAACAACTATACAGTGGGAATTTAATTAATAGCCAAATCTGATCTATTAATCATGACCAATTTAGATGGAAACCGACTGTTAGTTGGAGTCTCCAATTCAATCGGAAGCATTAAGCACAAATCTACCCTAAGTTGCAATGAGAACCTTATCTCATAGTCAGTGAAAATCGTCTAACATTGATTTAGTTCCAACGGTATAGATTTCCACTTCTGGAAACTCGTCCATAGAAATCCGCACAAATGCCAAACTAATCGGCAATATCAAACCAACCAATTTAACATAATGACAATTAATTAGAGCAAACCTTAAGCAAATTCATAAATTAACAAAGACAGGCTTAAATGCCATAATCAATCAATCATCTTCAATTAAGAACAAGGACTAAAATATAGCATAAACATCAATCCAAGATTCAACAATGAAGCTTGGGGGATTTGTGGCAAAATCCAATGAAGTAGAGAGGAGATAAGGACGATAAATGGCCATGGATAAGATGTGGAGCTTCAATGGAGGTGGAGCTTTTCCTTTCTCCTTCTTCTTCCTCTTCCTTCTATCTTCTTTATCTTCTTCTTTCTCTTATGGTTTGTGGTCAGGAGTTGCTCGAGAGTCCCCCATCTCTTTCTCTTCTCTTTTCTTTCTTTAAACGCACAAATCTGCTATGTTTGGGCATGGTCTGGGCTTCCATATGGGGATTAAACCCGAACTAACCTACGTGGCGCGTCTTCATTGGCTGGCCTCACGTGGATAAATGAAAAAACCTTAAAAGTATCATTTTCTTTGGGTCCAGGTTGCCATTTGGGAAATAAACCTGGACCACTCTCACAATCGTCCAGACTCTCACACCCTGCTCTGTTCCGGGTTTGTATACCCAAACACAAACCCGGACCACCCTCGAAATTGCCCAGAAGCCTGCTCGTTGCTTTGGTCCAGGTTTGTATACCCGGACACAAACCTAGATCACACATAAAAATTGGCAGTAGCTTCATCATTGCTTTGGTCCGGGTCTATATACCCAAACACAGACCTGAACCACTTTCAAAAAAATGGTTCAATCTCATTTTTGCTCTAGCTTCTTCATTCTAGCTCAGAATTTGAATTCATTTGAGCCCACACATTCCTCTCTTTGTTTACTTTATTACTAGCAATGTTATTCCTCATGTTTAAACGATAAATGTGTAAAACACCAATAAAACACAAACCTATAAGGAAACTAGCTAGAGTGGAGACATGAACATGAAAAGTGTTGATAAAACATATGAAATACACTCCTAAAACATGCTCATTTGGATACTTATCAATAAGTCAACAGTCTACATTGCTAAGAACCCAATTCTTCATGAGAGAACTAAGCTTGTGGAGATTGATTATCATTACATTCGGGATCAAATATGAAGTGGACTAATACCTGCTAAACACATATATACTAATTCTCTAGCAAACATGTTAACGAAGAGTCTTCAAGGGAAGTAGTACCAAGACTAGTTCAATCATATGGGTATTTCTGATGCTCTATATTCCTCATATACATGTGATGGTTCAAAGGCTTAAATGATTATCCATTATACGCCATGTGGGGGGGGGTATTAAAATTATTTGGGCTTCTTTTCTTTGGGCTTGTTTTCCTAGCCCATTCTTTGTAGTCTATCTAGAAGGTAGTTATTTCTTTTTGGTAACTTTGGCATTTCTCTTTGGTAACTTTATGTTTTGTTTTGTACATTCTTTGCTTCTCCTCTGTATATGTAGACTCTAGTGTACAGTACTGATTTCAAAGGAAAGTAATAACAAATCTTAGCTCATCATCTCCTTCTTTTTTTCGCGCTTCCTATATTAAATTGCAACTCATTGCAATCTAACAAAGTAGGGTCTGGCAGATTGATGGTGAACTAAAAGTTAGAATAGCGGACAGACATCTGTTTCTTTTTTAGTTTGAGAAGAAAAAAATGATGCATGCAGTTCTGAATCGGGGACCTTGGTTCGTTGTTTGGTTCTTTGTTAGCCTTTCGACTTTCAACAAGTAGAGACCAGGAAAACCCCAAAGGATCATACCTTCAGTTGGATTCCAATTTGGATAAGGATACATGATGTTCCTTTTCTGTTTCAACATCAAGATTTTGCAAAATGATTAGGGAACCGGCTTGGTTGCTTTCTGAAATACGATGAGGATGATAGTAGGATTGGCGGAGACTACATGCTTTTTGAGGTTTTATTGGATATGTACAAACCGAATTTCAAGTGTGTTACAATTTTTATGGATAGGGTGTATACAAACCTAAGGATTTATGAGTACAAGCCTGTTATTTGCTTCCGTTATGGGTCATTTTTGCATGCTACAAGGGAATGTTTAAATCAAATTGAACTTGATGAAGGAGCTTACCCTTATGGACCATGGCTGAGAGCTGCTGGTTTTTGATTTGGGAAGAAGGCACCATTTGAAGATAATAGCGAGATATAGCGTTATCTATCCAAGAGATTGGCCAGTGATACTCAAATTAATGTTGTTGCATCTGATGGAACTCTTACGCATGAGAGTTAGGAAAAGGTGGCTCGAGAGGCCTGAGTTTGGGGATCGGGTTTACCATCTGCATAAATTGTTGCATGAGTTAATCCACCTGCCCTTATGAAGGTTGATGAGCTTCCTATAATAGTAGGGCGAATGAAGCAGAGTTTTGCTTAGGTCATCCATGATGGTATATTTGAAGAGATTTGCTAATACCAACCAAGCCTCTATTCATTTTTCCAAGTGGAAAATATTTCAAGTTCCTCAAGACCCAAGAATTGTAGTTGATTTAGTTTCATCAAGCTCAATCGGCGGGTGCTTCCATAAAACTACAAAAAGTTATGGCAACCCTTTAAAAATCTGGGGGTTGCTTGGAAAAATAATGAGCTAGTGCCATAGTTGTCGGGGATGACATGGCTCCCATGCATCCATGTTTTTGTCTGCTACACAGATACTAGGAGGTTTACTTCTCATTTTAAATCAAAGGAGTTCCTCAAGGCTTGATGTTGCTACGTTATCTTTTAGTGCACCTTTCTCTAAAGGTTTTGTTATGTACGGGTTTTCTTGCCGGTTAGTGTGTATGTTTATATAGTTGATCTTATAGTTGGGGTTCTGGCCGGGTTTCTGTCTGATTGGGCAGATATTAATACTTTATAGCACATACAATATTTCATCTTTCGGGGACTGTGAATCCAGTGGGCTCTATGCTGAGCGTTTAATGCTCTTTCTGTTCTTTAGTAGTGAGAATAACATCTCCTTTGAAAGGTGTTCTTCAAACAATGATGGTTGGTTCACCCATTATTGTCTTTTACAACTGGCTAAGGTTAGGGTAGGGTAGAGTAGAGGACATCCTCACGGGATGTCACTAAAAAGTTTGTTAATTAACAAAAACCATAGGTTTTTTAAAAAATCCAGATTCCACAAAAAATAATTTTAATTCACTAGGTACCACGAATTATTAACCCAAACTTTTTATGATCAAAATACCTCTACTTTTTTAATGAACATAGTTCACATTATACCACATAAATATTTTTAATTCACAAGATACCATAAAAATTAATAAAACAGATTAAAACAATATAAAAGAATAAAAATTCAAGTTTATTAATATATTGGTTAAAATTAAAGGTGACCAACGTGACCGAATAGAACCAGAACCGGTGAGACGATCCAGAACGGTTAGACTTGGAATCGGTTCGGAACCGGAACTGTATGCAAGCGAAACGAATCCGAATACACCTTTGAAGATTCGGGACCGAACCGGACCCGGAACCGAAACCGTCTTGGAACCGGTTGGAATCGGAACCAGTACATTCAGTTTAAGGATGAATACGAAGAACCGGAACCGGTGAAACCGCTCTGGAATTAGTCTAAACAACTGTTAATGAAATACCTCAAATCTAATTAATACCTTAAAACTGTTAAATAATGAAGAATTGATCTTGGAATAAATCATTTTAGTTACGCATGCTAATTTATGCATGCAAACGTTACGTAAATTAATATTACGCGTGCGCATGCAAACTCATGCATGCAAACGCTTACGTAAAAATAGTCGTTTTACCGTAAACACTAACGGGCGTAATTTTACAAACATCGTAACATACTCGTACAAAACGCTCATGTACGTTTATTAACAAGGATTAAACTCCTTACATAACGAGCTCGATAAAGAGAGCGACAACAAGAAAAGATTAATACGGACGTTTATACAACTCATAAAATGACAACGTTCGATCCACGAACGCTAATATAATGTCATCTTCACGTACGCATATAAATGCTTACGTATGAACATTAACGGACATTAAACCCCTTACGAAACCAGCTCAACTAGGAGAGAGTCAACCAGGAAAAATATATACGAGCGTTTATACGACTCGGTACACAATAATGTTCACTGTAAAAATACGAAAAATACTAACGAGCAATGTGAATATTTTACGATTGCCTAAGCATTTATGAATGCTAAAATAGATTGATATACACATTTAAATTATGTAACAACTTATGTTACATAATCTCGATATTTAATATATATCATAAATACTTAGAAAATGTTATAGCATCAATTATAACACAGAGTTTACAAGTCCAAAAATCTGTATATCAATGCCGGTTTTATATGGCATATTTGGACTTATTTTTTTTACACACTTTGACTTAATAAAATAATTAACTACCTAATGTATCTACTTTATACATGAGTATACAATATTAAGACAGGGATAAATCTACCTAAATCAACATATACCTACCGGTAATGAGTTTGAATAAAAAAAACGTAGTATACAATTATACTAACGTTTGAATTCTTGTGTATGCATGATGGGAAGAAAAAAAACGTGTATGACATACAAGTACACCATACTTAATGGTACAGATAAAAACGGTAATACCCTAGTACAAATCAAACACAATCAGCACTTATAATTAACGATTAGTGCTCTTACATAAAATAAAATAAAAAAACTGTAGCAAAGTAACCTATGTCTACGGTAGTATACTAGTCTTTGATTAACAATATAAATCTGTAGCAAATTGTTGAATTGTTAGCAGTAGTATACTAGCTAGTCTATGATTAGCACTAATAAACTAAGTAATCAACGGTGAATTTTTTTTCAAACAAAATCTGTAGCGTTCCCCCCTTATTTACGTGGTAAGCTTGTGACCCAAATTGCCAAAAACAAAACTGTATCAAATACATGATTAACGATTGGTACAAGCTCATAATTAGAACAAAAAAAAACGGTAATAAGCTAATGTTTAACAAAAGAAATCTGTAGCAATAAGTCTCCTTCTTGTTGTAACGTGGGGTGTAGGTGATGGTAGGTGATAAAAATCTGTAGTAAATTAACCTATGATCACATTAGCATACTAGTCTTTTTTGATAAATGGCTGAAAGTTCAAGCGATACTGAGGTTCTAAATGAACCTTTCTCGCAATACGGTAGTAGTGAGTTTTGAACCCAGGATCTTTGGTCAAGGATACCACCCCACTACCGACCAAGCCACCGGGGCTTGGCACATTAGCATACTAGTCTTTAATTGACACTAAATGAAATCTGCACTTACACTATATAAATAATGTGAGTGCATGTTCCAGTAACCCTTAACAATCAACCTATATCTATACTAATCAACCTATATTAATCATGCTAGACTAAGGGCTAACAATTAACAAAAAATTCAGTAGCAACTAACCATGTCTACGTTAGGCATTAGTCTTCATTAATCAACAAAAAAATTGGTAATGGGCTAGTTAATAGTTAGCAGATGAATTTGTACGAACAACACTATGATTATGGTATTGCGCATGCATTTAAGGGAGAATCTGAAGCAATTAATCTAGGTCTATATGGTAGTGTGTTAGGCTTTAATAAGCACAAAAAAAATCTGTAGCAAGTATTATACCATCTACTATAATCATGCACCCTTAATTAACATAAAGAAAACAGCACTAAACTACATGATTAATGTGAGCATAAGTGCTAGCAATTAACAAAAAAGAACTCCACTAGCATGGCATGATTTACGTGAGTGGTTTCTACTATCCAATTAATCAAATCAACCTATATAAGTCTACCTACATTAATCAATATATATTAGACATCCAAGTTAACGTGGGCTGTTGCTAGCAAAGAAAAATTTGTTACTCCTTTTGACATTGTAAATCGGTTAGCATATAAGACAAGGTTAAAATACCTTATTTATTATGTAGGCTTAATGAGTCACCATGCTTGATTGATTAGTCAATTATTCTAAGGGAAATATAAACAAATCCTATGTGACATGGCAATAATTCACACAAGCCTTAGCATAACCCATCGGTGGAATTTTTCCCCACTTGGCACAATAATGCCGATTGTGATGTCTAATAAGGGAGGCTTAGTGCTAATATTAACTAATTAAATTAACTAAAATAATCAATAAGAAAAATTGACTAACTAATGCTCTCACCTCCTACTTATCAATCGGCAAGTAAGGTTTTCATTTCATGCCTTGCTTGGCTGGTTGGTAAGTCTCGTCCTTCCTCCTCTCATTCCTTTCTTTTGGAATTCCTAAATTAATTAAATGAAGTTCTAACTTATAACTTCATTTTTGGTGTTAATTCCTAGCCTTACTCATCAATCATTCTAGCATCAAATAATCTTCAAGGAAGCCTAATTAAATCTGCAACAATTCAAGGAGCAACCAAGATCAAGTAAAGGTAAGAAAAATGTCAAGAACAACCTAGTCCTTTACTTCTTCTATATGTCCGAAAATTCCCAAGATTTTTAAATCATTCTCTTCATTCATTTCATGAAGAGAAGTTGAATCTTCATCCATTCTATCAAGGCCAAAAATTCAAGGTAAAAATGCCTAAGGTAAATCTCTTGAAAACATCTTATAAATCTACTTAAGATCTTTGTTAAGATCTAACTCCTAAACCCCTTCCTTCTTATGTGTTAATACCAAAATGTGGAGCTACAATTTCCATTGAAGGAAGCTTGGGAAATTCAAGAGGAGTTCAAATACTTAATCATCTTTTATTAAGAGTAAGTTTATTAAGCTAATTATTAATGTTCTAAGCTTTGTTTAAGCTCATAAATTTTGTACACGCCTCCAATTAATTAAGGCCGAAAATTAGTAAGGTTAATTACCAAGGAAAAATAATTATAGCTTTTAAGCTAAGGTTATAACCCTAAGATATAATTTTATGTCACAAAAAAAATTAATTATGAAGAGTTTAATTTATGGCCGAATTGTCTAGGACTAATTTGCTCCATTTTGAGCTAAAAAAATACATCTAAGACATTACAATCATTTTTACATGAGATATATAGCTCATTATGTATAATTATTTTGAGTTATAAATCAAGTTTTAGAAATTATATGGCATCATATAGTGATGACCGAATTCATTTGGTGAAAAATGGGTTTTAATGAGCTATATATGTATATAAATTCATATTATGAATTTTGGGTAAGTTAAAAATAATTACTAGTGTTTAAATGACTAGTTTAATAAGTTATGTGGTAAAAATGTAATTTTTAGAAAGTTATGGGAATATATAATAATTACCGAGAATAATATGGTCCTTGGCATAATTATAATATAAAATGGTGTAGGAATTGATATTATGAATTTTGGGAGAATTAACTAAGTGTTTAGAAGTTAAAATAACAATTTATAAAAGTTTATATGTAAATCAAGAATTTAATTTGGGGCAAATTCATAATTTGCAAAATTATGAGGGCCTTTTCGGTATTTAAGAAAATTGAATATTGAAACTATAGTTTATAAGTTAATATGTAACTTATATAAAGTTTTGGGGTTAACAAGTGAATAAAGGAAAATATAAGTGAAAACCGAAAGTTCAGGGGTTTATTTGTAATTTATAAAAGTTGGTATAATAAGATTGTAATTTACGAAAGTTAATATGGATATTTGGTAAATTAAAAAGGTAATGTGGTTAATTAATAATTTACAAAAGTTAATGTGTATGTTATGTAATTACCGAATTTATAAGGTTATTTGGTAATTTATAAAAATTAGAATATTAATTTGGTAATTACCGAGAGATTAAGGTGGTAATTGGTAAATTATAAAGTTACATGGTTATTTGGTAAGTTGTAAAAATTAATGGGTTCAAATTATGACTACCGAAATTGAAAAGGTTGGTTTTGTAATTTAATAAAGAAAGGAAGTAAAACTAAGTAATATAATGTATTATGGTATACTATGGAGGATAGTATAAGGTTTATGAAATAATTGTGGTTATGATAAAAATAACCAAAAGAATATAATATAAAGTTTATAAAACAATTGTGGTTATATTAAAGGTAATCAAACTATATTGGTATATGGAATAAGAGGAAATAATTATGAATATATAATTAAAGAGATGAAGATATATCATAGTATGGGAATTCATTATCACATGTGAATACTACATAAAATAATGAACTGATGGACTACCTAGAACCACTGTTAAATAACAGAGGGAAATAAAAGAACATACAAAGTTATTATACAACGAGTATAAACACTACAGTGATAGTACTATAATATTTAGTGAATAGTTATATTAATATTACCCGTTATTGTATGTTTAAATAACAACGTGCGGGAAGGAACTACAAAACAGGAATTTGTCAAGCTAGCAGTTACTTGGTGAACGGTATGTTAATTGTGTGGTCGGAATGTCCTAAGGATTTTCCTAAGGTCCAGACGTTGTGTGTTTAATTGTTAAGAGTGATATCTGTGATTTTATGTATATGATATTGTTTACTGTATTGCTCAGCACAACTGCGTTCTATTTTACGCGAATGTTTTATGACTGGAATTTTATACATCTAAACTGGAGCAAGTCTAACTGACCTCTAGGTATTATTGAACCTAACTGATGGTCAACTATTATAGTCTTAACCCAAGGATTGGTTATTATGTCACTGACAAAAAGGGCTAACTTATAAAGAGAGGAATCCAGACTGTTTCGACTTTCTGGTTGTGCAGCGTGATCACTACGAGAGACTTCAATGGGGAGTCACTCAAGGGAATCCATCAGTCACATTTGAGGATGGCGGAGGGCACTGCCGTTGGTGCACAGGTCCGACCGGATCGGTCAAAATATATTATCCAGCGCCATAAGGTCAGCTGGTAACGATTCCGTTGGAACCCAGGGGACTATCGTTCATTAATAAGTTATGTCAAATTCTTGGCTACAAGTGGATGTAGCCATCCTAGCTACATCTTAGATAAATTTATAATTTAAAAAAGTTGGGAGTAAAATATAAGGGTAAATTTTGTAATTTAGAAAGAGTTATGGGAGAGATAAAAATAGAAAAAAAACACGTATGAAAGGAACGGATGCGCCGAATGTATAATGTATTTACATTTGTTTTTTCTTTTTTTGAATTTTATTTTCCTTTATTATAAAAACTTTAAATTGTTGTAACTTTTAATATATAAGTCTAAAATGAAAAAAAATTATATCATTGTTCACCTAAATTCAAGCTCTTCAAAACAAGACCAGTCATGGATATGTTTTGACAACTTTTAAAAAAATTATTTTTACATATATACGATGATATTTTAATGTGAGGTTGTATGTACATATTTTAATGTAAGAATGGACATGTTTTAATGTGACGATGTACATGTTCAAATGTGAGAATGTACATGTTCTTTAATGAACATGTGTACATGTTTGTATGGCCATTTGTACATGTTTGTATGACCGTCTGTACAAGTGTTCTTCCTTATATGTACAAGTTTTAATCTAAGGATGTATATATTTAATGATTCGTACAGGTTTATATAACTATCTATATGTTTTTAATGTGAGGATGTACATGTCTTTACGTGAGGATGTACATGTTTTAGTGAACATTTGTACAGGTTTGTATGACCATCTGTACAAGTTTTCTTTTATGTTCTATGCTCCATACATGTAAATTTTTTTTTAAAAAAAAGTTGTCAAAATATATCCATAACTGGTCTTGTTTTGTAGAGCTTGAATTTAGGTGAACAATGACATAATTTTGTTTTATTTTGGACTTATATATTAAAAGTTACAACAATTTAAAATTTTGTGATGAAGAAAAGATTATAAATAAAAAATCTGAAAAAAAAAGCAGGAGAGCGGAGACGAGAGCGTCCCGGCTTTAGAAAAAAAAAAGAGGAGAAGAGGGGGGAGCGCGATGTAGCCATCGTTGGCTACACCCAGCTGCAGCCAAGACAGTAAGGGTTGTCTTATCATGACGCCTGAGGTGGAATTTAATTGGAAAAGGTTAAGTGATTGGTTTAAAGGATAAGGGCCAGGTGGCCAACTAACAAGTACGGTTAATACGCGTATCTTGTTTGAATTACTGATGTGTGATTATTGGTTATTGTTATTGATGTGAGATTATTGGTTATTGCTATGGATTATTGATGTGTGGTTATTGGTGTTGTGTACTATTGAACATTGATGTTTACATGTGAGTTGTTATGTGATTGTTTAATGTTTACAGTTATTACTGTTGTTATTGTAAACCGGTATTACATGTAAAGAATCTAATATCAAGATGGCTAAACCGACTTAAGAAATCTAGATGATTTAAGACTACATTTAGCATACCAGCATTTCGATTGCTGAGCCTTTCAATGGGCCAAACATTCCAGGTTATTGAAGAATACTCAAGCCGGAGTGCGGGACACGGGGGTAGCTGATGTGTTTTTCAACAAACACCTTCGGTTTTATTTTGTATTGTATTAAGGAGGATGTTGTATTCAGTTAGTTGCTCATTTAGTTGGATTTGGTTTGTAATAATTAGGGTGCTCAGTATCTGTTCATCACAGCGTGAGGAGTTGTATTGTTGGAAAGAGTAAGGATGTCTTGTTACTCACAAGGGTGAGTAACGGCGTGTAACACCAAGGTAGATAGTTTCATTTTTCCGCTGCGAATTGTTATTTATTATGCTACGACATGCGACGTTATTACAGGTTTAGGATTAGGGGTGTTACAGTTAAATCCCGCATCCCTTTGTGAATTTTTTATAAAAAAAAAACTAAATTTGGAACCGAATATGAAACCGAATTGGACCCGGAACCGGTTTTTGGAGCGAATCCGAAGCAAATACAGCCTTCAAAACAGGAGCCGGAACCGCCACTGACCGGTTCTGAATCTGAACACATATGTTTTGGAACCGGTCGAAATCAGAACGGCGAGCAGCTTTAGTTAAAATTGAATAAAATAAAAAATACCATAAATTTAATTATAAAACCTCTAAATATATAAAAATTATTATATTACATAGAAGCTAAAATTTTACAAAAAAGAAAAAAAAGTTAAGAATTTGATAATCTAATAATTTATAGTATTACTTTATATTCCCACCGTTAATTAATATCTGTCGTTTTAGGATTTGAATCTTGTTCAAAAATATTTATTCTAGCTTTTTGACACCTTTTTTTTCCACTTTTGACCCTACTTCAACACAAAAGTAATTATTATCTACATATAAAAGTAAAAAGTAGGGGTACATGCGTCATTTTTCTATTTTTATTAATAAGTGTGCAAGTTTCTAAAACAACACATATTGTTGAACGGAGGAAGTATATTTTAATTTAAAAAGAAAACAAAAATTTATAAAATGTATTAAAAAGTAACTAGTAATAATTAAAGTTTTTTAATATTGGTACAAATTATAGAAAATAAAAAATACCATATTATAAAGAATTATAAAATGTATAACATATTAGAGGAGTCACAAATTTGTTTAAAAATAGACAAAATAGTAAACATAATGATAATTTTTTTATGATATTACTTTATATAAATTTATTTTTTTACAATATTATATTGTATTATTAAAAATACTTAGAGTAAAAATATCATAAAAAATTGAACTTTCATTCTCTAAACTATTTTCAATATTTAGTCAAATATTTTAGCTTTTAAATAAATAATATATTATAAATAATATATTTTTTTATAGAATTTATAATTACATATATGGTACTTTTTATTCAATTTTAACAATTAACGAACTTTTTATTTTATTATTTCTACAATTTTTATTAAATATTTGTGGTATCTTGTGAATTAAAATATTTATGTGGTACTATGTGAACTTTGTTTATTAATAAGTAAGATTATTTTGGTCATAAAAAGTAATTAGTGGTACTAGTAAATTAAATTTTTTTTTATAGTTTCTTAAAACTTTTTTCAAAATTGTGATATTTTATAAATTAACAAAAAAAATAGTGCTATAGGGTGGATTTTTCCATCTTTAATTAATGATTAATGAGAATGGAAGGGGTTATTTTATAAAGAAAAAGAAACATCCTCTCGCTGGTCCCCACATAGAAGACGAAGAAAGAGGGAAAAAGATGCTAGTAGGCGGCAATTTCTATTGTACAAACGGAATCACGATGCTTCTGGTGTAGACGTGTACAAAATTATCTCAGAGTGATGATGTGTTTTTGAAGTTTTTTGTTTTTATTTTAAAATTTTAGAGAACAGATTTTAATTTATGTAAATCTATTATTACTATAACCACTCAGTAAAAATCTAGAAAAAATATACAAGAGCAACAAGAATTTATTATTCAAATTTAAACTTTTAATTTACATAAATATATTATTACTTAACCGTTAAGCAAAAATTTAGAGAAAATCTACAACATAAACGGGTAATCTATTATTACTATAGCGTGTATGAACCTAACTTGAAAATTTTAAAAACGAATTCTTTATTTTTTTTTCTAAGAACAACTAGTTTCGGTTTGAACTCTAACAAACTTAAGGAACAATGTGAAATAAATTTATAACGAAGGGATTAAAAAGTTGAACAACAAGTATAGATTATATGAACACACACATGATGTTTAAAAATAGGTGAACTAATAAATATGGTATATACTGATACCATTTAATTATATAATTTATAATGAATAACAAGTATAAAAATATGAACAGTTTATAAACAATAGTTGAACATATGATCCTAAAAATTGAACAAATGATATATTATATTGACATTGTTTTATTATTAATTTTTTTATGAACAACTAGATCTAACTTTTGAACACTTAGTAATAAATAGTTAAACATATGGTCTAAAAAATTGAATAAACTAATTCTATATTTTTAAACATGAACGTGAGTTTTGAAAAACTAAACAATATGCAGTTAAATTTGAACAAGGTGTTTTAAAAGTTGAAAAATTAATACCCTGAACCTAAACTTAAAAGTTTTTAAAACAGATTCATTTTTTATATAATTTTCTTTGAATAACTAGTCTCGAAGTTGAACTTTAACAAAATTCAGAAACAATTTGAACTAAATTTTGAACAAAAAAGTTAAAAAGTGGTACAACTGCTACCGCACACATCAATAAATTGTTAAAATACTTTCTACATTTATGGAGAAATTAAAAATAATTTATAAAGAACTTGTTTGTAGATAGATAAAAATAAATCTTTAAAAATGATAAATTGTCAAAATACTTTCTAAATTTATAGAGAAATTAAAAATAATTTATTTTATATAATTGTAGAAAATAAAACTTGAAAATAAATATAATCACTTAAAAATAAATGACACAGCAGTACAAGACTAATTACCAATAGGCTATACATCCCGTCCGTAGAAAGTGAGTGGGAGAGAAAATTAGAATTAATACTGTATTAAATAGCTAATTTCTCCATATGTACATCTGTAGTGGTTTTTGTAAACTTATTGTATTTAGTAGACATATTTATTAGAATTTCAGTAATATTAGATGTAGTATATAATTATATAATTATATATATATATCAGTATACTTTTTATTTATTAATACGGTTTTTGTAAACCAAATATATATATATATATATATATATATTTATACGCCAAAAAATTATTTGGATTAAAGAAAAGGGATCAGAAAGTGACAGGAATTAACGACGGGTAATATAACATAACCTCAATGGATAGTGGGGGGCAGATAGATAACCCAGAGATACAAAAAGCTCCAGAAAAGGACGGCAGAGACAAAAGGTTCTGGATTTCTGTTGTGATCTTTAGGCATAGGGGCAAATAAAGGTAGTGACGTTCAATCCTTGACAAGCAGTCAATTTCCGAAACTGTTGCCGATTTCTCTTCATTCGCTAACTTTGTGCTCTGGCTGTCTCTCTTTCCCTTTGAAATTCTTACTCGATCTGCTTGTCAAAAAAAAAAAAAAAATCTTACTCGATCTGGGTTTGAGGTCTTCTCCTGTCAATTGAACTGGGGATGTTAAACCATCGAGATAATCTTTTGGGTCTCTTGGATGCACTTTCCGTCTTTTCATTCTATCCCAAGTGTATATATCTTTCCGATCACCTTGCGAGCTTCTTAAAATTTCGACCCATGTGTTAAAATTTAGGATTTTACTTGAATTTCAGCTGCTTGATTTATATGAGGGTTTAGCGGTGATCTGTTAGCTGATAGTCTTGAATGTTTCCAATCACTGTGGCACGTCGTGTTAAGGTTCCCGCATGATGTAGTCATGTAAATGCAATCTTTCTGTGCTATATGAAGATATGGTTGCATATTCAGTTGAGTTGAATTGGCCTTGATCATCCTACTAATACCCCATTGAGAATTATCGGTTTTCTTGTTTATGTTTGTGTTTTTATTACTTGTTTTAGGTTACTGGGCGCGAAAAACCAATTTGGCGAAACAGTGAGACTCGGATTAGCAAGATGACATTCCCAAGGTTTCAAAGGAGCAGGGGGGAGTTGAGAATTCATGAGAATTTAGATGATCTTAGCGCTGATTTGGTTGAGTACATATCTGAGCTCTCAGAGGCTTCAGTTAAGGAGCATGGGACTTTTGCGATCGCTTTATCTGGTGGTTCTCTCATTGGTTTTTTGGGGTATAAGTGCTTCTTTTTCCTTGTGTGTTATGACCCTTGAGAAGTTGATCGTGCTTCTTGTGTAATTGATGACCATGCTTTCTAATAGGAAATTGTGCGAAGCACCTTACAACAAGACTATCGACTGGGCCAAGTGGTGTATATACTGGGTGGATGAGCGTGTTGTGTCAAAGAGCCATGCTGACAGCAACTATAGGCTAGCAAAGGAGAATCTATTGTCCAAGGTGGGATTCTTCACTTGTTTTCTTCTATATTCTTGTGATACTGCTTTTTATATAGATAAGCTCATCAGCTGGTGTGAATGTCTTCTCTCAGTTAAATTGTTGACAGATTGGTTGCCTCGTTCTACATCTCTTTTGACCCTCTTCGTTACACCCCATGCAATTGCAGCATAATATATCATTGTCTTTGATACTCTATTTTAACCTTTTGAGGCTAGACGTGGGGCTGGTTTCTAGACCTGAATGAAAACAAAGATAGCTATTTTCTATGGTAGCAGTCTATGAATAGATCTTACTAACAGTTTTAATTTTCAGAGCCAACTTCAATTGCATTTGAAACAAATGCAGTGTTAGTTGCTTATGATTGTCTTTCCTTTCCTTCTTCGGCGTTCCTTTTGAGAATATGCACTGTCAAGATATTAATCTGTATTATAGCTTCTACAACATGTTCACTTGTAATCACTTTGTTTTTTCAGGTTTCAACTTTTTGATAAATTTCTGCAACTAACATGTCAGTGGCTTGGTAATTCTGATAATGTTATAATACTGAGGAGATACAGACTGCAGTGACGAAGAGAAGAAATAGTGAACACCAAATTGTCTGAGCATATCTCTTACACCCCATAACATCTTTTAATATAGTACAAAGATATTGACATTGATCATCTAAGGCATTTAGTGACCTACTATTAAGATGGGAACACATATGAAATGTTCCAAAGAGACGAAAAGACTAGAATTGGTAGATATGTACATCCACTTGTTCAACGCACTCACAATACAGATATCTTTTCTTGATCCTTGAGAATAAGCACCGGCTGCCTTGGAAGTGAAGAGTTCTAATTGTAGCTAATTACATCCTTAGGAATCATGTTATTTTGCTTCAAATATGAATTTGTTGAGTTCTGATTTCCAGAAGGATTACTCTGCAAGAAGTACTTCAGCTACTCAACTTGACTTCCTTGACTGGGAATGTTTAGGTTAACTTTTGTAAGCAAGCGTTTGCAATTGCAGCTTGTTGTCAAAAAAAAAATTGCAGCTTGTTGTCAATGTTGCTTTTCTTTTGCTTATGGATTATATTGTTTGTGGGTCTAGCCTGAAGTGCACTGGTTTTCACGGGTTTTCTTTCCCTTATGAACTACTCTGTTTGGACCAAAGGAACCTGACCAGATGTAGTATATTCAGGGAAAGTTTACTTTGGTTCCTATGTCATTATTCTCAAATCTGAAATAGCTTTTCAGCCGTAGCTGAATCTCATTAATGCTGTTGTCATTACCGCTGCTTTATGTGTAAAACTATTACTTATGTGTTTTACATTCCTGAATCAATTGATGTTTGTGACATATTTGAAAAAAAGCGTGTTATTTCAGAGGGGTCATGTAAGAAAGTATCACTACCCTTAGAAGAATACGTTTCTAAACCCTTGATCAGCATGGAAAATTCATATGAGATGAAAAATACAACTATACCATTTATGTTTTGCCAGGTCCCTATCATTCCCAGTCACGTCCACTCTATCAATGATACTCTGTCAGCTGAGGAAGCGGCGAGTGAATACCAGTTTTCGATCAGGCAACTTGTGAGGACTAGGATCATCAATGTATCAGATGTTTGTGATTGCCCGAAGTTTGACCTCATCCTCCTTGGGATGGGTCCTGATGGTCATGTGGCATCTCTTTTTCCAAACCACTCTGCTTTGACTTTGAAGGAAGACTGGGTGACATACATCACTGATTCTCCCAAGCCCCCGCCAGAGAGGATCACTTTCACCTTGCCAGTAATCAATGCAGCATCCAATGTGGCTGTGGTTGCCACTGGTGCTTCCAAGTCAAAGGCTGTTCACCTGGCAGTCGACGATGCTTTGGAATCAGATGGCGCAGCTGATGCACCACCATCCATGATACCGGCTAGAATGGTGGAGCCCACCAAGGGGAGATTGGTGTGGTTTCTAGATGGGGAAGCTGCTTCGAAGCTTAATGAGACTCAATCCTATGACTAGCATTTTTGTTGGTGTTTATGTTTCTTGGAATGATGCTAAATGAGGCTGAAGATTGTCTATATGTGCAGACTCGAGTTGAGTTATGTCTTTACCTTGTAACATTTTGGAGGATTGTGTAGGGTGGTAGTGTAATCTTGACTGCAGTAGGGGATTTTTGCTTGGTGGTGAGGGGCGGTTGGAGAAATTCAGGCTCTGCATTTTTGTTGTTTTCTTTCTGGAATATGAGAGGTGTCTTGCGTGGTAGGAGGGGGAGAATTGTGATGTGTCCGATTCCGTTCTCGAGAATTGGAGACTTTAAAAGCTACATCATGTTTTGTGAATACAGGAAAAGACCTGTTTGTGGTTTCCTATAATAGTGCATAGTTGTGATTTCAATCTTCATCTGAGATTTATTCTTCAAAAATTGTTAGAATGTTTTCTTTTTTCTGTTATCTTTTTGTAGAACTATTGTCATGATATATGTTCAATTATGCAAGCCAAGTTGGCTATATATCTGTATTTGGGACCTTTTACTTTCCTTTTGTTATTAATCTTTGTGCTTTTACAAAACTGCCTCGTGCTACTAGATATAGTTGAAGTTCTACTGTCTACTGTGCCCAACTAGTTATGCTTTGCTAGATTTTCTCTTGCGAATACAGTAACTGTTTGGAACCGAAAGACTGATATGACAAGCTATGCAATGAATCAGAGGTTTTTATGACTAGTTTTATGTAAGGGTAAAATCTGATTCCACTAACACTAAATGCTAAAGTTGAATCTATTAGGGTGTCTGTGATAGTTCAGCGGTTGAGCTGAGTAGATAGATCCCATCATTTATAGTTATGAGCAAATGTGTATACAACTCTACAAAATTAATTTTTTTTATAGCGACCTTTTCTATACTACTACTTTTACTTGTCCCTTGGCTCTTTTGAGATACAAACAAGCAAGAAGGAAAGAAGCACGTCGAGGTTGTTGCTGTTGCTATCCGCTGCACCTGACGGTCGACAGTGGGCTAATGGGAACTGCTCTGTATGTCTACTTGTCACTGGAGCAGGCTCAAGGGTGGAAGAAAGTACAGTGTTTTAGTGTGAGTCGTGATTTTCAACCTCCTCAAATGTGCTAGGGTTAACTGCTGGTTCTAGGTTCAACTTTTAATTAGATTATTAAACCGATTTAGAAAAACCTAAGTCTATTATATGTTGCTCACGCGAACTTATTAGAATTGACATCTTAATTTTAACATATTAAACAAGAAAATGTTAGCGATTTGGGGTCCGGAGCTTCGTATGAAATTTTTAGGGTGATATGATCGATTTGACCTGCTCGTAGGCTGATAAGCAAATATGATGATTACGGACAAAAGCTAGGGAAGGAGCTCGATCGCCCATCTTCATGAATAAAATCATTAATACCAACACGTATGATAATCGGTGACGATTTGTTGAACCCTAGCAAAATGTAGGCGACGAAGTGGAAAGGGGACGCGCGGTGGCCAAGCTTGCAGAGTACGACTGGTATCTACACTGGATCGAGAAATTGATCTTGCAGCTTCATCCAGGATGATGTTACGCATAACAGAGAACCGTTTCGATGCGTACTAAGAAAAATCAAGTTATCGATTTTGGGGCTTTTTCTTCCGCTTGTGAGTTGGGCTTTTGCCGATTTGAGTCTTTTGTCTCTGGGAAGCCGTCATTCGAAGATTTGGGTGTCTTGGTCAGCGATTAGAGATTGCTAGTTCTCCCATTTACTTGTTTTTAGGGGATTGGTGAGAAGCAAGTTCCTGTCAGATTTTGTTCTTCTGTGTTTTCTGGGTTGGTTGGTAGTCCTCGTCTAGTTTGGGTGGTGATTTCAAGGCTGATTGCGGCTCTGATCATCTGTCAGTTTAGTTGGCGGCCCAGTATAATGTCTTTTCTTGTTGCGAACTGTCGTGGGTTTGGTTCAGCCATTGCAGTTCGCTGGATTAAGGAGGTGATTAAGACTGAGGCACCTCGTTTTGTTTTTTTGATGGACACCAGATTGTCTTCTTTTGAGATGCGTCGTGTTGCAGCTAAGATCAATGGGTATAATTGGGTAGCAGGTGATAGTGTTGGTAGGAGTGCATGGGTAGTTTTTTTATGGGATGATAATTTGGATGTTCAGTTACTTAAATTTTCTTCAAGGCATGTCGACTGTGTAGTCAAGAATGTTGGGGGTACGCACTGGCGTATAACAAGATTGTATGGTTGGTCTTTTGCGACTGATAAATGGAAAACCTATGATCTTTTGTGCTACCTTCGTAATCAACGGACAGGACCTTGGCTTATTGGAGGGGATTTTAATGAAATCCTTTATCCATCTGAACATTTGGGAAGAGGTCGACGTCCTCAGCGTGCAATGTCTGCTTTTCATGATTGCCTTGAAACGTGCCAGTTGCAGGACTTGGGTTACTGTGGATCAAAGTTCACCTTCACTAACAAAGCACGCTTTCAAGCAAATGTTAAGTGCCGTCTTGACCGTTTCCTGTCTAATGATCAATGGCTCACCTTGTTCCCTGATGCTCAAATTATCATTTGCGATGAGGACACTCTGATCACAAACCCATCAAATTGCTCTTTCATCCTTCTACTCGACGGGGCCATAAACCATTACGGTTTGAAAATTGTTGGGCTCAGCATCCAGACTGCAAGTGAATTGTTCAATCTGTTTGGCAACAATCTCAGGTGACTGGCTTTCTAACAAAGGCCCATGTTTGTGGAAAATGTTTACAACAGTGGGGACGTAAGCAATACTGGAAAGAAAAACAAACCCTTGAACAGACTAAGCAGGAGCTTGACTCAATTGCTACCAAAGCCCAATCTCCTACTGAGTTACCTCGTTGGAATGAACTAAATCGCACTATGGACTCTCTTCTGCACAAAGAAGAAATTCGTTTGCATCAGAGAGCAAGGCAACAATGGCTTTCTGCTGGTGATCGAAACTCGGGTTTCTTTCTTGCAAGACATCAAATGCACAGCAGAAGGAATGCTATTCACCAGTTATCTTTGGGTTCCCTGCCTCCACAAACAACTTGGTTTGGCATTGAGCAGGTGGCACGTCGATTCTTTCAGGAATTGTTTACCTCTACCAGCCCACCATCATACCCTCATCTCCTAGCATGTGTGGAGAATCGTGTTCCACATCATCTGTATGATGACATGGCCCTATTTTATACTCCTCAGGAAGTCCTTGTCGCTTACAAACAATTACACCCATCAAAAGCACCTGGTCCTGATGGGATTAATGGAACCTTTCTGCACACATTTTGGCCAGAAGTTAGTGATGATTTCATTGACAGTTGTTTGCAGTTCCTCAATAGCTCCATTTCACCACCTGGAATGAACCACACAGAGATTGTGCTCATTCTAAAGAAGAAAGGAGCTACTTCAATTACTGATTTTCGACCCATATCTCTTTGTAATGTCATTTACAGGGTTGTTTCCAAAGTTTTAGTCAACATAATTACTGATATTCTTCCCCATGTTATTTTCGCTTCCCAGGCAGCGTTTGTCAAGCAACGTCTTATCACAGATCAAATTCTCATCTCCCATGAGATCTTGCACCAAATGCCCCATTCCAAAGCCAAAACAAGAGGTCTCTTTGCATATAAGGTGGATATGTCCAAAGCATTCGACAGACTAGAATGGAATTTTATCCTTCATGTCCTTCGCAGTATGGGTTTTCATCCAGCTTGGATAGCCTTGATACAAAAATGCATTGCTACTGTCACAACTTCAATCTTGATCAATGGTCATCCTGGACAAACTTTCACTCCTCGACGAGGACCTCGACAGGGAGATCCATTGTTGCCTTTCCTGTTTATTTGTTGCATGGAAGTTTTAACTTCTTCTTTAAACTTAGCTTCAGATGTTGGCCTTTACACAGGTTACACTCATCCTCGCCTGGCCTCTCCCATTACTCACTTAATGTTTGCGGATGATTGTGTTATTTTTGGTAAAACTACAGTCAACAATGCCCACTCTCTGTCAAATATCTTGGATGCTTTTAAGCAGGCTTCTGGTCAGTCTATCAACCATGACAAATCAGCCCTCATGTTCTCTGCTGCTCTTCATCCCTCACTACGTACTCAGATTGCAGAGCATCTTAATGCACATCTAGTGACTGATTTGGGGCATTATCTTGGCTTTCCAAGTAATGTGGACAGGAACAGAAACTCGGTATTTGGTTATATTCGTGAACGAATTACTTCTCGTATCCAATCATGGAACCACATATTTTCTCAAGCTGGTCGGGCTGTCCTTATCAAAACCGTCCTCCAAGCCATCCCTACTTACGTCATGTCTGTTGTCCTGCTCCCCCGAACTATGCTTAAACAGATCCAGAGTCAACTTGCACGTTTTTGGTGGACTGGCTCTATACAGAAGCGTGGACTTCACTGGCTCAAGTGGTCCTCACTTTGCAACGGTATGAATTATGGAGGCCTGGGCTTTAGGGACCTTTTGAGTTTTGATAGAGCCTTGCTAGCAAAACAACTATGGTGCATCATCACTGAACCACAATCGCTTCTGTCTCAGTTGTTTCATGTCAAGTATCTCTCTACTTCTTCTTGTTTGCATGCTACTGTGAAGCCCACAGATAGCCCACTCTGGATGACATTAATGAGTGTTAGGGATCTCATAGACTTAGGAGCTAGACATCACATTTATAATGGACAAACCACCTTACTTTGTGATCGTTGGATTAAAGACAAGCAAGGCGGTAAGCCTTTTCTCTGGCAATTACCACCTTCTATGTCACCAACATCCTCGGTTAGCCTTTTCATCACGCCATCAGGTTCATGGGATATTTCACAGCTCCAACGTTGTTTTCCACCTTTTGATATCCACCTCATTCTTCAAATGCCAATTCACACTGCAGCCTCTACCACTCCTACTCTACCTTCCAATCATCTGATTCTTGGTTTTGGGCCTATTCTTCTAATGGAGTGTTTCAGGTCAAGACTGCATACCACGCAGATTATCAGCATCGTTGCAGTTCTTCCAATGACAATCCATCTTCTTCAACTAACTCAGCTGGCCGTGCTTTTACACGAGTAAGAAAACTCCAACTTCCACCTCGGGTCCAACTTTTTGCTTGGAAACTTTTACATAATATTGTGCCATCGAAGCTGGTACTTGCTCAACGTCTGCATTCCGAGATAGACACGATTAATTGTGTTACTTGTGGTCAGCCTGAATCTTTGGTCCACAGTCTTTTGCATTGTCCTGTCTTGCAATCATACTGGGATTCGGCAGGATTGCCCGCCAAACCACCTACGCTCCACAACGACGACGCTTTCCTTGATTGGTTTTCATATCAGTGCCTCCACTCACCACCACCAGTGCTAACCAAACTCATTCAACATTTATGGTGTTTATGGTTTGCCAATTGCCAAGTAACTCATTCCAATGTGCCATCTTTTGCTCATGGTTGGTGTAAGCTGATAATTTCCTTAATGCTGTTCTTCATGCTCCTTCATCGTTAATCACTTTCCGCACGGCTTCTCCTCAATGTCTGGAGGTCTTCCTTGATGCAAGCATAGATCTACATCACCATCTTGATATTACTTTTATTGGTCTCAAGGACAACGAACCACAGGTGGCGGGTTACAAAGGGCAGTCAGGTCAATGCACCCCACTCGAAGCTGAAGCAATGGCCTTTGAGCTGGCTGTTGATAAGTGGTGAAATAGTGCTCTCCCAACGTCTTTATTCACTGTCATTTTACTTGGCGCTTGACTTATTTCACCACTTTATGAAGTAATTTTGTGTTTATTAGTGATCTTACACCTTTGACATATTCGAATAGGTAATTACTCGTTTGAGTACATTTCAAGAGCTTAATCTGAGTATGCATCAATGTTCGAGCATCTCGGGAGGGATGCCAAAGCCAATGGGAAGCATCGGGAGAATTCCGGCACAAAAGAAGGACATTCTGGGGCCGACCGGACTTGCAAGTCCGGTCCGGCTCTGTTCAAATCGTCCCAGAACTCACTGGAATCGACCGGACTTGCGACCGGACTTGCAAGTCCGGTCGAGCTTAAATCCCGTCACGTGCTCCGCGCTAAAAAAGTGTCCGACCGGACTTGCGACCGGACTTGCAAGTCCGGTCGGACGGAAATTTTTGCCAGAAATTGCAGTTAAAAGACTACCTTCTGGGGCTTTCTTCCCCATTATCCAACACACACGACTACAACCCTAAAGAGAGGAGAAAGAACGTGAAAGAAGAGAAGAAAGAAGAAGAAGAAGAAGAAGAAAAGGAAGAACTCACCTTCTCCAAAGCTTCCAAGCTTCAACAATGGCTTCTTCTTACTCTTTTCTAGTTTTTTTCCTTCCTCTATGTTTGAGTAGTACCCCATTGTGCTTTGGGATGGGTCTTTGAACCCAAACCCTAGATTTTGCTTGTGAATCTTTATTATGCCTTAATATAGTTGTTTCTCTCTCAATTATCTTTCAATGTCCTCAAATTGATCTCTTGTGCATTTGGTGAACCCAAACTATAATTTGGTTTTGAGTTAGGGTTTGTGACCAAATTGAGAGAGAACTCTTGATTTATGCTTCTAGGATTAGTGAGCATAATTTGGAGCTTTGTTCTAGAACTTGCTTAGTGCTGCTTAGTGAGTTTAGTCCTAATTGATTTTGAAGGCTAAAATTAACTAAGTAAGAATTAACTCATCTTGGGTTTAGAGAGTTATTATTTTTGTTCTAGAAAGACAACTATGGCATAAGAAGAGTTGCTAGCATATCTAGGTAGTTTGGGGGATTGCCAAATTCCCAAAGTACTTCTCCATCCAATCCATTAACTTATCACCTTTAGTTTATTTGTTGTTCTTGCAATTACTCAACCAACACAATCAAGCTTGCCACCGGCTAAACCCCATTTTACTGCTTACATTACAACTACTAAATACCGAGACTAGGAAGTTAGGACCAATTTCCTTGTGGATACGACACTTGTTGTACTACACCGATTAGTGCCTTGCCTACTCCTTGCATATACTTGTACTTTGTTATATAGTTTTTGCTCAACAAGTTTTTGGCGCCGTTGCCGGGGAAATTGATTCCATCAATTTCCCTAGTTCCGGTATTTTTAGTTTTTGTTTGTTTGAAGTTTAGTGTTCTGTTTTCTTTGATTGTGTTTTCGTTTTTGTGTTATATCCTATCCTTGTTTATATTTTCTATTACTAAGTTGTAGTGCTGGTTTTTTTGTGATTGCTTAGGTACCTTGTGTTCCTCTGTGTATGCCAAACACTCGGTCTAGTAGCTCCCCGCTTGCTAGTCCGAGATCCGAACTTGAGCGCACTCTTAGAAGACGCATAAGGTTTAAACATGGCGGATGAGAGCACGCAGAAATCATGAATAATGGGCAGCAGCAACACCGAGCCCTCTCTGATTACCACCAGCCGGATACCGAAGGGAGGCCTTCGGCTATAGTCCTACCGGTGTTGACGCCTCAAGAGGCCGGACAATGGGTATTCAAGACTCACTACATCACTGCTGTTCGGGACTTAGGAAATTCAGTGGAGCAAATCCTGATGATGCTCCGAACCACCTGAGTCTCTTCCTTGATTTTGTAATTCCTTCGGGAAAGACGGTAACGTAAAGGAGAGAATCCGGTTGCAGCTTTCCCCATTCCTTATCCGACTCCGCATCAAGATGGTTTAGAAGTTTACCGTCTCAATCAATCCAAACATGGGTACAAATGGCCCAAAAGTTCCTTGCCAAGTACTACCCGACTAGTAGGACGAGGCAACTGATTGGAGAGATCAATACATTCAGCCAAGAGCCCGGAGAAACCTTGTACGATGCATGGGACCGGTTCAAGGATGTTGATGAACTGCTCCCATCATGGGTTGGATGATCAATCGTTATGCCTGTCTTTCTTTAATGGGCTTGACGATGCTAACCGGTTGCTTGTGAACTCATCCGCGGGAGGTAGTTTCATGACCAAGTCCCCTGAAGAAGGAATGGCACTTCTTGAGACAATGACTAGCAACACGAGGCAATGGGCCAGAAGTAAGGGAAGAACTCCAAGAGCGGCCGGTCTACTTCATGTTGAACCATCCGACCATCTTTCCGCCCAAATATCCTCACTCACAAAGATGGTGGAGAAGCTTGCTACAGCCCAGAAAGAGAATGCAAAATCTGTAGCTTCATCATCTTCTACTTCAGCCACAGAGGGGTGTGCTATATGTGCGGGTCCCCATGAGACCCATTTTTGTGAAGGAAAAAGTCACATCGAGGGACAAGAAGATGTCAACTTTGTTAGCAACCGCCCCAACTACAACTATAACAACAACAATGCCCCATGGAGAAATCATCCTAATTTCTCATGGAGGAACAACGATCCCACCCAAGGAGGACCGAGTAATATTTCCAACAACTCGATGGGTTATAAACCTCAAGGGCCACCACAAGCAAATAATTCTCAAATGGGGTATAGACCTCAAGGTGGCCCGCCAGGATTCAGACCACAACAACAGCAGCAGCCACAACAACAACAACAAACAACAACACACAACCATCATCCTCCTCCTCTGATGGTAACTTGGCTAGAATGGAAGCCATGATGCAAAACATGCAAAATATGACGATGAACTTCATGACTACCTCCGCCAAACTAAGTTCACCGAGCAGGAGGCCTTCAATGCCAACCAGATGACATTTAATCAGGGCCTTAAAACTCAAATTGATCAAATCTCAGAACAACTTGCTCAGAGACAGCCTGGCGCTCTCCCAAGTCAACCGAATCCTAATCCAAGACAAGCTAAGGCGTTACTTTGAGAAGCGGTAGGCCCCTAGAAGATCCCTCTCCCCAAATGAAGTTGATGACCAGAGAAGCAAAATCAAGAAAATCAAAAAGGAAGACCGAGAGATACTGAGGAAGTTCAAACTCCACAGAAAATATTTCCAAGGAGAAGAAGTCTCCTGAATCATCTCTCTCTCCCTCTCTTGCTAAACATCTCCCTCCACTTCCTTTCCCGAATAGGCTCAAAGAAAAGAATTTAGATGAGCAATTTGGGAAGTTTTTAAGTATTTTTAAGAAATTGACAATTAACATTTCTTTTGCTGATGCTTTGAAACAGATGCCCATCTATGCAAAGTTCATGAAAGACATTCTCACAACAAGAGATCTTTGCTAGAATCTGAAACGGTGCATCTCACTGAAGAAATTTCAGCGGTCCTACTAAGGCACCCTCCTCCAAAGCTTGGAGACCCGGTTTGCCTATCATCCCTTGTTCTATTGGTGATTTTAATTGCGGTAGTGGTCTATGTGATTTAGGAGCTAGTATAAATCTCATGCCACTTTCAATTTTAATAAACTTGGGATTGGTGAGTGCACCCTACTACTGTGCAATTGCAACTTGCTGACAGGTCTCTAGTGTTTCCGAAAGGAAAAATTGAGGATTTGGTAGTGACTGTGGGAACCTTTGTTTTCCCCGCTGATTTCATAGTGATTGACATGGAAGAAGATGTCAAGGTCCCTTTGATTTTGGGCCGTCCATTTTTAAGAACTGCCAGGACCTTGATAGATGTGGAAAAAGGGAAGATTATTTTGCGTCTTCATGATGAAAAGCTTGAGTTTGACATGTCTAAGATAGTGAAAAGACCCGCGCATGCGGAAGCTATTTTTGCATTAGATTGTTGACTCCATTTTGCAAAATAATCCACCCCCTCATTCTAATTATGATGCTTTGAGTTTTGCTTTGTTGAGTCTGATGATGAACAGGAGATGGATCCGGAGGTGAATGAAATGGTAGCTGCTTTGGATAGAGCTCCAAGATACTTCAGAACGCATTACCCACCACCGGAACCACTGGAGAGAAGCGAGCAAAGAATACCTCCTTCAGTAGAGAAGCCTCCCACCGTGGAGATGAAACTTCTACCTTCTCATTTAAAATATGTTTATCTGACTGAACCTTGTGATCTACCTGTCATTATCTCCTCCTCCCTCACAGGTACACAAGAGGACAGTTTGTTGAAGGTGCTTCGAAACCACAAGGGGGCAATTGGTTGGTCAATCTCCGATATAAAGGGTATCAATCCCCATTTCTGCACTCATCGAATCTTCATGGAGGATAACTACAGGCCACTTGTTCAACCTCAAAGGCGGCTCAACCCGATTATGAAGGAAGTAGTTAAAAAGGAGGTCTTAAAACTACTTGACTCCGGGATCATCTACCCCATATCCGATAGTCCATGGGTGAGCCCGACCCAGGTGGTACCAAAGAAAGGAGGAATCACGGTGGTGTCGAATGAAAAGGGGGAGCTGATTCCCCAAAGAACAACAACCGGTTGGAGAGTGTGCATCGACTACCGGAAGTTGAACACACTACAAGAAAAGATCACTTCCCCTTGCCCTTCATCGACCAAATGCTAGAGAGGTTAGCCGGGCAAGACTTTTATTGCTTTCTTGATGGCTACTCGGGGTACTTCCAAATCCCCATAGCCCCTGAAGATCAAGAGAAGACCACCTTCACATGCCCTTATGGAACATTTGCTTATAGAAGAATGCCCTTCGGGTTATGCAATGCTCCAGCAACAGTTCCAAAGGTGTATGATGGCCATCTTCTCCAACTTTATCGAAAAAACATGGAAGTTTTCATGGACGATTTCTCGTCTTTGGGCTCAACTTCGACTCTTGCCTAGAGAATTTAGATGCCATTCTCTCCCGATGTGAGGAAACCAATCTAGTACTCAATTGGGAGAAATGCCATTTCATGGTAGAGAAGGGATCGTCCTCGGGCACCAAATCTCCTCCAATGGAATTGAAGTTGACCGGGCCAAGGTCGAAGTCATCGAGAAGCTACCACCACCCACCTCAGTTAGAGACATTAGAAGCTTTCTTGGCCATGCCGGGTTCTACAGAAGGTTCATCAAGGATTTTTCAAAAATATCAAAACCTCTGTGTGACCTTTTAGCCAAAGAGGCAAATTTGATTTCAATGAAGACTGTATGAAATCTTTCAACACTCTCAAGGAGTGCCTCATCTCACCCCCTATAGTTGTGTCACCAGATTGGAGCCTTCCATTCGAAATAATGTGTGATGCAAGCGACTATGCAGTGGGGGCAGCCCTATGTCAAAAAAGGGAGAAGATTCTAAGAACTATCTACTATGCGAGCAAGACACTCAATGATGCTCAGAAAAACTATGCCACAACCGAGAAGGAGCTCCTAGCGGTTGTCTTTGCATTGATAAGTTCCGCTCTTACCTTTGGGCAGTAAGGTGATTGTGCATACGGACCACTCCGCCTTAAAATATTTGTTTGCTAAGGAGGACGCCAAGCCAAGGTTGTTGAGATGGATTTTGTTGCTGCAAGAGTTTGAGATCGAAATCCGAGATAAACCGGGTGTGCAGAATGTGGTGGCCGACCACCTCTCTCGCATGGAAGTGCCCGATGAAGGTGTGCCTATAAACGAGTTCTTTCCCGATGAGACTGTTTTTGTGATCAAGGAAGCTGATGACCCTTGGTATGCTGATCTTGCAAATTATTTAGCAAGGGGAGTGGTGCCCCATAACTTGACCTACCAGCAGAAGAGAAATTCTTCGCTGACTCGAAGTACTACTTCTGGGATGATCCTCACCTCTTCAAGACCTGTGCTGATGGGGTGATAAGGAGATGTGTGCCCCTGCATGAAGTGAAAGACATTCTCACCCACTGCCACTCTCTTGAAGTGGGAGGGCATCATGGGCTGGCAAGGACCGCAGCAAAAGTTTTACAAGCCGGTTTCTTCTGGAAGTCCTTACACAAAGATTGCCATGCTTTTGTTGCTCCTGTGACCGCTGTCAAATGATGGGTAACATTTCCCGAAAACATGAAATGCCTCTTAATGTGATGCTAGAGGTTGAACCATTTGACTTGTGGGGAATAGACTTCATGGGACCCTTCCCTTCCTCCTGCTCCAATCTCTTTATCCTCGTAGCTGTGGATTATGTACCAAGTGGGTGGAGGCCGTTGCCTCTCCCACAAATGATGCTAAGGTGGTGACCAAGTTCCTAAGAAGAATATCTTTACAAGGTTTGGAGTGCCAAGAGCAATCCTTAGTGATGGGGGTTCTCACTTCTGCAACAAGCAATTCGAAGCTTTGATGGAGAAGTATGGAGTGAGACATAAGGTCGCTCTACCTTACCACCCCCAAACTAATGGACAAGCCGAGGTCACTAATAGAGAGCTGAAATGGATCTTGCAGAAAACGGTAAATTCTTCAAGAAAGGATTGGTCTTTAAAGCTTGATGATGCACTATGGGCGTACCGAACAGCTTACAAGACTCCCATTGGTATGTCCCCTTACCGTCTTGTCTACGGGAAAGCTTGTCACCTACCGGTTGAACTTGCACATAAATCGTATTGGGCTGTCAAAGCGCTCAATTACGACCTCAAGAGTGCTGGAGAAAAGAAAGTTTCAGCTGACAGAGTTAGAAGAGATCCGGGAAGAAGCCTATGAGAACAACCGGATCTACAAGGAGAAGACAAAGCGATGGCACGATAAATGATCCTAAGAGAGAATTCCATGAGGGAGATCGAGTCTTACTCTACAACTCTCGGTTAAAGCTATTCCCAGGTAAGCTCAAATCCATTGGGCCGGGCCTTTCAATATCACTAAGGTGACTCCGTATGGTGCTGTGGAGTTAAGCAACACAAAAGGTGGAACCTTCATGGTTAATGGTTCGAGGCTCAAGCATTACGTGGGAGGTGACATTAAACGGGTAGAAGCTCGTCCTATCTTCCTTCGGGAACCAGGTTTCATCTAAACCTTACTATGGTCTAGCCAAAGACCTTAAAAAGAAAGGCGGCTTTCCGGGAGACAACCCGGACTATTGTCACTTTTACCTCGTAGTGTTTTTCTCATTTGAGTTATGCTAGTTAGTTGCTCATTTTATGCTTTGTTTAGTGCTTGTTTTGGGTGTTTTTGCGTGTTGAATCTGTTTGTGATTGTTGATAAGTGTTGTGGGCAAGAAAACAAACATTTTGGTGAAATTCTGGTCTCGACCGGACTTGCGACCGGACTTGCAAGGTCGGTCGAGTCCCAGATTTCAAACCCACGAAGCTACTGACTTCGACCGACTTGCGACCGGACTTGCAAGTCGGTCGAGTGAAAATTTTGAAATCCGAAACATTCTGGAACCGACCGACTTGCGACCGGACTTGCAAGTCCGGTCGGGTGAAAAATTCGAAATCACAACCTACTGACTTCGACCGACTTGCGACCGGACGTGCAAGTCCGGTCGGGTCAAAATTTTGAAAAAAAGAGTAAACGGTGCGTTTTGAAAATTATTCAATCCCTCTTCTTCCTTCCCTCTCCCGACCGCCATTTCCTCATCGCGCCCGTTTCCCTCTCCCTGCGAATCCCCTCTGCGCAACCCAGCACCAGCACCACCACTCCACCACCCGCCTGCCTTCTCCGACGCCGCCTCTGCCTCGCGCCGACGACCGCCGCCCCGCCGCCTGCTTCTCCGACCCCCGCTCCAGCCAGCACCCACCCGCACACCACCCCCCTCTCTCAATCCGAAACCCTAACCCCCAAATCGACTCCCTTGTCGATTTCTAGCCCCAAAATGTCATATTTTTGCTCCTTTCCACTCCAAACACATCAAGGTCTTGTTCCTAGCCTTAATTTGTCAATTTTCGAAGATTTTGACAAAGTTCATTTTCGGCTACATTACAATCGAACCCAACAGAGCCTTGGTGTGACATTTTAATTTTGGCAAATTTGTGCATTTGGATTGTGTTAAATACTTCATTAGGGACTTTGTGTGGGTTTGGAGGTTACAAATGTGAAATTTGGCGGTTCTGAGCATATATTGGTGATTTCATGGCTTAACTTGAATACTGTTTGGTTAGCATTATCCAAAGATGTTTTAATTTATGCTACTTGCCTTGTGAATGATGCTGGATGCCTAAACTTCATTGAGCCTATATTGGTTGCATTTTGTGGTTGCGAGTTGTGACACCTAACTTGTGAAACCTTGATAATTTGGTAGTGTGCGTGGTGGAGAGTTCTCATTTTGCTTGACATTGTTAGTCGGATACTTGGTGAACTGCGTGGCACACCTTCTGGTGAAATTGAGGAGGTTCTTAGAACCGAGGAATGATAGAAAAACAGGGGGGACTCTGGCAAAATTTTTCCACGAAACTGTCATTTCTTTTGTTCTTAGTTGTTTTCTAACCATTTAATGGTTGTTTCTTTTTGTTGTTTCTGTTTTGCCTTTTCTTTTCTTTTCTTTGTTTTGCAGCAACATGGCCCACCGACAACGCCGTGCTAGGAGGAACCAACCTGCTCCAAACCTGGAACTCGGCCACCCCGTTGGCCTACTCGATGGCGTCTTCATCAATGAAGAGGCCCGACGTTGGTTCACCTCCCCCAAGAGAAGGGAGATTGTTTCGGAGCGGCCGGTGGATCCGGCTCTGATTGAGGACCTCGAGCTCCGGCCCCACTTCGACTTTCTGGGCTGGAGCTGTGTGCTCACCATGGGTGGCCAATACCACCCCCGACTCATCAAAGAATTTTACGCGAATGCGGCGGTCAGCCAGCAGCCGAAGGAGATCACTTCTGTGGTCAGTGGCCGTGCCATAGCCATCCGTCGGTGGCATGTGCACCAGTTCTTTCAGCTGCGCGATGATGACCTCGACCACCACTCCATCATCCACCCGGGCGACCTCATCGCCAGCCGCCACCGCTACCTTGCCGACCTCCCGGTCCAGACACGTAGAAAAAACCAGGCCGGGACGGATGTTAGACAAACGATGACCCACAACATGGTGAGCTGCCCGCTGAAGAGGGCCATTCTTGCGATCCTGCTTCATAATGTCATCCCTCGCGACAGCAGGGATCTCACCTCCAGGGACTGTTTTCTCATGGACTATGTGGTAGCCCCAGACCCCGAGAAGGCGATCTCCTTATCCCATCTCATCTTCAACCACCTCTGTCACATCATCGCGAAGAAGGAAACCCATCACTTGGGTTTTCCTTACTTTTTGGAGATGCAGTTGGTTCGCTGTGGTGTGCGACCCGGAGCAGATGAGGCAGCTAGCCTACACGTGGACCCGATCTGCGACACCACTATGCGGAAGATGGGATTCTATCGTGATGAGGACGGGTGGCACAAGACGACCGCCGAGCATCGACCGCGCCGGGGTGCATCCTCCTCTTCCGGTGCATCCTCCTCTTCCGGTGCCTCCTCCTCCACTGCTGCACCTGGGCCGTTCCTCGCCCTGCCACCTCCACCCCCGACCGGAGCGCTGACCCCGGAGCAGCTCGCGCTGTTCGAGCGGCAGATGGCCGACCACCGGCGTCTCATGGAGGAGCACCAGCGCCAGATGGAGGCCTATTGGCAGCACGTTCGCGAGCATGGTGGTGCACCCCCCCAGTAGCCATCTTCTGATCCTGGGATGTTATGCTTTTGTTTTTATGCTTTTCATTCTGTCTCTGAATTGCTTGTTAGGCTGTTAGACCTTGTTCAGATATTTGTGATACTTCTACTTTACGCTACTCTTGTGCTATGGTGCTTTACGCACCCTGTTGACTACTCTGCTATGGGACCCCTGTGTGGGACCCCCTTTAAACTATCTAACTTCGGCCTCAATGCGCATTCACTCGAATCCATGTTGCGCCTTGTTTATTTTGGTTTTGCATTGTAGATATCTCAACTGAACTCGACAACATCCCGAAGTGAGTTAGGTGACATTCCAGAGAGCCTCTGGTCCATTTGTCTTAGGCCATACGACTCTTCCTCACGGAGCTAGCGCTTACTTGCATATGCACACTGGCAAGTGTGGGGGAAAATCACCAACACATCTTTCTCAGGGGAGTATTCGTTCTTTACACTTAACCACTCAATACAATGCAACACTTTTTCTGCTTACTTCATGCCAAGTGATACCCAAAGGTCTTCTGTTATTTCTCCCATCTGCTTTTATTTGAACAATGAGGACATTGTCCCATTCAAGTGTGGGGGAGACGACCTTTGGTGCACTAAGTCAATTTCCTCATAATTATCTATAGCTTCATTTGGGAGTTATGTTTATAGTAAGCAAGTTTTTCTTTGAATTCTTGGAATTTTCCACCGAACTTTTTTTTTAAAAAGGTTCTCTCTTGAGGAGCACTTATGTGCGGTGCAATCATAAATCCATTTCGTGATGAATTTTTTCTTGCTTAGGGGTTCCTTCTACCTTCTTATCTAGGGATTGCTAAGGGGTGCTTCCTTGTGAAAAAAAAACAAAAAGGATCTTGAGAGACACCATAGGTAACCAACAAATGAGACATGAGTGTTCATTGAAGCAAGGCAAAATGCCAATTTACCTCTTCTCATCTCTTTGTGCAGAAGTGAATCAACTGCAAATCTCTATTTTTCCTTTTGTTTTCCCTCAATGCCCATTCTTGAGAGTAGTTGGCCATGGTAAAAGTTCTCCAAGTTCCATAATCTGTAAAAACTCGGAAGCACTCTAGATCATACCCCGGCACTCTATATTTTCATTTACCCTAAGCACACCCATGTCATCATGAGAAGGTTGGTTGCACTCCTCTTGAGGTTTTTCACAAATTTTGCTCACTGAAATTCAAGAACTCATCTAAACACTTGCTTGCTTTAAATGTTCCTTCTTGTTGTGAGTCCTTAGCTAATTTTGCTGGAGGACAAGCAAATAGATAAGTGTGGGGGAGTTGATAAGTGGTGAAATAGTGCTCTCCCAACGTCTTTATTCACTGTCATTTTACTTGGCGCTTGACTTATTTCACCACTTTATGAAGTAATTTTGTGTTTATTAGTGATCTTACACCTTTGACATATTCGAATAGGTAATTACTCGTTTGAGTACATTTCAAGAGCTTAATCTGAGTATGCATCAATGTTCGAGCATCTCGGGAGGGATGCCAAAGCCAATGGGAAGCATCGGGAGAATTCCGGCACAAAAGAAGGACATTCTGGGGCGACCGGACTTGCAAGTCCGGTCCGGCTCTGTTCAAATCGTCCCAGAACTCACTGGAATCGACCGGACTTGCGACCGGACTTGCAAGTCCGGTCGAGCTTAAATCCCGTCACGTGCTCCGCGCTAAAAAGTGTCCGACCGGACTTGCGACCGGACTTGCAAGTCCGGTCGGACGGAAATTTTTGCCAGAAATTGCAGTTAAAAGACTACCTTCTGGGGCTTTCTTCCCCATTATCCAACACACACGACTACAACCCTAAAGAGAGGAGAAAAACGTGAAAGAAGAGAAGAAAGAAGAGAAGAAGAAGAAGAAGAGAAGAAGGAAGAACTCACCTTCTCCAAAGCTTCCAAGCTTCAACAATGGCTTCTTCTTACTTTTCTAGTTTTTCCTTCCTCTATGTTTGAGTAGTACCCCATTGTGCTTTGGGATGGGTCTTTGAACCCAAACCCTAGATTTTGCTTGTGAATCTTTATTATGCCTTAATATAGTTGTTTCTCTCTCAATTATCTTTCAATGTCTCAAATTGATCTCTTGAGTGCATTTGTGGTGAACCCAAACTACAATTTGGTTTTGAGTTAGGGTTTGTGACCAAATTGAGAGAGAACTCTTGATTTATGCTTCTAGGATTAGTGAGCATAATTTGGAGCTTTGTTTCAGAACTTGCTTAGTGCTGCTTAGTGAGTTTAGTCCTAATTGATTTTGAAGGCTAAAATTAACTAAGTAAGAATTAACTCATCTTGGGTTTAGAGAGTTATTATTTTTGTTCTAGAAAGACAACTATGGCATAAGAAGAGTTGCTAGCATATCTAGGTAGTTTGGGGGATTGCCAAATTCCCAAAGTACTTCTCCATCCAATCCATTAACTTATCACCTTTAGTTTATTTGTTGTTCTTGCAATTACTCAACCAACACAATCAAGCTTGCCACCGGCTAAACCCCATTTTACTGCTTACATTACAACTACTAAATACCGAGACTAGGAAGTTAGGACCAATTTCCTTGTGGATACGACACTTGTTGTACTACACCGATTAGGTGCACTTGCCTACTCCTTGCATATACTTGTATACTTTGTTATATAGTTTTTGCTCAACAGCTGTCCAAGGGAAACTTCAGTCCGGGAATCACTCAGTTTGTTTCTTAACTGACTGCAAACAGCTTGTGGCCTATCTTAATTTAGGGACCACTGTACCAACTAATGTTCAACTTATCCTAAATCGTTTTTTATCTTCTCTAGGTTCTTTTCAATCTGTAACTTGGTTTTACATACCGAGATCTGACAATGTGTCAGCTCATTGTTTAGCCAATATTGCCCGTACTTCGCAACTGGCTACTCAATGGTTTCTGGGTTCTATTCCAGAATATGTTCGTAAGTTATGTAATTCCGTTTCTTAATATAGTTCCACTCTTATGTTAAAAAAAAAGAATAAAATCATTAATACTTTTATGAGAATGGCCTGTCCTGTATTTCAATTTTTAGGATTCCAGAGTTTATAAGTTTGGTAACGAAATAGATCACCTACTAAAACAAATTAACTAATTTGATTATCTTAATACATGACTTTTGAACTAGTTTAGTATCTAACTATAATCCAGGCCCATCCCCATAACCCTCTTGTGCCCAAGCTACTTACTTTCTACACCTGACTCATTGGATTTGTTGTGAGCAACTTATCAGATAATTCTATGATATTTTCTTCTTTTCGTTCCCTATATTACCGTATCAGTTAACGTTTGACAACAGACAAGCAACTGTCATTAAACAAACCCATTATGATAAACTCTAGGGCAAACCAAATAAGCTTTCACCTGTTTGGTTGATGATTAGTGCGTCCAACTGTTTGGTGAACGGATAGTCTGGCTGTATAACAAAAGAAATTCTGATGAGATCAAGTGAGTTTGTTACGTTGGTAGTAGGGAAATTTAAAATTTTAAAGAGCTGCAGCTGTAAATGGCTTTTCCTTATCAGACTATCGGAAATGAACGAAAGTTCAACGGTGAGACAGCTAAAACGAACAAATGGGGTGGCTGCGGAGACAACACGTTGAGCACACTTTAAGTCACATTGCGCAAACTGCCTTTGATTTCTCATTAGCTCAAAATTTGTTGCAACTTCTACAAAAAAAAAAAAAAACCCCCCTACAATAGACAGCATCAACGCCATATTGACGATGAAGACTAAAACGAGAAAAGAGTACCAAAGGGAATAGGGAATCAATATCTAGAACCACATTCCTCAACTAGAATGACACTATGAACAGATGGGAAAAAGAAAAGAACTCTTTGCCTTGACACGACACGTTTATAGAAACTGTTCCACCGCATCTCACCACAAACCTCTCAATCAAGTAGCAGCAGAGGCAACAGCTGGTACCACAGTTCGGAACTCTCTCTCTGTAACGGACATGATTCCATCAGAGTCAGGTACCACCTCTTCGTCCATGCCTTCCAAGGGAGGGAACCCTCTTTCCCTGGCCAGAAGCCACTGATCTGTAACTCCACAGCTTATCGCGTACTTAATTGAATGTTCCAAATACTTTCTATCAGTAATAAGATGCGGTTGCACTGTCAACATCCTCAATAAACCTGAGGAAAAAGAATTACCATTAAGAATGTCCATCTTTAAGTGATCAGTGAAGTAGAAACTGGGGCGAAAGGAAACCAGAAAAAGAATAAGCTTAACCAGCAACTATGCCATCTCCAGATGCAGACATGTCCATGGTGAACGGGGTGACGGGTGCATCTTCCATCCCAAGAACCGACCCGTCATGCTCCTTCGTATAATAGTGTATTTTTGAAGTCCCATTTGTTACAAACAATACTTTAAGATCCTCATGCCAAAGGGGAGATATAACTTCAGGTTCATAATGGAGGAACTTGGATGGATGGTTGTCCTCGGTGTCGAATTTCTCGGAGGGCTTAACACCACAAAGAAACTCAAGCTCTTGCTTGGTTACCTCAATGATATCAGCAAGGTTCCATACCTGTAGTATGTATTCTTGCGTTTCATCTTTGGAATGCCAGAGTGGCAAAGGGAGATTCACATCATAAAAAATCATATTTCCTAGCTTCTTCGCAGTCTTGATTGCTTGGATTGTAGTTAGTCTCATGTTTTCATCCAGCAACGAAAATGTGTTGAAGTAAAACATCTTTGCCTGCAATCAAAGCATGTGAATATGTTTTTCATATTATGAACCAGCATTTATAGTATATAATCAGGACATCCATTTTTGGTTCTGTTATAGAATAAATAAAGCACAAGAGCTTCCAACCATATAGTCAGTTGCAACACCAGCTAAGGGGCGTTTTGGGCAAGTTTATAAGCGGAGAAAGTAATTTAGTTAGTAGTACTTTCTGGCCGTTGTATAAGTTTGTTATGACAGCTGTATTGTTGAGTGATTAGTTGTGGGGGTTGTTAATCAAGTACTTAAGTGTGGAATTGTGAAGTTTGTCGGTATGGAGGAAAATAATAAAGGTCTTGTGAGACTTAGGAGGGTGATACTTCTTGAAACCTATCATAGGTATTAGAGCTCATCCTCTGGGTTGTGGATGGTAGTAACACGTAGTGGACAGGAGACAATTATGGATTCGGTGGAGAGAGTCAAGCGGTTCTCAAGAATCGCATTGATGGATTAGATGGGAAGGTGGAAAATCTTTCTGCCGCGACGGTGCAAATGCAGAAGGATATCCAGACTTTGCTACGTCGATCGCCGCAAGTTCCTGAGGAGGTCCAGCCACGGAATTCTCCATCTATGTTGGGAAGTTCAAAGGGAGGCCGTAGAGAAGTGAAGGTTAGCAAATGCAAGATGGAGTTGCCGGTGTATTTGGGAGATGATCCTCACGACTGGCTCTGTAAAGCAGAGCTGTATTTCTCGCTTTGTGGAATTGTAAAAGAGCGGAACTTCTCGCTTTGTTGAACATGAATTACAGCAGGTTCTTGGCTCTTTCCCTGATGTTTTGCAACCTTTAGAGTCGTTACCCCAAAAAAGATTTCATGACCACCACATTCCTTTAAAGCGCAATTCAGTTCCTGCGAATATAAGGTCTTACCACATTACCAGAATAACCAAATAGAAAAACTTGTGCACGAACTGCTGTCTACAGATTTTATTCAGCCCAGTACCCCTTCGCCAGTCTGGTGTTATTGGAGAAGAAAAAAAACTAGAGATTGGCACTTTTGCATTGATTATAGACCATTGAAGGACATAACTGTCCCATACAATTCCTTTATCTACCATCAATAAATTATTGGATGAACTGTACCATACAAGTTTCCTTCACCTACCACCGATGAATTATTGGATGAACTGTATGGTGCGTGTGTATTTTTGAAACTGGATTTGAAGTTGGGTTATCATTAGATTTGTGTTAAAGAGGAGGATGTATAGAAAACTGCTTTTCGCACCCATGATGAGGGTCACTATGAGTTTCTAGTGATGCCATTTGGGTTAAAGAATGCATCCGCTTCTTTCCAATCCCTAATGAACCATATTTTCAAACCTTTGTTGCGTAAATCTATTTTGGTGTTCTTCGATGATGTTTTGTGGTACAACAGTAGTATCAAAGAGCATCTAGCACATCTGCGACAGGTGTTGTCTATTCTATCTTCCAATCAGTTGAAAGAGAACTTGAAAAAGTGTAGTTTTCCGCAATCAAAGCTGGATTAGCTGGGCCACATAATTTCTGGTGAAAGAGTGGAGGTAGATCCGGAGAAAATTAGCAGCATATTATCCTGGCCAGTTTCTTCTACTGTTAAGGAATTACGTTCCTTTTGGGGGTTGACTGGATATTACTGGCCGTTTGTGCAAGGGTATGACCTAATTGCCGCTCCATTCACTACTTTATTGAAGAAGGATTTGTTTCTTTGGTCTGATGAATCCCAATCTGCATTTGATTGGTTGAAGGTAGCATTATCTTCTGTCCCTATATTATCCCCTCCTAATTTCTCAGCAGCTTTTGAAGTTGAGAGTTGAGACTGATGCTTCAGGCAAAGGTATTGGGGCTATTCTTATGCAACATGGCAGACCCATTGTGTTTCTCAGCCAACCTTTCTCTGCGAGAGCTTTGTCTAAATCAGTATAAAAACTGATGGCTGTAGTGTTTGTCATCCATAAATGAAGGCACTATCTGTTGGAGAGGCGTTTTCTGATTCTTACAGATCAGAAAAGCTTGAAATACTTGTGGAGGCAGATATTAATGTCTGAAGATCAGTACACATGAGTGACTAAGTTGCTTGGCTTTGACTTTGAGATTTGTTATCATCTGGTAAGGAGTATATGGCAGCAAATGCTTTGTCTCGAGTAAAGGGAACATCTACTCTTTTTCCCATGTCTTCGGTGGTGTCGATGACTGGAAGTTAGTGGAAGGTGAAGTCGAGAATGACCCTATTCTCAGCACAATAGTGCAAAAATTGTTACTGGCTGCTGATAGTCATCTTGAGTACACTCTCAAAAATGCCATCTGTTTCATAATGGGAAACTGGTTTTATCCATCACACCCTAGCTTATTCCTACCATTCTTCGGGAATATCATATTAGTCCTACAGGAGGGCTTTCGAGGTATCCGAGAACTTTCAAGATAATCACTGCTGTGGTGTTTAGGATGGGCATGCGCAGAACAATAAGGGAGTTTGTGGCTGCTAGTGATGTATGCCAACAAATTTTCAGTATAGCTACTTGTCCCAAGCTGGTTTACTGCAACCATTACCGATTCCAGAGAGAGAATGGGAAGATATTTCTATGGACTTTATCACTGGCCTGCCCAAAATAAAGTATAAAAACAGTATTGGTGGTGGTGGATCGGTTCACTAAGTTTGCTCATTTTGTGGTGTTGCGACATCCTTACACTGCCAAGGACGTTGCTGCTGTGTTTGCTAAGGAAGTGGTCCGAGTACAAGGTTTTCCAAAAGCCATTGTCTCAGATACAAATCTGATATTCATCAACAGTTTTGGGAAAGAGCTCTTTCATCTTGCTGGTACAACCTTGTGTCCAAGTTCTGCTTATCATCCCCAATCTGAAGGGCAAAATGAAGTGGTGAATAGATGTTTGGAACTATTTGCGCTATTTTTCCTTTCAGAACCGAAGCTTTGGCTGAAAGCATTACCGAGGGCTGAATATTGGTTTCATACAACCTTTCAGCAGAGTTTGGGAACTACTCCTTTTAGAACTTTGTATGGGTGTGATCCGCCTATTCTGATGCGTTATAGACCTTTGATTGAAGTTGTGGATGTTCAACTCACTGAATGAGATGTTTGCTGGATGAGCTGAAGGCGAATTCACTCAAGGCTCAGCAATGCATGAAAGTCCAAGCGGATTCCCACCGCAAACATGTACAGTTCAATGTCAGAGGTATGGTATTTTTAAGGATTCATCCTTACGAGTACAGGCCTTTGACCAGAAAAAGGAATGCCAAGCTCAGTCCCCGGTGTTATGGGCCGTTTGAAATCACTGAAAGGGTGGGAGAGGTTGCTTACAAGTTGTTGTTACCTTCACTGCTCAGATTCACCCGACGGTACATGTCTCTCAGCTTAAAAAAGCCTTGCCATCGTCGTCTGTCCAACCTTTTCCGTTACGGCATTCCCTGCTGAACTTCCTAGTGATTTGGATTTTGGATCTTGTTGTGCAACCGGCAGAGGTGTTGGGATACCGTCATCGCCAAGGAGCAGAACCTGAAGCGTTGATCCGCTGGGCTAACTCTCCTGAGACTGACTCTTCTTGGGAATCTGTTACCATTTTTAAGGAGCAGTTTTTGTTTTTCCACCTTGAAGACAAGGTGATAGTCCCCAAAAGGAGGTGACGTTGCGGCACCAGCTAAGGGGCATTTTGGGCAAGTTTATAGGAAGATTGTAATATTATTAGTAGTACTTTCTGGCCGTTGTATTAGTTTGTCATGACAGCTGTATTGTTGAGAGATTAGTTGTGGGGGTTGTTGTTAATCAAGTACTTAAGTATGGAATTGTGAAGTTTGTCAGTATAGAGGAAAATAATAAAGGTATTATTGAGAGAGGGTGATACTCCTCGAAACGTATCATAATCAAACTATTGCTGCAAAAAGTAGTTCGAACAAATACTAACCTCCTTCAGCACATCAATATTGATCTCCGACTTTGATAAAGAATTCTCAGCAGATGCCCTCACAGTACTCATTCTTAAGCCACCCCTCTTAACAATCTCATCTCATTCTTACGCTTCCACCCTCAAACCGAACGAGTTTGAACCTTGGAGACATTTAAATAATACAGCATAGCCTGGCCAAAATCATCATCTCCTAGCTTTCCCATCAATGCTACTCGCCCACCCAAGGTTGCAAGTGTTATTGCAACATTTCCAACAGATCCCCCAGGAGCTCTAACATACCTATCTGGGCTCCACAAAGCATCCTTCATTCTTCCATGGATTTCATGGTCTATAAGCCTGTTAGCTGGCCTCCCAGATGGCACAAATGCATGCTGGACTGCTCCAAAGCAGCAGACAAGAGGAGGCCAACCATAAGTGAAGCTGATATCATCATCCCCAACCTTGACTAATTCTAGATCTATATCATCATCGGAATCTTCATGTATACTATAAGCACCGTCTTCAAAGTCACTGGCTTCTTCAGTATCTAGAGTCCTGTTAACCTTCTTCCTCCCTCTCCGGCTTGATTTTATCTCAGTGTGCTCTGCGTCATCGTCGTCATTGCTAAATGAGCCCAGATCAACAAAGCTTCCCTCTGTATCACTATCTAGTTCTTCAGTTTCATTGACCTTTTTCCTCGCCTTCATTCTCTTCGATTTTTTCTCAGTTTTGTCAACACTTTTTCATTTTCCCCATTACGAATATTATCCTCTGCGTCACTAACTCGATCGGATGCTGCTTCAACAGTTTTCTTCTTCCTCCCTCTAGATTTTTTAACAATTTTACCTTCATCCTCTGATGTATTAGAAGCAGATGAAGCTGCAGTTTTAATAGACACCAAAAATCAAATAACCATTCAGATTTGACGCATCAGAAATATTCACGCGACCAAATCAGCAATTATGGCGTTACCTTTCTTCCCGGATTTCCTCCTGGGTTTCTGATCAGCTTCCTTCGCATCCAGCATCGAAGTATCATCCCCCGCCAGTGCATCATTATCCTCTACCTCAGAGACCTTTTTCCGACCTCTGTCTGACGAATTGCTCTTTGTCCTTGTTGATTTTCTCTTTGCAGCCGACCCATTGATTGTGCCTTCCTGTGCAACGGATACCGCCACTCTTCTCCTTGAAGTGACCGATGACATCAATCCATTTTGAAAATTTTGAGCTGAAACTTGAACGAAACTCACGGAGCTGACAAAGGGGTCTTTTGAATTCCACCTGCAATTTGAAGCATTTATGAGCTTATCAAAACCATCCCGTACATTTCTATTGAAGCTCTCAGTCATTAGATGACAGATCAGGGGCACATAATTTGAACAAGAAATGAGACGGTTTCTCTCAGCAGGAAAAGGGAAAAGAAAGAAGTTCACAAGCGGAATTACCACTTCGAGATTCTTAGCAGTCCAAGACTCACAGCTCAAACATAAATTCAACAGGAGAAAGTCCGAGAGAATATATATGTTACCTGGGAGGAAGATGAAATTGGGAGAGAGATAGAGACGCCATTGACAAAGAGTCGTCAAAAGCAATCCCTACCGAACAGCAGAATTCCGATACAGGGTTTTAGTTTTAGGTGGATAGAGACGCGAGGAAGCAAGAGGGGTTTATCAGAGTTCAGCGGGAAAGGATGACGGACCCTTATTTTATTTCCCCCCTATTATATAGGGGTCCGTTCGATACGGGCTGATAAAAAATGGGACTGATTAATGTGGCCTTAATATGGTGTTCAAAAGCCCACGTTAATGTTCTTCTTCTACTGGAGCGTTCGTTTAGCACATTATGTTTTTTACCAACTCATAACACCACATTACTGTAATACCCTTGATCTTCTTAACGAACCGCCATGGCTTTTCATCGTCTCAGTCGCCCCACGTTTTCCTCTCGTCCGTCTCCCTTGAACTTCAATTCAATTTTGAAACTCTTCATTGCAATCAGATCTTTCACAGACAGACACACGAGATGGGCAAGCTGGGACTACCACTATTGTTCTTCTTCTTCGCCGCTGAGATCTACATGCACTGATTCCTATTATCCAGTGCGGTGCGAACCCTCGACCCAGAGGAAGCAGATTGGTTCTACACCCCTGTTTACGCCACTTGTGATCTCACCCCGACTAGATTACCCCTACCCTTCAAAATCCCCTCGAGTGATCAGGAGTGCAATCCAGCTCATCTCCACCAACTGGCCATACTGGAACCGAACCGAAGGCGCAGATCACTTCTTCGTCGTCCCACACGACTTCGGTGCTTGCTGAATCCGGGGATTGAGTGCAGACACGGAAAACTGGAAAAGCAGGGGTGGTGAGGTAATTTGCCAAATGTTCCGGTGGAGCTTATTTTTCAAACGCAGCCAAAGTGACATCTACCATAAACGTCGTTCTCCCACATTTCGTAGCTGCAAATCGCACATCAGTCCCGTCAAGCCTTAAAGAATAATACACATTAATGCTATTTTTCCGCCTTAATCTTCTTAATGAACGGCCCCATAATCTTATTGTATTGTTTCAACTGATACTTTTGTTTTTTTTTGTTTTAAATAAGCAGATTCATTATATTAGGTAGTACATAGTTTCAGTACAAATTCCGGGCAAACATCCAGACTCCATGAACATCGTTGTTGTGAACAACATGCATGTTTAACTAAACAGTGCGCTAATATATTACTTGCTCTAGGAATATTAAACCATGCGACCTCCCAAAAGCGTGTAATATGCGTAGATAGCCTAACAGAATATTGATAGTCGATTGGTGAAGGGAGGACGCACCACCACAACTCAAATAATCCGCAATTGGCTTACATTCTGTGGTGACCCTAATTTGTTGTTCGTTTGTGGCTATAGTAGCTTGAATGCCCGCTTCAATAGCCAATGCTTCTGCATCGGTAGGAGTAAAAGAACCTTGATCCCCATAGATACCAACCCTGACTAAGACGTGGTTAGTACGTACGATATAAGCATAACTCATACATCCTTGGTTGTCCACACTAGCATTAACTGAGATTTCCGTCCAAATTGGGTATTGTGCACGATTTAGTGATTTTTCTGATAGAGGACCAAAAGATGTTGATCATTGAAGAAAATAGTCAACTTGACACCATCCCTGGGCATATGACTGAGTGTGTCCAAACGTAAATTGACATCTCGCATACCACAATCTCCATAAGATCTCTGTTATAGAGCTCAAAAGATGTTTATCTCATTGTTGGCAAACATGAAAGTACCAATCTATGAGACTCTGGTCAGTACGTAGGTCAAGAGGCATTGGAATATTCATCAATTGCCAATATGGCCGGACATTAGGGCATGCAAAGAAAGCATGAAGCAAAGTTTCTGGTTCTCCATAGCCTGTGCATGACACATTCAGAGAAGTCTTAAGACGGTGTTGAATAATTGTTTTGGTGGGTATAATCCCATGCAGAAGCTTCCAGCCCAGCAGTTTAAGTCGTGGTTGAAGATCAGTGGACCAGAGATGCTTAGAAGCTGAACCGAGTAAACAGGAAGATGAGTTGTGCATATGAGCATTTTGTCGTGCTTGAAAATCCACATGGTATGCGGTTTTCACTGTAAACTTTCCGGTTGGTGATAAACCCCAGTACCACTCGTCTGGACATAATGATGGATTATCTTGGGCTCCTGATAGTGAAGTTTGAAGTATAAGATTCGCATCCGCATGGTCAAACCATGATTGAATGAGACCCTCATTCCAAGTGAGATCTAAGGTTATAAGAGTGGCTACCGATGCATATTGCCTAACCAATTGTGGGATATTCCATAAAAAGGGTTCCCCCCAGGTTTGCCCTGTATCCACAGATCTGTGATCTGTAGTTGTACCTGAAATGATCTCCTTACGTCCCCCAAGATCAAGCAAATCTCTAGTAGTAAGTATGACTTTCCAAATCTGACTTGCATTAGTATTAAGCTTAGCATCCCAGATTGTGGTTTGATGCAAATATTTATCATGATAAAATCTGGAGAGCAATGATGATCGATCAATCAATATTTTCCACATTTGTTTGGCTAAGAGGGCTCGATTGAAACTGCGTAAATCTCTAAAATCCAAACCCCCAGTCTCTGTTGAATTACACAGGGTTGTGCATTTCTTCCAGTGAAGGCCTTGCTTGTTAATTGAACCACCCCACCAAAAACGTGTCATCAATTACTGGATTTGCTTGAGTAATGTACGAGGAAAAAGGATAACTAACATTATGTAAGTTGGAACAGCCTGGAGGACTGATTTGATGAGCAAAGTCCTAGCAGCCTGTGATACTCTGTGACTCCAAGTATGTATCTTGTTGGTTATTCTGTCCTTGATGTAATTGAAAATGGCAATTTTATTCTTCCCTATTGTGGAAGAGAATCCTAAATACATTCCAAAATCAGTAACATTCTTTAGTGCCCAGAGTAGCTGCCAAATCATTTTTCAAAGACGAAAGCAAGTGGCGTGAAAACATGACTTCTGATTTATCCAAATTGATACTTTGACCTGATGCTTGCGTGAAGTCTGCAATAATGTCCTGGAGGACTGAAGCATTTTGTTGCGTGATAGCACCAAACAATATACAGTCATCAGCAAAGAGCAAGCTATTTATTGAAGTGGTAGATCATAGATAAGTATCAGACTTATCATATATTATAGTCTAGAATTATAGAAATGAGAGTCAAAATAAGTTAGAGTGGCCATTATCTATGTTATATTATGTATAAAGTTTGTTCTATATGTTTAGACTTATATTTTCTATGTTTTTATACAAGGAATAGCTTCTGACCAATTAGTGTTGGGCACTATGCTGGATTGGCAACTCACGACATCAACATGGAGCAAAGTAGGAGGCAAACCGGATCCAGTGCCGGGTACATCCTATCAGGCACAAGCAAAAGTCACCACGGTTGACCAGACGATGGCAGTTAATGACCGTTACCAATCCAACCTCTGCTGGTGTAACACCCCTACCGCTAAAACTGTAATTACCGTCCAACTCCTTATACATTCGTACTCTCGCAGCGGATACATACTTACTCAACGGCGGGTGATACAATGTCGTTAGCCACCCACGTGACTAACAAGGCTACTACTACATACAGCATCGGTCTGATGGACCGGAATATCCGAGTACTGCACAATACAATACATACTCTCATTACATGCTGAGTACTACAATACTCCATTCGATACAATACTCCATTCAATACAATACTCCATTCAATACCATACTCCATTCAATACAATACTCCATAATTCCATACAAAGTAATACACTACGCATACCGAGTTTACTAGGTTCCAAAATCAATACAGTACTTCTCCCAAATTCATACATACTCACTAGGAGTCAATCTGCTACCCCTTCCTCACAAACTAGATACTACTAATTACAAGGCGCGCCATCGGTCTCTTACCTTGACCGTGTTCGCTCCGGGTACCTGCACACTAAAACGTTCCCCCGAGGGGGTCAGCTTTCGCTGAATATGATAACCGTATACCCCGCGTACTAGCGAGGGTACGCCGACCATTTGGTCGAATACATGCAATTCATTTGCAAACAAATACAACATAACATACAATAAATACAACACATACATACATACAGACAACACATACATACAACATACATACATACATACATACATACAGACATACATACATACATACATACATACATACATACATACCATACAACATACATACATACATACATACATACATACATACATACATACATACATACATACATGCTTTTATTCACGATACTGCAATACTACACAAGATATACATACATACGTACAGTACCATACATGCTGGAAGACAATACAAGTCAACCAATACTTACCTACCATCTTTCGGGTTACGCATACACAATACATACTCATTACATCCCAATACGCAATACGGAGATACAATTCTCCAATACATACAAAGGTCCAGTTAGCTTCATTACACACCCGGGTTAATCGGGTGTTCGATACTCTTTTACTTCCGGTCAATGACTTACAATAGTCAAGACCAATACACATACAATACTTACTTCTTACATACTTTACTTCCAGTTAAGTCGGTATGACCTCCGGGCAGGGATTACTACATCCCACCACCGGGCTTTAGGGTGGCCCACTAATCCAGGATGCTACCCATTCAAGGGAATTGGTCCAAGGAAAAGATTATAGCCAGGATTCGGATCCAACCTCTTGTGTTTCCTTATCCTCACGCGTGGCCGAAACTATATCGGACTTCTACTCATTCCATTTACTCATTACTCAAGTTAGGAGTTAGAATGTTAGGAATTAGTAGAAGTCAATACTTCATTTCCATACATACATAACATACTCAAGTACACAATACTTACACATACTTCTCAATTCCATTCATTCATTTCATGAATTATACAAACTAATTGTTCAAGGAAATACAACAAGAACAGATAGTTCAAACACAGTTAAGTGCATTATAACTCCGATTCGTGCATTTATCTTATTGGTGATCACATAAGCACACAAATCAGGGTAACCAGGTTAGGATACAGAGCATGAAGAAATCATACCGTTCACCGTTGTATCCGCACTATCGGCTCCTTCGAGGATCAACTATTGGATTCCTATACATACATGAAGTAGTATGATCAATGGTCTATTATTGATCTAACTTACTCCTTCATTGATATTCTCAATGTTTACTTACTACTCCTTTACATTCATACTTGGTTATAAAACCATTCTTTTCCTTATTACTTCTTAAGCTTGCTTCCTTACTCATTTACTTACTTTCTTACCATTACTACTTCATTAATGGTGTATTACTACATATATATACATATGTGTATATAGGCATATATACATGTATATATGATTACTATAATCCTATAATTAAAACATTTGTTTGTTTTTTTGTTTTTTTTTTTGACTCGACCGGACTTGCGACCGACCTTGCAAGTCCGGTCCATTCCAGTAGGCTACATCGTGTAAAAATTCCAGGGCCGACCGACCTTGCAAGTCCGGTCCCAAGGTCGGTCTGTTCCAGTAAGTTTCGTATTTGAAAATTTTAGCCCGACCGACCTTGCAAGTCCGGTTGCAAGGTCGGTCCATTCCAGTAGCTTGCATTACGGAAATTTTTCTGGCCGACCGAACTTGCAAGTCCGGTCGCAAGTTCGGTCCATTCCAGAAGGTTTCTGACGGGAGAAATTTCTGGTCCGACCGAACTTGCAAGTCCGGTCGCAAGGTCGGTCGATTCCAGAAGGTTTCCCGTCTTGTAAATCTGGGCTCGACCGACCTTGCAAGTTCGGTCCTAAGGTCGGTCCGGCCCAGTACTTCAGTTTTAAAATCTGTTTTGGGTGTTTTCTTTACCCATTGTTTCCCCAATCTTTACCAATACTTCCCTACATGTTTACCACTCATTTAGATGTTCTAAATCACCTTAATTCATCCACCAAACTTGCTACTCAATTCCTACACAACTTACACCAATCTTCATCATCTCAATTCAACACTTACATTATTTTTTTCTTCACACTAATGCTACAGATTTTGGTTTTCCACATTATGCTACAGATTTTACCTTAACTCTTATACTCCAATACTCCCTCATCCTATGCCACTCTTAGCATCTTAAATACATTAGTTCACAACCTAGTCTCATCCCATTTACAATCTCATATCAAAATCTGTTTTAGGATACTCAACACTCCTTTCCAACCCCTCCAAATACAACTAGTCACTACCCAGTTTACTTCCTCTTCTTAAACACTTAAGTCTTCAAATTTCTAGATGAAATTTGACATAGTCTCCCCTATATTCTTAACATTCTCCACATGTTATTTCAGCTCACACATTTTCATTCTCACCACCTGTTTATACAACATATTATACTCACATTTCAACTACTACAACAACATAAATTCCTGCACACATACACATACTACCCATGGTTTTTCCCAAGCTTTTAAACTTCATTTAAAAACTTCAAAACTGTTTCAATATCATCTCATCATATTACATCATACTTACTACTCATTACGCAATACATTACTCATTTTTACTACTCCAAAAACTGTTACATTCTCTTCTCCAATACATTACCACATTACTACTACTCATACTTCATACATTCTTCATTGTTAGATACTTAAAATCTGTTACAATGTAATACACAAACTAACCCAAGGTAAGAGCATTTACCTTGTCTTGCTAGTTTTCTTTTCCTTCCTTTCCTTCTCTTCTTCCTTTTTTCTTTCTCTCTTGTTCTCGGTTCCAATGGGGTTCACACACCAATGCTACAGCCCATATCAATATACACAACTACTTAGAAAACTATTTTTACCAACCTAGGGTTTATGCTTGTTTTAGGTTTAGAATGAAGCATTACCTTCCAATGGATGGATAGAGTGGTGGACAGCAACCAAGGCATGATTCCAACACCCAAAGTGGAGCCAAAATCGGCTAGAGCAAAGAGGCACCAAACAAGGTTTTAGTTGAATTTCGTTTTGCCCACAAGGCCTAGAAAAAGATAGGTTTTCAAAAATGTTTTTACCTCAAAATGACAAGGAGGTGAAGGTGCTTCTAATGGTGGTACTCAAGCTTCAAATGCAGCACACCCATGGAGATGAAGTTGGTTGTTTTCGATTTTTGAAAGGAGGAAAGTGTTCTCCTTGGTGAGGGGATTTCAATGGTACAATTTTTTTGAATTTGGACAAGGATTGAGCTTGGACAAGAGGAGAGAAGGAGAGAGTTGAGTGTGGTTCCTCAATGTTCCATGGCTGTCGCAGGAGAGGAGGAAATGAAAGAGGAGGAGGGTGAATACGTGAGAGAGGGTGAGGGATGGAAGAGAGAGAGAGCCCCACTTCCTTTTTCTACTTTCTACTTATTTCATTTGTCTTTTAGCTAATAAGAGAGAAATAAAGAGAGTGGGGGAGAGGAGTCCATCGGCTACACACATGCCCCTCTACAGATTTTTGCTTTTTATTTGCAAAAGTGGACACACTAACTTTGTTTATTTGCATTCTGCCCCACAACTTCCCGGTTGTTACAGTTTTTACTAACCGGTACCCGTTTTCCGGAATTTTCTCGTTTAATTAATTTTGTTGGTTCTAAAGCTTCACTAATATTCATTAATGATTATTTAGTTGACCAAAACTGTTACGAGTCTATTTGACCCGCTTAAAGTCGCGTTTTCCCGGTTTCCTCGAAAAACGCGCTTTAAGGTTCGTTTACGCTTTTAATACATTATTTGGATCCGTTTTCTTCGGGAGTTGTTCCCATATATTATAGGTCTTATTAAACCTTTAGAATCCATATAATACGCTAACCAAGGTCTCATGCCTCCCATGGTTATTTAACGCTTATTTAGCGTTTTCCGCTTTTAAAGCGTTTATTTATTTCTTTTGAATTTATTTTTCCTTACCAATATTACTCTAGCATTATTAGGCTCTTAAATACGGATTAGAATTATCTTAATCACTATATTTAAGTTTGGGGTATTTCAGCTGGGTATGGTGCCGAACATTCCCTGTCCGGCACAAGTACCTTTTCGCGCAGATTTGGAGGTTTCAACCGTTGATAGTTACGCACGTGTTTTATAAGGTTCCGGATCACATTGACCCGGCATTTCACCCGGCACATGGAGATTTAGAGGTCTATAAATAGGCCAAGGCTTATTGACTTCAAACACATTCCAACTTGTCGCTACACGCCATTCACACTTAAATTCCGCCCTCATTCCACTGTTGATGTCCAATGAAGTCTACAGATCCATCCACATGAAGAGAAGAAGAAGATCCTTGTCGGGTTAAGGCTATGACCACTTTCCTTCTCTCCTTTGTTCTCTTTCTTTCATTTGTGTGGATGGAGAAGTAGAAATTCTTGTTAGTTCTGGGTTAGAGATGATTTCTTCTTTGTAAACAATATGGTTATCTCAATATGAATACGAGTGTACATTAAGATTTTGGTCAGTACAGTTGAATATGTTGATCACTTATTCTTTTTATTCAAGCTTCTGCTTGAGATTCTATCAGTCAAGAGTAGGATTGGAAAGAGGAAGTCTTAGTTCATCTTTACTGTTGTCTTCTGCGCATCAGTGGGAGCAACACTTAAGATTGTCGAATTTACCCAATTTTCCCCCACTATCTTGTTCGTTTCGCAGCATGAAATATGTTCGATTCAACAATGGGTAGTGAGTTTCCTGTTGTCGAACCCAAAACAAGAAATACAATTGACACTTGAACAAGCCGGGTACACTACCGGGTGTCTGGTGTCCGGCACATTCAAAGTCCTTGAATGTGCCGTGCATCTTATGTCCGGTAGACCATCTGGCGCGTTCATTTTGTTTGGTTAAATTCGAGTCTTGTAATTCTATTGTGAGATCATATTGGTACTTGGATGAAGTAATCCCGAATCTAGGACAAATCATTGTAACTGTCATTTAGTTAGGATTTTTTAGTTAGTTATTTTAGGTTTAAATTGCTATTCACACTCCCCCCTTGTTTAGAATAGGTAATTACCGAGGATTAGGACTGATTTTCTAGTAAGTCCCTTGGGTTCGATATTCTTGGTCGTAATTTGCTTACACTATATTCCGACCGGGATTTTTACTCCCCGTAGTAGAGTTGTAGGATTCTTTTATTCATTTTTGGTACATAGTTTTTCCCTACAATTTTCCAGTTAGCAATCACGTCAGTTGAAAGTCTTGATAAAGACCCATATGATTGGATAATTGAAGAGAGGAAGATAGCACTTCCATACAACATATGAATAAATAGGGTGAAAGTGGATCACCCTGTCTTATCCCTCTGTGCAGGGTAAAAATAGAACCTGGGTGACCATTGATTAAAACATATGATGTAAATGTGGTAATACACTTACGAACCAGATTAACCCAATCGGGGTGGAAACCCATTGTTGAGAGGACTTGGAGTATGAAAGACCACTCCAATCTGTCAAAAGCCTTGGATATGTCAACCTTAAAAGCAAAATGACCCCGACAGTGTGCCTTAGAGGAGCGCATGGTCGAAAGAATCTCATGAGCTATCATAACTTGATCGAAAATTAACCTACCCTTAACAAAAGCCCCTTGATTATCTAAGATTACATGTGGCATAACTTCTGTAATACGGTTGACCAAAACCTTAGAAATGACTTTGTAGATAGTATTGTAAAGTGAGATAGGTCTGTAATCTGAAATGGAGTGAGTTGTTGGCTTCTTTGGGATTAAAGCTATGTGAGTATGATTGATACTCCCTGGCAAAGCATCAGAATTCAGAAAACTTAGTGTTGTGTGAATGAAGTCGTCTCCCACTACTGGCCAAAAAACTCGTAAGAAGGTTCCATTTATGCCATCTGGTCCAGGGGCCTTCCCTGGATGGAGTTGATTATAAGCTGCTATGACTTCCTCTTTTGTGTAAGGTTTCCCCATTGCACATAGTAAATCAGGAGGAACCCTCCCTTCTACACACGCGAGTAGATGTGAGTCCTGCTGAGGGTGTGTCGAAGCAAACAGGTTGATGAAATAAGTGTGTGCCATTGCCTCTATACCAGACCAAGAAGTTTGGGTACCAATTGAATCTGAGCTTAGTGAAAGCATAGTATTGTTTTGAGTCCGTATTTTATGTCTGGCAAAGAAGTAAGTTGAGTTCTTGTCCCCTGCTTGGAGCCATGATTGGCGTGCTCTTTGATGCACTCTCTGTTCTTCTTTCAACAATAATGAGTCCAAAGAATGTGTGAGGGATTTCCATCTGTGAAGATGTTGCGTTGTTGGTGCAGAAGTAGTAAGTGCATCCAGTTGCTACTTTGTATCATTTATTTGCTTTCTCTCCACCCAAATCTTTTTACTGCCCCAGGAACATAGTTTGTCATCGCAAACCTTAACCTTCGTCATATAGTATTGATGTGGTGTTGCCCAAACACTGTGAACTATATTTTGACAGAAAGGATGTTGTGCCCAACAGTTTTCAAATTTGAAAGGTTTGGGTCCTCTTCTAAAAGCTGGGTATAACACTAACTTAATAGGTTTGTTATCAGATCTACCCCAAGGGAGATGAATGTTATGTGCGGATGAGAAAAATAGAAGCCACTGATCATTGCAGAGGAATCTATCAAGTCGACTCTTAACATTGAACTGCAATCTTGCTCTATTGGTGTAGGTGAACTGAGACCCTTTGAAACCTAAGTCCATCAGTTGGCAATTTGTGATGCAGTGATGGAAGGCAAGCATTGCATGTCGGGATCTAGTGCCCCTACCTCGATGTTCTTTGGTGTACAGGATTTCATTAAAATCACCCCCAACAACCATGGACCAGTCCATTGTACATTCAGGTAACACAAAAGATCTCAGGTTTTCCATTTCATGTTTTGTTCAGACCAACTGTACACTCCAGTAAACCTCCACCATCGTCCCCCAGGTGACAAAATAAGGCAATCTATATGCCTACTTGAGTAACTAAGTACAGACACATTAAACCTGTTTTCCCAAAAGAAAGCAACATCTGCTCTATGACCTTGACTATCCCCAGCAATCCAGTTGTAACTACTAAATTTTGACGCAATATACTTCATCTCACTAGTGGAAAAAATGTTTTTAATGACGGTTATTTTGCCTATATACCACGGTTCCAAACCGTGGTTAATACTCGCGTCGTATATTCGAAAATGACTACAAACCACGGTTTAAAACCGTCGTTTAAAATCGAGGTTATAAACCACGGTTCGTTTCGACCGTCGTTTAAGACCCCTTTCTCCCGTGAGATCATTGACTTTATACCACGGTTAAAAGCCCAAACCGTGGTATAAAGTGAGTATTAATGACGGTTATTGTGTAAAACCGTGGTATATAATTTATAAAATCAACAAATAAACCACGGTTATTCATAAAACCGTGGTTTATAGTCTTTTTTTTTCTAAAATTGCTGGCGATTTAGCGCCGCCTTCAATCGTCGTGTTCGTCGGCGAGCATGTGTTCCTTGTTCAAGGCGCAGAGCATGAAGAAGAGCCGTAGAGCATTTGTTCGACGGCGAGCATGTGTTCCTTCTTCAAGGCGCATAGCATGTGTTCCTTGTTCGCAAAAATTACCGTGAAGAGGAGGCGCAGAGCATGAAGAAGAGCCGCAGAGCATTTGTTCCTTGTTCGCAAAAATTAATTACCGTGAAGAAGAGGCGCAGAGCATGAAGAAGAGGCGCAGAGCATGAATAAAAGGCGAAGAGCATGAAGAAGAGGCGAAGAGCATGAAGAAGAGGCGCATGTGTTCCTTGTTTTCCAGTTCGCCGGTGGGTTGCGAAGTTGAAGAAGAGGCGCGCTCCATGTTCGCCGGTGGGTTGCAAAAAAAAGGAGTTGAAGAGAAGAAGAGTTGAGGCTAGCTAGAGAGGATGTTCGACTTGTTCGACAGTGTTGGTTGTAAACAGGGAGAAATATATCTAATAGAAGAAAGAGAAAGACCCGCGTTAATTTTCGCCGAAAATTTGAATTCCCGCTTAGACTATATACCACGGTTCTACCAAGAAACTGTCATTTAAAGTTGTTTAAACATGACTAAAAATGACGATGGTCACAAAACCGTGGTTTAAAATACAACGCGTCAAAGTATATATGACGGTTCCACCCAGAACCGTGGTATATAATACAACGCGTCAAACTATATATGACGGTTCCGTCAGAACCGTGGTATAAAATGCATCACGTCACGCTATATACGACGGTTCAGCGTGGAACTGTGGTATAAAATCTCCCGCCAACACTTTATGTGACGGTTATGATAATAACCGTGGTATAAAGTTTTTAAATGACGGTTACGTGATTAACCGTGATTTAAAGTGCGTCATTTAAATGTTTTTTTCTACTAGTGTCTCAAAACCTGACAACTTGGTCTCATCCAAAAACAAAAAACATGGTCATTCACCCCTAACCAGCTCCCTAAGTTGACGAACTGCCGCAGCTGAACCAAGCCCACGACAGTTCGCCACTAAAATCGAAATTATGTTGGGCGACCCTGGGCATCTCCCAGAGTCGCCTGTGGACTTGCACCTTCAAACTTCGCCTTGCCTCTCTTTGACACGTCCTCTAGATCAGCCAGCTCACGTTGTTCAGCTTCTGTAGAAGAGGATTTCACCACTGACATCTTACGCTTCCTTCCATTGCTGGAACTCGAAGAAACGGGGAGAACTCCAATAGTAGCGGCACTGGCATTATCTGCCTCATCCATGACCATCTCAGCAGTATTGACTTGAGCAGCATCAGATTGTGGATTTCCCTCTCTTCAAGTTGATCATCAATTGGCTTAGAGACTTCTTTTCCTGCAGCATCAGAGCTCATCTTAATGGGATGGTTATCAGTTGAGACAGAAAGTGGTTGGTTATCCACTGTAGCACCAGGGACCAACTCCGACCCTTCATATTTTGGGCGACCCGAACTTGAGAAGCCCGCCTTGAGCCACAACCCATAATTTCATTCATCCTCAGTAGCTTCAGTCCTGTAAGGACAATCTCGAACAATATATGAAAAACGACCACAAAGAAAACATAAATTGGGGAGGCGCTCATAGGTTAGTCGAAGTATAGTGGGTTTACCTCCCAGAGAAATCTTAACAAAGCGTAGCAACAGCCTGGTAACATCAATGTTAACTTTGAGCCTCATAAAAGAACCTGCTTGACGGCGGTCAAGTTCAGTGTACTCCAGAAAGTGCCCAATATGGCTCCAATACGTTTAGCAAATGTGGGAGTCATAAACCATAGAGGGACGTCATGCAATCTCACCCAGAAAGGTACCCACCGATAATCATGCTCCCTTGGGGCTTTGGAGTGGTCTACCTTGGAGAGAACCAAGAGACAACCGTCGTAGGTCCACGGACCATGAGATAGAGCTTCATGGAGTCGTTCCTCATCAGGTAAATCGAACAGAAAAAGGCCAGCACCTAGGTTGCGCACACGCAGCTCGTATTCACACTTTCACGCTTTTGAGAGTGTACATTCCAGAGATTTTGTGTCAACAGAACGTGCAATAAGTATCTTACCAAGCAGCGAGCATTGGAAATTAAGCATAGGCGAAGCGTTAACTAGGTCATCGACCTCCAGTGTGGTTTCCTTAACGGCAGTCAAAGCAAGACCGCGTATTTGTTTGCCAAAGCGTCAACCTTCAAAGAGGAAGCAGCCATGGAAGTCGTAGAAGACTGAAGTGGTGCAATTATGCCGAAATGAATGAGAAGACGGGAGACTGAGGTGAGGAAAGTGGAATATAGGAGGGTTGATGTAGCAGTGTGAAAACAAAGGTAGAGTTTGAAATAATTTATAAACTGGGATTTGTGACGGGAAGAGGAAAAGTCATGCAAAAATAGGGTTGTAGGGGCTAATGATTTGCATGTAGTAGAGTGAAACATGGCCTGAGAGAAAATCGGTAACGTATTGATGATAGTTATTGATTTTGTTAAGGTGTCATTAGGCTGATAGGCATGGGCTGGAATAAAGATGTACCACTGCATGTTGGAGAAGATGAAAGAGCAAGAGGAGACGGCTTGAAAAGAGAGAAATCCTCTTCGACAAGGAAACCTCAGGACCCAACTGATACTTTTGTTGAATGAGAGAGATTTTGTTGGTTATAAATTGAGTGAGCGGAGTAAGTCAGTCACTCGGGGATTTTCATAAAATTAACAATAAAAGCATCTGGATAGAGTGGATTTCACCAATAATTGTATAAAGAAAAGTAAAATGATGAGGTAAAGGAGATAATGTGTGGAGGTGGTTTTTAGCTAAGGAACTCTCTTTATTAGAGAACCTAGGTAAACAAAAGAGAGATTGTAATAAAATTATATTAGTTAATGGATTGAATCCACTTTTTGTTATTGTGGATGCTCTAAGGGTATCACTTAAAAAGGTGGTTCAGTTTTTTCTCGCACTGCTTCAATCGTGAACAGTAACTAGTGCCACTTCTCTTTCATCCTAGGTTTCTTGCATGCGTGTAACTCTTCCTCTTTTTTAGTGACGGGAATTGGTAGATGATGACAGCTACCAAACCTTGTGGAACAAGTTTGACTGTGTGGCCTCTGCCATTAAGTTGTGTGCAGCTCGAGGCATGTAATTCACTGCCTAGAGTAGAGCTAGGGATTTTGTCACTTCATCTCCCCCTCTTCCTCTCCTTATAACTTCAGCTCGCTACGGCCCTAGCGTTAATTAAAACAATGTGTCAGTTTATTATTTCATGTGATGACACTTTATATCGGGTGTAATTCCCTAGGTGTGTTGTTAAAGGCTTAGTTTATATTAACCCTTAGAACTTCTCATGTATTAATTCTAGGCTTATCTTACTCCTAGGATATTCATATCTTTATTTACATGTTAACTAAGCCCTTTTTCCTTAGTTAATGTTTTAGGGTGTTTTAAGAGGTAATTATGTAACAAATTTGTATAAGATAGATATAACTTGTCTAATGTGTATTCCTTCCTTAGATAAATAGGTGAGCAATATTTTAACCCTTGTATAATGATAATATAGAGCATAGGATACCCCTAAAACCCACTTATACAGAAGTCCCAAGTTTATAAAACCGCAACATAAGCTTAGTGTTTAATCTTACTTAACCTCTCCTTTAGTATGTCAAACCATGTTTATTTTGCCCAAACGTTTCTTCACACACAATCAGGTGAATTAGGTCTGTTTTGGGTTCATTGATAAACTAACATCTCACTCATAATATTCCTGTACTCTAGCTATACAGAACAGCAATAATATTGGAAACCGAGACAACCAACTCCATGTTTCATTGTGTTTCTTGTTTCTAGTTAACTCAGCTGAGGTTTAAAGCTTGCCCACAGTTTTTACCCCACTAGATATGGGTGTTATCAAGGTTTTAAACTCAAGATTAAATCGGTAAAGCACTCACTAACCTCTGTACTCAATCATACAGAACAACAGCTGTTGCAAAAACTGAAACCGAAAACAGTGCAGTACACCTCTATTCTCTCCCTTGTGTCGGTAGCTAATTGATTCCTAAATTCTCAAATGAGTTTGCCAACTTAGTTTACCTCTTTAATAATGTTCCTTGTTCATACCTAAGACACCCTAACACTTCTAATGCCTCAGGAAACCTGTTACACAGAACCAGATGCAGAAAGGAAATCAGAAACTGAAACTGCACACCATGAAACCCGATGCCCTCTCCTTGATTCTTTCCTGTTTAATCACGATTCTTTCTTTCAAATCCCTCCCAAGGTTCTTACCTATCTAGTTGAGTACTATGCCACAAATTTAGACCCGAAACCACTCCAAACAGCCCACTGTCATAACTTATACAGAGGCCAATTCCTTCAGAAAACAGCCCTTAAAGCTGAAGCATTATATTGTACTATCTGTCCCCTTATTCCATTCTGTTATTCACTGATTTGTCACTAAAATTTCTTCCCCATGTACTCCTTACCCAGTTATGTGTTTCGTCTCCACTTCAAACTCAAAAGCACTCCAACAAACACTCACTTACTCTCTGTACAGGAAACAGAACCAACCTCCAGAATCAAGTATAACACTGAAAACAGAAACTAATTTGATTTTCTATATTTTTCCCAGCTTCGCTACACCTTGGTTTATGTGTTAACAAGATCCTAGACTAAAAACTAATCCCAAAACCACAAGGAACAACTCCTCTAAACATCCTGGTACAGAACTTAATGAAACTGAAATTGAAACAGAAAAACAAAACCTGCAACTTAAAATTGGAAGACTGATATCCCTCTCTGTCTTTATTTATTGTTACTTGTCTTTCTGTCTTTCTCACGGTGCTTACAGGTCTACTTAAGTACATTAGAATGCTTTAGACTCATTAACTACTCAATACAGCCTTCTATAGTTCTTTGTAACAGATTCACACATAACTTAAGTTCTCAGTAAAACAGTAAACTGATATATTCTTCTTCAGTTGATTTGCTTCGGTTATCAAATCTGGTTCTTGGTTTCCTAGCCTCCTCTCAACTAGCTTGGTTACTTACCTATATGTTTGACACAGTTTTAATCACTAAAACAACCCAAGACAATATAGTGTAGCCACTGAAAACCATTGTACAGAGCTTCCTTTGTTGTAGAAAACACAAAAATGGAAAACTGACCTCACCACTTGATATAACTCATTTCTGTTTTGCTTCTATTATTTAGGCTGCTTAGTTAGGACACTAATACAATGTTAACTTCAAGGCCACCCACAACAACACACCTACACCCTGAGAACTTAATATGCAGAAAGTAGAATTTTTAGAACTGCAGTTGATGCCTTTTCTTTTGTTATCAGTTTCTGCTATTCTGTTTAATTTGATCTCTAGCTTCCCCAGGTTGTCTAACTATTTAGTTAGGTATCTTTAGTACAGTATTAACATACAAAACAAACCCAAACAATGGGGAACATGCCACTGTAAAAATTTATACAGAACTGCAATATGTTGCAGAAACTGGAGTATAATCGATGTCTAGTTTTTCTGTTGTTATTTTCTTCTGTTTCTTTTAATTTGATTTCTAGTTTGCTCACTTAGTTTCAGGTTCTATTAACATTTTAAACCCAACCATAGCAGTCACACCCCTGAGAAGCTCATATACAGAAAACATATATTTCTTTCAGAAACTAAAACTGATGTGTTTCTTCTGTTACTGCTTCTCCTGCTCTTTTATTGTAATGCTTGTTTCTGTTCCTTTACTTTACTGCTTTGTGTAGTCGATTACTTAGTTGGCTTAATGAGTGGTTTAATCCCCAAAACAACCCACAACAACAAGGGTTATACCTCTGAGAAGTTCATATACAGAAAAACACACTATTTCAGAACTGAAATAGATTCTCATATCGGTTAATCTGTTTTACTTTGTTTCGGTGATATAATTTCTCTCTACTGTCTAACCCATCTTCTAGTCTTTTCCCCAGCTTGTTTCACAGGTGGTTTATGGGGTGGTAACATAGTAGACTCAGCATTACCGAATAAGACCTTAATACTACTCTGTAAATTGTTGTTATGCAGGAATACCAATAGTTTTCAATTCTGTACAGAGTGTTTATGTGGTCTGTTACCTCGAGTTACTTCTTGGTTTTGGAGTTAGTTTCTCCTGGAAATCTTCTTGGCACAATGCAGACTCTTGGGTTCTTGAATTCACGACTCCACTGAAAAGGTTTCCTCAGGTGTTATTCTTGGCACACAGACATGACACAGATTACAGGTTGGTGCAAAAGAAACCAAAATTTCTTTGCAAGCTTTTACCTTCAGGCTACTGCTTCGGGTGAGGGATTTAGCAGCTATTCTCCAGTTTAGTCCCGGTAAGGCTTGGAGGGTTGCAGGTGGGGTTGTTGCATAACCGGAACCAGAAAGAAATGGGTTAACAAGGTTTACACTGTCATTCACGACAGAAGAGTATAAAGGCAAAGCAGAAGCTGATGTTTACCTGAGGCAAATGTTTGAACCAGGGCACTGGTCTCAAATCAGTATTCTCTTCTGGTTTGAATGAAGTCGCAACCACTTGGATCAGGAAACAAAAAAAAAAAGAGATCAGGAAGGATGGGAGTGGGAACAAGGAAGAAAAACAACACCGGTCAGTAGCACTTACCTACGTGCGGAAGGAACCAGAGGTGTGAACACGAGTTTCTGCTCATGCAGAACTGGTGTGCACAAGAGAAGTGAAAGGGGTGTTTGTATATGGGCTGATCGATGGAAAGGGGTGAATCTCAGTCCACCAGAGAGTGGCGTAGGAGTTTGTGAAACACAAACTCTGATGCCTGGAAATGTGAAACAGCAGTCTATTTTATCTTTTACTGAGACTAAGAGATATCTTAGAATTTGACACAGGAGCAGACATGATGTGGATGTTAGTGGCTTGGTCTGTATTTTTTTTTGAAATCAAGCTAACTCCCTGTTGTGTTACAGATTACCGATGGAGTAAAGAGGGCATGGTGCACTGGTTTGCTGTCTCCTGGATTCCCGATACCACAGAGGATGGACAGAGGGAGAATAAAGGAATGGTGGGTTCAGGTTGCATGACCGTGGGTAAGAGTTGTAATGTCCCGCTTTAATCACAAGCACAATTCCCTGTCTGTCTCAGTCTCAAACTCAGAACTCGGTAATAGCAGTTTGTCTCCGTTGTAATTTTTTTATTCTACTGAGAAGGCGAGAGATTTAGGAGAGAGTTAGGGCTGAGTGATCCCAAGTTACAAGGAGATCATGGGCATTTGAATAAACTAATGCTTCTATCGTTCAAGCTTGGTTCATGTTTCTTTTGTTGTTGTCTGATCGGGTGCTGAAACGAGGAAGAAGAAGAACTGCTCTACAGAGAGTGCGAGTCTGTTGCTATTTGTTTTTCATTTACCTTAGTTGAGTTGATACTAGTTTTAATTTGTGTGTGTTAGGTACCGAATATGAGCATAGCTCAACCGGTTAAAGCATTCGGGGAAGGTACGGGAGGTCTCGGGTTCGAACCTCAGCGGGAGTGTCTTTGCTCCCCTCCCTTTTTTTTAAATCAATACACAAGTTTATTTTTATTATATCGTGTTATTATTATTATTATTATTTCTTTTGTTACGCAGTTATGTGGTGACATTGTCACTTATTTACAACGTTACGATATATGTACGACTATATATTATATCGTGTTATTATATATTTTGTAACGAAGTTATGCGACGTTATTGTCACTTATTTACAACGTTACAATATCGTAACGTTACATACGTGTGTTTTCGTATTCGTACATATATACATATACATATATATATATATATTAGATTTAATTGTTCGTACGTTATTTTATGTCCGAATTATAAAACGTGTTATAATTTTATGCGTTTAAATGTTCAGGGGTGTTTCAACTTACCCCTCTTAAAAGAGACTTCGTCCCGAAGTCTTACTTCCTTAACTTGTATTTTCCACTCCCGTAATCTTAGGGATCCAGTCCCGCATTCATTATCGATACCCAAAGGATTAAGTCCATAATTATAATATGCTCGGTGTTTCTAAGCACCGTGCCACATCAGTGGCTTCACACAAGTTCTCGTAATAGACCAAGAAGCTAGCAATGTGTATGCTAAAGTGCAAACCAAGGCACACGACATTCATTCATACATAGCGTACATAACATTTTCACACACAATCCAAACACACAAACCTACCAACCAACCACGAGTGGTTGTAGGAATACATCATAACAAATCAATACACATCCAAAACAAAACGCGCTTACCCCCTGTAACACCCCTACTGCTAATACTGTCATTACCGTCCAATCTCCTTATACAATCCAGACTCACGCAGCGGATACTTACATACACACAGTGGGTGATACAATGCCGTTAGCCACCCACGTGACTAACAAGGCTACTACTACTACATACAGCATCGGTCTGATGGACCGGAATATCCGAGTACTACACACTTACGATACATACTCCAATTACCAAATCAGATACTAGAACTTCCCATTCATTACAATACTCCATTTCATACAATGCTCCATAAGTTCGATACATTACAATACTATACACCGAGTTTACTAAGATCCTTATACAAATATAATACCTCTTCCAAATTCATATCTACAACTACCCATTCCTCACAAACTACTTACTTCCTAAGTACAAGGGTGTACCACTTAGTACACCTCTACATTCTCCTTCTACTATCCGAATGTAGCCACCGGTCTCTTACCTTGACCATATCCGCTTCGGGTACCTGCACACTAAAAACGTTCCCCCTAGGGGAGTCAGCTTTCGCTGCATATGATAACCGCATACCCCGCGTACTAGTGAGGGTACGCCGACCACTTGGTCGAATACATGCGATTGATTTCATTCAAACATACATGCATACATGCTCTTATACATAATATTACAATACATTACGCAAGGAATACATACATACACTTCAATACATACTCTTCAATACATACATGGTAAATCATACAAGCCATCAGATATATACTTACCTTTCCGAAACCCACAATACACAATACATGTACAATACATACGCAATACATACACAATCCACCATACTTGTTAGCTCATGTTGGTCTACCCGGGTTAATCGGGTGGAGATTACTCTTTTACTCGTTCCACAGTACTTACGCATACATACTCATACTCATACATACTTACTCTTACTCATGTTAAGTCGTCGGGACCTCCGGCCCGGGGACTACTCTGTCCCACCACCGGGATTTACTTGACTCACCAATCCGGGATGCTACCTATTTAAGGGGTTTGGGCCGCGGACCAGTTTAAGAGTCAGGAATCGGATCCAACCTCTTGTGTCTCCTCATCCTCACGCGTGGCCGAAGCTATATCGGACTTCTACTCATTCCAATTTACTCACACTTAGTTTAGGAGTTAGGTAGTTAGGAATTAGTAGAAGTCAACATCCAAGCCACTTACACAAATACATTATTCATATACACATCCATACAAAATACAATACAATATACAAGTACACTACGGGATACAATTACACTTCATCATCATTCATATATTTCATGAATTATACAAACTAGTGTTCAAGACAATAAACATCGAGAACAACATAAGTCAAGCACAGGAAGTGCAGTATAGTCCGATTCATGCATTTATCTTATTTAGGTGATCAAATAAGCACACAAATCGGGGTAACCAGATTAGGATACAGGGCATGAAGAAATCACACTAGTACAGAAATGGTCTATCGCAGCGCCCCTACCGCAGCGGTTGTAAAAACAACCGCTGAGATAGGCCGATTTTAAAAAACCCGCACACCTATCTCAGCGGTTGTAAGTAACAATCGCTGCGCTAGGGTCGTTAAAAAAAAAACAACTCTATCGCAGCGGTTCCTACTAAGAACCGCTGAGATAGGTCTTTTTACAGACCTATCGCAGCGGTTCTTAGTAGGAACCGCTGCGATAGGGTTGTTTTATTTCCCCCAAATCGGCTCCACTTCGTCTTCTCCTCTTCATTCTCTTCTGTAATATCACGAGAACGAAGAAGGCGACGACGATTTCGACCTCTCGACGCCTGCGACTCCGCCACCACCACCGCCACCTTCACCTTCCGTGCGCGCCTCCATCGTTCGCCGCCGCAGTTGCCGTCGCCGTCGCAACAGAGAGAACTGGTCGCAGGCGTCGATCGTCGGTTCTAGCGGGAACCCTAGGTTCGAATTCCGGTTTTTAACTTCGAAATATGTTAATTATTGTCTTGTTGATTGAATAACTAGTTGTAATGTAGTTATTGATTGTTAGTTTAGTTGTGTGTGCATAATTTGAATATAGATAGATTATTGAACAAGTATAAATAGTTGTGCATATAAGGTGTTCGATAAAATGCCTGAGTTGATATTTTTGCTGTTTGTGCCCTCTGCATACAACCCAAAGTTGTAAAAAATGGTACGGGAATATTGCGTCACTATTACAATGATGCTAGTGATAATGCATCCTTGTTTCTTCAGTAATATATTACTAGAGATTATTTTGGAAAAAACTACTAATGTTCGATAAGTAAGTTACTTGATATTTTATAGTATTATAGTACTTGTCAACTGTACGTGCTATATGTAAGTGGATGTTGCCCAACCATACGTTTTTTATCCATTAAACTCAGATTCCGATAAGAGATGTGATATGTTATTTACAGGTTATGTTAACTTGTGTTTTTTTTATTAGGAATAATTTTATAATTCTGGAGCATTGATCTACTTCTCTCTTAATTTAATGATTGTAACCATATTAAGTTGAATAAATAACAATGTTAGAGTGTTCGTTTTTACACTCAGATTTTTAGTTGATATAGTTATTATGTTCGTAAATATGAAGTTAGTTTTTTAGAATTTGTAATTAAATATAATTATTTTTCTAAAATTTACACTCATTAAAAATATTCTTTTTTAGTAACTATATATAAATTATCTTAAATAATTTTTATAAAAAGGTAATTTTTTAAAAAGATATTTTTATTAGTTTAATTTATAAGTTAATAATAAATCATCCTAATTAATTTTTAAAAAAATATAATTTTTTAAAAAAATATTTTTTATTAATTTATACTTTTTATTAGTTAAGTTTATAGCTATAAGTTATCTTAATTAATTTTTATGGAATTTGCGGTGACTATATTTTTACAGTCACCAATTCAGTCACACTCTCTAATCTCATTAAATTAATAATGTATTTATACGACCATCATGGAGACAAAAACGATGATACATTTTTTCCTCATATACGTGCTTAATATGATAATGCTTATAGTAATGGATTTCTTGCCCCCCCTAATATTATTACCTTGCTTCACCGCTGTCTGCAGTAATTGGGGTGGTCTCTGTGTCTCTTTCTTCCTCATTGCTTCTGTTATGCAGCATGAGCTGAAAGGTAACATCTTCATCTATCTTTTTTCTCTTTTTTATTTTCTTAATATGATAATGCTTATAATAATGGATTTCTTGCCCCCCTAATATTATTTACTTGCTTCCCCGCTGTCTGCAGTAATTGGGGTGGTCTCTACTTCTTCTTCCTTATTTATTCTGCTGTGGACTAAGAGTGAAAAGGTAACATCTTCATCTATCTTTTCTCTTTGTGTGTTTAATTAATTATTGCGAAAAAGTGGTTGTGGTTAATATTGAGTGATTGTGAATAAGGATGGTTGCTGCCAATTGTTGAATTTATTTGTCGTGGTAAGTAAAATGTTGGTGGATGCTTAATGATAAGCATGGGATTAACACGATTACGCAAAGGTCATGCCGAATTTTTCTAGAATCGTATTAGTATTATTAATTAATATTTGTTTTTGTGTATAACAATCTTTACTTTTCTTTGTCAGGTCTTCTGAATCTGCTATTGGATTTGTACCAGTACTTTCCCAGCCCATCACCAAAGCAGTGTCCTAGCTTCCCCCTCTGTACAACCTTAAAACAAGTAAGTAATTAAACTTTATTTTTTGTTTTAATAATGCAATGATTTGTTGAAGTTAAATTAAATGTGTTAGAATTGTTAGAATAAGGCTAGATTAGTTACGTTGGAAAGTTAGAGTACTTAGGCTACGTTAGTTAGGTTGTAACCATAGAGTAGTGCTGAGTTGGTTGCAACCGTACATCCAGTAGAAACATGCTCCATATACAAATGCAGACGAAACTGAAAGACAAATCATCTTAACATAGTTTTGTTTTCACATATAGAATGGAGCGTGACTGGATGTACGGTGATCGAGGGATCACTATTTTGATGAGAAGCTGAAAGAGTTTCTCAAAGCGGCAGTGCAACACAAGGACATAACAAAGGCAGACAATATTCATGTCCTTGTGTTGACTGGGGTCGTAAGGAAATATGAAGACATTGAGGAAATTAGATTTCATCTAAGTCCCGTGGATTCATGCCATATTACAAAAGATGGAATTTCATGGAGAAACTGTTGCAGCTAGCTGATCAACATCATCAATGTGCTCTGATCCAGTTACGCAAGTACTCGCCCACACCTTCAATACCATCAATGAGTCAGTACCGTTAAGTGATTCAGGATTCGATGACAGCGAGACCACTCACCATGATGAGCAAATGGATGAAATGTTAGAAAATGTTGCGGATACTTTTGTCGATAAGCCGGAAGAGTATCAAAGATTGTTGGACGCATCAAAGACACCTTTGTACCCTTCGTGCGTTAAATACACAAAATTGACTGCTGTACTTAATTTGTTCAACTTAAAGGGGAAATATGGAGTTGGTGACAAGTGTTTCACGTCATTTCTAGAGCTGATACATGATATGCTTCCTGATGAGAATGGTCTTCCTACATCCACCTACGAGGCAAAGAAATGGATGTGTCCAATGGGAGTTGAATATAAAAAGATTCATGCTTACCCAAATAACTGTGTGCTTTATAGGGGTGAATACGAACATCTAGACAAATGTCCTAAATGTTTGTTGTCTCGGTACAAGGACAAGGATGAGGATTCCTCCTTTCAGAAAAAAAATCGTCCAGTGAAATTATTGTGGTACTTGCCGATAATTCCTAGATTCAAACGGTTGTTTGCCAACCCAAAAGATGCGAAGAACTTACGATGGCACGCGGATGGTAGAAAAATCGATGAAAAATTAAGACATCCTGCAGACGGACCTCAGTGGAGAAATATCAACAGAAAATTCAAACATCATTTTGGGGATGAGGATAGGAATCTGAGACTTGGATTGTGTACCGATGGGATGAACCCGTATGGCACGTTGAGCAGTCAGCACAGCACTTGGCCGGTGCTACTAGTGATCTACAATTTACCGTCATGGTTGTGCATGAAACGAAAATACATTATGTTATCACTCCTAATTTCTGGTCCAAAGCAACCTGGTCATAACATTGACGTATATCTTGCACCACTGATCGATGATCTGAACTTGTTATGGAATGAAGGGACAGTGGTATATGATGCTCATGCGAAAGAAAATTTCACACTGAAGGCGATGTTGTTCTGTACTGTTAACGACTTTCCTGCCTATGGGAACTTGTCAGGATACTCGGTGAAAGGATTCAAAGCGTGTCCGGTATGTGAGGATGACACATGTTCAGATCGTCTGAAGCACTGCGGCAAAAATGTTTATATGTGTCATCGACGGTTTCTTCCAGTAGACCATCCTTACCGTTCGAGAAAGCGAAAGCTGTTCAACAATGAGCCCGAGACTCGTGTGGCTCGTCTGCCTTTGAATTCAGAGGAAGTGTATGCAAAGGTAAAAGACATTGAAAATGTCTTTGGAAACACATCCAAGCCGCCGAAGAACATTTGGAAAAAACGTTCCATTTTTTGGGATCTACCGTATTGGCGGCATCTGCCTGTTCGACATTGTTTGGATATCATGCACATTGTGAAGAACGTCGGTGAGGCAGTGTGTGGTACTTTGCTCAACATACCCGGCAAGACGAAAGACGGATTGAAGGTGAGGAGAGATATGCAAGAGTTGCGCATACGGAAAGAACTACACCCAATAGAGGATGAGAAGCGAACATATCTACCTCCTGCGTGTTATACCCTCTCTAAGAGTGAAAAATTAAGTTTTTGCAAGTGTTTGCACACATTGAAGGTACCATCTGGGTACTCTTCAAACTGGAAGAACCTAGTTTCTATGAAGGATTTGAAACTTTTAGGCATGAAATCTCATGATTATCATGTGTTAATGTTGCATCTTCTTCCAGTTGCAATACGAGGGATATTACCAGAAAATGTCAGAAATGCTCTAACTCGATTATGTTTCTTCTTCAACGCTGTCTGCTGCAAGGCAATTGACTCAGACACCCTCGATGATCTGCAACATGAAATTGTTGTGACAATATGCCAGCTTGAGATTTATTTCCCACCATCGTTCTTCGACATAATGGTGCATTTAGTAGTGCATATTGTCCGAGAGATCAAATATTGTGGTCCGGTTTACTTACGTTACATGTATCCTTTCGAACGATATATGGGGATTCTGAAGGGTAGAATGAAAAACAGATATAGACCGGAAGGCAGTATCATCGAAGCAACAGTGACTGAGGAAGTCACAGAATTCGTAACAAGTTATTTGAGCGATGCAGAATCAATTGGTCTTCCCAAACCACGTCACCATGGTAGATTTGAGGGTAAAGGAGTTATTGGCAAAAAGGTTGTTCGTATCTCTCGTGATCTTATTAATCAGGCACATTTGTTTGTACTACAACACCTTGAGGTTGTTGAACCCTACTTCGATATTCACATTGCTGAGTTGAGTCGACAAAACCCTACCAAAAACCGTATCTGGCTTAAAAAAGAACAAAATCGAGTATTCGTCCAATGGTTTAAGGAATATGTGTTTGAGCAAGCTTCATTGAACCCCGAAGATGTTAGTGAAGAAATCAGATGTCTAGCTGTTGGTTCTGGAACAGATGTTGTATCGTTTGAAGGGTATGACATTAATGGATGCACATACTACACTGCACGCCAAGATGCTAAATCAATACATCAGAACAGTGGGGTAAAAATTGAAGCATCGGTGACTGAATATGGTCTAGGTAACCAGGTTCAACCAATGAGCAGTAGTAGTTGGTATTATGGTGTGATAGAGGACATATGGGAACTAAACTATCACATTGATTCGTTTCTATTGTTCCGCTGCAATTGGGTGGACAACCGACATGGACTCCAAAATGATAAAGGACTTATTTTGGTTGATCTTTCACGTGTTACAACTAATAAGGAAGATCAGTTTGTGTTGGGTAAAGACTGTGACCAGGTGTTTTATGTTGAAGACCCAAAAGCTAGTAGATGGCATGTTGTTCTTCCAGGGAGAAGACTGGTTTTGTTTGAGGATGAAAACAACGACGATGATGATAATGAGATGATAGATGAAACTGTATCGTTGCATACAGGGTTGCATGATTCAACTGATGATTTACAAAATGATGATGTTCAGACCATCTACGCTCGATCAGACCATAATGAGGGGGTTTGGGTAGAAAACAGATCATGATATATGTTACTATGTCTAGGTAACACCATTGGTTGAAATTACATTATATAATTCGTATTATTGTACATCGTTCCATGAATATTGATCTAATGTGTGTGTGTTTTTTTCCTCAGTGGATGATGATCCTATAGGACAGCTGCTACTGACTGGGGATAGTAGACCGGCAAAACGCACCACACGAGGTGGTAAAAAGAAATCAAAGAAAGCAGACGTAGAGACCACCCCACAGCAGACCGAGACAGCAGGGCCTTCACAGGAAGGACAAGAGATACAAGTTGCTCCTCCGCCTCTCAAGAAACCCAAAAAACGAGGGGCAACCCGTGGGCTGAAAGCAAATAGAGGCCCCCCGACAAAGCCTTTGGAGTTCAATGAGTTTAATCAGCCGACGGGTACTTGGAAAAATGATTTCACTGCTCTAGCCAGGCATTTGGTGAGTACATATTTCAATATAAACCACAATTGGAAGCAAGTGCCTCAGGCGTTGAAGGAGCAGATATTTGAACGTCTCAAGGTATTTGTTACACTTAATAGTTTGTTTTAAGATTTATATAGTTACTTTTTTACACTAATCCATTTTTTTTGTGCATATAGGACCGATTCTGTATAGATCCTTCTCTGAAGGATGATGTGATGAAGGGGATTGCCACACAGTTCAAAGACTTCAGATCTCTGCTCACGAGGCAGTACATTTACTGTGAGGAGCCCGCAGAGATAGAGGAGGCAGAAGGTGAAGATGTGGATGATCGGAGACCACCGTGGCAAAAATATGATGGTATTACTGAAGAGCAGTGGAATGAGTTTGTGGCGAAGCGTTTGACCCCTGAGTTCAAGGTGAGTTTCACACTAGTAGTTGTTCTTTTGTATGATAAATGTTTAAAGTGTCCTTAGAGTTCATTTGGTTAATTCGTCTTTTTCATATATTATTTGCATAATTTGTCTTTTCATACATATATGTAGGCTATACGTGAGAAACAACAACAAAATGCAAAAAAAAAATCGTTACCCCCATCACATGGGGAGCACAAGTATTGCTCAGCGTGTGCCGCAGTGGGAGAAAGAGGGGTTGCTGCCAGCTGGCTCGAATGTCAGCGAACGAAGGATGAAGGTTTGGGACTTAAGTCGACGGAAGAAACCTTCAAATCCGGCGGCACCTACTGAGTATGATGACGCCACGAGAGAAGTCATCAACCAAATGGTAAGTGATTTTTAGTTTAAAAAATGTTTATTATATTTATAGAGTAACAATAGCAGTTAAATAAACCGAAGTATCCTTATTGACTTATTAAACTCCATAACAGGAAGAGTTAAGCTCCCAGATCACCCAGGGCACTTGGCAGCCCGTTAGGCAGGATGATCCACTTTCCCGCGCTCTCGGGAAGAAGGATCATCCGGGTCGTGCAGTAGGCTTTGGTGGTCATGTCGGTATACGCCAAGCCTTCGGTAATCCTGGGTCGAGACACTGTGCTGGAGGGAGCATTACATATGAGGAGCACTTACGCCAGAATGCGGAGCTCGAGCAGCGACTACGAAATGAATTTCAGCAGTCAATCGCTCAAGCTATGGAGATGATGCGTCTGAGAGGATGAGTCAGGAGGTTTCTAGACCGCCAGATCAGGCACAAGCATCAGAGCCCGCAGCAGTGCCTCCCAGTAGTGTTCACTCCGTCAACCCATTTCCATATTCATCTCTCAAGGTTAGAACAACATGTTAACTACAAATACAAAAAAAAAACAAATTATACACTTGTTTATGTGCATCTAAAATCTTTAATTTTGAAAATTTAGCAACCAATTGACTGCACATTGTTCCAAGTGATTGGCGTTGACGAAGTCGAAGTAGGGTGGGGAAAACTTTTCAAGTCTTGTGCTGGAGACACCGTGAGGAATACAGCGCTCCGAGAGTACCATGCCCGGGTGCTTGTTGAAGGTTACGCGCCTGCTTACGCGGATTGTCAGATACCGGTGCCCAGTGCAGACATATCCACCCTTCGTCAAGCTGAATCCAATACAGTACAGTGGCCCTGTAGATTGATTAGGCTTGGGGAGCAGCAGGTAACCCCATGAAAAAACTTATTCTTTAACATATCCTAGAGTAGAAACATATACTTATTAAATTAATATATTAGGAACACATTCAATCAAATTCTGATAAGGCAAAAGGAAAGAGAGTTGTTGTTGCACCAGCTAATCCTTCGATGGCATCCGCGACTAGAGTTGTGATGAGATCGAATTTGCTACAACCGGCGGTTCTGAATGCCTTACCCCCCATGCTGAAACTGTTGCACTCCACACTATTGATGATGCCGCCAGGAAGAGATTCGGTTACAATGGAACCAAGACCGGATCTTTTTCACTATACAGGCGCTCCGAGTTTTGAAATCTATCTTACTGATTTTGTGGAGTTGTTCACGAAGGATTGGTTGAGTGCGTCGATTCTCAAATCGGCTTGCATGTGAGTAATTAGCATACGTTGTACACATTTTACTCTGTATATTTGAAAATTAAATTCATAATATTGGTTTCTTTATATTGTGCAGGTTTATTGATGACAAGGCGGTCCAAGTACATGAGAATAGTAGTTTCGGGTTCCTATGGCCTGACTACTGTTCCGAAGCTAATATGGGATCTGACCCCCAAGCGTTGGTCCAGTACTTGTCGAATGTGATACATGTGTGCAGTTGCAGATAAATCTTACATAATGCTGCCTCTTCATCAAGGGTAAGAATTTTATCTAATGTTAAGTTAGTTTAAAATTATGATATTTGTATTATGTAATTGATTGAATTAAGTTCTGCCTGTATTGTAATCTATGAACAGCCGACACTGGTCTTTGCTCGTTCTATGTATAAAAAGCCCAAGAGTCCTGCAGCTTGACTCAGCATCTCTGCGTCCCAAGAGGCCAGTTATATATAACATGTTGATGAGGTGATGAATTTACTTAACTTGATTAATTATCAATTTTTAGTTATTTCTTAATCATCCGGTTGATAACTTTTACTTTATCTGTGCGTATGAATTCTAGTGCCTTTGTATCTGTAATGACGCATGTCCGAGGAGAGAGATTTAAGAAGATTCCGTGGAATGTAGTCAAGGTATTTTTGTAGTCCTTATTCAAATTTTGTAATATGTTCATTAGTTTTAAAATAGGAACAGTATTATAATTTATGTGTTAAATCGATTTTGAATATGTACGTATATACATGTGCAGTGTCCACAGCAGCCGGGAGGTTCGGAATGTGGCTACTATGTCATTCGGTTTATGAGTGACTTGATAGCGGGACCGAGACTCTTGCCAGAGAAGTCTCTAGACCTGGTAAGTAGCATTCTCGAAATATTTTGGTTTTGTAGATAATTTTTAACATTGATTCTTAAACTCAAAGTATTATTAGCAACTAATCATATTTCTTTTTGTGTTAATTCCAAGGCTTTTGAAGAGTTGGTAGACGGTTACAACGAAGGACATATAACCGAGGTGCTCGAAGAATGGGCAGAATTCATGAGCGTTAATGTAGGTTGCTTCTAGGGTTTGGTAGGATTGAGTAGGATGATTTTGAAATTCTCATGAAACAATTGTCGTTTCTGTAAAGATTTTGTTGATGTTTGATTAATTTGCTCAAATTTGTAAATGTAAGTGGATTATTGCCCGTAGATAGGTTTGGTGGCTATTTAAATGGTGAAATGGTTGATCTAATGCCCCACTGTGGTGGCATTGTTAATTGCTATATCTTAACAGGTTTGATTGATTTTGGGTGTGTGTGGTAGAATTGTAGGGTGGAATGGAAAAAAAAAACCTATTGCAGCGGTTCTTAATAAGAACCGCTGCGATAGGTGGTTTTTTTTTAAAAAAAAAGGTCTATCGCAGCGGTTCTTATTAACAACCGCTGCGATAGGTGGTTTTTTTTTAAAAAAAAAGGTCTACCGCAGCGGTTGTTTTAAGAACCGCTGCGATAGAGTACCTACCGCAGCGGCACCCATCGCAGCGGTTTTCAACCGCTGCCATAGGTACCAAACAACCGCTGCGGTAGGGTCTTTTTCTACTAGTGTCATACCTTGCACCGTTGATTTGGACTCACCGACTCCTCTTCGGTGTTCAACTATTCGAATCCTAGCATATACATACAGTTGGGTGGTTAATAATCTATAATTAACCTTACTTATTACTTTGCTAAAGTTTCCCAGTGTTTACTTACTAATTCCTTATTATTCAAATACATTTACTTATGTTACTTACTTAAAATTATTCTCTAGGCTTGTTCATGGCCTTAATGACCTTTAAACATCATTAATTATGTCTTAATTATCTTGTAATATCATTACCCTTCATTACCCTACCTTAGATTAGCTTTAAAATGGATTCTGTGAAGAAAATGGGGTGGTCCTGGTTTACAAACCCGGACCATCTCTTCAGAGACGTTTCTGTCAAGTTTTTATGGTGGTCCGGGTTTGTGTCCTGGTTTACAAACCCGGACCATCACTTTAGAAAACTTTCTGTCGTATTTTTAAGGTGGTCCGGGTTTATGTACTTGTTTGCAAACCCGGACCATCCTTCAGCGTTACATTCTGTCAAGTTTTTGAGGTGGTCCTGGTTTGCGTACTGGTTTGCAAACCAGGACCATTCCAGTGAGAAAGCATTCTGCCTAGTTTAAGAGGTGGTCCTGGTTTGCGTACTGGTTTGCAAACCAGGACAAATCCAATTTGTTGCAAATTTCTAGTTTTAAAGCTTTGTTTCAACTTCAAACTTCTACCAACTTCTTCCCCAATATTCCTACACATAATCTAGCATATTTTAGCAGTGGTTAAGCACTTTAAATTAGCCTAATCCACTCTCTAAATTCCTCTGTCAATATATGTTTTCTTACAGATTTTCCCACTACAGTTTCCTCTTGTTACAGTTTTTGTTCTTCTTCAAATGCTACAGATTTTTCCTTTCTTCTTCCCACTACTCCTATGGCTCTTTCATTGCCTCATTTGCATTTTACTCAACCCAAGTTCCATCCCATTACTTAAATCCTCTTCTAAATCTGTTACAAAGTACTAAACTACTCACTTAACTCTCCAATTACACCTAGTTATTACCTAGGTAGTTTTCTCCTCTTACACAACTAAGTCCTCCTATTTCCATACAAATTTGGGCAGAGGTTCCCCTATATTTTTAACGTTGCCCACATACATTCTCAGCCCACACATTCATTCCAATTCCCATATCATTACCAACATCAAACAACACTATCTCACACATACATTCCCTGCACAAACATACTCATTATCCAATGTTTTCTCAAGCTTTTAAACATCTTTTAAAACCTCCAAAACTGTCACATTCTCTTCCTCATTATACTTCAATATACTTGCTACTCACACTTAACAATTTATTTACTTATTTTCAAAAGCTTCAAACTACAAATACCATCCACATTAATATACCCATACTCTTCCTACTGTTACGGTGATTTCTAAACCATTGCTACAACAATGCATTTATACATATACCAACATAAAAAATGTACAGAGGCTCTTCCTTACCTTGAGCTCTTGATTCGTTTTCCTTTCTCTCTTTCTCCTTTCTTGCTCCTCTTCCCTTTTTTGTTTCCTTGATTTATTTAGGCCAAACTACAGCCACGTACAAGACACACACACATACCAAATACTAGTAAGTTTCTAACATACGTATTAAACCCTAGCTTGCGAGAAATCATTTATAACTTTTAGGAAGCCTTACCTTGAGCTTCTAAATGGAGTTTTGGGTAGTGAAATGGAAATGCCCAGTTCTCACGGTGGAGTACCAAAATCGACTGAACAATGGATTAGTGTGCTCACGTGAGTTTTTGATTTTACAAAGGAAAGCTGGAAAAGAGAGGAGCTTTGGTTCCTTTCTTACCTTAGAACATGAAGAAGAGGGTAGATCTCCAAATGGTGCTCCTTAGACTCCTAACCGATAATACCCTCAAAACTAAAGTTGGTGGTTTTAGATTTTTGAAGGGTGGATAATGATCTCCTTGACGATGCAAATTCAACGGTATGGTTTTTGTAGCATTTGGTGGTGGTTTGAGGTTTCAAAAATGGAGAAGAAGATGGCTCTGTGTGAGGGGCTCTCAAATCGCCATCGCTGGAATTAGAGAGGAGAAGAGAAAATAGAGAGGAAGAAGGAGATGTGCAGTACGTGAGTGAGAGAAATGTGAGGAGTGAGAGAGAGTTTTACTTTTTGACTTTTTATTTCTTTTGTCTTTTGTACATAGAGGGAAATTAAGAGAGTGTGAGAGAGTAGTGTAATCGGCTACCCACACAGCCCATATGGCTTTTAAAATTTTAATTGCAATAGTGGACACACTAGTTTGCTTTATTTACACTCTCACCCCACAACTTCTCGATTTTTACAGTTTTTACTATTTTCTCGTTTAATTGATTTTATTGGTTCTAGACCTTCATTAATGTTTATTAATGACTATTTTGTTGACCAAAATTGTTTCGAGTCTATTTAACCCGCTTAAAGTCGTGTTTTCCCGGTTTCCTCGAAAAACGCTTTAAGGTCCGTTTGTATTTTTAATCCATTTTAAGGATCCGTTTTCTTTGGAAATTGTTTCCTTATATTATTTAGGCATCATTAAGCCTTAAGAATTCATATAACATGCTAACCGAGGTCTCACACCTCTTATGGTTATTTAACGCTTATTTAGCGTTTTTCGCTTTTTAAGCGTTTCTTTATTTCTTTGGATTTATTTTTCCTTACCAAAATTACTTAAGCATTATTAGACCCTTAAATACCCATTAGGATAATTTAATCGCTATATTTAAGTTCGGGGTATTTCAATCTACCCCCCTTAAGAACTTTGTCCCCAAAGTTGCTCAAGGTTATAGGATTACGATACTTGTTCATTCATACATGTCTACTGCCCAAAGTCATACACTCATCCTCCTTACAATTCCTAAATCCATTACTCAAGGTCTCTACATACCATACCATACCATACCATACCATACCAATATGCAATAATTACTCCAATCCGCATTACTACCAACCATCCGGTTTCCTCTTTACAAATTTTATACATACATACAGTGCAGAGCTATCCCCAAAGCAATGCAATACACAACACAATCTCGCAGGCACTCAGGTCATCTAGACACAGGACTCCTCTATGTCCTGCTGCCCTTGGAATAATACAATATGATATACCACTATCTTCTCAGATATACGCTTCCAACACATCCTCATTCTCCGATTAAAACAAATCCCTTTGCAGCTATTAGTTCGAAATCTCTCTATAGCACTGTTGGGCAAAATAGTGGTGAGACTACTCTGCTAACTATGGGCAGTGAACCCAATCATTGTAGTACAACAAGGTCGTATCCACAGGGACTTCGTAACTGTCTAGCTAATTATAAGCTTAGTAAATGTGCAAGAGGATATATACAAAAGTGCATAAATGTAAATTGTTTTGGGAGTTTTGTTGGTTGGATAGATAAATCGGAAAACGAAGGAAAGCAGTAAAACTAGACTAACTAATCTAGGATAGGTGTAGCTCGGGATGGATATTTGCACCCGTCCTCCCTTTACTACCAATGGTCAATTCTCGAACTCATGGCTAAACAACGGGAACGCTAAACTAACTAATATCCTAATCAAGGTCTACTAATCCTAACCAACAGAATGGAACCTGGTGGATCTTCCAAGTACCTAGTCAATTGATGGCATTAAGCACAAATTCCCCTTAAGTTGCAGTGTAGTCTAATCTCGAAATCCTCGATATTAGAATGCACTGATTCAGTCCTCACGGTCTAGATTTCTATCTCAGAATCACATGTTGACAGAAATCCACAATAATGCTCAACTAATCGGTAGGCCAAACCAACCAGTTTAACACATAGTGCTAATTAATCAGCAACCTAGAATCTATCTCAGAATCTCATTTCAACAAATTCAAGGCAAACCAACCAATTTCACACAAAGATAACAAATTGGGCAAAACCCTCAACAAATCCCCAAATCATGGGTGACAAGTTCAAGAGCCACAAACACACAATCGTTATCGGTATTCAGCACACGAACTGAAATAAAACCATAAACGAGTTCAAGAATCTACAACGGAGTTTAGGGATTTTGGGGCAAAATCCCCAAATCCCAAGCTACAAGGAGACTACTCAAGCATTGAAGCTACAAAGGAGAGAAAGGAGGAAGAAATAGCCATTAATGGAGGTGGTTGAGCTCTTGAATGAGGTGAAATCCTCTCCTCTTCCTTCTCTTCTCTTCTCCTCTCTTTTTCTCTTCTTCTGTCGCCTCTACCGTCGCCTGGAGTCCAGGTCTCGACCTCCCTCTCTTTCCTCCTCTTTTCCCCTTTTAAAATCTGATTTCTGGGCAAATTTTACGACCGACCGGACTTGCGACCGGACTTGCAAGGTCGGTCGGAGTCAGTAGCGATTTTCGGACGCGTTTTTAAGTTCGACCGGACTTGCGACCGGACTTGCAAGGTCGGTCGATTCCAGTAGCTTGTAAAAACGCGAATCTGGGCAAAATTTCGACCCGACCGGACTTGCGACCGGACTTGCAAGGTCGGTCGGAGTCAGTATAACTTCAAAACGCTGTATCTTCTTCGTTTTAACTCCGATTTTGGATCCGTTTGCGCCCACGCGTTCCTCTCTTCGTCTACTTTACTCCTAGCTATGTTAATCCTCCTGTTTAAACAATAAATGTGTGAAACACCAATGAAACACAAAACTAGAGGAAAACAAGCTAGAGTGGAGAAATGAGCATGAAAAGTGTTGATTAAACATATGAAATACACCCCTAAAACATGCTCATTTGGACACTCATCACACCCCCACACTTACCTTTTTGCTTGTCCTCAAGCAAAACCAAGCACCCATGCAAGTAAGGAATGCTCAAGACTAACAAACACTAACATGAATTGTAGGATAAAAGAAGAAGCAAAAAGTGATTAAAACCTTTGAGGAGTGTGAACCATCTCTTAGTGGTGGCATGGGTGTGCTTAGGGCAAAACAAAATCTAGAGTTTCGGGGTATGATCCGAAGTGCTTCAAAGTTCTAAAGATTAGGTGACTTGGAGAGCTTTTACCATGTCCAACTTCTCTCAAGAATGGGCATTGAGAAGAAAACAAAAGGAAAAATAGATTTATGCAATTGTTTCACTTTTGCATAAGAGATGAGAAGATAAAATTTTGGCATCAAGCCTTTACATTTAAGAACACTCAACTCTCATTGTTGGTTAACAATGGCGTCTCACAAGTCCCTTGATGGATTTTCACAAAGAAGCACCCCTTAGCAATCCCTAAGAAAGAAGACAGAAGGAACCCCAAAGCAATAAAAATCCAACCATACAAGATCACTTGGCCACACCGCATGTAAAATGCTCCTCAAAAGCAATCAAAATGAAAAATTTAAGCATTTATCCCACAATTCATAACAGTATTTGTTCTTAATGAGAACAACTCACAACACAAGGGTCCAAGTTTTTTATTTTGGACAATCGCAAGATAAGCATGAAGTATTAAGCATTTAAGCACACAATTCACCGAAAAGGTCACTCCCCCACACTTAAATTGAACAATGTCCCCATTGTTCACCAATCAAAACCGGGGAAGGTTCCAGAAGACCTTTGCGGGAAGCAGACAAAAGGAAAATCACACGGGACACAAACAAAACAGTATAGCACAGAAGCTATCCCCAGATTTGCAGGTTCAAAATTAGAGAAGATAGAACGAAAACTAAAAGGAACTAGTACTCCCCTGAGATTGCTATTGCTATCAGTTTGTAGAACTCCCCCACACTTGAGCTTCAGCCTCAAGTAGCGTAGCTTGATTGCGGTGTGGACTGGAAGTTGCACCCGCATAAAACACTAGAAGCAACCAAACTACAACTGGAGTTAAGGGTTAGCAAAAACAAAACCAAAGGAGAACGAAAACAAAAACAGGAAATAAAAATAATGGAGTCGTTGTGGGCAAATATTAAAGGAAGGGTGAAACGAGTACTCCCCGATAAGATGCGGAAGGAAGATAGGGTGCCCGCACAATTGCAAGTGGGAGGGGTCGTTGAGGTGCTACCTTCAATCGTTGGAGATGAAGGTCCTCTTGGAAAATTTCGCCAGAGGTTCCTTTGTAATTGTTCCTAATTCCATCCCTTTTTCAGAGGGGCTTACCTGTTTCCAAAATATTCACAACACAACGCCACCAATTGGGCGTAAAAGGGCAAGTCCAAAGAATGCCAAAATAGCCCATTATTGAAAACAATGCAAAATCTAAACTAACAGAATTTAAAAGACAGGACACGAAATGAAATCCGGGTTGCCTCCCGGTAAGCGGCCCTTCTTTAAGGTCTTTGGCTAGACCATACCACCGTGAAGTCATCCGGGATCGAATATGAACGTTGAAGTCGGCTCAACGGGTGGGTTGGGCGGGCATCATCTAGCAATGAAGAACGACCCGGATCAAAAGGAAATGTGGCCTCAACACTTAGGATGTGAAAGTGTAAACTCCACCGATCATTCATCAGGTGGAAGTGTTGAGGTGGGTGATCCTTGGTACGAGGATCAAACTGTGGTGGAGCCTCCTCTTCAAATTCAAGGATGTAACATCCTTATCTTCAGTGAGCGGTGCAGGGAGAACTCCGGAGCGGACTTTGTCTTCAATCTTTGGTCCGGATCAAAGGGGAAGGTGGCCTCCACACTTAGAGGGTGTACGTTGAGCTTCCACCCAACTTCATTAGTGCACGGGTGGGGGCCTTGATCCTTCAAGTGAAGATCAAAGTTTGATGGCTCTCCTCCTCCTCAAATTCGAGGATGTAAATGTCCTCAACTTCTTGGTGAGGCTCATGGGAAGAGCCTTGATGAAAATCAACTTCAGAGGGAGGTGGCTCCTTGAAGTTGATTATAGCACTCTCCTCTGATGCTCGGAGGGAGGCGGCATCTCCTCCTCCTCAAGGTTGAGGATGTGTCCATCCTCATCTTCTGGGTGGAGCACAGAGAAGGAGGGGAAATAACGGTAGTTGACTTCAGAGGGAGGAGACTCCATGAAGTCAAGGTGGAAGCGGTCCTCTGATGGCTTGGCTTCGAACTCAGGCAGATGGTTGAATGACGTTTTCTCAGGTTCGAACGGGGGAGGTGATAGAGAGCAACTCAAGTCCTCAGTAAGGTGATCCACTTTATGAACCATTTCGCTCTCCGGTTGCTGCGATGCAAGGTTTAGTAGACCTTCCATCATCGCGTTCATCTCTACTAATTTGGCATAGAGCTTCAGTTGGTTCATGTCGAGGTCTTTTTCCTTAGTCCGCTGCTCCACTTCATGGACCATTTCACTCTCTGGTTGTTGCTCCCTTCGAGCTAGTGTAATGAGCTGGTTCATGTCGATGGTGTTCATTCTCGCACTAAGATCCTCCAGAGTGGGTGAATCTACCCTTGCCGTGATCTCAGAACAATAAGCACTCTTCTGGTCTCCTCCACTCTCTTGGCACCTGATCCATCGATTGATGTCTTGTTCAGTGGGGTTTGGATTGACAGATAAGAACCGGTTCTCCATGAGAGTCTCCGATCTTGAGATTAGATCCTCACAAGGAGGGAACATATGAAAGGATCCACACCCTTGACAATCAATGTATTGGTCGTAGGTTGCTCCAGAGGTGTAGCCGTAACAATCTTCTGCTTGATCATCAAGACCATCCATCAGAGATAGGTTCCTAAAAAAAAAGTAACACAAATTTATACACAAAAGGGGAAATAAAGGAAATGAAAAATATGCACAGAAACTAAACAGATAATAAACAGATAGTTGGACCGAAGTCCCCGGCAACGGCGCCAAAAACTTGTTGGCAAAATAGTGGTGAGACTACTCTGCTAACTATGGGCAGTGAACCCAATCATTGTAGTACAACAAGGTCGTATCCACAGGGACTTCGTAACTGTCTAGCTAATTATAAGCTTAGTAAATGTGCAAGAGGATATATACAAAAGTGCATAAATGTAAATTGTTTTGGGAGTTTTGTTGGTTGGATAGATAAATCGGAAAACGAAGGAAAGCAGTAAAACTAGACTAACTAATCTAGGATAGGTGTAGCTCGGGATGGATATTTGCACCCGTCCTCCCTTTACTACCAATGGTCAATTCTCGAACTCATGGCTAAACAACGGGAACGCTAAACTAACTAATATCCTAATCAAGGTCTACTAATCCTAACCAACAGAATGGAACCTGGTGGATCTTCCAAGTACCTAGTCAATTGATGGCATTAAGCACAAATTCCCCTTAAGTTGCAGTGTAGTCTAATCTCGAAATCCTCGATATTAGAATGCACTGATTCAGTCCTCACGGTCTAGATTTCTATCTCAGAATCACATGTTGACAGAAATCCACAATAATGCTCAACTAATCGGTAGGCCAAACCAACCAGTTTAACACATAGTGCTAATTAATCAGCAACCTAGAATCTATCTCAGAATCTCATTTCAACAAATTCAAGGCAAACCAACCAATTTCACACAAAGATAACAAATTGGGCAAAACCCTCAACAAATCCCCAAATCATGGGTGACAAGTTCAAGAGCCACAAACACACAATCGTTATCGGTATTCAGCACACGAACTGAAATAAAACCATAAACGAGTTCAAGAATCTACAACGGAGTTTAGGGATTTTGGGGCAAAATCCCCAAATCCCAAGCTACAAGGAGACTACTCAAGCATTGAAGCTACAAAGGAGAGAAAGGAGGAAGAAATAGCCATTAATGGAGGTGGTTGAGCTCTTGAATGAGGTGAAATCCTCTCCTCTTCCTTCTCTTCTCTTCTCCTCTCTTTTTCTCTTCTTCTGTCGCCTCTACCGTCGCCTGGAGTCCAGGTCTCGACCTCCCTCTCTTTCCTCCTCTTTTCCCCTTTTAAAATCTGATTTCTGGGCAAATTTTACGACCGACCGGACTTGCGACCGGACTTGCAAGGTCGGTCGGAGTCAGTAGCGATTTTCGGACGCGTTTTTAAGTTCGACCGGACTTGCGACCGGACTTGCAAGGTCGGTCGATTCCAGTAGCTTGTAAAAACGCGAATCTGGGCAAAATTTCGACCCGACCGGACTTGCGACCGGACTTGCAAGGTCGGTCGGAGTCAGTATAACTTCAAAACGCTGTATCTTCTTCGTTTTAACTCCGATTTTGGATCCGTTTGCGCCCACGCGTTCCTCTCTTCGTCTACTTTACTCCTAGCTATGTTAATCCTCCTGTTTAAACAATAAATGTGTGAAACACCAATGAAACACAAAACTAGAGGAAAACAAGCTAGAGTGGAGAAATGAGCATGAAAAGTGTTGATTAAACATATGAAATACACCCCTAAAACATGCTCATTTGGACACTCATCAAGCACACAACTCCAAATTCCAATTCATATTCATTACTTCTATCCTATGTGTGATTCTTGTGACCACTTGAGGGGAGCTTCAAGAATCATTCGCCCCTGATGTGATCAGCATCAGTGTTGAAATATCCTTCCACCCCAATTTGTGTTTGGTCTCCCTTGATCTGATCAGGATCAAGTTCGACTTCCCACATCCGTTTCAAACAAACAAATAATTTAATTGTTTTCATTTTCCGTCTTTTACCCTTTTCTAGTCGTGATACAATTCATACATCTCCAAAGGATGGAATCAGTTCATCAATCATCCTCACTCTACTTCCCAAATGCTTTACTCCGTGGTTCAATACCTAAGTGCTCATTTCATCAACCTTCACTACTTCCCTCCATTACTCTCCATCATTTAACTAGGGATTACCATACTTGTAAAATTTAGTTGTCCTCAATTTACTTCCAATAATTTACATAGGTATACACTACCCCTAGACTTCATTCATCTACTACTCTCATTCATTTCATACTACTTCTTCAAAGGCTACAATACTTGTGGAGCTCCGTCCACTACTCATTACTTTACTTTTACTAATACTCTTACATGGTGTTACAAGGTAGGTATATCCATCCTATGGTATTTGCATCTCTCATGCCTAATTACCACAATTTCAATATGAATGAATACTTATGTTTATTTAACATAGTACCAATCATCAAATCAATTCTCATTGTGCTATGCACATTATAGTTTATGTGTTTTATTCATAAAATTCACATTATGCGGTTTTCGCTCTACCCCCCTTAAAAGGGATTACGCCCACGTAATCTACCATATGTTATTATTATACATTGGTTTACTTAATTTGGGCAATCTGAAGCGATTTAGCTTTACTACGGTTTATTATGTAATATACTCTGGTCAAAGGGTCTTAACCATACCAATGGTTTAGTCTTTGCACCAAGAATTCCTATATGAGTTTATTTAACTCATAATTAATTCGGTTCTAGCCTATTAGGCTTCAAGGCATTAATATCCATTCTATTATACTTACTAGGTACATTAATCTCCTAGCTAGGGCCCACTAGCTTCTGCTGCGCGACCCTGATAATCTTAGTACTTTATTACTCTTTGGTTATTCAAATGTGCTACTCATCGCTTTTTTATCCCTCTATTGTGGGAATAAGGTTTACTAACAGTGTGGTATTCTTTTACCGTGTTTAAACTCAATGAGTTTAGATTATAACCAGCTCTCTGGTAATCTATCATACATACTATTCGTACTCCCACGATTTTTCGCTAAGTTCCTCCGACTTATTGTCGGGTGAGGTCAAGTCACCACTTAACTGTAGTGCTTCCTCTGTTGTTAGTTATTTCTGAATTATACCAGTTTTTCTGGTTCAGTACAAGTGTTCTTTACTTGTATGACCTTGCATTTTCTATGCGTCGGTCCTAGTGACTTTCTTACACCTTCTTTCACCTTTTATTCCGATGGAATTCATATCTTGTGATTGTTAGTGTGTGTTACACTCTTCATGCTTCTTTGGCCTTAGGCCGCACGGTTTGCTGCTAGGCTTGCTTAACTGGCTTATGCCCTGTTTGTTGGTGAAAAGAAGGGTTTACTACGGTTTACATTCTCCATATCCCTAGCCATCCCATTAGATCGTTAGCTGCACAAGTGCAATACCAAAACACTCAGTCATACAGAGTGCAGAGGCGTAAAAGCTTGACAGTAAGTCACTTATGTGATAGGAAAGAATATTTATGCCTGTCATCTCATTCTTATACTTCGTGTCATTGACTAACTACTACCTCATAGCGGTCGCTTGTTGCGCACCGTATTCTTACTTGCTATGCAATATCATTCTTACGGTCTTTGTTACTATGGTAGCTTCTCTTTACTCATTGCCATTGTCGTTGGCACCATTTCCTTATGGTGTGAATACACTGAGGGTTTCCAATGTTCGTGTGTATGACGGTTGTCGTAGCATACCACAATGTTATTATCTTCCCAATGTGGAGATGTTTTATTGCAATATAAGTTTCATGTGTAGGTTAGATTACCTCACATTATTTCCATCATTTATGATACCATTTACCAATTATCTTGGTTGACCAGGGATAAAGTAATTTATCGGGTTACAAGCTCTCTTGAGCGCTGGTCATTCATGGTGTGCAATGTGCATTCCCATTGATTGTTTTGACAATTATTGTCTTTCAGTGCTGAGCATTGGTTATAGGCTCTAGCTGTGTAGTTCTACCTGTATGTACATCATCGGGACATCCCAAGAAACTTCAAGGGTTTTCTAGTCCCGTTCTCTCATTGATAAATGAAGTTCTTGTTGAGAGGCTTGTTTCCACTCATAGATCTCATGACAAGGTTTACCATGTTGGTGTTTATACAATGGTTCACCACATGCTTGGGTGCATACGGAGTATGCTTACTCCTTAAGTCATAATGGTTTGGAAATCTCATTTCCTTATTCCATCGCCCCTTGGCAATATCTATATGCGTAGGCTTCTCTGTTATAATAGATGGAAGCCTTTCTAAGGGTTCACATCTTCACCACATTGGTGGTCTTTGGCTAACGAGGGGTACCTTCCCTTGGGTTTCTCGTAGTGTCCAAGTGTGGACTAGGCCAATGTTGGCATTATCATGATTCTTATGCCTCTATGCTACCATTGCTACAGAAGGCATGAAGGTAATTAAAAGCTTGTCAACTGTATACTAGACTGATGCTCTAGTGACAGTGACACTGAGTTGGCCATTACTACAAGCCACTCAGGATGTTGGGTTTGAATTGATGGTCCAGTTGTTGATTTCTTGTCGTATGAGACAATATCTCTTGCAAGTCTTGTTATTAAATGGTGTGGGTTTTGCAACCGTTCAAGTTACATAACGTAGTCGGTTTATGGCTTTTAAGCCGAATTGCTGCGAGCTATGCTCTTTGCAAGCTGCTATACATGTTTCCACTCCTTGTATACCCCATAGGTTGGAGGTATTACTGGGCTCCATGGTAAGTCGTGACATCACGCTTCCGTTCATAGGAGGTCCTTTAGGCATTCTGGTGTTAATCAGTGCCTTTTGTAATTTAGGGTATTTCTATTAAGTGAAATCCTTTCGGTGTTCTAACCGGGTGTTCGTTCCAGCTCCTGTATTCTTATCTTGACGCTTTGTTTGACTGTTGTTAATCCATTCATCCTTCAAGGATTGCTCCTGGGTGTTGTTAAGTTATGCTGTAACATCCGGCTAATGTATATGATATGCTGTGTCTACTATACCGCCTTGTGGTATTGTAGTTTGAGTTATCCCTCTTAGGGTTGCAACGTCTCCCATTCTTGGGTAGCCCGTTTATACCTTCCTCTAGTGTTTAAGACTAGGTTTAATATCCTCTTCAATGATGGATTTTACTTCGTGGTAATCTTGTGATTGCTCTTGGGAATTCCGTCCCGTTTGTTGAGCATGTTGTGTTACTTTAGGCATTTGCCTTGCTGAGTTCAGGCTGGGTATACTTTCCAGCTGTCATGTACTTGCTTGATGTCTTTGAGACATATCCAATGTCTATACTCATTACTCTGCGCCTTTTGCGCTTCCTAATTCTCATTCCTCATCTTCAGATGGGTTCTCTAAATTCTTTTATGCTAATTACTTAGCTGAGTTCCTTCTCCTTGATTGTCTGAGGTGTCCAGTTGTTCTGGTTTGAACTTACTCGTGGTCCGTAGAACGGAGTTGGCTACTTCCCGTGTGTCGTACACTACATGTATACATACGTGGGGTACCTTGTTGATACGTTACCACTTACCCGACTATCTGTCAGGCCCACAAGCTCCTTCGGAGTGTGGTTGTCCCACATCCCATATTTGGGTACACTCGTAGTGTTCGTCACACGCCTAATTGAAGTATTCTATTGTCAACTCCTCTTGTATCATTCTATGATACTCACCATAATTCTGTTGGTTTGATTTTAAAATCCAAGGTTTGAAAGAAAGGTTGTGGTTTTGGAAGAAAAATTGGTTTTAAAATTATGGTACGGTGTTAAAAGGAGTTCTTCATGGCATAGCCATGTTCGAAATCTGGACCAAGTCCAGCTTCCCACTGACTGGTGTGTTCTAAATGCAGTGGTCAGGCCGTCAGGCCTTTCCATGGTTTCATTCCTCCAGTTTCAGGATGTTTATTCCTGTAGTCGCTTCATCGCTGTCACTGTACATTACTATGTACCTGTGGTGTGTTAAAGTTCCTTTACATGCTCCTGTCCTTACTGCACTTGCCGTGGCAAGTGCGTGGTACCGGTGGTTTTTGGGTAACCGATACCAGTCATGGTATGGTTTCCACTAGAACTTGATAGTCTTGTCGACTTCCCCATTGATCCCATGATCATCTACTTAGATTAATTAATCTTCTGAGTAACTCCTCAGTGAGTTTGACATGGCTGTCATTGATCAGGGTACCTCTCCAATCCTTGGAGACTCCCCTTTTGATTTGGTTGTGTTCTTCCTTGTTACTCGCTCCCACCGGTTTACCGTGGTTATTGAGCCTTAGCTTGTTTAGGCACCACAGTTGTAGTTGCATCAGATTATATCTTGTGAATGTTCTTGTAGCTGTCTGAGCTATGTTGGCCAGGTTTGTAACCTATTTGGCGTTGTAGTTTTGGAGTCAATCACTCCTGACTATGTCCTTAGTCAGCTAGCATACCGTTGGTGGTGCTATTTAGCTATTACTGTCCCGTAGACTTGTGTCTCAGGTTTTGTTACTGTTCCTTTTTCCGCTCCGTTGCGCTTACTGCTTCTTTTCTTGCTGCTGGTTGGTTAACCAGATTCCGCGACTGCTAAGCATGTCGCCCCATGTTGTTGTAAGTTGTAGCCTCCTTATGGTTGGAGTGCTCATCCTACCGCCATTAAGTGCGGGTACTGTTGTTCAACCGGAATCCATTTCCGGGACTTCCAATTTTTTGGAATCGACTGTGTGTCAAGTCCTTTCCTCTTGTAGGATTATCTCACTACTGCCAGATCGGGTTTTCCCGAGTATGAGAGGTCTATCCTTCTCTCTGGTGTACTTCCCCAAGTTATACAATAGGGTTAGTGGAGGGCGGGTCTGGTATTGTAGGTATCCGGTACTCACCGGTAGTTCCTATCTAGCATATCTCTAATGCTAACACTCAGCCCTTAGCCCTAAGCTTCTAATTCCTAACTCGGCATTCCTAAACTCGGTATTTCCAGTCATCAGAGCGAAGTATCGCTCTGATACCACTTTTTGTAACACCCCTACTGCTAATACTGTCATTACCGTCCAATCTCCTTATACAATCCAGACTCACGCAACGGATACTTACATACACACAGTGGGTGATACAATGCCGTTAGCCACCCACGTGACTAACAAGGCTACTACTACTGCTACATACAGCATCGGTCTGATGGACCGGAATATCCGAGTACTACACACTTACGATATATACTCCAATTACCAAATCAGATACTAGAACTTCTCATTCATTACAATACTCCATTTCATACAATGCTCCATAAGTTCGATACATTACAATACTATACACCGAGTTTACTAAGATCCGTATACAAATATAATACCTCTTCCAAATTCATATCTACAACTACCCATTCCTCACAAACTACTTACTTCCTATGTACAAGGGTGTACCACTTAGTACACCTATACATTCTCCTTCTACTATCCGAATGTAGCCACCGGTCTCTTACCTTGACCATATCCGCTTCGGGTACCTGCACACTAAAAACGTTCCCCCTAGGGGGGTCAGCTTTCGCTGCATATGATAACCGCATACCCCGCGTACTAGTGAGGGTACGCCGACCACTTGGTCGAATACATGCGATTGATTTCATTCAAACATACATGCATACATGCTCTTATACATAATATTACAATACATTACGCAAGGAATACATACATACACTTCAATACATACTCTTCAATACATACATGGTAAATCATACAAGCCATCAGATATATACTTACCTTTCCGAAACCCACAATACACAATACATACGCAATACATACACAATCCACCATACTTGTTAGCTCATGTTGGTCTACCCGGGTTAATCGGGTGGAGATTACTCTTTTACTCGTTCCACAGTACTTACGCATACATACTCATACTCATACATACTTACTTACTCTTACTCATGTTAAGTCGTCGGGACCTCCGGCCCGGGGACTACTCCGTCCCACCACCGGGATTTACTTGACTCACCAATCCGGGATGCTACCCATTTAAGGGGTTTGGGCCGCGAACCAGTTTAAGAGTCAGGAATCGGATCCAACCTCTTGTGTCTCCTCATCCTCACGCGTGGCCGAAGCTATATCGGACTTCTACTCATTCCAATTTACTCACACTTAGTTTAGGAGTTAGGTAGTTAGGAATTAGTAGAAGTCAACATCCAAGCCACTTACACAAATACATTATTCATATACACATCCATACAAAATACAATACAATATACAAGTACACTACGGGATACAATTACACTTCATCATCATTCATATATTTCATGAATTATACAAACTAGTGTTCAAGACAATAAACATCGAGAACAGCATAAGTCAAGCACAGGAAGTGCAATATAGTCCGATTCATGCATTTATCTTAGTTAGGTGATCAAATAAGCACACAAATCGGGGTAACCAGATTAGGATACAGGGCATGAAGAAATCATACCTTGCACCGTTGATTTGGACTCACCGACTCCTCTTCGGTGTTCAACTATTCGAATCCTAGCATATACATACAGTTGGGTGGTTAATCATCTATAATTAACCTTACTTATTACTTTGCTAAAGTTTCCCAGTGTTTACTTACTAATTCCTTATTATTCAAATACATTTACTTATGTTACTTACTTAAAATTATTCTCTAGGCTTGTTCATGGCCTTAATGACCTTTAAACATCATTAATTATGTCTTAATTATCTTGTAATATCATTACCCTTCATTACCCTACCTTAGATTAGCTTTAAAATGGATTCTGTGAAGAAAATGGGGTGGTCCTGGTTTGTGTCCTGGTTTACAAACCCGGACCATCTCTTCAGAGACGTTTCTGTCAAGTTTTTATGGTGGTCCGGGTTTGTGTCTTGGTTTACAAACCCGGACCATCACTTTAGAAAACTTTCTGTCGTATTTTTAAGGTGGTCCGGGTTTGTGTACTTGTTTGCAAACCCGGACCATCCTTCAGCGTTACATTCTGTCAAGTTTTTGAGGTGGTCCTGGTTTGCGTACTGGTTTGCAAACCAGGACCATTCCAGCGAGAAAGCATTCTGCCTAGTTTAAGAGGTAGTCCTGGTTTGCGTACTGGTTTGCAAACCAGGACAAATCCAATTTGTTGCAAATTTCTAGTTTTAAAGCTTTGTTTCAACTTCAAACTTCTACCAACTTCTTCCCCAATATTCCTACACATAATCTAGCATATTTTAGCAGTGATTAAGCACTTTAAATTAGCCTAATCCACTCTCTAAATTCCTCTGTCAATATATGTTTTCTTACAGATTTTCCCACTACAGTTTCCTCCTGTTACAGTTTTTGTTCTTCTTCAAATGCTACAGATTTTTCCTTTCTTCTTCCCACTACTCCTATGGCTCTTTCATTGCCTCATTTGCATTTTACTCAACCCAAGTTCCATCCCATTACTTAAATCCTCTTCTAAATCTGTTACAAAGTACTAAACTACTCACTTAACTCTCCAATTACACCTAGTTATTACCTAGGTAGTTTTCTCCTCTTACACAACTAAGTCCTCCTATTTCCATACAAATTTGGGCAGAGGTTCCCCTATATTTTTAACGTTGCCCACATACATTCTCAGCCCACACATTCATTCCAATTCCCATATCAGTACCAACATCAAACAACACTATCTCACAATACATTCCCTGCACAAACATACTCATTATCCAATGTTTTCTCAAGCTTTTAAACATCTTTTAAAACCTCCAAAACTGTCACATTCTCTTCCTCATTATACTTCAATATACTTGCTACTCACACTTAACAATTTATTTACTTATTTTCAAAAGCTTCAAACTACAAATACCATCCACATTAATATACCCATACTCTTCCTACTGTTACGGTGATTTCTAAACCATTGCTACAGCAATGCATTTATACATATACCAACATCCAAAATGTACAGAGGCTCTTCCTTACCTTGAGTTCTTGATTCGTTTTCCTTTCTCTCTTTTCTTTCTTGCTCCTCTTCCCTTCTTTGTTTCCTTGATTTATTTAGGCCAAACTACAGCCACGTACAAGACACACACACATACCGAATACTAGTAAGTTTCTAACATACGTATTAAACCCTAGCTTGCGAGAAAGCATTTATAACTTTTAGGAAGCCTTACCTTGAGCTTCTAATGGAGTTTGGGTGTGGTGGAAATGGAATGCCCAGTTCTCACGGTGGAGTACCAAAATCGATTAAACAATGGAATAGTGTGCTCACGTGAGTTTTTGATTTTACAAAGGAAAGCTGGAAAAGAGAGGAGCTTTGGTTCCTTTCTTACCTTAGAACATGAAGAAGAGGGTGGATCTCCAAATGGCGCTCCTTAGACTCCTAACCGATAATACCCTCAAAACTAAAGTTGGTGGTTTTAGATTTTTGAAGGGTGGAGAATGATCTCCTTGACTATGCGAATTCAACGGTATGGTTTTTGTAGCATTTGGTGGTGGTTTTGTTTGAGGTTTCAAAATGGAGAAGAAGATGGCTCTGTGTGAGGGGCTCTCAAATCGCCATCGCTTGGAATCAGAGAGGAGAAGAGCAATAGAGAGGAAGAAGGAGATGGTGCAGTACGTGAGTGAGAGAAATGTGGAGGAGTGAGAGAGAGTTCTACTTTTTGACTTTTATTTGTTTGTCTTTTGTACATAGAGAATAATTAAGAGAGTGTGAGGAGAGTGTAATCGGCTACCCACAAAGCCCATATGGCTTTTAAAATTTTAATTTGCAATGTGGACACACTAGGTTTGCTTTATTTACACTCTCAACCCCATAACTTCTCGATTTTACAGTTGTTACTATTTTCTCGTTTAAATTGATTTACTTGGTTCTAGACCTTCAGTAATGTTTATTAATGATATTTGGTTGACCAAAATTGTTTCGAGTCTATTTAAACCCGCTTTCTTAAAGTCGCGTTTTTCCTTCCCCCGGTTTCCTCGAAACAACGCGCTTTTAAGGTCCGTTTGTATTTTTAATCCATTTTAAAGATCCGTTTTCTTTGGAAATTGTTTCCTTATATTATTTAGGAATCATTAAGCCTTAAGAATTCATATAACATGCTAACCGAGGTCTCACACCTCTTATGGTTATTTAACGCTTATTTAGCGTTTTTTTTTTCGCTTTTTAAGCGTTTCTTTATTCTTAGATTATTTTTCCTTATGAAAATTACTTAAGCATTATTAGACCCTTAAATACCCATTAGGATAATTTAATCGCTATATTTAAGTTCGGGGTATTTCACCCCCCTTAAAAGAGGGGTACGCCCCCGTACCCTACACTAAGCCGAAATATCGATGAAAAGCTAGGGGTACCTAGTTTTCCTTTTATCCTCTACATCTCTTGGTGGCTTCTAGGACTAGCCTCCCGCACTATAGCCGGGCCTGTAACTCTTGCTCACTTGGGGTTCGCGAAGCACTCAAAGGCCCTGTGCCCGGTCTTCTTGCAGTAAAGAACTTAGAAGATGAAAAGTACCAAGAATAGGAAAACCTAAATTTGGGAAACGGGGTTAAGGGTTAGTAATGTGAGGCACAACTTTACTAATTTAAAACCACCAGCAAGGGCGATAATAACTTGCAGTAAGTTCTTGTGAATGTTCTAAACTAACGACGACATTTTCAGATGTCAGGACGACGAGGTCGGGACGAGGCCGTGGCCAAATGGAGCAAGATAGCGTAGCTGCAGGGTGTAGACACCAAAAATTCTCACCCCCTTAAAAAAACTTTTAAACAAATAAATAAAATAAGAGAGTCGTCGCCTTTCTTTTCAAAACTTATTCATGCGCATACCAAAATGAAACTGTCATTTATGACAAATTTTCAAATCAATTTTCAAAGCATCCACTTTCAAACCCATCCCTTTTCGTTACTTACTTATTTTACCATTTCATTTTTGATTTATTTCATATTAGTTGGTTATGTTTTTATTCGCTTGTTTATTCGCCTATTCGTTTTGATTTGGTTACTTGTTTATTTTATCTCATTTCATTGATACTTTTACTTGTATTTTCTTTATTAGTACTTGTTTTCATTTCGTCTTTATCGTTATTGTTTTTTAAATCATTTTCATCATTTTATGTACATTTCACTATTATATTCCATACTAGTATTTTTCGTACATATGTAATTCAATTTCCATTTCATGGAATTCATGTATTTTTACTTTCATCATACTAGTAATACTTCATTATTTCATGTACTTATCATCACTATTTTGTTTATTTTATATTTTTATTATGTTTTGTATTTTATCATTTACATTCTATAATTTCATGACATTTACAAGGAAAACAATTCATTTTATTGTACATTTACATTATAAGCGAACGCTAACGTTTTTAAGGGTTACTCAGTTCAAATTAAAACTTTAGTATTATTTCTTGCTTCTATGTACAGAATTTTGTCATAGTGTAACTGGTTAGTAGCTTAATAGCAGAAGGAGAAGGTTTTGGATTCGATCTGCAATGTAGACATATAGTTTGTTTATTTTATTTTTGTCAGCCCTTTCCAGACCGATGGCCTAATTCGGCCCATTCTCAAGCAAACCGAACGAGGCCTGGAGGTCCTGTTACTGAGACCCAATCTAGCTGTTGCCTGAGCAAAAAACCCTATTCATTCTCTTCTTTATAAAAGAAAACAGTAGCCGTCTCCTTCCTCCAGTGGCTCGATCATCTTCCCCATCCATTCTCAACATCAAAATATCCCAGGCGTCTTCATCCTTTTGCTCCCGAAAATTAGAAACAAAACACGATTCGAGCTCCCTCATCTTCACCGCTCCTCTGGTCGAACTCAAGCTCTTCTATTTTCCTCTTCAGAAATACCGTGGTTAACAGTCACCGTTTGCCCACCACCATCGACTACCTCCATCGACCAACACCTCCTTCCTCCATCTTCCAATTCGTACTCAGCAACAAAAAAAATCCTAATCTACACATTCTGGTTGTTCTTCTTCAAGACCGAGGATAAAAATGGAAAACAATCCTCCCTCTCGATTCAGATGTTGTTTCTCCTCATTTCTCAGGGAGTGAGCCCCTCACTCAACACTGTTGAATTTGCAACTCAAACTTGCAACCCTGGAACACCATCTCTCACTATCCTCTTCACCGGTAATTTTGCGAACATATTGGCGAACGAAGGAACATCGCTCTTCTTCACGGTATTTTGTAAGCCCAGCTGGCGAGCAAGGAACCTGACGAACAAAGAATAGATGTGCTCTTCGCCTCCCTTCATTATTCTCTTCTGTTCGCGCCTCTTGCTGCATATTCAACTGGCGAAGAAGGAAAACACATCCTCTTCTTTTTCTCTTAATTATCGGTAATCTTGCAAACCCAGTTGGTGAATAAGGAGCTTATATGCTCAGTTTCTCTCGTTCCCTTCACTCTTGGTAATTATGTTGTGAAAGTGTTTCTGAATATTACTTGTTGCTGCTGATGTCTGGTGTTTGAAATGCTTCCCTCGACTGATCCGAATTGCTTGATCTTGCCCAAACAATGAGATTTTGCTTTTTGGATCTCTAAGGTCATCCTTTGTTAGTTGCTTAATTCTCTGGCTGTACAAACTCTCTGTTGCATTGTTCGATGCATAAAACTGAATGAGCTCATAATTTCATCTAAAATGTGCTCCGTTGGGTTGCTTGAACCACCTGATTATCCCTCACCGATGATATTTGTAGTTTCTAAACGTCCTTTGGTGTTGTCATGAGCACCCAGTTGGGTTCGCGTGCGCAATCTCCAGGTTTTTTTCGGCTGATATATTTTGTATCTGTGTGGCTATTCGTGTAATAGAGTAAGTAGAGTAGTGTTCGAATGAGCTTCAATTGGATTAGGGTAAATGATGGAAATAATCATCATTTTGAGCATGTTTTAGTTTAGAGCTTTCAACTAGAAAATCAACAAACTGTGGGAGAAAAGAAAATAGAATAACATCTGGTTAGCAACAGCAGACTTGAGTTCGAATATTTCGATTATCATTTTTTTTCTCCTAATTTGTGTTTAACTCGGTTTTGATCACACCATTGAAAATACCTCTTAATGAGTGAAACTGAATAGATCAGACTTAGGATTTTATTTCATCAAAATCTGGATTCCTAGCTCATCCCCTTTAGCTAATAATCTGATCTGTTATGAATAAGAGAAAATGCTAATGCTTTACTGATCTCTGCGGCCCAAGTGCAATTTTAACTCTCATATGCTTCGAATCGATATGCGCAAATACGACATGATAAAAGTTGAATTGTGCCAGAGTATTGTTATAATTCAGTTTCGATAGATCGTTTTCATCACTTGACTTTCCATGATAATTTTGGGTTCAGCCTTTGTTATGTTGAATTGTTCATGCGTGGCCATTATTTTATTTCCATGTAACTTGCTAGTTCGGCTTTTGATTCTTTATTGCATTCAAGCCCAATCCATACTAGCTAAATCGGGCTAGAACAGGTGGCCATAGAATAGCCTTTGGACTTTCCCACTTATTTCTGGACACATCAAGTCCGGTTTAGAAAAGCTTCTAGGTTCAGGGTTGTTCCTCACTCAAACGGGCCGTAGAGTCTGGTCGGTGGGGGATGCCCTTCCTTTATAAAAATTTTCCAAACAATCCATAATTGTCAGAATAAAACTCACAATCAATGATTCATCCAATTCCAAACCCAAAGTTCAATTCCAAATTCAGCCCAAAAATTCAATTTTAAATCAATTCCTCTCATCTAATACTCTTCAAAAATCAACCTCTCCCACACTCTCTCATCAAACACACCGCAAAATCAATCTCTCTCATACTCATCAAACACTCTTTCAAAACAATCCTTCTCATAATGAATCATTGAACACTCTTCAAAAGCAATCATTCTCACACTCACTGATCAAACATTCTTCATACACAATTCAAAATTCATTCCAATTCATTGTCAATCCCAACTTCAAATCATCCAATTTAAGGCCCAATAATCATTTCAGTTTGAGGCCCAATAATCAATTCAATCTGGCCCCGCTTCCAAACTTGGCCCATTCTAAGGCCCAAACCCGGTCCAATTTCAAGGCCCAACCCGGCCCATTTTTCATAGTCCAACCCAGACCGCTTTCAAGGCCCAAACCAGACCCATTAGCTCAAATTTGGCCCATAACTTTAATTCCATCCCAATTCTTCTCAATTCCAATCCAAAATCAATCCAATTTCAATTCAAATTCATTCAATTCAATTCAATTCAAAATTCATTTCAATCTAACTCATTCTAACTTCAAGTCAATTCAAATTCATCTCAATTCATCTCAATTCAATCCATCTCAATTCGAATTCAATTCAAGGTTAATCTCAATTCCAATTCAATTCAATCCAATTCCAAACTCATTCAAATCCAAATTCAATTCCACCAAACTCATTCAAATCCAAATCCATTTCAATTCCAATTCAAATCAATATTCCTGCAACCCCGATTCAACTTCAATTTCAATTTCATTCCAATTCCTCCTACACTCTAAATGTCTCATAGACCCGAGCGTCTCACAGACTTTGTCATTCCAATGATTCAAATGTCTCACAGACCTGAGCGTCTCACAGACCCGAGCGTCTCATAGACCCGAGTGTCTCACAGACCCAAGCGTCTCACAGACCCAAGCGTCTCACAGACTTTGACATCTCAAGGTTTCAAACGTCTCACAGACCCGAGCGTCTCACAGACAAGCGTCCCAAACCCGAAACTTCTCAAAACTCCAAACCCTTCTAAATCTCAAACAACTCGAATATCTTCAAACCCCACAAACATCAAAACTTCCAAAACTCAAATACCCTGAACTACGTAAGGTCTGATCTCAATAGGGAGTTGAGTACGTAGGCAGCCCATCTAGGGTGCGACCCCATTCCAATCCAAAAACCCCTTTCCCAACTCTAAGACGATATTCTTGTCTGTCAGACATTCGAATCCCCTCTGACTCCCACAAACCCTCGACTTCTGCAACTCTTGAAATCAAACTCCTAATCTTCTATTCTATACTCATTCGAATTCATCTATTTTTCTTCTCGGCGCTAGCTTGGCGGAAAAGCTCGCCTTATCCACTCGATTTCTCTCCTCTGTCCTAACCCTATCCTTGGCTTTTAAATGAATCTCTCTAAAAAGGTTTTGAAAGAAGACAATCCCGACAATTGGAGACCGAGGTTTCCTCGGGCACCAATCCGAAGTCGTGGCCGTTGCCACTTCCAAAGGGTGTAACCCAGTGCGAACCCACATAGAATCTCTGAAATGACCAGATAAGTCTTATCCATAGGCAACAACCTCAGAGTCAATTAACGGTTCTTCGAACCCGACCTTCCTTCCTAGTTATCATAGGTCAAACTAGGTGGCGACTCTAGTCAATTATGCTTTATAGAGGCATAAGTCCGCGTGGAGCCCATTGAGAGCGGGTGTAGTGCTCACTAGCATTCCCCTTATGCTTTCTGGGAAAGACGGACGATAGAGTAGGTATTTGAGGGCTGTCATGAATAACGGGTTTTCACCCTCCACTAAATGGCATTTTAGGATCTAGGCTTTTTAGTCAGAACCATATTTAGATAGACCCCCCCTCATACCGAAAAATCACCCTCCACATAATGGCGACTCCGCTGGGGAAAACTTGAGTAAGTTTTTCTCATAAACTTGGTCAAGGAAGACTGAACTCCATTCAAAATTGTCGGGATTCCCCAACTTCTTTCAAAACCTTCAAGAGATTCATTTCCAAGCCTTTAGGATTACTCTACTCCACACTTAGAGTGTGCTTTGTGAGGATAGTTAGGACGAGTGTTTAGAGTTCAAAATTGACTTTGATTACCACATGTGTGCTTTGACCTTTGCATGCTTCGCTTTTGTTTACTATTGTATGTTTACTGCTTCATGTTCACTGCTCTTCATTCATGACATAATTGCTTATTTATGGTTTTTGTAAATGGGGCCTTCGTAGAAAGGAGCCAACCCATTGTTGCATCGGGTAGTCTAGGAGCATGCATTCCTCTGTGTCACCTTCACTATCTGCGGGCGGGATTAAAATTGGTCCACAATTGATTCCCTCTGAGTATGGGTCCTTCGTAGTTAAGGAGTAAACCCACGAGGTGGTACGCCGTAGTTGTCTACACCTTGAAACAACTCAGGATCCTTTCAAACACCTTTTCGAGTCAAAGCCAGCATATAGTAAGCTATGAGCCTTCAGTGTCCAGCTGCCTTATCCGGTGTCTAGATGGGTTTCATGGGTAGTTGCCCCCTTGTATGCCGCCTGTCTGACCACCCTTTTGCCTTACCCTGAAGATTGCATGGGCTCAGTTCTCCAGATGTCCTCTGCACCACGGGTGTCTTTAAAGCCCAATGTCGCGCTACAAATTCATAGAGGATCCCGTATTTACGGATACCCATACATGACATAGCGTAGTCAGCGAATAATTTGGACTTTAGACACACCTCATCGTGCAGACGACGAGAGACCCGTTCCCATGCAGTACTTCCCCGAGTTTCCCGAAAAGTGAGTATGTTGTGATAATCCCCGGCCGTGGCTCGTGTGACTGTATCGCTTCGGGTATCCTGACCTTTCGAACTTAAGCACTTCGGACTTTCTTGATGACGTGCCCTACAAGGCATAACAGAGATAAATCCTGAGAGATGAACAGTGAAGGAACGACGGTTCCCCCGGTGGTATGGAAGCATTGATTGACCTGGAAGGTGATTATCCCAATCATTCACACCCAGCTCCACAAAAAATCAGCCACGATTTTATTTGCATTTACATCTATGTGTGATCACGTTTCAAAAATTAACAAAAATCAGAAAATCAATCATGTCAAACACTCCAATGAAATATCTTCAAAGTCGTCCATCTCAAATGATTAAAAAAAGATTTTCAAACTTGTTATTTCCAAAACAGTTTTCAAAATCGGTTTCAATCAAAGTCTTCCAGAAAACAAACTTTGTCAAGCAGTTTGCAAAGAACAATTTCAAAAATCTACTGTTTACAAATGATTTTCAAACAATGTTTCTCACAAATGTTTTTTTCCCCAAAACTAGTTTCTAAAACAGCTTTCAAAACCCGTTTTTTGCAAACGAGTTTCAAATAACATTTCTCACAGATGTTGTTTCGAAATAACATTTCTCACAAACGTGTTTCAAAACAAATGAGTTAGTCCCCATGTTGTGACCCGTTATTTTTGAAGTTCAACCCACCTTCAAGAGCAGCGGTCATTACTGTGGAGCGTACTAGTCATCTCGTGTCTTTCCAAAAGTGGTGGATTTTCACAATGATTTTGTGCTCGATCATTCACTTTTTTCTTTCTCAAAAATATCCCTCATTCCTTCGACGGAGCAAGTGAAGCAGCATGAAGATTGACTACGCGGATCAAGCTGAAAGCCAGAAGCGCACCAACCCGTGGAGCTAGCCACGTGATATGAAGACTGTCACCAACCGTTTAAATATAGATTCAGAGGTGTACCAAGTCAAGCAACATGAAGACTAGCAACGACCGTTCGAGTATGAAGCTGCTGAGGGTCAGAAGAGCACCAACCAGTTTCTCTTGATCACAATGTCACTTTGCTGCAAGAGCCCAAAGACGAGCGAGCAAACAAGAGCCCGAACTTGAGCGAATGGCCAGTCAGGAGCCCAAACATGGATGTGCAGTCAATCAGAATCTCGAAGACGAAGCAGAAGAATTCGGAAGAAGTTTTTAACTCAAACTCCCCATTTAATGACTTTGAATTGATGTATAGGTTTTCCCCTAGCATTCTTTTCTCTCTTGTCAATTTCTGAATAGACTTTGTGTATAGGTTGTACATTCCCTTTCAATTTATTTAGATCAATGTGTACAGGGTTCCCCACTCCCTATTTTATTTGCGAATGACCGAGCGTCAAAATTCATATTGAGAAAATCCACCACTTCGAAAACACGTGTTTTCAAAACTGTTTTCTCCCAAAAAACTTTATTTCTTCCAATATGCACGACTTGCTTCTTCCCATTGTCAGTCGGTTCACATTCGTTAATCACGCATGAATCGTACTCATCACAGAAAAATTGCATAATCACATGTTACATTTCCAACACACCTCACACGAGCATTCATCCCATTTTTCAAGCATGCTAACATTTGTCACATTGTTCTTTCTACAGTGATGGTCGTGTTTGCAGGTGAATAACTGTCTTTGCCTATGAGTGACGACATGATCTTCGAAGTGATAGCAAGAAATACCGGGCATTCAAGCTTTTTTCCCCATTCAGCATACCATGTACATAGAGACCAACAATAAAAAAAAGCATACACAAAAAAAAATCCAAAAAAAAAGACTCATACATCAAAAAATCCAAAAAAAAAATCATACATCCAAAAATCCAAAAAAAATCATACCTTCAAAAATCCTAGAAAAATGCAGCCAATGTCATATCAGTGGGTCACCATGCGGGAGTTGTCACTCCCTAAAAGTCCCAAGATCCAGGAGCCAATCACCAACTGACCTCACTCGAGAATTACTTCTTCGACAACAATCACCACAACTCGACCACCTTCAGAGCCAAACATGACGGGATGAGCTTCATGAACCGCAAGCTGAATTCGGCTCAAGCGAGACTAGTCATAACCATATCACTCATGCATTGCATCAAAAAACAAAACAAACATAAAAAAAACATTCAGTCAACCATCTCAATTCATCATTTTCAGCATTTTATGCATCCTATACATGGTATTCCATATTACCACAATACATCGCATGGTAGATAATTGCATTTTCATGCTCCTATATCGAAACGACATCTTCGGGAAAATCACAAGAGATTGAATGAACAGAGTGCATGAACCACTTAACTCTCGACCCGTTAATGAGTACAAGGGTCCAATCAAAATCAGCACCACAATCCAAGTGAGTAGTGTGCGAAGAGCGGTATTTTCCTTTGAATTTCCAAATGAATGTTTTGGACAATCCAATGAGTGATGAGGAAAGATAGAGCGAGTCCACAGAGGTAAAACCACGAGCGACTTGTGCTTTCCTTCAGCACATGGAGAGGCACAATTCATAGCGAGATCAATGTCGATAAACAGGATACGAACTGTGATTCATGCAAAGATCCGAGAATAGTAAGAAAATAATCATTGACTAATGAGGATGACGAGGCACTTAGGAATAAAATTCCCCACAAAACCAAAAAGCTTTGACTGCCCTTTACATATCCCCTTAGTGAGCCCCGCTGAGCCTTTCATGAAAAACTCTTTTTCAGCAACTCCACAACATGCCAACCCACGTACATACACTTACTTGCCCTTGCAATAGAGGATCTCAAAGGAGCCGGAGCCATGGTCCCTCCCCACCATCTTCCACAAAAATAATGAAATGTTTGAAGAAATCAGTGAGTCAATGCAACTCCAAGGCCAAACACCAAAAGGAAAGCCAAAAATGTTCAAGAAGATCGATAAGTCAATGCAACTTTGAAGCTGAAAGCCAAAATGCAAAGCAAAAATGTTTGAGAAAGCTGATGAGCCAAATGTAATTTCAAAAACACAAAAATGAGAAGAACGTTCAAATCGTATGCCAGGAGAGGCAAGAAGGAGAAATCCAAACCAAAAGGACCAATGATGTCCCGAAGGAACCGATAAGGGGTTATCAAACCCGTCTAATCATTCCACCCATGGCGAAGGCGAAACATGTCCTCTATTGCACAAAAGCTCCACGATTCCTGAACAAATCATCCAGTCCTATGCAACGTACATCATACCCCTCAGCCCCATTACAACCCAATAAAGACCTCCGACTCATAAGTCGATGAGCATTAACTGAAAGTATCGGATCTGAAACATGAATCATAAGCTTCGTGCTTCTTATCAACATATCCCATCATACCAAAGGGACCATGAGCGAATGAGTGTGACCTTACTACACAAGGTCTTCCGAGTGCGAGTGACTCTTTAATCAAAGCACCAAATCATAAACAGCTTACCCCATTACAGGTGAGGAATTTGTAAGGATCGGAAAGTCCAGAACTTCGGAAAAAAATTCTAAGGAAAATACTGCTCTGAGCGTCGAGAGTATCATTACACCATTAGCACACAGCTAGACTCACGAGAGATTGACCCATATACCTCCATGAGAGGAAAGTGATTCACGCACTCGAGTTCAACAATCGCTCAAGATCGAACCGAAGATGTCTTATATTCGTAAACCTCATATTAATAGAGATAGGACCGTACCTTCTCTCTAAAAACTGCATATGCATTTTGCATCGTGTCTAGCATTTAATACTTGCATGCACCATAATCAATTCATCTTCAACATCTGACTGGTAAGAATTCTACCTAGTCTCGCTAAAAGTCGACTTCAGTTGCAGTTGTGAAGTGTAACTTTCGATCAAAAGATGTCAACTGGGGCCTTCCATGGCCATTATCAAGCTATATCGAACCATCTTGGAGCCACTCTGGGCTATCCTCGAGCTACATCGAACCAAACAAGAGCCATTCGGAGCCATGCAAAGACCACCCCGGAGCCATCCTCAAACATTAAGAGCTCCACAGGAGCCATTTCATCATCAAGGCCTTGCCCACAGAGTATCGAACTACGTATGGTCTGATCTCAATATGGAATTGAGTACGTAGGCAGCCCGTCCAGGGTGCGACCACATCAAAGGTGAAAGCGTCCTTTTCCCCTCGGGGTCACTAAAGTGAACCGACCAAAGCATCGTCATGCTCAATCAACACAAGGTCATCCCAGAGCCATCCATGGAAATCGTCAAACCATGATGGGAATTCCCAACAAAGTCATGCAACTGTGTTTCATCATTCACTCGTGAAAAACCATTCACTCACTACAAAGTCCACAACAAATCTCGTCAAACAACAATAAATCCATCATCGGAGCCGTCAAACCACCCTGAAAAAAAAATGTCAAGGCAAATCAAAGCCCACAAACTGCCACAAAATCACCAACCATGTCAAACCCACCAACCACCCCGAGACCATTGGTCACACCGGAGCCATCAGTGCATACCGGAGCCATCAGTGCATACCGGAGCCATCAACGCATGCTGGAGCCATCTCAGATCCTTGAAGCCATGCCGGAGCCACCGGAGCCATCCTGAAGTTTTGACGTAACTCTAGAGCCATATGCTCACACAAAAACCTACACCCACAAACAGGGAGTCCGATTCAGTTAATACATTTGTTAACCATCTCACATCACATATCATCTGCATATACCCACAAAATTTGCTCACTATCTGACGTATCTTCACACCCGCTAGGCAGCTATTGCGCTACTAGTGCGGCCGCATTTCATTTTACACCTGCTAGACAGCTATTGCGCTACTAGTGCGGTCGCATTTCATTTTACACCTGCTAGACAGCTTTTGCGCTACTAGTACGGTCGCCTTTCATTTTACACCTGCTAGACAGCTATTGCGCTACTAGTACGGTCGCCTTTCGTTTTACGCCTGCTAGACAGCTATTGCGCTACTAGTACGGTCGCCTTTCGTTTTACACCTGCTAGACAGCTATTGCGCTACTAGTACGGTCGCCTTTCATTTTACACCCGCTAGACAGCTATTACGCTGCTAGTGTGGTCCCGCCGTTTTTTCATCCACTAGGCAGCTATTACGCTACTAGTGCGAGATCGTTCATTCCATAACCCACTAGGCAGCTATTACGCTACTAGTGCAATCCCACCGTTTTTCCTCCACTAGGCAGCTATTACGCTACTAGTGCGAGATCGTTCACTTCATAACCTACTAGGCAGCTATTACGCTACTAGTGCGGTCCCAATCTTTTCCTCCGCTAGGCAGCTATTACGCTACTAGTGCGAGATCGTTCACTTCATAACCTACTAGGCAGCTATTACGCTACTAGTGCGGTCCCAATCTTTTCCTCCGCTAGGCAGCTATTACGCTACTAGTGCGAGATCGTTCACTTCATAACCCGCTAGGCAGCTATTACACTACTAGTGCGGTCTCGTTGTTTTTTTCCTCCACTAGGCAGCTATTACGCTACTGGTGCGAGATCGTTCGCTTCATAACCTACTAGGCAGCTATTACGCTACTAGTGCGGTCCCGTCTTTTCCTCCACTAGGCAGCTATTACGCTACTAGTGCGAGATCGTTCAATCCACAACCCGCTAGGCAGCTATTACGCTACTAGTGCGATCCCGCCGTTTTTCCTCCACTAGGCAGCTATTACGCTACTAGTGCGAGATCGTTCACTTCATAACCTACTAGGCAGCTATTACGCTACTAGTGCGGTCCCAATCTTTTCCTCCGCTAGGCAGCTATTACGCTACTAGTGCGAGATCGTTCATTCATAACCTACTAGGCAGCTATTACGCTACTAGTGCGGTCCCAATCTTTTCCTCCGCTAGGCAGCTGTTACGCTACTAGTGCGAGATCGTTCACTTCATAACCCGCTAGGCAGCTATTACGCTACTAGTGCGGTCTCGTTGTTTTTTTCCTCCACTAGGCAGCTATTACGCTACTGGTGTGAGATCATTCGCTTCATAACCTACTAGGCAGCTATTACGCTACTAGTGCGGTCCCGTCTTTTCCTCCACTAGGCAGCTATTACGCTACTAGTGCGAGATCGTTCAATCCACAACCCGCTAGGCAGCTATTACGCTACTAGTGCGATCCCGCCGTTTTTCCTCCACTAGGCAGCTATTACGCTACTGGTGCGAGATCGTTCGCTTCATAACCTACTAGGCAGCTATTACGCTACTAGTGCGGTCCCAATCTTTTCCTCCGCTAGGCAGCTATTACGCTACTAGTGCGAGATCGTTCACTTCATAACCCACTAGGCAGCTATTACGCTACTAGTGCGGTCTCGTTGTTTTTTTCCTCCACTAGGCAGCTATTACGCTACTGGTGCGAGATCGTTCGCTTCATAACCTACTAAGCAGCTATTACGCTACTAGTGCGGTCCCGTCTTTTCCTCCACTAGGCAGCTATTACGCTACTAGTGCGAGATCGTTCAATCCACAACCCGCTAGGCAGCTATTACGCTACTAGTGCGATCCCGCCGTTTTTCCTCCACTAGGCAGCTATTACGCTACTGGTGCGAGATCATTCGCTTCATAACCTACTAGGCAGCTATTACGCTACTAGTGCGGTCCCAATCTTTTCCTCCGCTAGGCAGCTATTACGCTACTAGTGCGAGATCGTTCACTTCATAACCTACTAGGCAGCTATTACGCTACTAGTGGGTCCCAATCTTTTCCTCCGCTAGGCAGTTATTACGCTACTAGTGCGAGATCGTTCACTTCATAACCCGCTAGGCAGCTATTACGCTACTAGTGCGGTCTCGTTGTTTTTCCTCCACTAGGCAGCTATTACGCTACTGGTGCGAGATCGTTCGCTTCATAACCTACTAGGCAGCTATTACGCTACTAGTGCGGTCCCAATCTTTTCCTCCGCTAGGCAGCTATTACGCTACTAGTGCGAGATCGTTCACTTCATAACCCGCTAGGCAGCTATTAGGCTACTAGTGCGGTCTCGTCGTTTTTTCCTCCACTAGGCAGCTATTACGCTACTGGTGCGAGATCGTTCACTTCATAACCTGCTAGGCAGCTATTACTACTAGTGCGGTCCCAATCTTTTCCTCCACTAGGCAGCTATTACGCTACTAGTGCGAGATCATTCACTTCATCTGCTAGGCAGCTATTACGCTACTAGTACGGTACACATTCAAAAGTATTATAGGCTCGTCATAAGTCCTATAGCTAGATGTCAAGAGGTCTAGTTGAGGCTCTCCTAAGTCCTCATACTTTCGATTGCATCCTAGGCTCGTCATAAGCCCTAGGACTGGATGTCAAGAGGTCCAGTCGAGGCTCTCCTAAGTCCTCGTGCACCCCAAACCAATCTATTGTCAGCATTCTAGGCTCGTCATAAGTTCTAGGACTGGAAGTCAAGAGGTCCAGTTGAGGCTCGTAATAAGTCCTCGTGCATTCAACTATCATATCATTTCCCGTCGCATTCATACATTATCTTCCTCACGGTCGCATCCCAATGCCTCACAAAACCATTGTGAGAATTTTTGGCGCCCTCTCAACCTTGATCCAATTCTGCAAGTTCTTGCAAAATTGAATCAAGGGGAGCCATCTGTAGACACCAAAAATTCTCACCCCCTTAAAAAAACTTTTAAACAAATAAATAAAATAAGAGAGTCGTCGCCTTTCTTTTCAAAACTTATTCATGCGCATACCAAAATGAAACTGTCATTTATGACAAATTTTCAAATCAATTTTCAAAGCATCCACTTTCAAACCCATCCCTTTTCGTTACTTACTTATTTTACCATTTCATTTTTGATTTATTTCATATTAGTTGGTTATGTTTTTATTCGCTTATTTATTCGCCTATTCGTTTTGATTTGGTTACTTGTTTATTTTATCTCATTTCATTGATACTTTTACTTGTATTTTCTTTATTAGTACTTGTTTTCATTTCGTCTTTATCGTTATTGTTTTTTAAATCATTTTCATCATTTTATGTACATTTCACTATTATATTCCATACTAGTATTTTTCGTACATATGTAATTCAATTTCCATTTCATGGAATTCATGTATTTTTACTTTCATCATACTAGTAATACTTCATTATTTCATGTACTTATCATCACTATTTTGTTTATTTTATATTTTTATTATGTTTTGTATTTTATCATTTACATTCTATAATTTCATGACATTTACAAGGAAAACAATTCATTTTATTGTACATTTACATTATAAGCGAACGCTAACGTTTTTAAGGGTTACTCAGTTCAAATTAAAACTTTAGTATTATTTCTTGCTTCTATGTACAGAATTTTGTCATAGTGTAACGGTTAGTAGCTTAATAGCAGAAGGAGAAGGTTTTGGATTCGATCTGCAATGTAGACATATAGTTTGTTTATTTTATTTTTGTCAGCCCTTTCCAGACCGATGGCCTAATTCGGCCCATTCTCAAGCAAACCGAACGAGGCCTGGAGGTCCTGTTACTGAGACCCAATCTAGCTGTTGCCTGAGCAAAAAACCCTATTCATTCTCTTCTTTATAAAAGAAAACAGTAGCCGTCTCCTTCCTCCAGTGGCTCGATCATCTTCCCCATCCATTCTCAACATCAAAATATCCCAGGTCTTCATCCTTTTGCTCCCGAAAATTAGAAACAAAACACGATTCGAGCTCCCTCATCTTCACCGCTCCTCTGGTCGAACTCAAGCTCTTCTATTTTCCTCTTCAGAAATACCGTGGTTAACAGTCACCGTTTGCCCACCACCATCGACTACCTCCATCGACCAACACCTCCTTCCTCCATCTTCCAATTCGTACTCAGCAAAAAAAAAATCCTAATCTACACATTCTGGTTGTTCTTCTTCAAGACCGAGGATAAAAATGGAAAACAATCCTCCCTCTCGATTCAGATGTTGTTTCTCCTCATTTCTCAGGGAGTGAGCCCCTCACTCAACACTGTCGAATTTGCAACTCAAACTTGCAACCCTGGAACACCATCTCTCACTATCCTCTTCACCGGTAATTTTGCGAACATATTGGCGAACGAAGGAACATCGCTCTTCTTCACGGTATTTTGTAAGCCCAGCTGGCGAGCAAGGAACCTGACGAACAAAGAATAGATGTGCTCTTCGCCTCCCTTCATTATTCTCTTCTGTTCGCGCCTCTTGCTGCATATTCAACTGGCGAAGAAGGAAAACACATGCTCCTCTTCTTTTTCTCTTAATTATCGGTAATCTTGCAAACCCAGTTGGTGAATAAGGAGCTTATATGCTCAGTTTCTCTCGTTCCCTTCACTCTTGGTAATTATGTTGTGAAAGTGTTTCTGAATATTACTTGTTGCTGCTGATGTCTGGTGTTTGAAATGCTTCCCTCGACTGATCCGAATTGCTTGATCTTGCCCAAACAATGAGATTTTGCTTTTTGGATCTCTAAGGTCATCCTTTGTTAGTTGCTTAATTCTCTGGCTGTACAAACTCTCTGTTGCATTGTTCGATGCATAAAACTGAATGAGCTCATAATTTCATCTAAAATGTGCTCCGTTGGGTTGCTTGAACCACCTGATTATCCCTCACCGATGATATTTGTAGTTTCTAAACGTCCTTTGGTGTTGTCATGAGCACCCAGTTAGGTTCGCGTGCGCAATCTCCAGGTTTTTTTCGGCTGATATATTTTGTATCTGTGTGGCTGTTCGTGTAATAGAGTAAGTAGAGTAGTGTTCGAATGAGCTTCAATTGGATTAGGGTAAAAGATGGAAATAATCGTCATTTTGAGCATGTTTTAGTTTAGAGCTTTCAACTAGAAAATCAACAAACTGTGGGAGAAAAGAAAATAGAATAACATCTGGTTAGCAACAGCAGACTTGAGTTCGAATATTTCGATTATCATTTTTTTCTCCTAATTTGTGTTTAACTCGGTTTTGATCACACCATTGAAAATACCTCTTAATGAGTGAAACTGAATAGATCAGACTTAGGATTTTATTTCATCAAAATCTGGATTCCTAGCTCATCCCCTTTAGCTAATAACCTGATCTGTTATGAATAAGAGAAAATGCTAATGCTTTACTGATCTCTGCGGCCCAAGTGCAATTTAACTCTCATATGCTTCGAATCGATATGCGCAAATACGACATGATAAAAGTTGAATTGTGCCAGAGTATTGTTATAATTCAGTTTCGATAGATCGTTTTCATCACTTGACTTTCCATGATAATTTTGGGTTCAGCCTTTGTTATGTTGAATTGTTCATGCGTGGCCATTATTTTATTTCCATGTAACTTGCTAGTTCGGCTTTTGATTCTTTATTGCATTCAAGCCCAATCCATACTAGCTAAATCGGGCTAGAACAGTGGCCATAGAATAGCCTTTGGACTTTCCACTTATTTCTGGACACATCAAGTCCGGGGGTTCAGGGTGTTCCTACTCAAACGGGGGGTGGGGGGGTCGGTGGGGGATGCCCTTCCTTTATAAAAATTTTCCAAACAATCCATAATTGTCAGAATAAAACTCACAATCAATGATTCATCCAATTCCAAACCCAAAGTTCAATTCCAAATTCAGCCCAAAAATTCAATTTTAAATCAATTCCTCTCATCTAATACTCTTCAAAAATCAACCTCTCCCACACTCTCTCATCAAACACACCGCAAAATCAATCTCTCTCATACTCATCAAACACTCTTTCAAAACAATCCTTCTCATAATGAATCATTGAACACTCTTCAAAAGCAATCATTCTCACACTCACTGATCAAACATTCTTCATACACAATTCAAAATTCATTCCAATTCATTGTCAATCCCAACTTCAAATCATCCAATTTAAGGCCCAATAATCATTTCAGTTTGAGGCCCAATAATCAATTTCAATCTGGCCCCGCTTCCAAACTTGGCCCATATTCTAAGGCCCAAACCCGGTCCAATTTCAAGGCCCAACCCGGCCCATTTTTCATAGTCCAACCCATACCGCTTTCAAGGCCCAAACCAGACCCATTAGCTCAAATTTGGCCCATAACTTTAATTCCATCCCAATTCTTCTCAATTCCAATCCAAAATCAATCCAATTTCAATTCAAATTCATTCAATTCAATTCAATTCAAAATTCATTTCAATCTAACTCATTCTAACTTCAAGTCAATTCAAATTCATCTCAATTCAAATTCATCTCAATTCAAAATCCATCTCAATTCGAATTCAATTCAAGGTTAATCTCAATTCCAATTCAATTCAATCCAATTCCAAACTCATTCAAATCCAAATTCAATTCCACCAAACTCATTCAAATCCAAATCCATTTCAATTCCAATTCAAATCAATATTCCTGCAACCCCGATTCAACTTCAATTTCAATTTCAATTTCATTCCAATTCCTCCTACACTCTAAATGTCTCATAGACCCGAGCGTCTCACAGACTTTGTCATTCCAATGATTCAAATGTCTCACAGACCTGAGCGTCTCACAGACCCGAGCGTCTCATAGACCCGAGTGTCTCACAGACCCAAGCGTCTCACAGACCCAAGCGTCTCACAGACTTTGACATCTCAAGGTTTCAACGTCTCACAGACCCGAGCGTCTCACAGACAAGCGTCCCAAACCCGAAACTTCTCAAAACTCCAAACCCTTCTAAATCTCAAACAACTCGAATATCTTCAAACCCCACAAACATCAAAACTTCCAAAACTCAAATACCCTGAACTACGTAAGGTCTGATCTCAATAGGGAGTTGAGTACGTAGGCAGCCCATCTAGGGTGCGACCCCATTCCAATCCAAAAACCCCTTTCCCAACTCTAAGACGATATTCTTGTCTGTCAGACATTCGAATCCCCTCTGACTCCCACAAACCCTCGACTTCTTCAACTCTTGAAATCAAACTCCTAACTCTATCTTCTATATACTCATTCGAATTCATCTATTTTTCTTCTCGGCGCTAGCTTGGCGGAAAAGCTCGCCTTATCCACTCGATTTCTCTCCTCTGTCCTAACCCTATCCTTGGCTTTTAAATGAATCTCTCTAAAAAGGTTTTGAAAGAAGACAATCCCGACAATTGGAGACCGAGGTTTCCTCGGGCACCAATCCGAAGTCGTGGCCGTTGCCACTTCCAAGGGTGTAACCCAGTGCGAACCCATAGAATCTCTGAAATGACCAGATAAGTCTTATCCATAGGCAACAACCTCAGAGTCAATTAACGGTTCTTCGAACCCGACCTTCCTTCCTAGTTATCATAGGTCAAACTAGGTGGTGACTCTAGTCAATTATGCTTTATAGAGGCATAAGTCCGCGTGGAGCCCATTGAGAGCGGGTGTAGTGCTCACTAGCATTCCCCTTATGCTTTCTGGGAAAGACGGACGATAGAGTAGGTATTTGAGGGCTGTCATGAATAACGGGTTTTCACCCTCCACAGAATGGCATTTTAGGATCTAGGCTTTTTAGTCAGAACCATATTTAGATAGACCCCCCCTCATACCGAAAAATCACCCTCCACAGAATGGCGACTCCGCTGGGGAAAACTTGAGTAAGTTTTTCTCATAAACTTGGTCAAGGAAGACTGAACTCCATTCAAAATTGTCGGATTCCCCAACTTCTTTCAAAACCTTCAAGAGATTCATTTCCAAGCCTTTAGGATTACTCTACTCCACACTTAGAGTGTGCTTTGTGAGGATAGTTAGGACGAGTGTTAGAGTTCAAAATTGACTTTGATTACCAATGTGTGCTTTGACCTTTGCATGCTTCGCTTTTGTTTACTATTGTATGTTTACTTTGCTTCATGTTCACTGCTCTTCATTCATGACATAATTGCTTATTTATGGTTTTTGTAAATGGGGCCTTCGTAGAAAGGAGCCAACCCATTGTTGCATCGGTAGTCTAGGAGCATGCATTCCTCTGTGTCACCTTCACTATCTGCGGGCGGGATTAACAATTGGTCCACAATTGATTCCCTCTGAGTATGGGTCCTTCGTAGTTAAGGAGTAAACCCACGAGGTGGTACGGCCGTAGTTTGTCTACACCTTGAAACAACTCAGGATCCTTTCAAACACCTTTTCGAGTCAAAGCCAGCATATAGTAAGCTATGAGCCTTCAGTGTCCAGCTGCCTTATCCGGTCTAGGATGGGTTTCATGGGTAGTTGCCCCTTGTATGCCGCCTGTCTGACCACCCTTTTGCCTTACCCTGAAGATTGCATGGGCTCAGTTCTCCAGATGTCCTCTGCACCACGGGTGTCTTTAAAGCCCAATGTCGCGCTACAAATTCATAGAGGATCCCGTATTTACGGATACCCATACATGACATAGCGTAGTCAGCGAATAATTTGGACTTTAGACACACCTCATCGTGCAGACGACAGAGACCCGTTCCCATGCAGTACTTCCCCGAGTTTCCCGAAAAGTGAGTATGTTGTGATAATCCCCGGCCGTGGCTCGTGTGACTGTATCGCTTCGGGTATCCTGACCTTTCGAACTTAAGCACTTCGGACTTTCTTGATGACGTGCCCTACAAGCATAACAGAGATAAATCCTGAGAGATGAACAGTGAAGGAACGACGGTTCCCCCGGTGGTATGGAAGCATTGATTGACCTGGAAGGTGATTATCCCAATCATTCACACCCAGCTCCACAAAAAATCAGCCACGATTTTATTTGCATTTACATCTATGTGTGATCACGTTTCAAAAATTACAAAAATCAGAAATCAATCATGTCAAACACTCCAATGAAATATCTTCAAAGTCGTCCATCTCAAATGATTAAAAAAAAGATTCTCAAACTTGTTATTTCCAAAACAGTTTTCAAAATCGGTTTCAATCAAAGTCTTCCAGAAAACAAACTTTGTCAAGCAGTTTGCAAAGAACAAATTTCAAAAATCTACTGTTTACAAATGATTTTCAAACAATGTTTCTCACAAATGTTTTTTTTCCCAAAACTAGTTTCTAAAACAGCTTTCAAAACCCGTTTTTTGCAACGAGTTTCAAATTCATTTCTCACAGATGTTGTTTCGAAATAACATTTCTCACAAACGTGTTTCAAAACAAATGAGTTAGTCCCCATGTTGTGACCCGTTATTTTTGAAGTTCAACCCACCTTCAAGAGCAGCGGTCATTACTGTGGAGCGTACTAGTCATTCGTGTCTTTCCAAAAGTGGTGGATTTTCACAATGATTTTGTGCTCGATCATTCACCTTTCTTTCTCAAAAATATCCCTCATTCCTTCGACGGAGCAAGTGAAGCAGCATGAAGATTGACTACGCGGATCAAGCTGAAAGCCAGAAGCGCACCAACCCGTGGAGCTAGCCACGTGATATGAAGACTGTCACCAACCGTTTAAATATAGAGTCAGAGGTGTACCAAGTCAAGCAACATGAAGACTAGCAACGACCGTTCGAGTCTGAAGCTGCTGAGGGTCAGAAGAGCACCAACCAGTTTCTCTTGATCACAATGTCACTTTGCTGCAAGAGCCCAAAGACGAGCGAGCAAACAAGAGCCCGAACTTGAGCGAATGGCCAGTCAGGAGCCCAAACATGGATGTGCAGTCAATCAGAATCTCGAAGACGAAGCAGAAGAATTCGGAAGAAGTTTTTAACTCAAACTCCCCATTTAATGACTTTGAATTGATGTATAGGTTTTCCCCTAGCATTCTTTTCTCTCTTGTCAATTTCTGAATAGACTTTGTGTATAGGTTGTACATTCCCTTTCAATTTATTTAGATCAATGTGTACAGGGTTCCCCACTCCCTATTTTATTTGCGAATGACCGAGCGTCAAAATTCATATTGAGAAAATCCACCACTTCGAAAACACGTGTTTTCAAAACTGTTTTCTCCCAAAAAACTTTATTTCTTCCAGTATGCACGACTTGCTTCTTCCCATTGTCAGTCGGTTCACATTCGTTAATCACGCATGAATCGTACTCATCACAGAAAAATTGCATAATCACATGTTACATTTCCAACACACCTCACACGAGCATTCATCCCATTTTTCAAGCATGCTAACATTTGTCACATTGTTCTTTCTACAGTGATGGTCGTGTTTGCAGGTGAATAACTGTCTTTGCCTATGAGTGACGACATGATCTTCGAAGTGATAGCAAGAAATACCGGGCATTCAAGCTTTTTTCCCCATTCAGCATACCATGTACATAGAGACCAACAATAAAAAAAAGCATACACAAAAAAAAATCCAAAAAAAAAGATTCATACATCAAAAAATCCAAAAAAAAATCATACATCCAAAAATCCAAAAAAAAATCATACCTTCAAAAATCCTAGAAAAATGCAGCCAATGTCATATCAGTGGGTCACCATGCGGGAGTTGTCACTCCCTAAAAGTCCCAAGATCCAGGAGCCAATCACCAACTTGACCTCACTCGAGAATTACTTCTTCGACAACAATCACCACAACTCGACCACCTTCAGAGCCAAACATGACGGGATGAGCTTCATGAACCGCAAGCTGAATTCGGCTCAAGCGAGACTAGTCATAACCATATCACTCATGCATTGCATCCAAAAACAAAACAAACATAAAAAAAACATTCAGTCAACCATCTCAATTCATCATTTTCAGCATTTTATGCATCCTATACATGGTATTCCATATTACCACAATACATCGCATGGTAGATAATTGCATTTTCATGCTCCCATATCGAAACGACATCTTCGGGAAAATCACAAGAGATTGATTGAACAGAGTGCATGAACCACTTAACTCTCGACCCGTTAATGAGTACAAGGGTCCAATCAAAATCAGCACCACAAGCCAAGTGAGTAGTGTGCGAAGAGCGGTATTTTCCTTTGAATTTCCAAATGAATGTTTTGGACAATCCAATGAGTGATGAGGAAAGATAGAGCGAGTCCACAGAGGTAAAACCACGAGCGACTTGTGCTTTCCTTCAGCACATGGAGAGGCACAATTCATAGCGAGATCAATGTCGATAAACAGGATACGAACTGTGATTCATGCAAAGATCCGAGAATAGTAAGAAAACAATCATTGACTAATGAGGATGACGAGGCACTTAGGAATAAAATTCCCCACAAAACCAAAAAGCTTTGACTGCCCTTTACATATCCCCTTAGTGAGCCCCGCTGAGCCTTTCATGAAAAACTCTTTTTCAGCAACTCCACAACATGCCAACCCACGTACATACACTTACTTGCCCTTGCAATAGAGGATCTCAAAGGAGCCGGAGCCATGGTCCCTCCCCACCATCTTCCACAAAAATAATGAAATGTTTGAAGAAATCAGTGAGTCAATGCAACTCCAAGGCCAAACACCAAAAGGAAAGCCAAAAATGTTCAAGAAGATCGATAAGTCAATGCAACTTTGAAGCTGAAAGCCAAAATGCAAAGCAAAAATGTTTGAGAAAGCTGATGAGCCAAATGTAATTTCAAAAACACAAAAATGAGAAGAACGTTCAAATCGTATGCCAGGAGAGGCAAGAAGGAGAAATCCAAACCAAAAGGACCAATGATGTCCCGAAGGAACCGATAAGGGGTTATCAAACCCGTCTAATCATTCCACCCATGGCGAAGGCGAAACATGTCCTCTATTGCACAAAAGCTCCACGATTCCTGAACAAATCATCCAGTCCTATGCAACGTACATCATACCCCTCAGCCCCATTACAACCCAATAAAGACCTCCGACTCATAAGTCGATGAGCATTAACTGAAAGTATCGGATCTGAAACATGAATCATAAGCTTCGTGCTTCTTATCAACATATCCCATCATACCAAAGGGACCATGAGCGAATGAGTGTGACCTTACTACACAAGGTCTTCCGAGTGCGAGTGACTCTTTAATCAAAGCACCAAATCATAAACAGCTTACCCCATTACAGGTGAGGAATTTGTAAGGATCGGAAAGTCCAGAACTTCGGAAAAAAATTCTAAGGAAAATACTGCTCTGAGCGTCGAGAGTATCATTACACCATTAGCACACACAACTAGACTCACGAGAGATTGACCCATATACCTCCATGAGAGGAAAGTGATTCACGCACTCAAGTTCAACAATCGCTCAAGATCGAACCGAAGATGTCTTATATTCGTAAACCTCATATTAATAGAGATAGGACCGTACCTTCTCTCTAAAAACTGCATATGCATTTTGCATCGTGTCTAGCATTTAATACTTGCATGCACCATAATCAATTCATCTTCAACATCTGACTGGTAAGAATTCTACCTAGTCTCGCTAAAAGTCGACTTCAGTTGCAGTTGTGAAGTGTAACTTTCAATCAAAAGATGTCAACTGGGGCCTTCCATGGCCATTATCAAGCTATATCGAACCATCTTGGAGCCACTCTGGGCTATCCTCGAGCTACATCGAACCAAACAAGAGCCATTCGGAGCCATGCAAAGACCACCCCGGAGCCATCCTCAAACATTAAGAGCTCCACAGGAGCCATTTCATCATCAAGGCCTTGCCCACAGAGTATCGAACTACGTATGGTCTGATCTCAATATGGAATTGAGTACGTAGGCAGCCCGTCCAGGGTGCGACCACATCAAAGGCGAAAGCGTCCTTTTCCCCTCGGGGTCACTAAAGTGAACCGACCAAAGCATCGTCATGCTCAATCAACACAAGGTCATCCCGGAGCCATCCATGGAAATCCTCAAACCATGATGGGAATTCCCAACAAAGTCATGCAACTGTGTTTCATCATTCACTCGTGAAAAACCATTCACTCACTACAAAGTCCACAACAAATCTCGTCAAACAACAATAAATCCATCATCGGAGCCGTCAAACCACCCTGAAAAAAAATGTCAAGGCAAATCAAAGCCCACAAACTGCCACAAAATCACCAACCATGTCAAACCCACCAACCACCCCAGACCATTGGTCACACCGGAGCCATCAGTGCATACCGGAGCCATCAGTGCATACCGGAGCCATCAACGCATGCTGGAGCCATCTCAGATCCTTGAAGCCATGCCGGAGCCACCGGAGCCATCCTGAAGTTTTGACGTAACTCTAGAGCCATATGCTCACACAAAAACCTACACCCACAAACAGGGAGTCCGATTCAGTTAATACATTTGTTAACCATCTCACATCACATATCATCTGCATATACCCACAAAATTTGCTCACTATCTGACGTATCTTCACACCCGCTAGGCAGCTATTGCGCTACTAGTGCGGCGCATTTCATTTTACACCTGCTAGACAGCTATTGCGCTACTAGTGCGGTCGCATTTCATTTTACACCTGCTAGACAGCTTTTGCGCTACTAGTACGGTCGCCTTTCATTTTACACCTGCTAGACAGCTATTGCGCTACTAGTACGGTCGCCTTTCGTTTTACGCCTGCTAGACAGCTATTGCGCTACTAGTACGGTCGCCTTTCGTTTTACACCACTGCTAGACTATTGCGCTACTAGTACGGTCGCCTTTCATTTTACACCCGCTAGACAGCTATTACGCTGCTAGTGTGGTCCCGCCGTTTTTTCATCCACTAGGCAGCTATTACGCTACTAGTGCGAGATCGTTCATTCCATAACCCACTAGGCAGCTATTACGCTACTAGTGCATCCCGCGTTTTTCCTCCACTAGGCAGCTATTACGCTACTAGTGCGAGATCGTTCACTTCATAACCTACTAGGCAGCTATTACGCTACTAGTGCGGTCCCAATCTTTTCCTCCTAGGCAGCTATTACGCTACTAGTGCGAGATCGTTCACTTCATAACCTACTAGGCAGCTATTACGCTACTAGTGCGGTCCCAATCTTTTCCTCCGCTAGGCAGCTATTACGCTACTAGTGCGAGATCGTTCACTTCATAACCCGCTAGGCAGCTATTACACTACTAGTGCGGTCTCGTTGTTTTTTTCCTCCACTAGGCAGCTATTACGCTACTGGTGCGAGATCGTTCGCTTCATAACCTACTAGGCAGCTATTACGCTACTAGTGCGGTCCCGTCTTTTCCTCCACTAGGCAGCTATTACGCTACTAGTGCGAGATCGTTCAATCCACAACCCGCTAGGCAGCTATTACGCTACTAGTGCGATCCCGCCGTTTTTCCTCCACTAGGCAGCTATTACGCTACTAGTGCGAGATCGTTCACTTCATAACCTACTAGGCAGCTATTACGCTACTAGTGCGGTCCCAATCTTTTCCTCCGCTAGGCAGCTATTACGCTACTAGTGCGAGATCGTTCATTCATAACCTACTAGGCAGCTATTACGCTACTAGTGCGGTCCCAATCTTTTCCTCCGCTAGGCAGCTGTTACGCTACTAGTGCGAGATCGTTCACTTCATAACCCGCTAGGCAGCTATTACGCTACTAGTGCGGTCTCGTTGTTTTTTTCCTCCACTAGGCAGCTATTACGCTACTGGTGTGAGATCGTTCGCTTCATAACCTACTAGGCAGCTATTACGCTACTAGTGCGGTCCCGTCTTTTCCTCCACTAGGCAGCTATTACGCTACTAGTGCGAGATCGTTCAATCCACAACCCGCTAGGCAGCTATTACGCTACTAGTGCGATCCCGCCGTTTTTCCTCCACTAGGCAGCTATTACGCTACTGGTGCGAGATCGTTCGCTTCATAACCTACTAGGCAGCTATTACGCTACTAGTGCGGTCCCAATCTTTTCCTCCGCTAGGCAGCTATTACGCTACTAGTGCGAGATCGTTCACTTCATAACCCGCTAGGCAGCTATTACGCTACTAGTGCGGTCTCGTTGTTTTTTTCCTCCACTAGGCAGCTATTACGCTACTGGTGCGAGATCGTTCGCTTCATAACCTACTAAGCAGCTATTACGCTACTAGTGTGGTCCCGTCTTTTCCTCCACTAGGCAGCTATTACGCTACTAGTGCAAGATCGTTCAATCCACAACCCGCTAGGCAGCTATTACGCTACTAGTGCGATCCCGCCGTTTTTCCTCCACTAGGCAGCTATTACGCTACTGGTGCGAGATCGTTCGCTTCATAACCTACTAGGCAGCTATTACGCTACTAGTGCGGTCCCAATCTTTTCCTCCGCTAGGCAGCTATTACGCTACTAGTGCGAGATCGTTCACTTCATAACCTACTAGGCAGCTATTACGCTACTAGTGCGGTCCCAATCTTTTCCTCCGCTAGGCAGTTATTACGCTACTAGTGCGAGATCGTTCACTTCATAACCCGCTAGGCAGCTATTATGCTACTAGTGCGGTCTCGTTGTTTTTCCTCCACTAGGCAGCTATTACGCTACTGGTGCGAGATCGTTCGCTTCATAACCTACTAGGCAGCTATTACGCTACTAGTGCGGTCCCAATCTTTTCCTCCGCTAGGCAGCTATTACGCTACTAGTGCGAGATCGTTCACTTCATAACCCGCTAGGCAGCTATTAGGCTACTAGTGCGGTCTTGTCGTTTTTTCCTCCACTAGGCAGCTATTACGCTACTGGTGCGAGATCGTTCACTTCATAACCTGCTAGGCAGCTATTACGCTACTAGTGCGGTCCCAATCTTTTCCTCCACTAGGCAGCTATTACGCTACTAGTGCGAGATCATTCACTTCATAATCTGCTAGGCAGCTATTACGCTACTAGTACGGTACACATTCAAAAGTATTATAGGCTCGTCATAAGTCCTATAGCTAGATGTCAAGAGGTCTAGTTGAGGCTCTCCTAAGTCCTCATACTTTCGATTGCATCCTAGGCTCGTCATAAGCCCTAGGACTGGATGTCAAGAGGTCCAGTCGAGGCTCTCCTAAGTCCTCGTGCACCCCAAACCAATCTATTGTCAGCATTCTAGGCTCGTCATAAGTTCTAGGACTGGAAGTCAAGAGGTCCAGTTGAGGCTCGTAATAAGTCCTCGTGCATTCAACTATCATATCATTTCCCGTCGCATTCATACATTATCTTCCTCACGGTCGCATCCCAATGCCTCACAAAACCATTGTGAGAATTTTTGGCGCCCTCTCAACCTTGATCCAATTCTGCAAGTTCTTGCAAAATTGAATCAAGGGGAGCCATCTGTAGACACCAAAAATTCTCACCCCCTTAAAAAAACTTTTAAACAAATAAATAAAATAAGAGAGTCGTCGCCTTTCTTTTCAAAACTTATTCATGCGCATACCAAAATGAAACTGTCATTTATGACAAATTTTCAAATCAATTTTCAAAGCATCCACTTTCAAACCCATCCCTTTTCGTTACTTACTTATTTTACCATTTCATTTTTGATTTATTTCATATTAGTTGGTTATGTTTTTATTCGCTTATTTATTCGCCTATTCGTTTTGATTTGGTTACTTGTTTATTTTATCTCATTTCATTGATACTTTTACTTGTATTTTCTTTATTAGTACTTGTTTTCATTTCGTCTTTATCGTTATTGTTTTTTAAATCATTTTCATCATTTTATGTACATTTCACTATTATATTCCATACTAGTATTTTTCGTACATATGTAATTCAATTTCCATTTCATGGAATTCATGTATTTTTACTTTCATCATACTAGTAATACTTCATTATTTCATGTACTTATCATCACTATTTTGTTTATTTTATATTTTTATTATGTTTTGTATTTTATCATTTACATTCTATAATTTCATGACATTTACAAGGAAAACTTCATTTTATTGTACATTTACATTATAAGCGAACGCTAACGTTTTTAAGGGTTACTCAGTTCAAATTAAAACTTTAGTATTATTTCTTGCTTCTATGTACAGAATTTTGTCATAGTGTAACGGGTTAGTAGCTTAATAGCAGAAGGAGAAGGTTTTGGATTCGATCTGCAATGTAGACATATAGTTTGTTTATTTTTATTTTGTCAGCCCTTTCCAGACCGATGGCCTAATTCGGCCCATTCTCAAGCAAACCGAACGAGGCCTGGAGGTCCTGTTACTGAGACCCAATCTAGCTGTTGCCTGAGCAAAAAACCCTATTCATTCTCTTCTTTATAAAAGAAAACAGTAGCCGTCTCCTTCCTCCAGTGGCTCGATCATCTTCCCCATCCATTCTCAACATCAAAATATCCCAGGTCTTCATCCTTTTGCTCCCGAAAATTAGAAACAAAACACGATTCGAGCTCCCTCATCTTCACCGCTCCTCTGGTCGAACTCAAGCTCTTCTATTTTCCTCTTCAGAAATACCGTGGTTAACAGTCACCGTTTGCCCACCACCATCGACTACCTCCATCGACCAACACCTCCTTCCTCCATCTTCCAATTCGTACTCAGCAACAAAAAAAATCCTAATCTACACATTCTGGTTGTTCTTCTTCAAGACCGAGGATAAAAATGGAAAACAATCCTCCCTCTCGATTCAGATGTTGTTTCTCTCATTTCTCAGGGAGTGAGCCCCTCACTCAACACTGTCGAATTTGCAACTCAAACTTGCAACCCTGGAACACCATCTCTCACTATCCTCTTCACCGGTAATTTTGCGAACATATTGGCGAACGAAGGAACATCGCTCTTCTTCACGGTATTTTGTAAGCCCAGCTGGCGAGCAAGGAACCTGACGAACAAAGAATAGATGTGCTCTTCGCCTCCCTTCATTATTCTCTTCTGTTCGCGCCTCTTGCTGCATATTCAACTGGCGAAGAAGGAAAACACATGCTCCTCTTCTTTTTCTCTTAATTATCGGTAATCTTGCAAACCCAGTTGGTGAATAAGGAGCTTATATGCTCAGTTTCTCTCGTTCCCTTCACTCTTGGTAATTATGTTGTGAAAGTGTTTCTGAATATTACTTGTTGCTGCTGATGTCTGGTGTTTGAAATGCTTCCCTCGACTGATCCGAATTGCTTGATCTTGCCCAAACAATGAGATTTTGCTTTTTGGATCTCTAAGGTCATCCTTTGTTAGTTGCTTAATTCTCTGGCTGTACAAACTCTCTGTTGCATTGTTCGATGCATAAAACTGAATGAGCTCATAATTTCATCTAAAATGTGCTCCGTTGGGTTGCTTGAACCACCTGATTATCCCTCACCGATGATATTTGTAGTTTCTAAACGTCCTTTGGTGTTGTCATGAGCACCCAGTTAGGTTCGCGTGCGCAATCTCCAGGTTTTTTTCGGCTGATATATTTTGTATCTGTGTGGCTGTTCGTGTAATAGAGTAAGTAGAGTAGTTTCGAATGAGCTTCAATTGGATTAGGGTAAAAGATGGAAATAATCGTCATTTTGAGCATGTTTTAGTTTAGAGCTTTCAACTAGAAAATCAACAAACTGTGGGAGAAAAGAAAATAGAATAACATCTGGTTAGCAACAGCAGACTTGAGTTCGAATATTTCGATTATCATTTTTTTTCTCCTAATTTGTGTTTAACTCGGTTTTGATCACACCATTGAAAATACCTCTTAATGAGTGAAACTGAATAGATCAGACTTAGGATTTTATTTCATCAAAATCTGGATTCCTAGCTCATCCCCTTTAGCTAATAACTGATCTGTTATGAATAAGAAAATGCTAATGCTTTACTGATCTCTGCGGCCCAAGTGCAAGTTTAACTCTCATATGCTTCGAATCGATATGCGCAAATACGACATGATAAAAGTTGAATTGTGCCAGAGTATTGTTATAATTCAGTTTCGATAGATTGTTTTCATCACTTGACTTTCCATGATAATTTTGGGTTCAGCCTTTGTTATGTTGAATTGTTCATGCGTGGCCATTATTTTATTTCCATGTAACTTGCTAGTTCAGCTTTTGATTCTTTATTGCATTCAAGCCCAATCCATACTAGCTAAATCGGGCTAGAACAGGTGGCCATAGAATAGCCTTTGGACTTTCCCACTTATTTCTGGACACATCAAGTCTGGTTTAGAAAAGCTTCTAGGTTCAGGGTTGTTCCTCACTCAAACGGGCCGTAGAGTCTGGTCGGTGGGGGATGCCCTTCCTTTATAAAAATTTTCCAAACAATCCATAATTGTCAGAATAAAACTCACAATCAATGATTCATCCAATTCCAAACCCAAAGTTCAATTCCAAATTCAGCCCAAAAATTCAATTTTAAATCAATTCCTCTCATCTAACTCTTCAAAAATCAACCTCTCCCACACTCTCTCATCAAACACACCGCAAAATCAATCTCTCTCATACTCATCAAACACTCTTTCAAAACAATCCTTCTCATAATGAATCATTGAACACTCTTCAAAAGCAATCATTCTCACACTCACTGATCAAACATTCTTCATACACAATTCAAAATTCATTCCAATTCATTGTCAATCCCAACTTCAAATCATCCAATTTAAGGCCCAATAATCATTTCAGTTTGAGGCCCAATAATCAATTCAATCTGGCCCCGCTTCCAAACTTGGCCCATTCTAAGGCCCAAACCCGGTCCAATTTCAAGGCCCAACCCGGCCCATTTTTCATAGTCCAACCCAGACCGCTTTCAAGGCCCAAACCAGACCCATTAGCTCAAATTTGGCCCATAACTTTAATTCCATCCCAATTCTTCTCAATTCCAATCCAAAATCAATCCAATTTCAATTCAAATTCATTCAATTCAATTCAATTCAAAATTCATTTCAATCTAACTCATTCTAACTTCAAGTCAATTCAAATTCATCTCAATTCAATCATCTCAATTCAATCCATCTCAATTCGAATTCAATTCAAGGTTAATCTCAATTCCAATTCAATTCAATCCAATTCCAAACTCATTCAAATCCAAATTCAATTCCACCAAACTCATTCAAATCCAAATCCATTTCAATTCCAATTCAAATCAATATTCCTGCAACCCCGATTCAACTTCAATTTCAATTCAATTTCAATTTCATTCCAATTCCTCCTACACTCTAAATGTCTCATAGACCCGAGCGTCTCACAGACTTTGTCATTCCAATGATTCAAATGTCTCACAGACCTGAGCGTCTCACAGACCCGAGCGTCTCACAGACCCGAGCGTCCCACAGACCCGAGCGTCTCACAGACCCAAGCGTCTCACAGACTTTGACATCTCAAGGTTTCAAACGTCTCACAGACCCGAGCGTCTCACAGACAAGCGTCCCAAACCCGAAACTTCTCAAAACTCCAAACCCTTCTAAATCTCAAACAACTCGAATATCTTCAAACCCCACAAACATCAAAACTTCCAAAACTCAAATACCCTGAACTACGTAAGGTCTGATCTCAATAGGGAGTTGAGTACGTAGGCAGCCCATCTAGGGTGCGACCCCATTCCAATCCAAAAACCCCTTTCCCAACTCTAAGACGATATTCTTGTCTGTCAGACATTCGAATCCCCTCTGACTCCCACAAACCCTCGACTTCTTCAACTCTTGAAATCAAACTCCTAATCTTCTATTCTATACTCATTCGAATTCATCTATTTTTCTTCTCGGCGCTAGCTTGGCGGAAAAGCTCGCCTTATCCACTCGATTTCTCTCCTCTGTCCTAACCCTATCCTTGGCTTTTAAATGAATCTCTCTAAAAAGGTTTTGAAAGAAGACAATCCCAACAATTGGAGACCGAGGTTTCCTCGGGCACCAATCCGAAGTCGTGGCCGTTGCCACTTCCAAGGGGTGTAACCCAGTGCGAACCCACATAGAATCTCTGAAATGACCAGATAAGTCTTATCCATAGGCAACAACCTCAGAGTCAATTAACGGTTCTTCGAACCTGACCTTCCTTCCTAGTTATCATAGGTCAAACTAGGTGGCGACTCTAGTCAATTCTGCTTTATAGAGGCATAAGTCCGCGTGGAGCCCATTGAGAGCGGGTGTAGTGCTCACTAGCATTCCCCTTATGCTTTCTGGGAAAGACGGACGATAGAGTAGGTATTTGAGGGCTGTCATGAATAACGGGTTTTCACCCTCCACAGAATGGCATTTTAGGATCTAGGCTTTTTAGTCAGAACCATATTTAGATAGACCCCCCCTCATACCGAAAAATCACCCTCCACACAGGGCAGGCCATAGCTGAGATAGTAGCAGCAGCCCTAGGTCACATGGGTTTCCAGCCAGGAGCCCAGCAGGCACCACCGCCACCACAAACTCACCCGCCCAGGGAGACGAACTGGGTGAAGAGCTTAGCAGACCTTCGACCAGCTGAGTTCCGAGGAGAGCAAGACCCCACCTACCTAGAGAACTACATCAGCCTCTTAGAGACCGCCTTCGACACTTTGAATGTTCCGGCCGAGGCTCCGACCGGGACTTCGAGTGTAAGACAACTCGTGCTTTCGATTAAGGTATGGACATGTGTGGTTCGTATGTTGCCGTGTTACACGGCTTGTGTGCTGTGTGCCTTGTTTGACTATGACCACAAGATTAATGCATGAAAACGAATGTTTGTCTTACCGTGCTTATTTGTCTGTTGTGATCTTGTGTAAAGCATGTGAATGGATTGCTTCTTGTGGCTCGCTTATATGCTTGTTATATATTTCCTCGTGGCATATTACTTGCGGGCACACAGTAGTTTAGTTCCTTCCTCGTTTATGGAACTTGAGATGAACTACTACGAATTATGAAAACAAAGAAAATTCTATAAGGGGAACTCCTCTCTAAACCATTGAGGACTACCATGACACCCACTATGGTGTCTATTCATTAATGATAATGAAGAGCAAGTCTCAATTGGTGGGACATGACGAACCACGTAGACAAAACAAAAGAACTATACAAAGAGACAACTCCTCTCTAACTATAGAGGACCTCTAACGACGCCCCCTATGGTGTCAAGCTATTAATGATAATGAACGTTAAATACCAACTGGTGGAATATGAGAATAACTCGGGAAGACAACATCTCGGGCCGCGCGGTTTGGACACTCGGGAGGAGGTGTCTGCATAAGATCTTTCGACCGTCTATTGAGGAGCTTATCCTGGAGTCTAGAGGTGACTCCGCTTTCTTGACCCTGGGTGTCGGGAATGGGGGATTGGCAATTGGTGAAGCACATCCTGGAGTCTAGAGGTGACTCCGCTTTCTCGACCCTGGGTGTCGGGAATGGGGGAGTGACAAATTGGTGGAGCTTATCCTGGAGTCTAGAGGTGACTCCGCTTTCTCGACCCTGGGTGTCGGGAATGGGGGACTAGCTATGGAGGAGACGTCCTCCAACGTGCGGTGATAAAAGAATTCACAAATAACCCTTAAAGAAACAAGGAATGATTAGCACCTACATAATAAAGTCTCGGGATCTAATCTATATCCCCTGACTCGGTGCCAGAGAATAGAGGAAAACATCTGTAATGAGACCAAGCAAATAAGAAAATTCACAAATGTGATTCTTTAAGAAACAAGGAAGATTGGCACCTATATGTTATGGTCACGGGATCTAAACTATATCCCCAGACCTGGTGCAAGGAAAGAAAAAGAAAATACACATCGTGGGAACAAGAGAAAAGAAATGAAAACACACAATGCTCGAACGATCCCATAGTGAGGATCATTGGTAGACATACCTATGCACACGTCTGATGACTTACATGATTGCTGTTGCTATATTAGCAGCTAGTTGTGCTCGGTTGCGTGTTTGATATTGCTATGTTGCCAGCATGTTATGCTTGGTTGCTTGTTGCTAATGCTTTGCTACCTTTAAGTGTGTATGAAACTATGATGTATTGTGATGTGCTTTACTACTTTATTAGAGCATGTAAATTGACTTAATAATATTCGACCAAGTAGTCGTGTGGCCCGGCAACATGCGGGCTACACACGTTCATACTCAGCATAGTTTTGCGGAGTCCTTTATTTTTACAGGTGATCATCTGGAGCGTGACGAAGTGTGGGTGAAGGACTATCATGGGGGTAGTCCACTTGGGTAGGACCTTTTAGTAGTATGTTTTTAATGTATGGGTTGTGACTTTGTAATACCAAACCCTAGTTGTACTTTCGGTTTATGTTGTTGGATTAAGAACTTATGTTGTAGACTCTCGGTACTCGGTTTGTATCTTCTGTGTTGGACTTGGATTTGGTTATGGTTTAATTCCAGTCATTCAGACCGCAGCATAGTATTGATAGTGTTGTTGTGTCAACCACGTGGGTGGTTGGCGTCTGTGACACCCGGTTGGAATTGTGACTCCGCTGTATCATCGTTTGGCGCATCGTTTGGACTACTGTTTGGTTAATCAGGGGTGTTACAATGTCTCTCTTTTTTCCTCTTCTATTTCAATTGTTGTCATATACCTTTTCCCTTCTTGTCTTGCATTCCCGCATAGTACCTCTTCATGTGCTTTCCTGCCCTATCCTTCTTGCAATCTTGCCCACTCTTTCCTTATCATAATTATGACGGAACCTTCAAAGCCAATTGATGTGCTGGCACTTAAGTGTGAAGGTTTAACCCTTGCGGCTGTTGAGGATGAATGCATGGAAGTTGGTGACATTCTTTCATCGTTCTCTTCCTTTGGAGAGTTGTTTAGTGAGGAAGTTGTTCCTGGCTCGTAGTGTTGATGTTGGAGCAATGGAACGAACTCTCTAAGTAGGGTCTGGAGAATAGAGAATGAGTTACATGTAAGTCTTGGATTTGAAATTTTTTTTCTCTTTCAGTTTGTGGATGAAGAACAGTTACATGCAGTCCTTGGACGTGGTCCATGGATGTTAGATAACTGCTTGTTATGTTCTTAGAGAGATCGATCATTCCAAAGCCCCAAAAGATCATGTTTTCCGTTGGGCTCCTTTGTGGGTAAGGGTACATGATGTTTCCTTTTAGTTAATAGGTCGATCATCTACTGAGAGGGTAGGGTACATAATCGGTGTATTTATGAACTACCAAGAGAATGATCGGCACTTAGGAGGCGGTTTTATGCGCATCAAGGTATGGGTGGATGTTTCCAACCTATTCTACGTTTTATAACGATAAAAGTTGCTGGAAATCCTACTTTTCTTTGCTTGATATATGAATGCCTTCCTTCTTTATGCTTCCAATGTGGAATGTTCATGCATGCAACTCGGGATTGTCCGTCTCGAACTATATGGCTCTAGTGGGCATGCTACCGTATGGTCTGTGGTTGAGAGCTGGATCAATAGAAGGAGGTAGGGTTTGTCTCGATGGGCAAGTTCCTATTGTTACAGATGTGGATGATGATCTTGTGCATGAAAAGGTAGGTGTTGCACAGGAACATGCGGATAAACTAGAGATTCAGGCTAATAAAGGTCAATCACAGGCAGGTGATGATGATAATGCTTTTGGGGAAGGGGAGATCCGTTCTTAGCAGAAGCTTGTTTTATTTAAGATTGATGGGGTGAGCCAGATCATTCATGCCACAAACATAAGGTAGATATTGTTGTATATGATGCTTCTTTGTCTGAATTCCTTCAACATCAAGAATGAAGGGATCGCAAAAAAGGGAAAGAATGGAGACGGGGTGGCTTCGTCATCAACTTCATAGGCGGCCTTGGGAGATCCCCAAGGCCGCCTGTCGCAATGAGTCTGTTAGTGGCGAAATGATGAGGTATAGGTGTGCCTCGAGCAGTTCGATGGCACCTAGATCAGATCCGGGTTGAATCACCCATGATAGTTTTTTTGTCCGAAACAAAGCTGGTGGGAGTAGAAATTAATGGTTTTGCTAATAGGTTACAATGTTACAATTGGGTTGCTGATGACTCCTATGAAAGGTATGGTGGAGTTGCCTTGTTTTGGTGTTCTAAATTGCACATAGAATTGCTTGGTTTTTCTGATCCCGTTTGGTCCCGTCTTGATCATTACTTCTTGACATGTGTTCCTAAGTCCTTTCTTTAGTATTTTCATTTGTTTTAGCACAAAATCACAAGTAAGGGAAGTTCTTCGTATATGATATAATTTAGCACATAAGTAAGGGAATTTATCACATAATCTAATAATATAATAATTGAATTAAGCATAGAAATATGGATAAATTCACCACTTATCACTTTTAGACAAAGGGTACATTCATCCAAGTGTATCAAGAGCACCAGTCCTTTACGTGAACGAAGAAGGTTGAATGACGTGAGAGCTATTTTGTTGAACAGTTACCCATATGGGGTGTTACAGATGGTATCAGATAAAATACCCCTAACCTAGATATGTTATTTAAATGTTAACATATGGTATAATAAGGCTAAAAAGTTCCTTAGAAATGTTAGTAAACAATTTAAACCATAGAAAACACAATAAAGTACCATTAAGACAATTTGAGCAAAAATATGCTCTAGACTTGGGATAACCTTGATTAGAACACAAGGAGCTTAATAAGACTTTATTAACATGCTAATGGACATGTTAAATCAATTACCAAAGAAAACCAAGCTAAAAAACAAGTTAAAACACAAATTGTGCTTTAAGGAGTTTTAAAGCACATTTTTGAAAAATTGTCTTAGAAATGGGTTTTGAGTGGCTAAATGCCCATGATTACACCTTAATCAACATTTGTACTACTTATTATCACATTAGGAAGCCTAAATCAATGGGAAATCAAATTTTTCACAAATATGTGCACTAATTATGAATAGTGCTCAAATAGTGCTTAATTTAGCATTAAGTCAACTTTGATTAATTAAATTGTCAAACTAGCCCATAAATATCCTAAATAAGGCAAGGGGGCCGGTTTTTCAACATGGTGAGTCATCACCATTTGCTAGTTTATTAAGAAAGGAAGAAGGAAAAAGTAAGTAAAGACTATTTGCTTTTATAAGTAAATATCTCACAAATACACTCTCTCACCTCATTTCTCTTCATTCCCTCCTTTATCCACCGTATTCTTCCTTCATCCTCCCAAGGAAACCGGTTATGCTACAGCACACCTCTCTTCTCCAACTTCATTCTCTTGCCAAATCCAACTCCTTGCTCCAAATCAAATTCTAAGACCACCTTTGTGCTAGTTAGACCAAGCTCTCCATTTCCCTCTTTTCAAATCTTCAAGAACTCAAGTTTGATTCCATGGAGAATCTCCATTGAAGGAGGAAAAGCTCTACTTCTTGCACCTTGTTGTTATCCTTTGTTCCAAGATAATAAAAGTCAAAGAAAAATCAACTTTCCTCTCATTTTGTACATGGCCGAAAATCATCCTTGATGATGCCTTGTCTTGCTCTTTTCATTAGCTTGATTCAATCTCCAAAGGATTAGAAAGAGTCCTACCTTACTTCCTTATCAAGCTCTTTTTCAAATTCCAAGGTAAACATCCAATTCTAGTGTATTAAAGCACTTCTTGTAATCTAGGGTTTGTTCATGAGTTTAAGTATAATGTTTGATACTCATTACCCTTATTTGTATATTGGTTGAAAGATTGACAAGTGAGTAAATCCCTTGCCGGTTTGAAACCAAGAATAACAAGAGAAAACAAGTGAGAAAATCTTTAAGAGGAAAAAGGTAAATGACCTATCCTAATGTAGTTTAGTACCTTAGGAAATTGAGTTGTATTGTTTATAAACAATCTAAAGAGCCAAAGGAAAATGAGTTAGTAAAATAACCACAAGGTGGATATTAAGGGCATATTTGATTGGTGTGTGTATTTGTAGGTCGAAAGCATTATATATGTGGGAAATTCAGTGTTTAAAATTTATGTTATTTAAGGGCCTAAGAGCCATGTCATTTAAGGGCCTAAGTGTCAAGCAATTTAAATTATGCACTATAGTGTAGTTTAAGTGTAGTTTGTGTGTAAAGAACATTCCTTGTGGAGTTGAATGTCTTTGATTGCTTGATGGTGAAAAACTAAGTGTTTGGGTGTAAGAATGTGCTAGAGAAGCCATGTCAAAATTTAGTTGAGAGAATAAAAGTTTTAGGTGTTTTGATGAAGTATTGTGACCTAGGTTGTGCTAGGGATTTTTAAGGGTTAAATTGGTGAAAGAAAATGAATTAAGGTGTTCTTGAGTATTTAAAATGACTTAGAAATTGTCTTGGAGGATTTAGAGATCAAATGAGTGTTTTAGATACACCAAAGTCATGGAATGTGTGTTGTTAAGACTTGTGCAAAATTTGGTAACAAAAGAGGTATAATTCCTTGTGAAGGGTTAAGTATGAACTTGTGGGAAAAACCTTAAGGAGTTTGTGTAAAGGAGATGTAGGTGAGGAATATTGCTTTGGGAGCAGTTGTGATGTTTGTGAGGCAACACTTTGGTTAGTTGAAGTTGTAGGCATAAACTACCACTTAGATAACCTAAGGAAAAATGTCACAAGTGTTAGGATTACAAAATTGAGTAACAAGTTTAGACAACGATTTAAGGAGGTTCAAAATGTTATTTTGGTGTTAAAATATGCCTAAGTTCATGTGTGAAGTTTGGGTAAACAAGGGATGAAGAAAGCAAGTATAACAAGACTTGGAAAATGCTAAATGGTAAAATCTGTAGCATGGTCTGGAACTTAGGTCCAGGGTGAAGTCCCGGACCACACCAAAATAAGGGCCGAGAGTAGCTGCATAGATTGATCCGGGACTTAGGTCCATATGAAGTCCCGGACCACAATACAAAATCGACCGAGAGTTCACATTCACTTTGGTCCGGGACATAGGGTCAGGTACAAGTCTCGGACCAGTGCTAGAAATCACCCGAGAGTTTTGTTATGAGTTGGTCCGGGACCTAAGGTGAGGACAAAGTCCCGGACCACTATAAAAATGATGTTTAAGGTTAGGAAATGACATGTGATGATGGAGATTGTTTGGTATTGATGTTATAAAGTTGTTTAAGACATGTTTGGAGAGTTATAATGACAATTAAGAGGGTGAAAAGTTGTAGTTAAGTGTGAAAGTAAACAAGTTAATAATATGAAGTAATAAATTAATCAAAGGATAAGTACGGTAATTAACTGACGTTATTAAGTATGTATAGGGGCTGCATTCGGTGGTCAATGAACGCAGCAGGGACCAAGGTATGATTTTCTTGCAGTCTGTTTGCTTCCGGTTTACACCGGTTTGTGTGATTGTTTGTTTTCTGAGTGTTTACGACTTTGTAAGATTTAAATCATGAAATGAGTTTATAGTTATTCTTTTTATTGTGGCGTGTATGTTCTGATACCGTCTAACCTCGAATACGTGCTAATCCGTTAGCTAACCAATGTTAGGAAAACGTAAGAGAACGGTATTTGGCTTTTAACGTTTCAACTTACGAAACGTTCTAACCACGGCTATCCGTGTGATGATTGTGAGTTGTATTGTTCGGTGTATCTCATCTCCCTTATGTGCCTAAATGGCTTGAACACTTACAGTTTGAAACTATATGTTATTTCCATACTTGGAACTACTAACAAGTGTATAACCGGGGGGGTGAGGAATCCGGGTGTCCGGTCACGCGTGTATGTTCGGGTGTCGATATCTGGATCAGATTCGACTCTCTCCATGTTTTGATTGTTTTCCTTCTTGGATTGCAATCTCCCACAAGTCTAATTAATGACTTTTCTACCTTGACTTAAGTTTGGGGCTAGGGGGAATTTATGTACGGTGTATTTGGATCACTACATCCAATACACCTTGGGGTAAGTTAAACGTTCGACAAACCGAACGGTAACAAGTTATGTAACGAGCTTAATATGAGAATGAAAACATTCTCTAGGCTCAACCAATTTGGCTAACTGTTATTTGGTTCGTTTCCTTAAGCGATTCGTTCCTAATTGTGTTGTGTATATGTTGTTGCTATGCGGTGGATGTTGATATACTTATGTATGTTGTTTGTTTAAAATGAACCCCATGTTATTATGAGAATTGGTTGCGTGTATCCCGGTTCCTGAAGGGCTGCACGTTAATCATACCAGCCAAGGGTTGCTGAGCCCCTTTGGGGCACCATATTTATTTTGCAGGATGAGGATCGAAGAAGCGGAGTTGCTTTAGATTCAATGTATAGAGAAGTACTTTTGTTTATTTTGGATGTTGGACCCAAGATGCGCCTGTGCTCTCGTGGTTGTATAGTTTGGTAGCGTCGGAATCACTATGATGGTTTTTGTACGTTACACTCGGTATAATTTCGGTTTGTAAGTATGTGGATGTTAGTAACTAATGCTCGGGAGTCTGTGTCCATCAGACCGATACAATTTGTACGTATTAGCCTTGTTAGCCACGTTGTGGCTAACGGCGTGTAACACCATCTTTTGGTTAGTGTTTATGTTATGGTTTTCCGCTGCGATTTAATGTTAATTGTTAAGTTTACGGTTGGGGTGTTACATCAGAGCTGACTCGGGATTGTCTTGGGATGTGATACCCGACACCTATTGAGGAGGTCCATGGGACTTGGATGTTAGGCTTGCGACGAGGCTATCACGTTCTTTGAGTGGGGGAGTATGTAATACCCCCATCCCGTATCAGGATATTAGTGGTAATGTGAGTGGTTTATAAGGATACATATGGGTTAACTATAGTAACAAGGCCTTCCAATTTTAAGCCCAAGTGAGGACAAAAGGCTTGAAGGGGCTAGTTTTCAAGCATGAATGGTTTAAGAGCTAGGTTGTTGCACAGTTACTCGTATGGGGTGTTACATACTATGAATTCGGTCAATCTATTGAAAAAAACAACAACAACAATCCTTTGTCTATGAAACGATAGAAAAATCGTGATCTTTTCTCAGGTAAAATCCATTAAGCCCTTTTCTCGACCAACCCGGCCAATAATATCTCAATATATAATGGATAGAGTGGCCTAGTTGAGCATCTAGCACAGTTAAAGTACACGATGATGGAAGCTCACACTGTTGGTCACATTTGTTGTGGCGCATGCATTCCCACCATCGCTGATCGACTGGAATTCACTTGGTTCACCCAAAGGCTAAACAAATTGATTAAAGGCTTTAAATAATTGAGCCATGTGTTCTTAACTCATTTGGTGACGAAAAAGAGGACAAAGGAGATCTCCTCTGGCCTTATTGGAATGAAGCTTAAAACCAACAAATATGTGAGAGAGAACATCTGGCGTTTCAGGCGTATGATAACAAAGACTAATGATCTTTAGTGATTAAGTCGGGTTACCATTTAGGTCTAACTGAAACTAAGTTCTCAAGAGAGTTAACAATTGAAACCCTGAAATCATATTGATTTGCCCGTTACTCAGGCTAAATACTATATCAAAGGTGGAAAGTTGTCCTTGGATAGAGAGAATGCCAAAGGAAGCCATCAGTTCTTTGAGGACTCTTGTGGGAATAGGAATCCCAATAGAGGAAGGTAGAATCCCAATAGAGGAAGGTCTAGTAATAACAAGTTGTTTTAGTACTAGGGGCTAAACCAAGCTAGAGCTAATAAAAATATGAGATGGATATCGGTCTTCAAAAGTCCAAACTGGTCAATGGCTCATGTGTTTGTGGTGGCTACCAAGAGCGAGTAACCACTTTGGTTGGAGAAAGGAGCACGACCTAGAATGTGTTGTGAATATTACATACGATTGGGCCACAACACAAATAACTGCAAAAACATGCAACATATACTCGATCATGCATTTATGAGGGGTAATTTGGACAACTTCATTTGATTGCCAAAATATCATGGCAAGCAAGGGGATAAGGCTTTGAAGTAAAGACGTAAATCAAGATGATCAATCCTATGATGATCTCCCATGAAGGATCAAATGTCGCAATCATGATTGTCGAAAAGGGAAGTGCTTGAAACTGACAACATAAGAGGTTTACGGAGGTTCATGATTGAGAGGCATTGAACAACACTACTGAGAGACCGTTCATCCCAGTCATTGGTATAAAAGAGGATATACAGAGACATGCAACATATACTCGATCAAGCATCTAGGAGCGTAATCCGAACAACTTCATTTACCTACCAAAACATCATGGAAAACAAGGGGAGAAGTCATTGAAGTAAATATGTAATTCAGGATGATCAATCCTATGATGATCTCCAAAGAAGGATCCATTGTCGATATTCATGATTTCCAAAAAGGGAAACGTTTTAAACTGACAACATAGGAGGTTTATTGAGGTTCATGATTGAGAGGCATTAAATAACACTACCGAGTGACCGTTCGTCCCGGTCATTTCTACAAAAGAGAATACGTAAGAAATCTTGTTCATTTATAATGACCCGTTTGTCATTGAGGTAACATTCCATATGGATGCCTTTCCAACCTAGCTCTGAAGCCATTCGTGCTTGAAAACTATCCCTTAACCAATTGTCCTAATTTAGACTTAAAAGTGGAAGGCCTTGTTGTTGTAGTCAACCCATATGTATCCATATAGACCAGTCATATTACTACTCACATCCATATGTGCGATGGGGTATCACATACTTTCCCACTCAAAGAACGTGACATCCTCATTGCAAGCCTAACATCCCAGTCCCATGGACCTCCTTAATAGGTTTTGGGTAGTCCGCATGAGGAGTTACAGTTGAGATTTATCTTCATTCCAAGGTGTTACACATGACCACTGTGGACGAAGGAAGCGCTTCTAACATGCTATTAGTTGTTACAATCAAGTAGTACAGAGTCTTAGCCGATTTGATAACGAGCATCAGTGTAGTATGACCGGGTTATAGGGAGATAAGGCTTGATCAAAGAGGATAGTGGAGCTGAGTGTCACTATAGAGGATGAAGATCTCCACTAGACTAAGAAGATGAAAGTTCACTCATAGAGGAATTTCTGGGCTACAAGTTTTTCCTGGGCGCTCAATCATCCATGCTCTTAAGGCATTTGAAGCGTAATCTTTCTAAAGTTCAAAATACTCCTTACCAAGGCTTGGAAATTCAACAATCCGAGGGCAACACAAGGTAACTCTTATGTGTCAGGTAGAAACATCAATATTTCTTGTCCTTGTGAAGCAGAAGACGTTGCTTGGATGTCACTTGTTCAACCGCCTAGGTTACGGGAAGGAGCGTGGCTGACTTAGATGGGCCACATCAAGTATTCTAGTTTACAAATTCTCCTTCTAAGTTCTTTAGTATGGAAATGCTTTTTATGAATTGGACCATCAAAATCTTATTAACTTACTCTAGTCCAAAGAGAAAGATTTGCTTGGACACTTGTGAAGATGCCTCAAATTGATAAGGCAATCATGCAACATAATCTAGTTGTGGATCTCGTGCATATACTCATGCGGTAAAAGTTATAGGAATTTGGCCTGAAAAGGTAAAAGATTGTGAAGAAAAGTTTACTAAGCTATCAGAGGCAAGATTTATCTGATCAGTTGATAAATGGTGAAAATATTGTAATTAAATGGTATATATTCACCCTTATTCTAATTGGTTTATAACCTGTTTTCACCACTTATATATCATTTTGTTAAAACTATTTAACTTATACAACTGGTTATAATCTAGGTAAAAGCCCATTGATGCATGAATGAAAGATGCAAAAAGAGTTTTTCAGGTGTTATGGACGAGGTTTATAAGGCGTGTCAAGAAGTTAAAAATCAAGACAGGACCAAACAAGAGCAAAACAACATTTATGGTACATTTTGGGCTTGGTCCGGGTCTGTGTTTGGGTAAAAAGACCAGGACCAATCTTCGGACAAAGCTACTGCCAACTTCCAGGTCTGGTCCGGGTATCTGTCTGGGTATACAGACCCGAACCAAATGTTTCTACCAACTTCCAAGACCTGTCTAGGTTTGTGTCCGGGTACACAAACTCGGACCAACACTTGGACAATGCTTCTATCTATATTTTAGTGCAGTTTGAGAATAAATCATGGTACTCAAACCCATACCACACATGAAAGGAAATGGTAACATCACACGGTGTGGTCTAGGTCTACAATATCTAGACACAGACCCGAACCACACACATATAACAACGTATAAGAAAAACTAAAAAAAAAGAATCAATAGGAAAATCAAAACTATTCTTTGGCTGCACAATACAACATACAGACTGATAGCATAAAAGTAGAAAAGAAGGGGAAAAGAAAAGAAAGAAGAAGAGGAGGAGAAGGAGAACTCCACCTCCATTAAAGCTTTCTCATCTCATTAATGACTATTTTCACTCTTTTATCCTCATCTATCTTTCAATGCTTGAGTAGTTCCATTTTGTCCTTGAGATGAGGACTTGATCCTAAACATGCTTGTAATACTACACTTCATTTAATATACTTATTTTCTCCCTCTCATGCTTATTTAATGCTCTAGATTGATCACCTATGTTATTTATAGTGGTTCCTAGCAATAGTTAGTTTTGAGTTGAAAATTGTGACCATGGGAGATAGAGAAACCTAGTTTTTGCTTTCTTAATTAATTGGTGAATCCTATTGCTTTTATTGGGAACTTGTGATTAATGCTACTTAGTGCCTTGAACCCAACTTGAATTAAAGGGTGCAATTAGCTAGGTAAGATTTGACTTATCCTTGATTTGGAAAGTCATATTATTAGTTCTAATAGACACCTAGAGTGAAGTGGGAATAATAACAAGTTTGGGTGAATTTAGGTGAGCACGACCATCATAGGGTATGTCTCCTTCCATTCCATTAAACTCGATTTTAATTTACTTGATTGTTGTTCTCTTTGCCTAGAATTGAACAACTAAGCTTGCATTTAGCTCAACTCCCATTTATTGTTTTTATTTCACTAAGCACCGAAACAAAGGAGAACCAATTTCTTTGTGGATACAACACTTGTTGTACTACATCGTTTGGGTGCACTTGCCCATGGTTTACATATATTATATATTACTATTATAGTATTATTTGCACAACGTCAGTTACCTATGGTTTTTGGTTTTCCAATATAGTACATGTCAAAAAAGCAAAACCAGTGGCGTGAGTGTATAGACTTTTTAAACCTTAAATGAAAGTTGTCATCGTGTCTTTTTTTCCCTTGCCTTCTATCAATAAGATAATCAAGTCGGCTATACGAAGTTCAACATTCAACATCTTGACGCATTTTCTATTTACAATCAAATATAAATGAAGATGAATGGTGAATTAAAAAACACTTTCACAACCCTACGTGACACATTCTGCTGCCAAGTAACTATTGGATAGTTACTAATGTACTCTTGATCAATAACTAATGTACTTTTGATTAATTGTTATTTTACTCTTAGACAATTTATTTGATAGTTACAGTATTGGCTAGGTTTTAAAGACTAATGTACTATTAATTTACATGTATACTATTGATTAATGATTAGTGAACGCCACTTGAATGATGGGATGCATTCAAGGTAAAGGAAAATTGATTTTATCGATATACAAACACCAAACTAAACTATTGTATTTTTTTTATTAATGTACCATCACTATATTAAAAATTGTATCAAAATTGTATCGCGCTCGGAACACGAGAGGGAAATATGAAGAGGAAGACGAAAAAACAAGTGCAAGTATATGATTGCACTTTTGTTACCATGTATAACTACTCTCACACAAGTGTTAACATATAAATATAAGGGAAAATTACATCCCCACGCATAATATTTGGCGAAATAACATATCTCAGCTATGAGGTGTCAAAAATTACTTTGCCTACCCATGTGGTTTCCGCTATTTTACATCTGACAACTTTTCTAATATTTGATCAACTTAAAAGAGAGTTAAATGTTATCCAAAATTGATAAAATTTTACATGGACGATGCTAAGATGTTATATATTGATCTAGCGTGAAATCCAAAGTTTTTTGAGCTCATATGTGATCCGTGGGACCCAATGAAACATGTGACATGTGAACATATTTTCATTGGGTCCCACAGGTCATATACGACCTTAGAAAACTTTGGATTTGGCATTGGACAAAAATATAACACCTTAGCATCATCCATGTAAAGTTTTATCAATTTTGGACAACATTTAAGCCTCGTTTAAGTTGATCAAATATTAAAAAAGTTGTCAAATGTAAAATAGAGGAAACCACATGGGTGGACAAAGTAATTTTTAAAACCTTGTGGGTAGGGTGTGCAATTTCACCAAATGTCATGGATGGGGATGTAATGTTTCCTAAATATAAATATACTCGTAAATAAAATATATGTATAATACAATTCTTTCTAAATAAGTATCTTTCAAAACAAAATCTTTCCAAGTAAGTGTGGATACAGCTTCTAAGTTTGGAATTAGAAATCAGTCAAATTAAGAGGCGTTTGTTTTTAGGTTATTACAAAAGAGAATTGGAATAATTCTATTTTTTTATGTTTGTTTAATCTTTTCTTATTTTCAGGAAAGAGAAAAGAATGAGATTATCATAATCTCTCTAACTTGATTCCCCTATTCCTTAGTTTGAGGACTTAGATTCTTTGACCAGTGTCATATGACCATTGACCGATAACCAATAACCTTTGACTAGTGACCGGTAGATCTTGACCAGCGATTGATGGTCGTTGACCGTTAACCAACGGTCATTTACCATTAACCGGTGAATGTTGGCTGGTATTCATTTCCACTCCCCTTGTACAAACAAACAACTAGAAAAATAAAGAGAAAATTCATAATATACCCTTTTTTCTTTTGTAATTCACAATATACCCCTGTTGGTTTTTGTAATTCAACTTTAAACATGCTTAAATGTTGTCCAGAATTGATGAAACTTTACATGGACAATGCTAAAGTGTTATATTTTGGTCCAATATCAAATTTGAAGTTTTTAAAGCACATATGTGACATGTGGGACCCAATGCACATGCCGTAATTTTCATTGGGTCCCACAGGTCACATGTGAGCTTAAAAAACTTCAAATTTGATATTGGATCAAAATATAACACTTTAGCATCGTCCATGTAAAGTTTCATCAATTTTGGACAACATTTAAGCATGTTTAAAGTTGAATTACGAAAACTAACATGGGTATATTGTGAATTATGAAAGGAAAAAGGGATATATTGTGAATTTTACCAAAAATAAAAAAGAATTATTTGATTCTGTTCTGTTTCTGATACATCACAAAACAAATGGCCCCTAAGAATTAGGTACCGTTCGGTAGAGACATTTATGGTGCCTTTATTTTAAAAGAGTAGATTTATCATAAAGCTACTCCATATGTCTCAATACTATTGGTTCAGAATATTAGTCAGACCCACTGAAATTTAACTTGAATACACTTGTCAGTTTACTATTAGTTAACCACACTTCAAAAAAGTAACCATAGACACCTTTATTGCACATTTATCATAGGGGGTGTTCGCTGGTGGCTAAAAAAATTTCCAAAAGCTTGGTTTAGCTGCTTTTTGATGAAGTTATGTGTAGTTAACTAATTATAACTTGACACCTTTACCATAGTTACTTTTTTGTGGGTCCATTTATTAGTCTGCACCACATCAGACAATGACACTTGTACCAACACTTTTACAAAACTAGATTAAGGGGTTGTTCGCTAGCCACAGGTGAAAATAACCAAAAGCTTGGTTTACAAGCTTTTCCTTTAATCTACCTCTAGTTAACTTATTGTAACTTGACACATAGGTATTGGGTTAGATTTTAACCAATAATAAAATGACACATGGCAGACAAAAAGTAAAAAAAGAGGTTAATCCCTGCCACTCACGAATTGTTGTGAGCGAACGCCCCCTAATTCACTGAAAGCAGTGAAAGAACGCCCCCATAAATGCAGCTTTAGCGGCTTTTGCCGAACGGTCTCTTAACCCGCCTGTTCTTGTTGCCTTGTCCCTTCTTCTGTGTAGCGAATTTTAGCGTGCTTGAGAAGACGGAGAGAAAGATGAACCAGGTAGCGGGAATGCAGAAGAACACCCTGTACGTGGGAGGATTAGCAGAGGAAGTCAATGAGTCGATTCTTCACGCGGCTTTCATCCCCTTCGGCGAGATTAAGGACGTAAAGACGCCGCTCGACCAGGCAACGCAGAAACATCGATCCTTTGGGTTCGTCACCTTCTTGGAGAGGGAAGACGCTTCGGCTGCTATGGACAATATGGATGGCGCTGAACTATACGGCCGAGTCCTCACAGTGAATTACGCCCTTCCGGAGCGCATCAAGGGTGGAGAGCAAGGCTGGGCCGCTCAACCTAGTAATTTTCTAAGCTCTAACCTAGCTCTAACCCTGCTTTATGCTTCAATTGCTTCTATGGCTGCTTAGGTGTTAACAAGCTCTTTTATCGGTTGTAGAATATGATGGATTGCTACTATGCTTTCATTACTTTTTCCTAATACTGCATACTTACGGGAGGTGCAAGCTTGCTAATAATGTTTCTGGGGTGTATTTGTTTTCATCTTTTACCTCTTGGATATGGAACTATTACAGTCAAAATATTACTGGGTTTTTTCCATGATCATTGTGGGTTTGTGAGAAGAGACTAGCTTTACTTGTTCGTGTAAGTAGGTCTATTGGATCATCTGAGGGTACTGGCTTGATTTCAACAAGGCATGAAGCCCACTTCCTGATGATCTATATTCTAATTGCCTACGGATATTTCTTATAAGATTCTGCTTATACCTTGTGTAGAAAACCCATATCGTTTGGGAACATCGTTATCACCATTGATGTTTTTATACGGTGGGTGGGAAATAACTTGATGCACTGGCTGTTTGATTTGGAGGTTGGCGTGATAAGTAGAAGTTCAAAAGACTAAGGCTGACTGAAATTCGTGTAAGAACCATAAATAACCCCGCTTACATCGAGTTCAAGTTAGGGACAAAACATGGAAGGTACTTGAGACTGGGTTGCCTCGGTTTGAAGGATTCTTCTTTAAGTTCTTACCTAAACACATCTTGTTTCTCATATTTCAGACTCTTGTAATCCTTTCTCATTAGCCTTCAATCCCATCAGTTTACCCCATCTATGGCCATTGTGACATTGCTAACTTCTTCTCCTTTATTTTACCTTTCGTCCTGTCACCCACCAGTTTCTGTCCATCTTTTTTGAGGCCTTCCAAATTTCGCAATTCTCTTTTCCCTGCTGTCACCATATAAGTTACCACTGGCTAAATTCTAATATATTCCAAAGCAGAGGTGATTTCCCACCAGTGTGCCCAATACTTTGGACTCTCTAATACCTTTGGTTTAAATAACCAGTATGAGTTCTAGTACCTTTAGGAACCATAGACTATTATCTAAGATCAATCCAAACCCAGATCTTTACTAATGCCTTTAAATTCCTTATTTTTGCTCTGGCATTTAAAAGGAATGCTTCGCTTGAAAGGCTTTGCATAGAAGGCTCTGAGAAAGACTGGAATCCTCGGTGTCGCTGGTGATACACTTTCAGATATTTTGCACTTATGCAGCTGCATCTTCATCATTTTTTTTTCTGGAGAGCTTTATTGACATCACTGCTTCTGTTGATTCATTTTTATGGCTTATTTAAAATTTAATTTGCAGTCCTGGAGAGTTTTTTCCTTCCCATTATTTAGATATCTCTTGTGACATGGTTAATCATCATTATGGATGTGTTTGTCACCACATTTTATGCGCATTTTTTGACAGCATAAATATACAGCATATACTGTTTTGGACTCCTTTATTTGTTTTTGCTGTTCGCCTAAAACAGCATATATGTCAGCATAAATGTCAGCATAAATGTCAGCATAAATGCCCGCAACAAATGATACTTTTTCGTTTTCGTGCTTTCACTTCTGTTTCTTTACTCACTTCATAATGCAATTACTATGACTATTGATTTAACAAAAAAAAGAAATTTTTTACAAGTTACTTTATTTATTACAAATTACATAATGCTTTAAATAATTTATAAAAAATAGTAGTACATCTTTAGCCAAATTTACAAAAAATCACATTTATAATACAAATCTATAATATATTATTTGTAATACCACATAGATTAATAAAATTAAAAAAACGAATAAATATATTCACTTGTTAATATATAAATTAAAATATTAAAATAGTATATAGAAATATGAATGCATATAAATTTATTAGCATACAAAGTTACAAAAATATTATATATTATTAAAAGTTATAATTTCACTAAATAAATTCACATAACATTATCAGAAAATTTGAAACGCTTTTTCTCTTTTTTTACGCTTTTATATTTGTAAGAATTATAAAATTTAGATAATAAAAATATATTGTTTAGGAGTTATAAGTTTTGCTTAAATAATAGAAATAAAAATTTTATTGTTTGTGAATTTTTTTATTTATTTTTACTAACAAAATAAAGTTACGTAGTGTAATATAATAAATTATAATTGTAATACGAAAACGGTAAACGCACTACATATAACTAACTTAATCAAACATGCTGCATATATGCTGCACTGCCAAACAACAGTTTTCAAAACAGCTGCATTTATGCCAGTACATTCCTGCCAGCAAATATGTTGCATTTATGCCAGCGCATTCCTGCTGCCAAAACAGCCATGCCGAATAGAGCCTATGAGACTTCAACGCACAACTATTGATAATATTGGTACTTTGATAATGGAAGACTGTATATTGCTGTTCACTTTGATATGTGATGGATTTTGTCATTTGACCGAATTTATTTTTTAGCCTTTCACTCAATGCTGTTGCTTGGAGGGCTTGGTTATGCTATGAGGGTGCATTAAAATATTAGCTACTAATTTGTGGTTGGTTTCTAAAACTCTGAGTAAACATGATATGTGAAGATGAAGATTTTCTTTTGTCTTCTCTTTTGGTTGATAAATTGTTGGAATATTGTTAGGGTTAAGTTAGAAATAATGTGAGCAAGTCATATTCGATAGAGAAAATGATACGAACTAAGATTAATAGTAAGACCCAGTAGTTAATTGTTAGTTTCAGCAGTTAGTGTCGATGTGTGTCCATGAGCAATTATCATCATTTTGGTTGTATTCCTAATCTCTTTTTTATCCTTTGCTAGTGAAACATGTGTCAGAATAATGCTAAATATTTAAAGAAGCACTATACATCCTCTTTGTTCATTCTCCCTGTGGAAGAAATATCCTGTCCGCATCTGGAACATGATGAAACTTTTGTAGTATGGTATATACCATCAGGGAATTTTTTTTATTTGCACCATTTTGTTTTTGGGAGTTTTGGATTATGCAGACAAGTGCAGAAGATAAATAGTGGCGGTAACTTTGAGGCTCCAAAACTATTGATTGAAGAAGTTTGAGAAGCTTAAATGTTTGAAGTTTTATAGTTTTGTACTTAACTATGTGGTGTATAAAGGTTGGGGTGTATCTGATGAGTGAGGGTTTAACGTAAAATTAAACTTTGAGAAGTGCAACTGTTGGGTCATATATAGAGCCAGTTTGAAATCACTTTTCTGATTTTGTGAGGAGATATATTAGCTGTTTTTTTTTTTTTTGTGAGAGAAAAGTAGTAGAGGTCAAAACCTCTAATTCCCCATCGCTAGTTTCATATTATCCCTCAAAGGCTGAGGGTCTAGTTTGAGTACTATTTGGGGGACTTATAGTTGGTCTTAGGATAAACTTTATGGGTGACTTTTGCCTCTGTATGAAGTGGAAGGCCTAATGTGTTACTGGTAAAGGGTAATGCGAGTACAAAAGTTTGTATGCATGGAGTGTGTAAATGAAACCCTAGTATGAAGTAGCCTTCTTCCTTTTTGACTTGGGTTTGGGCTGATTATAATAGCTACTAAAGCCTATATGTAGTTATCAATGCTTGAACCGTTTTACCTTGGCGAATAAGACTGATTCTCTTAGTTGTTTTACGCATCATGTTATTGCTTCTTTTTTTCTTGTCTCTAATTCTTTCATTTCTTCAGTTTGGGCGGATGCGGATACATGGTTTGAGAGACAACGGCAGGAGGAAGAAATGCAGCGTCTCCAATCTGAACATCAAGCAGCCATGCGAGCAGCTGAGGAGTTGCACAGGAAGAAATTAGCAGAGGAGCGAGAAGGAGAGAAGGAGGATGTGTCTGAGACTACGAATGATCCAATGGCTAGAGCTGAAGCAGAGGCCTTGACTAAACAAAACAGATAGAGCTAATTTAGATTCTGGTGTCCTGGTCGGAGTGTGGTCTGCCGTGTCTGTGTTTGAGAGCGCAATAGATTAGTCGATTTCACTTGGGCTAGTATGTGGGTGCATGTATACACAAAATGTCAAGTATGATTGATTTTACCAGTATGATACACTTCACATAACTGATTGTGATTTATATGTAGGACGTTGTTCCTGGTTGGAAAAATCTTTGGAGCTTTGTATTGGAGGAAGATGAAATATACTTGCTGTTTGAAAGTGTAGAAGGGAGAAAGGCATCTGCAAGCCTGAATCTTTCAGTCATGAGTTTGAAGGTGAAATTTCCAAATCCGTGGGCCATTGCCCTTCATAAAGATGTTCCAAGTAAAGTGGGATCCATTTGATCCAAAGACTCTTAAGAGTTGTGAAGGATCCCCATATAGGTAACAATCTTGTGGAGGATTTTTCTCTACTGGTGTCTGATCCTAAGTTTTGAGATCGAAGGTTGATACTCAAGAACAGAATAATTTAAAAAGACGAGATAATATTTACATGGTTAAGGCACTGTAGCCGAGTCCTTGGCGGGGTGATGCCCATGAAAGTTCTCACTAGGTGTTCCTTACGAAAAGCATAAAGAGTAAATGAACAACACAATTTATATGTATCATAACGGAATGAGAAGGTGAATGTTAGAGGATTTAAATAAAGGACCAAATGATTCTTTAAGCAAAACCACGAGACTGAGCGAATTAAATTCCACAGTACGAGTATACCGGTAAGAAAGATGGGCCACTCAGCCCCTTCTACGCTTAATACGACAATAACATTCCCAATACTAGATTCTGGTGAGGCTATTTTAAGCTCGAGCAATCAAAGTCTACGAAGCATAGTCGAGGGTTTATGACAACCCTTGAATCATGATATGACATAGCATTCCCTTTCAACACAACGGAGAAAGGGCAAGGTTGTTATGGGAGCACCCCTAATGCGCCTCCTTATCAGGAGCACAAGTTGCTCACCATTAATTAGAACGAATCTTCCAATTTCGGGGAGTTCCGAGAGTTATCAGGACCAGTGGGATTAATCCTTCCGCACCTTAGATCTTGTATCACATTCAATTCACCACAGGGGTTTAAAGGGTCTCTCTTCACTTGGAGGGAAGCATAAGAGATATCCAATTTTACTTAGAACCATGTATGCACCTTACCGCAAAGGAGTTTGCAAGAGGCCACTTCCTCATGAGCTTATATGCTCATTTTCTAACAGAAGGACCAATTGAATCCCCATCACATTTATTGGTATCACCACTTCTTGGTATCACCTCTTTTACTATGTTCCCTTTTAAACTAACCTAAACCCATGGAGTTCGAGAACTTAGGTCATTGCCACAACAAACTTGACTACGGTGTAGCCATATAGTTTTGCCGGCAGCATGACCTTGTCATCAGTCCAAACTACCCATAACAAAGCACGTCGTCATAGAACGTCAAGTCCGCCAACACACTCTGGCAGCTTGTTTGCATAAAAGGCTCGCTTGGTGAAGTGATAACACCGATCGAGGTATGGAAACAGACAAGTCTTTGGCTTAACAGCCTTCACTAGTACAAAAATGACCTATTTCAGCGCTCCTATCTCGGCGGTTGTGACTAGGAACCGCCGAGATAGGTCATCCGTAATTTTTTTAATTAAAAAAATAACATCTGTTTCGGCGGTTCCTAGTCACAACCGCCAAAATAGATATATTTGGTAGTCTATTTCGGCGGTTGTGACTAGGAACCGCTGAAATAGATGTTTTTTTTTTATTTTAAATAAATACGGAGGACCTATTTCGGCGGTTCCTAGTAACAACCGCCGAAAAAGGTCGCTTAATAAACACCCCCACCCAGCCCTGACACAGTTACGCTGTTACAATCCCTAACCCACACCCCTCTTCTCTGTTAACCGACGATTTCGCTCATATTTCGACAGCCACCACACCGCCACCGCTCCGACGTTCGTCGCCCTCCTCCCGCCTTCGCCGTCGTCGTCGCCGCCGCCGTCGCCGGTCGTGCGTGGTTGTCATTGGAAGTTGTTGCTGCAACAACAACAGCAGCTACGGTAAAAAAAAAAACCCCAAATCGGTTTTGACTAAAAAATTACAAATGTGTTGTTAAAATTGATAGATTCGTGTCACATTATGATTGTGGATGTTGATATTTATTGTGTGTGTCAAATCTTTGAAAGATTTGGTTGTTAAACTAATCAAATTATGTATGAACACAAGGTGTTTGATGAAATGTCTGAGTGAATATTTTTACTGTTTTTTCCCTTCTTTTAAGTATAGTTAGGTTAGCTTATTTGGGCTAAATTTATTATGCTTATATATGGGGTGGAACAATGTTTGAGCATTATTTGTGCTTATAATTATAAGCAAATTATAAACATTGTAAGCAATATAGTGTTGCACCCTCAATTGATACTTATTTTACGTTTACGTTGCCTCTGTAGAGATTGGTACTGCTACACGTCTCGCACTCCTGATTGAGAAGAGGGGCTGAAAACAATTCCTTTAGGAACCGGTAATATACTTTAACTTATCTCTTCATTCTCTTCACTCACTGTAAATTTACAACCTAACTACAAATAAGGAATAAATTTGGTATATATTAGTTTGGTTTATGATGAAAATTTGTGTTGTTGAATGATTGGTGAATGCTTAATAATAAGCATGGTTGTGTCTTTGTAGAGGGAAATCACTAAATGGGTTCACCGGATTGAAGTCGTACGGGGCTGAATACATTTCATTTGTGAACTCGTAATATACTCAACCTACATCTTCATCTTTTTAGCTTATTATATATAATTTTGCAATCGTAATTACAAACAATTAACATACGTAAACTAATGAGTTTCTATTCTATCTACAAAGAAGTGGTTAAGAAACTCCTCATTCATTGCACTATAGATTGAAAGCGGAGTGGAAGAACCGGTAATATAATCTAACTTATCTTTTTCTCTTTTATACTTTGTATTTGATTTCCACAAATTATTGAAATTTGGTTTGATGAATAGATTTGGTATTAGTTTGGTTTGTGATGGAAATTTGTGTTGTTGAATGATTGGTGAATGCTTAGTAATAAGCATGGGATAGGTAAAATTATGCAAAGGTCATGCCATTTTTTTTAACAAAATCTCTTCGTAATGTTGTATTTTGTCTTAATATAACAATTTTTTTATTATCAGGTCTCACTATATATTAGCCTACGACTTCCAGCAAAGTCAAACCACTCTTGTCGCTCTCTGTGTACCAACCATCCTCCTTCCTCCTTCTCCCTCTATACATCGTACAAACTACAAACAAGTAAGTAGTTTAACTTATGTAATTGTTTTAAAAAATGCAATTATTTATTGAAATTAAAATGCTACTTTATTTGAGTTTGAACCTTAGAGTTAGGCTTGAATTTTGAAATTAAAATGCTAGTTTGTTTGGGTTTGAAAATTAGAGTTAGGCTAGATGTTTGAGGCAAAACTGCTAGTCTATTTGAGTTGGAACCAGTCACGCTCCACTAGGATATAAACACGTGCAAACAAATGTAATCTATACCATCGATTTAGGTAATGTGATTCTCATACCAGTTGTGTGTTTGACATATAGAATGGAGCGTGACTGGATGTATGGTGATCGAGGAGATCACTTTGACAAGATGTTGAAAGAGTTCTGCAAAGCGGCAGTGCAACATAAGAACATGACAAAGGCGGTGAAAATTCCATGTCCTTGTGTTGACTGCGGTGTGTTAAGACAATATTCAACCATCGAGGAAATTGAATTTCATCTAAGACCGTGGATTCATGGCACATTATAGAAGATGGACGTTCCATGGTGAGTCTGTTGATGATAACGACGTCTCCTCATGCAGTCACGATCGGAAGAGGATGAGAACTGACCACATCTTTGATACTGTCAATGAGTCAGAACTCCCAGATAATTTAGGTGTCAATGAAAGTGATCAGATGACTTACCATGATGAGCAAATAGACGAGATGTTTGACAATGTCGAGGATAATTTTGCTGATAGGCCGGATGAGTATCAAAGATTACTGGACGCATCCAAAACAGCCTTGTACCCGGCCGGCCCCATGTGCACTAAGTACAACAAATTGACCGGTGTATTGAATTTGTTCAATCTGAAAGGGACACATGGGTGGAGTGACAAGAGCTTCACGACACTTCTTGAGTTGCTTCATGATATGTTTCCTGATGGTAACGGTCTGCCTACCACCACCTACGAAGCAAAGAAATGGATGTGTCCAATGGGAATTGAGTACAAAAAGATTCATGCGTGCCCAAACAACTGTGTGCTGTATAGGGGAGATTACGAACAATTAGACAAGTGTCCAAAATGTTCGTTGTCACGATACAAGCATAAGGATGGTGACTCCCCTGTCCATAAAAAAAGTCCTCTAGCTAAACTGTTGTGGTATTTACCGATCATACCTAGATTCAAACGGTTGTTTGCCAATCCGATAGATGCAAAAAATTTACGATGGCACGCAGAGGGTAGACAAAGTGATGAGAAGTTAAGACATCCAGCAGATGGACCTCAGTGGAGAAACATCAATAGACGGTTCAAAGATTTCGGTGATGAAAACAGGAATCTGAGGCTTGGATTATGCACTGATGGGATGAACCCGTATGGTACATTGAGCAGTCAACATAGCACTTGGCCTGTTTTGCTAGTGATATACAATTTGCCCTCATGGCTATGTATGAAACGAAAGTACATAATGTTATCACTCATGATATCTGGTCCCAAGCAGCCAGGTCATAACATTGACGTATATCTCACCCCACTGATTGATGATTTGAAGTTATTGTGGAATGAGGGTACCGTGGTGTATGATGCCTATGCAAGAGAAAATTTCACGCTTAAAGCGTTGTTGTTCTATACAGTCAACGACTTCCCTGCATATGGTAACTTGTCTGGATACACAGTCAAAGGCACATTTGCATGTCCTGTTTGCGAGGATGACACATGTTCAGAACGTTTAAAAAACTGTGGTAAAAATGTTTACATGTGCCATCGAAGGTTTCTACCTGAAGATCATCCTTTTCGAAAGAAAAAAAACTGTTTAACGGCAAAGCTGAGACTCGTGCAGCCCGTCTACCATTAACCTCCGAGGAGGTTTATTCAAAGGTTAAGGACATCGTAAATGTTTTTGGGAACACAACAAAACCGCCAAAAAACATTTGGAAAAAGTGTTCCATCTTTTGGGAGTTACCGTATTGGCGTCATTTGCCTGTCAGACACTGTTTGGATATCATGCATATCGTGAAAAACGTCGGTGAGGCAGTGAGCGGGACTTTGCTCAATATACCGGGTAAAACAAAAGACGGGTTAAAAGTAAGGAAAGACATGCAAGCCATGGGTATACGACCAGAGTTACACCCACAAGAGAATGGGAAACGAATTTATCTACCTCCTGCGTGCTACACTCTTTCAAAAAATGAAAAAATCAGCTTCTGCAAATGTTTGCATTCAGTAAAAGTACCCTCCGGGTACTCTTCAAACTGGAAGAACATAGTCTCGATGAAGGATTTGAAGTTTCTAGGCATGAAGTCTCACGATTATCATGTGTTAATGTTACATCTCCTTCCAGTAGCGATCAGAGGGATTTTACCTGATAATGTCAGAAATGCTTTAACCAGATTATGTTTCTTCTTCAATGCCGTCTGCTGCAAGGCAATTGACATGAACTCCCTCAGTGATCTACAACATGAAATTGTAGTCACATTATGTCAACTTGAGATGTACTTTCCACCATCCTTTTTTGACATAATGGTGCACTTAATTGTCCACATCGTTCGAGAGATCCAATTTTGTGGTCCGGTCTACTTACGATATATGTACCCTTTTGAACGATACATGGGTATCCTAAAGAGTAGAATGAAGAACAGATATCGACCAGAAGGGAGCATAGTAGAAGCGACGGTCACTGAGGAAGTCATAGAATTCGTGACTGATTATTTGAAAGAAGCAGAGGCAATTGGTATTCCAAAACCGACACTACAATAGGTATAAGGGTAAAGGTTCATCGGCAGAAAGATTGTACATGTGCCACGTGATCTTATTCACCAAGCACATCTTTTTGTATTACAACACGTTGAGGTTGTTGAACCTTTCTTCGACACCCATATGGCTGAGTTAAGGCAACAAAATCCCACTAAAGGTCATCTTTGGCTGACAACTGAACAAAACCGAGTGTTTGTATCATGGTTCAAAGATCATGTGTTTGAACTAGCTTCATCAAATCCAGAATATGTCAGTGAAGAGTTAGATGTTTAGCCGTTGGACCTGAAACTAATGTTATTTCGTTTGAAGGGTATGACATAAATGGATATACATACTACACTGCACGCCAAGATGCTAAGTCAATAAATCAGAACAGTGGAGTAAAAATAGAAGCTGCAGTCACTGAATACCAAACCGGTAACTAATCTCGACCATTTAGCAGTTCTAGTTGGTATTATGGTGTTATCGAGGACATTTGGGAACTAGACTACCACGTCGATTCTTTTCTAGGGTTTCGTTGTAAATGGGTAGACAACCGACGAGGATACCAAAATGACGGAGGACTCACTTTGGTTGATCTTTCACGTATCGGCTATACGAATGATCAGTTTGTCCTAGTTAAGGATTGTGAGCAAGTGTGGTATGTTCAGGACCCGAAAGACTTGGGTGGTCTGCTGTTCTTCTTGGGAGAAGACCAGTTTTGGTTGAAAATGAAAACAATGACGACGACGACCACGAGGTGATAGAAGAGACAAATTTTTTTTCCTACTTTCCTACAGGATTAAGGGATTCAAATGATGATTTACAAAATGAATTGCTTTACACAAGGTCAGACCATGATGAGGGTGTCTGGGTTGAAAGTGGAAAATAATCTAAGTTTTGGTGTCAGATAATACCAAAATCGAGTATGTATTTTCTAAGTTGGATAGAGTATCTTTTTTTAATGTTATATCAACTATTTTTGTTGGTATGTTTAATTAATCTTTATATTAATATGTCTTGATCTAATGTTTTATTTTATCTCAGTGGCTGATCACCCGATGGATGACCCGATGGACGATCCAGTTGGACAGCTCATCACGACTGGAGAAGCTGAACCACCACAGCAGAGAGACGAGCTAAGCGGTCACACGTGGTGGTAAGAAGGCTTCGAGGAAGTCCGCGCCAGAACAAGAGGCTGAGGCTGGCCCATCACATCAAGTTGAAGAGCCAATAACTAATTCATCATCTCAGACAAAACCAAAAAAGCAGGGTGCCACATGAGCGCTGAATGCAAACAAAGGCCCCCCACGAAGCCGGTGCGCTTCAATGAGTACCTGCAGCCGAACGGAGAATGGAAGAAGGATTTTGTTGCTTACTCGGGCATCTGGTTAAGACATTCTACAATATCAACCACAATTGGAAGATGGTGCCTAAGGCGTTGAAGGAGACCATGTTTGAGCGTCTTCAGGTAAACGATCACACATCTTTAATAGTATATTTGTTTTAATATAAATGCAAGAGTTGCTTATAATGTGTCACTAATCTTGCGTTCGTGTATGTAGTCTAAATTTTGCGTAGATCCCTCTCATAAGGACCATGTGCTACAAGCAATGGCTCGACAGTTTCGGGACCATAGGCATCTGCTTGCCGACAAGTATATCTACGGTGCGAGCGATGTAGAGGATCCGGATGATCCAGAAGCAACAAGTGATGTAAGGCCACCGTGGGAGGTGTACGATGGTATCACAGAAGAGCAGTGGACGCAGTTCGTTGAGGCTCGTCACACCGAGGAGTTTAAGGTGCATTTGTTGTGTTGTTCTCTCATTCATATGATATCAATTATTATAAATCGCCTCACATAATATATATGTAATTTAAATTTTTTGTAGGCTCTTCGTGCGAAACAGCAAGCGAACACGAAAAAAAATGTGTACCCTCATCACTTAGGCAGCAAGGGTATCGCCGAGCGTACCATAGAGTGGGAGAAACAAGGTCTACTACCAACAAATGTACCTCTGAGTGCCAGTGACAAGAGGATGAAAATATGGAAACTCAGTCGCATTCCCAAAAAATCCAATCCTGAAAATCCTCAGTATGATGAGGCCACGACAGCCGTTATAAGTCAAATGGTGAGTTAAAATTTTAAAAGAGTATAATGATAGTTAATTCAAAGTTGAAAATTTGGTTTGTGTGACTTTCTACTAATTTGTAATGACATTTGTATAATTCATAACAGGATGAGTTGAGCTCTCAAGTGTCCCAGGGTACTTGGACTCCTGTCAGGCACCATGATCCTCTTTCTCGCGCTCTCGGAAAGACGGATCATCCAGGCCGTGCTATCGGTTTTGGTGGCCAAGTTGGAATCCGTCAAGCTTTTGGGAATCCCGGTTCTAGGTAAGGCGTCCAGGGTAACATGATGACATACGAAGAGCATTTGGCAAAAACATGATATGAAGGAGCAGTGGATTGCTGAGGCTATGGCCAGAATGCGAGCCGAAATGTTTAGCAGTGAAGAAGTTTCTAGACCACCGGTTCCCCCACCCGTTCAAACAGAGACTACACCTGTGCGAAGGAGTAGCGTCCAATCGGTTGATCCGTTTCCATATGCATCTCTCAAGGTTAGACTAACTTGCTGATTATAATGCATGAAAATTTAATCTTTCACTTGGTGTTAACAATTTAGAAAACTGTCTAAACATGCATTTTCCATATAATTTTCAGAACCCTACTGACTGCACGTTGCTCTTAAATATTGGTGATGAGAATGTTACGGTTGCGTGGGGCAAGTTGTTTCCCTCTACTCATACCGATATAGTGAACGGTCAACAGCTTATGAGTAACCATGTTAGGGTGCTTGTGGATGATTACGAGTCTCAATATGGTGATGTTGGATTGCCGGTGCCTTTCCCTGGTGTATGTACACTGCGTGCTTCCCAAACTTATACAATTCAATGGCCGGTTCACTTGGTCAGACTCGCGGGGCAGGTAAGCGAACTGAACAATATATATTGTTTTCTTTTACAATATAGTCTAGTTGTATAACGTTATAGGCTTAATTAATTTATTAGGAAAACATTGCACCCAAATCTGATAAGAGGAAAGGAAAGAGTATTGCTCAACCAGTTCCTGCCCCTTCTGTTCCTTCAAAGGCATCGATATGCAATGTCAATATTAGAGATAAATTAGTGCCACAAAACATACTCGATCGCTTGTCTCCTAATCTAGCAATCCTGCACGCGGCATTACTGATGACGCCTCCTGATCATGATGCGATTACATTAACCGTCGATCAGATGATATTTCATTATGAGGAAGGTTCTGTGATAGACATTTATATGAACGATTTTGTGGATGTATTCAACCGGGATTGGCTGAATGTATCAATCATCAAGTCAGCCATGGTGTGAGTGATTACTGCCCTGTACATATTTGAATTGAATTTTAAATTAGTGTTGATGAAATGTTAAATCCCTAACGATATTGTCTTTATGGTGAAGACATGTGCAATATAAGGCAGTCAAAGAACATGGCAACAACGATTTCGGTTACTTGTGTCCTGCTATGTGCTCCCAGGCGAATATGTCAAGTGACCTCGAGCGTATTGTGCAATACTTAGCAACGGCGCTCTACACTGTGGGAACAAGTCTTACGTTATGCTACCGGTTCATCAAGGGTAACTTCATCTTCCGTTGCTATTTATATGATGATCATTTAATTGTATTCAATTAATGGTATTCTAATACGTGAACAGCCGACACTGGTCTTTACTAGTGTTGTCAATGAAGAACCCTAGGATTTTTCAGTTTGACTCACTTGGTAGGAGTGCCAAGAGACCAATGATAGCGGTTGTGCTTGTAAAGTGAGTTGTTTATCTTGTAGAATAATGTTTATTACTTAATCTTTTTGACTGGAAACTTGTAACTTAATGTGTCTATTAACCTATATGTTTGGTTTAATTTAGCGCATTTAAAGCTTCATTGATGTCATTGGGAAGACCACCGAAGAATAACAACATCCCATGGAACCTTGTCAAGGTATATAATTGTGTTAATTAGTGTAGTGTAGGAATACTTGTAAATACTTGAAAGAATGATGTTGAACATGTATGTATATATGTACAGTGTCCAGTGCAGCCTGGAGGTTCTGAATGTGGATACTATGTCATGAGGTTTATGCATGACATAGTAGGCGCGACGACATTTTTACCAGAGAAATCATTAGACAAGGTAAGATTTGTTTAAAGTTTTGGATATATACCTTCGTATGTTGTTATACTTGTAGCTTATAATTAATGTTGTTTTTTTTTACTCCAGGCTTTTGAAACGGCCGTATCGAATTATGAAGATCCACAAATTGTCGAGATTCTTGAGGATTGGGCAGAATACATCATCACAAACTTCGTTACTTGAATTTGCGTTTGTAGCTGAATAGTTGTAACTCATCACATTAGTAGTTACTGTATAAAGTTATCAGTATTGTAATATTACGGTATAACAAAGTAAACTTTCTTTTTACATATATGATTTAGTTAATTTGTTAAGTAAGTTGTTGGGCTGTGACCCGGCCCCGTTTGATGGCCGTAGAATGTGAAATTGATTGCCCATTTGTGCTGGCAGTGTGATATATGTGATACACATGCAGGTCTGCTTGAAACATTGAGGTGTTCATATGGTATATAGAGAGCTACCCTGGTGGAAAAAAATGGACCTATCTCGGCGGTTGTACAAAGAACCGCCGAAATAGATATGAAAAAAGATCCTATCTCGGCGGTTCTTAGCTTACAACCGCCGAGATAGGCTGTCAGTCGATACCAGAATGTATTCTGGAACTGACCGACCTTGGGACCGACCATGATCTAAGATCGGTCCATCACAGAAAGCCTTCTGGTATTGACCGACCTTAGGACCGATCTTGAGTCTATCTCGGCGGTTGTAAGCTAAGAACCGCCGAGATATGGTCTTTTTTATTTTGGTTTTCGCAACCACCTATTTTGGCGGTTGTACAACCGCCAAGATAGTGATCAGACCTATTTCGGCGCACTCCATTTCGGCGGTTTACAACCGCCAAAATAGGCTATTTGGAACCGCCGAAATAGGCCTTTTTTGTACTAGTGCTTTGTCCACCACAAGAATGCCCACCTTGAGCAAGCCAACCCTCAAACTTAACAACCTCAAATTGCCATGATCAATCAAGGGGACCGATTATCTCTTCTAAAGGCGCGTTCACTCTCAGATTTGGTCTCTTGGAGCTTAGACCAGAATTCAGTGAAACTTACATCTTGGGCTAACCCATTGATCTATCATAACACTGTGGGCATCACCGCATGAACCTTTAGCTCAACACGGATTACCACATCTCAGTGGTGGGTCCGGACTGCAATAACCAAGTTGTTCGACGTGCACTGCCAATAGGTTAACACCAATATCTTCCGTCAACCACCCAAAGATGGTTGAACCTACCGAACGCAGGATTACATCTGGAGTCCGAGGACTCACCGGCAACATCAGAAACGCCTATGGTTTCGACTTTTGCCAGTGATGGCAGGGGCGAGAACCTACAACAAACACTTTGCTGGGTCAATCCTTGGTTGCAACCATTAAGCAAACATCTGTTGACCATCTAGAACCTTTACACGATTCACATCCATAAATGCACCAAAAGGCTAAGATTGACCAGCATGTCTAAAGGTTCATCAAGCAACTTTAGCAACACCAAACAATGTTATTTAGGACTCGCTTGCCCTTAAAACACTCGTCGTTGATCAAGTGACAAAGATGTTTGAACATCGGATCGTGCTATCGTACCAACAAAGGAGTGATGCTCCTGTGACAGCATTGGGTCTCTTCCAGCAGCCGACAAGTAGTCATTTGACCCGACTTTATTAGGCTAAGCTCAAGATCTGAGTCATTGACCACTAAAAGGACAAGACTTAGCTTAGGCCTTAGCACAAACCAGCCACAAGCTATTCCATGAGACCGAGTCTGCAGTCAGAACCTAATTCAAGTCAGCTTCAGTATGCTCATTTCCAGCAACATGAGATCAAACTTCTTTCATTACAACTTCAAATGAAGGCAAGAAAGGATAACTCAAGATAAGCCCAGAAGGGTCGAACCTAAGTGTGAAGGCACACACGACCTGCATGTTGCAAGAGACTAGCATCCCAACTCGCACGGTCATATGGACAACTTCCTCCGAACTCACGACAAGTCTCAAACCCACGCTTGTTCGAACCAACTTGACATCTATCACCACACACCTGACCTTAGTATCACACAAAACTTCCATAGTGTTTGCTTACCCCGATCCCTTCGAGGTCTGATAAGGATGAGCCAACATTCATAAGAAGGATCTTTTTCGACTTAGACAAGTGAGTCAACCTACAAGAGTAGGGTCTCTTTTGCTAAAGGCACTCATGAACCCACTTGAAGTCTTTGACTACAGACTAGTAAACCTTCCTTCGAAGGATCTTTTCTAACTAAGTCCGTCACAAGTTAGACTAACCCAAAACTTAGCCTCGTACGAACCCTTACCCAATGACAACATCACGGAAAAGGTATTCAATCGAGGTAATCTTAAGTCCGACCAACTTATGGAAGTCACATCTTAATAGCAACTCAATGGGTTTCATCGAAGTCTTCATCCCAAACTAATCATCCAAGAGGAATCAACAATAACAGCCCGCCTTAGCTCAGGAGTAGTATTTTTAACATCCCAGGTGTCAATAGGGCGGAAATGGATAATGGTGAAGAAAGAAATTCAGAATTCTGGGATGACACTAAACTGGGCAAAAGTTACTATGGCAACCAAAGTACAAACTCTGGAGTGAATCAGGCTAAGCGCAAGACACCAATAATCAATAGGCAAGCTGGCTTCCTTGCCCTATTCTTAAAGATTGTCGCAAAAGAGAAGAGGTGTGCGGATGCGGGGGCATGATAGGATTAGATCGTTTTTTTCTTCTTATAATTGTTTGCGTAGGTATAAGTCGGTTATTTTATTAGCAGGGTGTAAACCTTTGCTGCCCAAACCTTGTAATGGTTACATCGCTACCTTTGGAGCCCTTGATAAAAAAAATCAACGAGCCACACACACGAAGTATCAAGAAAACTATAGTGGACTTTGAATTGTAATGTCCAATCTTAATCCATAAGAGCCCCTTAGAGTCTTGGAGTGGTGTTCAAAAGACTGCAATCTGCAAACATCCTTGGGTGTCCTACTAGCTGCGTCTAATCTGAAGTACCTAGTGTAGTTTTTGTTCAGTTCTGTTTAGTTATGGCTTTTATAGGCTTGAATTACTTTGCGTTGTCTTAGACAAAATTTGTCGTAATAGTAGTAATGCTGGTTCTACTGCTACCTGGCTAGGATCACTCCTATGCTGCTTAACCATACTCTGGTTGTTTGCTACATTTAGCCCATTTATCAAAAAAAAAAAAAAGGTTGGGCATTACAATTTTTTCTTTTGGAGTGATCACTTGACACCGAGATTTTTTTCTTTCAGAATAGGACACCCTGTTTATAGTATTGCGAAGCCAATATGTACACACATTACAAGTGGAACAGTGATCTTGCTCAATGGTATTAAGAAGGGCGAATACGAATTTTAGACATTATTACACAATGCAATTACAATTAATGGGTAAGTATTAGGTATATATGTTTTGTGGGTTAAACAAGAGTATTATAGTTATACATACATGCATCATGCACCCTCATATCCCCCTCGATCGCTCCTTTTACATTTATTGCTCATCTTACTTATAAGTACTCTACCACACAATTTGGCTATAGTCAATACATACAGATGCATGCATGGATGCCATAGCCATAGGTAAATGCCAATACGTCTATTCAAACAAAAGTTAATATTAGCGAGAAAGGAGATAAGAGGGGTTGGATGACAACAGATGGAGTGATTTATGCCCAAATCCGTTAAAAAATAAACTCACGCCTCTTCAAAAAACTTTCTACTCCCTACCTCTCTGTGGTGATCATCAACAATGACATTGACAAGCTGCTAGCTCTAGAAACAGACAGACAGTATTGAATTTGAGTCCGGTGATGAGAGCTAGATCATCGAAACGAAATAGTACTACTGAAGTGATCTGATTAATTAACTTATCAGATGATTGATTCATCGTCCAGAGACGACATTGAAATGCGGTAAAAAAGATGGGATCGAGGTACTGGTGCATCGTGCATGCATGGCATTGGCATGGGGAGAAAGCTAGCTTGTGGATGGATGGATCTTTATACGAGCAAGGAAAGGTGGAGAGAATGAAGGGAGAGGAATAGGTTACTTTCTCAATTTGGGTAATCTACTACTTGTTTATATATATATTTACATAGGATGAGCAGTAGTACATTGTACTGCTCCTAGCTATTACTAGAGTCTACTGGGCTACGTACGTACTGCTACTCAGGAAACTACTCAACTGTGTACTTTTTCCCTTTGTCTCATCCCGTCAACCCTTAAAAGAGAAAACTCAGTTTCATCCCAAAACTAAACTGACTTCTTAAAAAGAAAAAGGTTGAGGAAGAAGCAGAGGCGAGAGGCGACATCTCTAGCGCGCTACGTACTTTCTGACTCTCACTGACTAGAATAAGTTTATGTCAAAACTGAAAAAAAAAAAAAAAGTCACAGGAAATTGTTTGTGAAAATGACCAGTGATCTTTTTACTACACTTTCCCTTCTTATACTTTCTAACCAGGGAAAAAGGGCTTCCCATCCCATGTCTCAGTATCCCACTCTCTCTTAAAACACACATTCACACGCAGCACCACAACACTCTTTCTATCGCTTCATTACTAGTGGGCTTCCTGTGTCGAGATTGGACAGCCACATGCATGTACCTATCTTAGTATTGTGTACAATTTCTCCCTTTTCTAAGTTTCATCTAGTTAACAACATGATTAATCGGTCAAAAAAAAGTACTACAATACTAATTCGAAGAACGCAATGATTATTGATTACGACACTAAATACAATTATAGATCGTATTGTGGTTATTTTTTGTTCTCCACCACAATGAGATCCGGTTTCACCTTAAATAACTTAACCGTTTGCTCACCCCTTGATATATAGGCTCGGATCACACTCTAGCCGCGTGCGAACACTAGTCCGGACACAACAATTACAAAGCTAAGAATTTTCCATGACAATCTGGTCCAGATATATAATACCGGGACACAGACACGGACAACCCCAATACAACAAAAGAATCGTGCAATAAAAGTAAGAAACAAAAAGAAAGGGAGGGATATCAAGAACCGCAACACACGAACAAAAAAAGAAGGGAAAGAAGAGGAGAAACGAAGAGGAAAAGCCTCCCCATCATTGAGCCTCTTCTTCAACCTCTTCCACGACAAACTCTTCCTCTCTCTATCTTATTTATGCTCTAATGAAGGATTAGCCTTCTTGCACGTAGGGATGGGGATTTTACTCCAAATCCCCTAAAAATCCATCGTTGATTCTTGAACTCTTTGTATCTTTATTTTAGTCATTGTGTTTAATCAAATATGTTATTGAGTATTTATGGCCTTTGAGCTTGTCTATAATTGATTGTGTGATATACTTAGGGTTTTACTCAATTTGTCATCTATGTGTTGGATTGGTTGGTTTTGCTTTGAATCTATCAATAATTAGATAATGAGATAGGTTCTAGGTTGTCGTTAGTCTATCACTTGTGTCGGTTTCTATCGAATTTAATTGGAGATAAAACCTCAACCATTAGAGCTAAATCAATGTAATCAATTCCTAAGTAGTCTTAAGATAGATTTTATTGCAATTAGGGGGAAGTTGTGCTTAATGCTATAAATTATATCAAGGTACTTGAATTCTCGTCGGTTTTTGACTAAATTGGTTAGAATTAGTATACCATGACTGGGCTATAAATTAGTAAGTGTTCTTATTTTTTAGCTATGAGTTCATGAATAAAAAGTCAGTAGTAAAGGGTGAAGGGGGGCAAGGGTTCATCTGGGGTACATCTATTTTAGTTAGTTAGCTTAGTTTTACTACTTTCTTTAATTCTGCTTACAATCAAAATAATAAAACCCCAAGCATATACTTTATTGCATTTTTCTATATATATATATATATATAGACTAACCAAGTAGTGACTAGTGAGGTGGAGAGTTTTCATGTCCTTGTGGATATGACACTTGTTGTACTACGCCGATTGAGTGCAGTTGCACATAGTTTGTAATTTATATTATATATATTGCACAACAAGTTTTTGACGCCGTTGTCGGGGACTTGACGTTTAACTGTTTAGCTCATTATCAATTTGGTTTTTGTGCATATATTTTAATTTTTTTCAATTTGCCTTTTTGTGTATAAATTTTGTTTCTTTTCTTTTTAGGAACTTTAATCTGATGGCTGGTCACTACAATCAAGCAGGAGGTTGGTATAGATATTCTCAAGGCGTAGAAAACTAGAATCAATGGATTGTGTGTCAAGTATGTGGTGAAGATCATGTGAGTTCTCATTGTGAGTTTGCAATTTCCAGAATGGAGAGTCTTGCATGTGGGAGATTTTATCTCATCCTCCCAGTCAAACTTTGTTGAACAAGACACAAATCAATGAATTGTGTGCCAAGAATGTGGAGGAGACCGTGAGACTTGTCAATGTCTGGTTGCATTGTCAAATTGAAGGGTCTCGTGATAAAGTTCATTGTTGGTCGACTGGTACTCCTTGACACGTCCCCGACTGGTCTTGGACGTGTCGTGTCGTGTTAGCTTGGGATTGATATAGGGCTAGAAAACTTGTGGATACTTTAAACATGAATCTTTTATTTGATTGAGAATTAACACACTAGTAATTCACTTAACCTCCCTCTCGCCCCTCCTATGGACTTGGAATAGTTTAGGACTTCACCAAGCTCTCTCTACCCAGACTGATCCCTATCGATTTCTAGTCTCCTAGCAGTCCTCGACTGCTCCCCGACTAGCCTACAACAACCTCTTGCTGACACTTAACAAAGTGCTTTTTATTTTTCCCTTCCACTCGCTCACTAATGCCACTCTATTACAGGACTTAAAGACTCACAAAGGAAACTAAAAACTCTAAGTTATAAGCCCAAGCTCTCTAGAAAATATTAAGCTCGATTTCAGCAAATACGACTCTCTCAACACTCCCACCTATGTTGGAAACTGGGTTATCTTTATAGCCAATGTTGATTCCTTCTCATTAGTGGATTAATCTCTGAAGTCCACACTTCTTAGTGGCTTAGCCACTGTTGCGCCAGAATGGGGGACCACAGACAGGAATCACTTTTAAGAAGACACTACAAAAAAGCAGAATGCAACAACTACTTTTTCTCTGCACTGTCGTTTGTCTTCTTCTTCCTCGTCTCCCATGCGTCTGAACAATTGATCATGGAGGATCAATTTGTGTAGGTTGACGTTGCTAGGCATGCTGGACAATGTGTCTGACTTCAACAGTTGTATTTAGCTTTATTTTTGAGTGAGTATCTTTGTTGTCTGTTGTTGAGCCTCGTTTGGAGCGATAGTGGACATGTGCCTGATTGATGGGCATCAGTCAGAATGGTAGAACCCACTTGTAACTTTGCATACAAGCGATCCTGATCATCTTTATTTGCTGAAACACTTAAACAAATACTCCCTCCGTTAATTAATATTTGTCATTCTAGGGAGTGATTCTTGTTCAAAAATATGTGTCATTCTAGATTTTTGACGCACTTTTTTCCACTTTTAACCCTAGTATTCAACACAAACGTAATTATTATCTAGATGAAAAAGTAAAAAGTAGGGGTACATGTGTGATTTTCCTACTTTCCTTAATAAGTGTGCAAGTTTCTAAAACGACATATATTGTTGAACAGAGGAAGTACAACCTAAAGGAACTTGACTTAAAAAAAAGTGTAAGTGAAACTGGTGGTGAGTGCAGAAATGGTGAATCTAGGAAAGAATGATGGTAATGTGATGAGAATCAAGAACTTCATTAGTGGAGTTAGACGAAGGAAAAAAATAGAGAGAGAACTTTACTTTTAATTATTTATTTCATTAACTACACTTGATTGTACAAGAGGGAGTATTTACAGGTATTACAGGTTGCACTTAAGTGCCACATCAGATTTACTCTTACATCCCACAAACTAGACTGGGTTTTTACTCAGACCAAGTTTGTTATGAAGTAAACCAACTAAAACTTTTGTCATTGGCTTTGTGAAATCACCCGTAAGTTGTTGCTTGGAACGAACAATAGCAGCTACTCCATTGGTGACTTTTTCACGAACTAAGTGATAGTCCATCTCAATATGTTTGGTTCGAGCATGTAAAACTGGGTTTTTGGAGAGGTGCAGAGTAGATAGATTGTCATAAAGCAGAAGAGGACATGTTGAAGGAGGAAAATTAATATCATGGAGTATATATGTCAACCATATTACTTTAGTAGTGGCAACAACAAGGGCTCAATATTCAGCCTCAGTACTAGATCGGGCAACAGTTTGTTGCTTTTAAGATGTCGAAGAGATGAGATTAGCTCCAAGAAAAATACATATACCACTAGTTGATCTTTTGGTTAAGGAACAACACCCCCAATGCGCATCAGAATACGCTACAAGATTCAAGGATGACTTGGATACATAGTAAGTCCATGTGTCTGTAGTTGTTCCACTAATGTATCTCAGAAATACGTTTAATAACTTTCCAGTGGAATTCACAAGGATCCCCCGTGTATTGGCAGGCAAAATTAACAACAAAGGTGATATCAGGTTGAGTAAGGGTAAGATACTGCTGAGCTCCTACCACACTCCTATACTTCGAGGGCTCAATCCAAGGTGAGGACACAAAATCCATTTGATGATTCATGCTTATAGGAGTTCGAACTGAATTCGCGTTCCACGACCTTCTTGTTGTAAAAGATCACAAACATATTAATGTTGTCTCAAAAACAAAAAAAATCTCTAAATTGAGCTTCTACTAAGAAAGTAATGAAGCTTGTCTAGATCCTTTAAAACACAAGATTCACCAAGTTGATGAACCACCATGGTAATAAATTGTGTATTACTTCCAATTATCACAACGTCATCCACATAAATCAGAATAATAACAGATCTATGATTATTGTGACAAAAGAACAAGGACATATCAAATTTACTACAACATAAACCCAAAATGAATAGAATAAACCTTAGCTTGTCAAACCAGGCTCGAAGAGCTTGCTTCAGACCCTATAACAATTACTGAATTTTGCACACCAATTGCTTTTTTGAACCTTCAATGAAGTCGGGTGGTTGCTCTATGAAAACATCCTCTAATAAATCACCTTGAATGAATGCATTATTCACATCAAGCAAGAGAATCTCCAAACCATTAGTGACAGAAACAAATAAAATTGTTTGTATGGTGGGAAACTTAATTTCCAGATTGAATTTATTTTGGAAATCAGTACCATGAACTTGATGAAACCCCTTCGCCACCAATCGAGCTTTCATTCGTTTAAATGGGTCATGCCTTATATTTTGTTCGAAAGATCCACTTAAAGCCAACAACATTCATATTAGGTCTTTGAGGAACAAGAATCCATGTATTTTAGTGTGAGAGCAGTCATCTCTTCCTGCATAGCTTTCTTCCAAGTAGGACCTGTAGGGCTTGCTTAGCTATTTGAGGTTCAGCTGTAGTAGGAGCCTGTTGAGAGATATGACATTCAAAATTTTGTCTCGTTTTGGAATGAGTAAGCATGGTATGGATGTTTTGAGGACATGATTTGGTAATTGTTAGATCAATAAAGATATCAATCTCTCATGAATTAGCAACTGAATTTGAGGATAATGATGAAAATTCTTTGGGTTGCAGGGATTGAAGTTGATTCAGGCACAACTGTGGATAATTCTTTCTGCTCACTACTATCTGTAGCAACGAGCTCACTTGGACCCATAGGTGAGGCTTTAGATAGTTGTTGCCTTGCAACAATTTCAATCTGAGCAGTGTCAGTATCCTCTTCAACAATTGGTATAAAGATTGGCAATCTAGAGCTTGATAACCAAGGGTGTTTGGTAAAAGCTGAAGGTATAAGTCTAGGGATGGGATGAAAATATTGGAGCTACATAATCTGTCTTTATCCACAAAAGGTTAAAGGTAGTAATGTAGTTATCAGGTTGAGTGTTTGTGCGGGGTTTGAGGCTTTAAAGGGTAGAGCGGTTTTATTAAAGACCACATGACTAGAGATGTAGGTCTTTTGGAAGAGACATGGTAGCATCGATACCCCTTATAAAGATGGCTATAACCGATAAAAACACAGGGTAAAGATCTGGGTTCGAGCTTGTGAGCATTATTGTTTCTGAGAAAAGGAAAGCGCTTCAAAGATTTTGAGACATGAGTAATCAAGTTGGCTATCAAACATTACAAAAGGGATTTGGGAGTTTTAAGACTAATGATGGCAATCTATTTATGAGGAATACATATGTCATAAAGCTTCTGTCCAAAAGCTTAGAGGTAATTTGGAGTGATATAACAAGGTAAGACCCATATTTAAAAGCTTGAGGACATGAAACATGTTGCACAATCCGTAAGCTGCTTAGGAGTTCAATGAAAGCTTTGCTAAGACACTCACCACCTCCATCGCATTGAAAGACTTCGATTTTCTTGGCAAATTGACATTCTATCATTCACTGAAACTATAAAAATTTGAAGAAATTCTAACTTGTTTCTCAAAAGATACAGTTAGGTGAATCTACTATGATCGTCAACAAAAACGAATTGTACCGAAAGCCACTAGATGAGGTGTCTGGACAAGGTCCCTACATATAAAAGCGTATCTTTTTTAATAGAAGAGATTTACGAAACGACAATTTATAACTCTTGCCCATATGACATCTAGGACATACATCATATGAGCTAATATTTATTCCTTGTAGCTTATTTAAGATTTGGATAATATATGTTTGAGTGTGAATGCCCCAAGCAAGCATGCCAACCATCAGCTATGGCTTTCGTTGATGTCGACAACATGAAAGCTTCATTAGCAGTCTGCTCTAATGAGTACAGATCACCAGACCTGTTTCCCTTGATCAAAACTTTGCTTGTCGCTCGATCTTTAATGTAAAATTTGGAATCAATAAATTCAATAGTACAAACTTTCTCCTTAAAGTAAGGTAACTGGCAGACAGTAAATTCCTTTGCAAAACCAGAAACAACAAGAATGTTGTTCAACTTAACTAAGCCATTTCATCCTTTTAGTTGTAATTCACCAGTATGCTTGATAGGTAATCTTGAACCATTACCTACAACGATTGAATCATTACCTTTGTGAGGCCTAGGTTTAACAATCATACCTGTGTTGTTAACCATATGAGTTGTTGTTGTTGAGTCAATATACAGGGGATACAGGGGAGATGAATCTTTATATGTAGTCACAGTGTTAAAGGCCTTTGGTAGAGAATCATCATTTGCAGAGTAAGAATGATCCCACTTGTAAAAGCACAATAGAGATGTCTGATTGGTTCTGCCACATATTTGACATGGATTGAGAGTAGGAGTAGCTTGATTCTTTGGATTGTTCGAGTTCACTCGGTCTTGCCGATTGTTCTGTCAACCAAAACCACGACCTCGACTATTGAAGTTTCTTCCTCCTCTACCGTGATAATAATGTCAGAGCCTTCCTCGATAACTATTGTTTTCTTGAAAGACTGTGAGTGCTACATCTTGAAGGTTTTCTTTCATTTCTTCTTCACACTAGTAGAAAAATGGCCTGTTTCGGCACCCCTATTTCGTCGGTTGTTAACAAACCATCGAAATAGGTTGGTTTATGAAAAGGTCGGGAACCTATTTCGGCGGTTCCTAGTAAGGAACCGCCGAAATAGGCCCTCTTTAATAATAAAAGAAATAAAAAAATCTATTTCGGCGGTTCCTTACTAGAAACCGCCGAAATAGGTGTTTTTATATTTTTTTTCTTTTTTTTATTTTATCATCTATTTCGGCGGTTCTTTGTTAGGAACTATTGGGCAAAATAGTGTTGAAACTATCTTGCTAACTATGGGCAGTGAACTCAATCATTGTAGTACAACAAGGTCGTATCCACAGGGACTTCGTAACTATCTAGCTAATTATAAGCTTAGTAAATGTGCAAGAGGATATATACAAAAGTACTCCCCTGAGATTGCTATTGCTATCAGTTTGTAGAACTCCCCCACACTTGAGCTTCAGCCTCAAGTAGCGTAGCTTAGTTGCGGTGTGGACTGGAAGGTGCACCTGCATAAAAACACTAGAAGCAAGCAAACTACAACTGGAGTTAAGGGTTAGCAAAAACAAAACCAAAGGAGAACGAAAACCAAAAACATGAAATAAAAATAGTGGAGTCGTTGTGGGCAAATATTAAAGGAAGGGTGAAACGAGTACTCCCCGATAAGATGCGGAAGGAAGATAGGGTGCCCGCACAATTGCAAGTGGGAGGGGTCGTTGAGGTGCTACCTTCAATCGTTGGAGATGAAGGTTCTCTTGGAAAATTTCGCCAGAGGTTCCTTTGTAATTGTTCCTAATTCCATCCCTTTTTCAGAGGGGCTTACCTGTTTCTAAAATATTCACAACACAGACGCCACCAATTGGGCGTAAAGGGCAAGTCCAAAGAATGCCAACATAGCCCATTATTGAAAACAATGCAAAATCGAAACTAACAGAATTTAAAAGACAGGACACGAAATGAAATCCGGGTTGCCTCCCGGTAAGCGGCCCTTCTTTAAGGTCTTTGGCTAGACCATACCACCGTGAAGTCATCCGGGATCGAATATGAATGTTGAAGTCGGCTTCAACGGGTGGGTTGGGCGGGCATCATCTAGCAATGAAGAACGACCCGGATCAAAAGGAAATGTGGCCTCAACACTAAGGATGTGAAAGTGTAAACTCCACCGATCGTTCATCAGGTGGAAGTGTTGAGGTGGGTGATCCTTGGTACGAGGATCAAACTGTGGTGGAGCCTCCTCTTCAAATTCAAGGATGTAAACATCCTTATCTTCAGTGAGCGGTGCAGGAGAACTCCGGAGCGGACTTTGTCTTCAATCTTTGGTCCCGGATCAAATGGGAAGGTGGCCTCCACACTTAGCGGGTGTACGTTGAGCTTCCACCCAACTTCATTAGTGCACGGGTGGGGGCCTTGATCCTTCAAGTGAAGATCAAAGTTTGATGGCTCCTCCTCCTCCTCAAATTCGAGGATAAATGTCCTCAACTTCTTGGTGAGGCTCATGGGAAGAGCCTTGATGAAAATCAACTTCAGAGGGAGGTGGCTCCTTGAAGTTGATTATAGCACTCTCCTCTGATGGCTTGGAGGGAGGCGGCATCTCCTCCTCCTCCTCAAGGTTGAGGATGTGTCCATCCTCATCTTCTGGGTGGAGCACAGAGAAGGAGGGGAAATAACGGTAGTTGACTTCAGAGGGAGGAGACTCCATGAAGTCAAGGTGGAAGCGGTCCTCTGATGGCTTGTCTTTGAACTCAGGCAGATGGTTGAATGATGTTTTCTCAGGTTTGAACGGGGGAGGTAATAGAGAGCAACTCAAGTCCTCAGTAAGGTGATCCACTTTATGAACTATTTCGCTCTCCGGTTGCTGCGATGCAAGGTTTAGTAGACCTTCCATCATCGCGTTCATCTCTACTAATTTGGAATAGAGCTTCAGTTGGTTCATGTCGAGGTCTTTTTCCTTAGTCTGATGCTCCACTTCATGGACCATTTCACTCTCTGGTTGTTGCTCCCTTCGAGCTAGTGTAATGAGCTGGTTCATGTCGATGGTGTTCATTCTAGCACTAAGATCCTCCAGAGTGGGTGAATCTACCCTTGTCGTGATCTCAGAACAATAAGCACTCTTCTGGTCTCCTCCACTCTCTTGGCACCTGATCCATCGATTGATGTCTTGTTCAGTGGGGTTTGGATTGACAGATAAGAACCGGTTCTCCATGAGAGTCTCCGATCTTGAGATTAGATCCTCACAAGGAGGGCACATATGAAAGGATCCACACCCTTGACAATCAATGTATTAGTCGTAGGTTGCTCCAGAGGTGTAGCCGTAACAATCTTCTGCTTGATCATCAAGACCATCCATCAGAGATAGGTTCCTAAAAAAAAATAACACAAATTTATACACAAAAGGGGGAAATAAAGGAAATGAAAAATATGCACAGAAACTAAACAGATAATAAACAGATAGTTGGACCGAAGTCCCCGGCAACGGCGCCAAAAACTTGTTGGGCAAAATAGTGTTGAAACTATCTTGCTAACTATGGGCAGTGAACTCAATCATTGTAGTACAACAAGGTCGTATCCACAGGGACTTCGTAACTATCTAGCTAATTATAAGCTTAGTAAATGTGCAAGAGGATATATACAAAAGTGCATAAATGTAAATTAGGGGTTTTTGGGTTGTAATTGGAGAAATAAAGAAAAGCAATAAACTCTAAACTAACTATCTAGGATAGGTGTAGCCCGGGATGGATATTTGCACCCGTCCTCCCCTTACTACCGATTGTCGAACCTCGAACTCATAGCTAAACCACAGGAACGCTTAATTAATTAGCAACCTAATCTAGGCCTACTAATCCTAACCAATTTAATCGAGACTTCTCATTCTGCTAAGCCCCGGGTCAATCGATAGCACTAAGCTCAAGTTCCACTAAGGTTGCAATGTAGTCTAATCTCAAAATTATCAAAATCAGAGTACACCGTTTTAGTCTCTGACAGTTTAGGTTTCTATCTCTGAATAACATTTTGATAGAATCCCACAATAATGCTAAACTAATCGGTAGGCCAAACCAACCAATTTAACACATAGAAGACAAATTGAGCAAAACCCTTAACAAATCCCCAAATAATGAGCAACAAGTTTAGAAGTCATAAACACTCAATAATCATCTTCATTAAGCTCAAAGACTAAAATAGAGCACAAACACAAGTTCAAGATTCAACAATGGAGTTTAGGGATTTTAGGACAAAATCCCCAATCCCTAGCTACAAATGATTCTACACAGCCATAGGAGAGAAAATAAAAGAGCAAGGGATAGAAGTAGCCATTAATGGAGCTTGGAAGGAGGTGAGCGTCTTCTCTTTCTCTTCTCTTCTCTTCTTCTTCTTCTTCTCCTCTTCTTTTCTCCCTTGGAATCGCCTCTTTTCTCTATTTTTGGGGCGGAACCGAGCTGAATGAAGAATGGGGAAGTTTTTCCCAAAATTCCCTGTTTTAAAACGCAGATCTGGGCAAATTTTCGACCCGTCCGCCCACCCTGGGACGGACCCGTGGGTCGGACGCGTCCAGGAGCAATTTCAGGGCCGAAAACGCGTTTTCTAAAGTCCGTCCGACCCAGGGTCCGACCCAGACTATGGGTCGGACGATTCCAGTAGCTCGGGGACAAAAATCGCATTCTTTTAAAAGTCCGTCCGACCCACGTCCGACCCAGACCTATGGGTCGGACGGTTCCAGTAGGCTAACTTCGAAATGCTGTATCTTCTTCGTTTCAACTCCGATTTTGGATCCGTTTGCGCCCACGCGTTCCTCTCTTCATCTACTTTACTCCTATCTATGTTATTCCTCCTATTTAAACAATAAATGTGTAAGACACCAATGAAACACAAAACTAGAGGAAAACAAGCCAGAGTGGAGAAATGAGCATGAAAAGTGTTGATTAAACATATGAAATACTCCCCTAAAACATGCTCATTTAGACACTCATCAGGAACCGCCGAAATAGGTCTTTCTTATTTTTTTTAAAATAATCGAGGACCTATTTCGGCGGTTCCTAACGAAGAACCGCCGAAATAGGTCGTTTAAAAAGACCCCCACCCAGCCCCGACGCAGTTACGCGCACAGTATACCCAAACCCACCCCTCTTCTCTGTTCAACCGGCGATTTCATCCAACCCCGACGCAGACCACCACCACAAGGCCGCCACAGCTCTAACGTCACCCGCCCTCCTCCCGCCTTCGCAAGTCGTCGCCGCCGTCGGTGGTTGTCGCGTCGGTAGTTGCTGCACCAGCAACAACAGAGGCTGCCAAGGTAAAAAAAACCCCCAAATTTGTTAGTTTCTGTTTTGCTTAAAAAATTGTAAACGTGTTGTTAAAATTGATAGATTCTTGTCACATTGTGATTATGGATGCTGATATTTGTTGTGTATGTCAAATCTTTGCAAGATTTGGTTGTTAAACTAATAAATTTATGTATGCACACTAGGTGTTTGACGAATTGTCCGAGTGAATTTTTTTGCTGTTTTTTGCCCTTCTTTTAAGTATAGTTAGGTTAGCTTATTTGGGCTAGATTTATTATGCTCATATATGGGGTGGAACAATGTTTGAGCATTATTTGTGCTTATAATTATAAGCTAATTATAAACATTGTAAGCAATATAGTTTTGCGCCCTCAATTCATATTTATTTTGCGTCTGCGTTGCCTCTGTAGAGATTAGTACAGCTACATGCGTCTCGCACGCCCGATTGAGAAGAGGGGCTGAAAACAATTCATTTAGGAACCGGTAAATTGTTTTTAACTTATCTCTTCATTCTCTTCACTCACTGTAAATTTGCAACCTAACTACATATAAGGAACATACACAACTACTGAGTTTCTCTTGTATCTATATGTATTTGTGTCTCTACAGATAAATACTTAAGAAGCTCCTTAACCATTTCATGGTAGATTGAAAGCGGTGCGGAGAACAATTCATTTACGAACCGGTAATATAATCTAACTTATCCTTTTTCTCTTTTGTACTTTGTATTTGATTTCCATAAATTATTGGAATTTGGTTTAAAGAATAAATTTGGTATATATTAGTTTGGTTTATGATGGAAATTTGTGTTGTTGAATGATTGGTGAATGCTTAATAATAAGCATGGTTGTGTCCTTGTAGAGGGAAATCACTAAATGGGTTCACCAGATTGAAGTCGTACGAGGCTGAATACATTTCATTTGTGAACCCGTAATATGCTCAACCTACATCTTCATCTTTTTAGCTCATTATGTATAATTTTGCAATCCTAATTACAAACAATTAACATACGTAAACTAATGAGTTTCTATTCTATCTACAGAGAAGTGGTTAAGAAACTCCTCAGTCATTGCACGGTAGATTGAAAGTGGAGTTGGAAGAACCGGTAATATAATCTAACTTATCTTTTTCTCTTTTTTACTTTGTATTTGATTTCCACAAATTATTAAAATTTGGTTTGATGAATAAATTTGGTATTAGTTTGATTTGTGATGGAAATTTGTGTTGATGAATGGTTGGTGAATGCTTAATAATAAGCATGGGATAGGTAAAATTATGCAAAGGTCATGCCGATTTTTTTAACAAAATCTTTTCGTAATTAATATTGTTTGATGTATGTGTATATGTATAACAATATCTAAATTTTTTCTTTATCAGGTCTCACTACAGTTAAGTCCGTGAACCACCTCTCTTGTTTTCCACCTTCTTCTGTCACCGTTGCAGTTTCCTCTTCTGTGTACAAGTAAGCAACTAAACTTTGCTTTTTGTTTGATAAATGCGATTATGTATTGAGATAATATATGTGCTAGTATATAATTTAGGTTGAAACCTTAGAGTTAGGCTAGCTAGCTTATTTAATACGCATCCAGTCACGCTTCATTAAAATATAAATACATAGAAACAAATACAATCAATGGTACAAAAACATTTTCATTTTGAGTATACGGTATTAATCGTACCGTATTTTGTGTTTCAAATATAGTATGGAGCGTGACTGTATGTACGGTGATCGAGGGGATCACTTTGACAAGATGTTGAAAGAGTTTTGCAAAGCGGCAGTGCAGCACAAGGACATGACAAAGGCGGAGAAAATACCTTGTCCTTGTGTTGACTGCGGTGTCGTAAGGAAATTTTCAAACATTAAGGAAATTGAATTCCATCTGAAGACCCGCGGTTTCATGCCACTATATAGGAGATGGACTTTTCATGGAGAAAGTGTTGAACATAATGTGGGGTCCTCGTACATTAATGATAGGAAGAGGATGAGAATCGAGTCAACCGACCACACAAAGACCTACCTTGCGTTCCGCACAAACTGCGACAGTGTAGTGGCCAGTACGATTGGTCAAACTCCCTGGGCAGGTATTTACTCTTAACCGTTGCTATAAAACTATTGATGTACCACCTTGCATCCATATACTAAATTAGTTAATGTCATAGGATATGAGCCGACCAAAGACTGATAAGGGAAAAGGAAAAGAATTGTTGCACATGTTCAATCAAAGGCATCCACAAATTTCGTGCTTAGACCTGATTTGGTGGAGAAAAGAGAATATTGGCCGGCTTGTCGACTAATATGAAGATTTTGCACTCATCGTTGTTGATGCTACCACCTCATTGTGATTCCCTCACTGTGGAAGATCACGAGCGGATATTTCACCATCAAGTTCAAGCAGGAGATACACATCAATTTGAGATATATATGTACGACTTCCAGGAGTGTTTCACGAGGGATTGGTTGAATATGTGTCGATTATCAAGTCAGTCGTTATGTGAGTGACTTCTACCTTTTATATTTTGAATGCATTGATTGGTGATGAATTAGATGTTTGAATAAAAAGTTAGTAACTAATGATATTGTCTTCATGGTGCAGGCATGCGCATAATAAGGCGATCAATGTCTATGAAGATCACAGATTCGGATTCCTGTGTCCTGCTATGTGCTGTGAAGTCCAGATGACAAGTGACATGGAAGGCCTTATGCAATATCTAACGAATGTCATCTTTGAATGTTCTAACAAGTAATTTATTATGCTGCCATATCATTCAGGGTATGATATTTGACTATTTCTCTTAGTATTATCTAAATCATATAGTTTGTGTTAGTTTTTTAATGATTTTAACACATTGTGTAATTTGTGGACAGTCGACATTGGTCATTGCTTGTGCTGGTGATGCAGTACCCACGAGTCTTGCAATTTGACTCACTTGGTAAGGGTGTCAAGAGACCGAAGATCGCCAACGCAATAGTGAGGTAATTAGTTTGTTATCTTAAACAACAATTGTTATTACTTAACATTAATTGTTTCATAACTTGCTACTGATGCTTAAAACTATATTGCTGATGTATATAGTTCCATGAGAGCTGCATTATCTCTCCAGAATAAAACAATGAAGAGTAACATCCCTTGGAACATTGTCAAGGTACTCTCTTAATTGATAAGTTTGTGTGATAATGTTTAAACTTGTTTATAACTGTCAATATGTGTGTTTGTATAGTGTCCGGTGCAGCCTGGGGGTTCAGAATGTGGATACTATGTCATGAGATTCATGAATGACATAGTAGGAGCGTCGAACCTTTTACCAGAACACTCGTTAGACAAGGTAACATTCTTTGAAAGTTTCAGTTATGCTCTTTACATGTTGTTAGACTTGTACGTTTTAGATTAATGTTCATTTTTTTCAAGGCTTACGAAGAAGTGCTCCAAGGTGGTCAATATGTCGATGCTCAAATTGTTGAGATTCTTGAGGAATGGTCGGAGTTCGTCTGCACAAGTTTAAAGAATTGTTGATGATCATGAAGATGTTTTGTGAACTTTTTCGAGTATGTAATTGTAATTCTGTACACTTGTGGATGGTGTAATGGTAGATTTGAATTGTGACGTGGTTTTTTATTTGTAATGAAAGTGTGTAATTAAGTGTAATTGCATTGGTTTGTTTACTCTCAAATTGTGGCGCGTCGTTGATATTAATTGGGAGCTTTTATAACTTTTTAAATGTGTGCTGGTGCTCCCTGTGTGGATGAAGCTTTATTACATGTCTCATTGAATCATTTGGTGAGTTGCGGTGAATATATATATATGCTCGGATGGAAAAAAAAGGGGGCTATTTCGGTGGTTCTTAGCTTAGAACCGCTGAAATAGATACAAAAATAGGGCCTATCTCGGTGGTTCTTAGCTCACAACCGCCGAGATAGACTCATGGTACCTTCTGGAATTGACCGATCCCAGGACCGACCATGAGTCTATCTTGGCGGTTGTGAGCTAAGAACCGCCGAGATAGACGTCGTCAGATTTTAATTTTGGCACCCACCTATTTCGACGGTTTTATTTACAACCGCCGAGATAGGTATAACTATTTCGGCGGTTGTAAAACCGCCGAAATAGGTGCTCAGACCTATTTCAGCGGTGCTCATTTCGGCGGTTGTTATATGCTTCAATTGTAGCAATATGCCCCTTGGAACCGCCGAAATAGGCCATTTTTCTACTAGTGTCATCTTCTCCTACTCGTAAGTTATATGCTTCAATTGCAGCAAAGATATCCTTAAAAGTAGGATAGGGAGCTTGAGTTATCATAATGGATCGTAGAACCTTGTATCTCTTTCCACATGCTTGGGCAAATATCAAGACTTTGTCATCTATGGGCACCGGATGATTAATCGCGGAGAGACTGTTGCAGACAGCTTTGAATTCTTTGATATATAGAATGTATGACAGATTGATCTCTAATCTTAAGTGATATGAGTTTCTGTTTGAGGTGAAACTCATAATCTTTTGATGATTGGAGAAAGTCGGATTAATTCACTCTAGATCGCTCTACAGTGGTACAACCAACTACTAGGGATGGCAATGGGTCGGGTTTGGGTCGGGTGGACCATCACCCGCACCCGTCACCCGACTTCACCCACTCCACCCGTACCCGACCCATCACCCGTTATGTGTCACCCATCACCCGTCACCCACGGGTGAAACGGGTGAACCCGTTTACCCGTTTATTTTTCTTTTTCCTTGTTCACCAATTAGGTTTGCAAATTACTATGAGTGGAGAGAAAATAGAGACACAGAGCATGTATGTTCTATGTTCGCCGGTTAGGGTTGTGAAATTTACTTAAGAGAAAAGAATGAAATATTGCATAGAGCATGTACGTTCCATGTTCGCCAATTATGGTTGCAAAATTACCATGAGTGAAGAGAGAAAATAGAGACGTGAAGCATGTATGCTCAATGTTCACCTGTTAGGATTGCGAAATTACCTTCAGTGAAGAGTGAAAAACTTCACAGAGCATGTACGTTATTTGTTTTTCAGTTAGGGTTTCAAAATTACCGAGAGTGGAGAAAGAAAATAGAGGTACATATATAGCATCTTTAATTTGTTCCATGTTTGCCAGTTAGGGTTGCAATTACCTTCAGTGAAAAGAATTAAAAACCGCGCAGAGCAAGTATGTTAGGGCTGTAAAATTACCGAGAGCGGTGAGAATAAAGAATGACACAGTCACCCAGAGCATGAATGTTCCTTGTTCACTAGTTAGGGTTACAAAAATCGTGAGTGAAGGAGAATGAATAATAATAATTTAACATAATATATATATAATCTATGCGGGTGAGCGGGTCGGGTGATGGGTGAAAAATGTTCACCCGTCACCCGACCCGCACCCGCACCCGTTCCACCCGTCACCCGTTTTATGCGGGTTTTTCACCCGCTTTAGTGGGTCGGGTGACCGGGTGAAATGGGTACCCGTGGACCCATTGCGATCCCTACCAACTACCCGATCAACACAATCTTGAGAGATATTCGCAATTATCCAAAGTTTGCACCAAAGCATCCTTTTTTTTTTCTTTGCGAAATGAGAACTCACTTCCTCCAACTCTCCTTTATCTGGTGGATCATTCTCAATTATATCAAGAACTTGGACCTATTTGAGGAGGTTGAGCATTTGAGCTCGCCAGCTCAAATCATCGCGTTCTCCACTCAGCTTAATTGATTGCATGTTGTACTGATCAGTTGATAGAAATTTGAATTTATATAGGTACAAGAAGGAATCAAGGGCTCCATTACTGGAGCTAGACGAGGGAAAATAATAGGGAGTGAATTAATCCGACTTCCTTTGTGCTCACTGCGTCCACTCGCTCCAAAAAACAACCACTCACATAACTCACAAAATTATTCTCCAAACAACCCCCAACAGCCATCACAACTCTCCCCCCCCCCCCTCCCTGCAAATTTCCTTTCGGTCAACTCTCCCCCGATAATCTTGGAAGTTCTTCTTACTCCAAACCCCACCATAACCACCACCCCTTCTGCCCCAATAATCATTATTCTCCTTCCCCTAGCCCTACTATAGCGGAAGCTAAGAGATGCTTGAATTTTGATAGACGCCTTAACTGTCACTATCCAAGTCCAGAAGCTTCTCTCCAGAATTTTGCTCAAATCTTAAGGCGAAGCAAGAGGGTTGAGGAAAAACACAGTGACCAGTTGAATGGCTAGCCTAATCATTTTTCAAAATATCAGGGGCATAAACAGAAAAGAGAAGTGGGCTCTACTTCGACAAGAATTATGGGAGGCCGGGTCAAGCATAATGGCAATACTAGAAACACACCGCTCACAGCCGCTAGATAAGTGGCACTACATATGGGGGCCTGGAAATGATGTACATGTGATTGAAGCCCCCCAGCTTGAATCCCGCCCCTGCAGTAACATGGAGCCGCGCCTTTGACGGAAGCTTGCTCCACCAAGAATAGAATTTCTTCTCTGGTTATTATTTCACGAGAAACTTCAGACCAAAGACATCCTCTTCTCTAAGAACTTAATTCCATTGGTCTACTATTCTCGATTGTTGGGGCATCACTTTCATTACCCCGCAGCATCCGGTCGAAGTGTTCCAAGCTTGGCAAGGAGTAGGTGGGCACTCGTCGCATTTCCCAACCGTGGGCGGAAGTTGCAAATATGGTCAAACGGGTGAGTCTAGAATGGAGTAGACATGTTGTCCATCTATCGGATCACACTGTTTTTTCTTCAAGAAATTTATTTCATCTTTTTTATATGTAATGTAGCGAGAAAGGCTTAATGTCATAGTATTGCCTTATGTACTGGAATATAGTATTTATATAAAAAAATAGGGAGAGAACTTTACTTTTACTTTTGGATTACATTTCTCATTAACTACGTACACTTGAATGTACAAGACGAAGTATCTATACGTGATTACAAGTTACATTTAAGTACCACATCCTATTTACTCTTAACAGTGAGAAATCCAGATTGTTGGAATCAACTGAGTTTACAAACTGAGGAAGAATGCCTAGAGACAGATCATGATCAGTGGATTCAGTAGTCAGTTATGACACAGAGACAAATTGAAGTTGCGCTATCTGATTTTTTTTTTTTTGTAGAAAACAAAGGGGGAGTAGTATAGTACGTAGTAATTGACGAAAACGCCGTTGATTCAGGAACCCTAAGCAATCATGCATACAGGAGATGGGAGACTAGTAGTATGTAGTAGTAGTTTGGGAAATGTTGAGGACAGCCACGTGGCGGTAAAAGCGAAGGTGTTGTCATCAATCCCCATCCTAGCTATAGATGTGTAGGTATCTATCTCTAGCTGTAATACATAAAATTATAGCCCAAAACAACTACAAGTAGCTGCGACCTATGTACATGCAAACATTTTAACCTATATATCTATCTACGTACCGTACGTACTTAAAATTTCTCACTCGAAATAACCACTTCAAAACCCTAACACCAGAGAGACAGAAACAAAATACTCTTATTATTACATAGTACTACTAAATAACAAAATTTCCTCCATTCTGTCTATATCTAGATTGTAGAGCTACAGCAAACCAGTGTGTTCACTTTAAACCCCCGATTTCTCTTACTTGCTTATGCTCAAGCCGGTCTGGTCGTCAGTTTCATCAGCTGTCTGAGAGGAAGGAAAGTAGCTATGGAAGCAGGTGGTCATGAACATGATGATCATCATCATAATGAGAAAGTGGAAGTAGGCGGGGTATCAGCAGTTGAAATGATGATTAATTCAACTTCACAAACACCACTACCACTACAGTTGACATCAACAACTCATCAGCTGCTGGCACCGCCTTGTCCTCCTCCTACTCCACCACCTGAACATCTGTGCTATGTCCGGTGCAACTTCTGCAGCACTGTTCTAGCGGTAAATATATGTTTTCTCCCCTAGAGTTTACTTTACTTATAATATATATTAATTAGGGTTTTGTATGACTATTACTTCATTCTGATAACTATAGTAATAGTATAGGTGTGTATCTCTACTCTAGGGCTACAAATATATACTAGTATATGCCAAAGTAGTAGTTAATATATCCTATGGTAGTACGTACGTACGTATAACATCTCTACCACGGTCGGCTTTACTGAAGAGACCTAGCTAGCTAGATAGTTAACTACCATTAGAAACACAAACATTAACCTAAATTCCTTCCTTTAGGGTACAATACGTACGTTTGTTGTAGGGCATTGTCTGGTTCGATCTGAAGCCAGACATGCATATAGTACTCTCACTCACTCTATCTCATGTGTATACAAAGGTTGTGATTCCTTGCAAGAGGTTGCTGGATACAGTGACAGTGAAATGTGGGCACTGCAGCAACTTATCATTCCTGAGCACAAGGCCTCCTCCTCCTCCTCCTCTTGCTCCACCACCTCCACTCACGCTTCCTCTTACACTTCCTTCTGCTAATATTAATTCTTCGTCATCAGCTCATCATCCAGGCATTTATCAATCACAGCAGCAGCGTCTTGATCATCCACAACTTTCTCTCCAAGTATACGTCAATAACTTGAATGATACATATATAATAATGTCAGACATTTTTTCTAACTGGAAACTGTCTTAGGGTTACAACTTCATGGAGAAAGCAGGAGGATTCTTCAACGAGCAGAAGAGAGGACAGTCTTCTAAATCTTCATCGTCTTCTTCTACCGAGCAACTATCCCCTCCTGCTTCTTTTGTTGTCAAACGTACCTACTTTCTCTTCTCCATATATATATATCCCACTGAGTACTAATGAAAGGTTCAATTATTCTTCTGGGTTTCTCTTCTTCCTTTTTAACTATAACGGCTAGTTATTTCTTTTTTTTTCCACATATATAGCTCCTGAGAAGAAGCACAGACTCCCCTCAGCTTATAACAGATTCATGAAGTAAGTAGTAAGAAATTAATACATATATATATTTATTTTCCTTGTTTCTGAAAACACAATTAACCGCGTACATTTAATTTATATATATTGTCTACTTATCAATTGATTAATCAGGGAGGAGATACAGCGAATCAAAGCAGCTAACCCAGAAATACCACATAGGGAGGCTTTTAGTGCAGCTGCCAAGAATGTACGTAATCACATCTTCTCACGCGTGTATATATATATATACCCTTCATTAATTTGATCAGTCAAAGCACCTATTTGGTTTCATGTTCCACCAGTGGGCTCGATACATTCCCAACCCAGCTGGATCTGTCTCCGACACCAACAAACGTTCCCTTAATTAAGATTCAAAAGTGTACGTACATATATATCTTTTCATTTATAGTTTCTTACTTTCATTTAATTTCTGAGTTCTACACCTCAAATGTTTAACTAATTAATTATTTCTGTGCTCTAATAATTCATAGCTACTCGTATGAAAAGAGCTTCGGATCAAAGAAGCTAATCCAACAGTATATGCTGCTACAATTTGTCATTGCAGACGAGGAATCTAATTATGAAGCAAACAATCGTATGAAAATGTTATTTATATTTTGCTACTAGCTAGCTAGAGTCTCCTGAGTAGTATCCATTTGTATATGTATATTCCTGCAGGGTTCGCCTGCTAGCTGATCGACTAATATGTCAGATGTTTCATTTAATTTTTCTTTCTTTCAGAACCAGTAGTTTGTTTGTGTACGCTAATTTAATTTTAAATTATACTATATCCATTTAGATCATGTACTGGAATGTTATTTATACTCTATTATGCAACTAGCCATGTAGCGAGCGTCTGAATTCAACTACTACTTGTCTTGTCAGGTCATTTCATGATCTCTAGACAAATTTTAAGGATTCGGAAATCTGATTCCTCCTCCCCCCCTCTTTTGTTCTTCTCGTACTTGGCTTCAATAATTATTCTTTTCTGCTTTTAATTTATTGATGATTCTCTCTTCCAAATACTACTAGTTAATTTCCTCAAGAAAAAACTGTCTTTCAAAAAATAGAAAAAGGTACACCTCAGAGACACAAGTTAAGAATAACAAGACTGTACTTGATCGACGAATCATTTAAACGATTTTCTTTGTCAGGTATCTCAATCTTTGATACAACAAGAAGCCAGCCAGCCAGCCAGCCAGCTTCAATTTAATAAGTTCTTTGAGAAGAAACTCAGCTCCTCTCCTTAGTTCTCTGTCTCTAATGATATGCCACACGTCCCATTATAACAAAGTAGGATCGCTGGGAGATTCAAAACAGAATTAAGCTAAACCTGAATTAAGCAAACCAAAAGAAACATACAGTAATTAGGTTCCTACTAGCTAGCTACTAATTACAAGGGACCACCACCTCATATACTTAATCACTTTGTAAGTGGCACATCAACATTCACGGATTGAATCTTCTGATCATCGTCTAATAGCATGCACGAGCATGAACCATTTTACCGAACAAGATGTGCACTGATCCCAAGCAGCCAATTAATTATGCTCCTTGTAACTGCATTTTAACAAGAATGTATAGTTTCAAATTTGAAGATCATATCAATGTACTATATATATATATGTTTCGCTGGTTCAGAAAACGAATAATTTCTTCTTATTTATCAGGTAGCAGTGTTGCACAACCTAATTAAGTTCTGATGAGTCACACCTTAAGACATATAGATCAGGTTCATAAATATGCTATAACATGAAAATACAGTTTAATTTGGACTCCCAAACCCATATTTGGAACATAAATCAGAGCCTAATTTATTAACATTTCATATCCCAAGCACTAAAACTGAATGATGCTTCATTTTTTATTAACTGGTTAATTAGAGACCAACACAAAGCATATATATATATATATATATAAGCATCAAACTGAGTAGCAATCACACCAAACCAGGTGACTGAAAAAAAAAACATGTAATGGGAATCCACCAAATTAATCTCTTCCTTTTTTTTTTCATATTTTTTCGTCTTTTCAATGAAAGCCAGATAATTAAATGGCCAGCCAACTTGATGGGCAGTCAAGTGCATCTACAGATTTTCTCGTGACATCAGCCCGATCGACCAGTGGTGGGGAAAAGAATCAGGTATTGATATGTATGTAGATACCTTAATCAGTGCTGGTCCATGTGGATCCTACTGTATACACAGCTCATGATTTTGCTATCATTTATTTATATAATAGTAGTAGTAAAAAGACAAGAATCATGGTTTCCTTGCAGATACCAAATCTAGTAATGTGTTGGGGAAGCAATACCCAAAACTATATGGGTTTCTGATATAAAATGTAATCATGTATCACAAAACCCACAAGCCATTGTCCCCCCACCCCTTTGACTCCCCCTTTTTCGAAATCTCATACCAATAATGACCAATTTAATACTAAACATCGTACTGTTCAGTTTTGGAAGTCTGCTAAACCCATGTGGCTTTGCAGCCAAGCCGTTTCTGTATTATCATAATTAACTAAGCCCTTGGCTATGACATTATGTCTGTTAATTTTAATATACAAAGAAGCAATTACACGTGAACACATATAAAAAATTCCACAGCAGAATACACAAAAGTATAATACTATAAGCGATTTCTTCACCAAATCGCAAGGTAATCTTAGTATATCGACCTCTTCTGTATAGTATACTCCATGTTCTTTATATTAATAATGCTTAAGACAGAAAAGAAGCAAGGAACCAGCTTTTTTAAACAATAGAAAAGAGCTTTTAATCACATACCTTAAGCAAACAGACTCCACCGATCACGACCATAGAAATATAAGGCACAGCATGTTTTTTTTCCCTATATCAATGCTCTAAATCCCTTTTCCGCTCCACTCTCTTAAGATGGGATGATAGTTGGTATAGGTCAACCACACTACTTTCGCTATTACTTGGCCCCATAAAAGTACAATCAACTGCATTGTTATAAGAAGCACCTCCAGATCTCTCCGAAGAACACGGTGATGATGAAAGGCCTTGGGTCGAAATGTAATGGTTTTGGTTCCGCCTAGACACCGATGGTTGCAGCAAATTGGTATTACAAGTGTTGTAGAATTCAGATGACAGAAGAGAGAGAGCACATGTACTAGATTCAGGAGCACCAACAGATGGATTTCGACTAGTACCACTGCTGCCTGCAGGTTGATCAAATTTAACCATTTTATTACCAACCTCAAAAGCCACATTATCTGATCCTTTTCCTGAGCAGCTGAAATCAAGGAAGGAAGTAGGACTTGGGGTAGTGGGCTCTTTGAATTTGACAGGGCCATTGATCAATTTCCCAGATTCAGGATTTCCAAAGCAGGAAGATGAGGATTGAGGAAGCATCTCTTGGAAAACAAAGGATGCACCTACTGAGGAAGGACTGAATTTCACACCTGCGTGTATCAAAAGAATGTCAGCAGATAATTAGATGGATGCAGATGTAACTATTGATAGTAATATGCTTACACTCAAGATGATGCAATAATGGACAATAAAAAGATAAATCCCTGCATGTAGTGATATGTAAATTACTCAACATGGTCCATGTTCTTCAGCATCTCAGATCAGTAGCGAATTAATGCACAGAGAACAATTGCTAGAATGGGCTGTGGCTTCTTAATTTCCTCATCACTTGTTCATTACTTCAGCTGACCAACTGAAAGAAGCAAAGCTTCAAACATTTTGTTTTTGGGATAAGGTCATTTCAGTTCTACTTCATTAATATTCAGCAGATCCTAGATATCATTTCACAGTGTCTTCTTCCAAGCAAGAACAGAATTTAGTCGACGGTATCTCCTTTTCTGGTGAGACCCTAGTTTTGTTGACCCTTTAGCCCCCCATAAAACCCCAGCTGAAGTGATAGCGGAGAGATGACACCATGCATCAACCAACAGAATCAAAATTTTGAAACTAGTGTTCACCAACACAAATAATTCACACAGAAAATGTACATGATGCAGTCATGAGTTGATCACATTAAAGCCACCACAAAACAGCTCAAATAGCTGATGCTTATACTACATATAGTATGTGCCAAGCCCCCGTGGTTTGGTCGGTAGAGGAGTATTATACTAGAACCAAAGGTCCTGGGTTCAAAACCTACCCACTACTGTAACTATCAAAAAAAAAATACTACATATAGTATGTCCATCATCAGTAATGAAAAATCACAAACTTTAACTGCAGCAAAATAACCATACTTTAGATTTATAAGGATCTACCAATATCAAACCGGTTGAAATAATTTCCCTTAATAAAAAATGCAACAAGACAAAGCAATTCATGGTGCCCCAGATTGAATAGTAAGAAACTTCAAGGAATTAGACTGATAAATATCAAATCACAAAGATGAAATACTTCAATGTCACTAGACAGCTGACTAGTCATTTAAAAGTGAGCAGAAGACCAGTTTTAAGAGAAAAGGGAAAAAACAGCATCCATGCACAGGGATGCACCACATGACATCACCAACGCAAGAATGAGACATTACCATGAGGTTTCCGTCTACGTTCATTGTGATTTGCAAGACGTTTACGACAACTCCTCTTTACATCATCAAACTCAGCCAGCAAGTGGAACCTGGAGAGTCAATATCATTTCTACATCAGTAGCCTTCACAATAACATTGATCATCATAGATGAAATCACCACTCTAGCACAAGAAGGCAGCAAAAATCATTTTAGCGGTGCACAAAATCACCAAGTCAACCTAAGAGGTCATCGCCAACCAAAAGATAATATTAACATATTAACAAGAAAGAAATAAAAGACCTCTAAGACAAAAATAATTCTGGTTCACCAGCTCTAAAACATGTAAGTGACTCTGGAACACTCTTTCCTCAAAAGAAAGGACCTTGGAAACACAAGTTATCATAATATTCCAAAAATGGATCTCTTGGTTTGATAGGAACCCTTGGGAAAAAGAGATTCTTTTGAAGAAAACACATCTTTTGAGCTAGCTACATTCACATAAGCAGACAAACAATGAATTATATTCCCAAGAAGATCAGAGGATCAAGGTTTACACACAGAAGGAGAACAATTGAAACGCAAAAAATGAGATCCCACCAGAAAAAAAGGGCCAACCTGCTACACTGCTGACAAAATCGTTGTTGGATGCCATTAACGACTACTGTAGCAGTTTTAGTGTGCGCGTCACATACTCTATGCCTTTTGTAATAGTCTTTGAAGGAACTAAGATCCCTATTGCAACCTTCAACTTGGCAAAAAGGACTCTGGGAAGACAATCCAGTCATTCGAGTCCTCTTTGCAGGCAAAAGAGGTGTGCTAGAGCTAGAACATAAATGCTGGGACTCATTCGAGAACTCAATGCTCCTTGTGCCCTTAGTTGCGTCAGGCAGCCTACCCAGCTTCAAATCTACGCCAGTTTCAAACTGCCCAGGTTGAATTTGTCTAGCTACTGAATGTGATGAAGGATAGCCCACTTCATTACAAGAATGAGTACCAATTTGAACGCCCAATGCAGCTCCTCTCTGGTCAACAGAGTATGCTTTCCCACTTCCTCCAATTGCATCACGAAAACCCAGTTCTGAATTTCCAGGTGCCTCTGCGTTAGATTCAAGAGCGTAATTTGAAGGACCACGAAAATCATGTCCAGTGGCCTTGTTCCTTTCCCTCGTTACATTATCAGCTGATAAGTCCAATTCTTCAGGCAAGAATAAGCTTTTTCCATCTGCTAGGAATCTCCAAAAGTCCATCACCAACAACGCTGCATAAACAAATTGCAGAATGTTGTGAACATCCGCTCAGCCACTAGCAAACATATCTATGCTCAATCTATTTCAAGTAAACCCATGTCGAAGATCATTTTTATACACTAAACCCTAAAGCAAAACCAGTTGAATCAACCCCACCGCCAATGTAATAAAAGAAGCATAACAAACTAGAACAATGAAACCAGAGGGGTACAGAAGTCCGCAATTTCTAACATCACCAGGGAAATCTGAGAAGGACCAGAACATTCCACCACTAGGTGCTCGAAATTCAACGTGAAACAAAGAGATTTGGTCGGGTAATATTTTATAAGGGCAGTCAGTCCTAGCAGAAGAACAAGAATAGTGAAATCAGCGAAAAACGGGAAGACAAAACAGGCATGAAGTTGAGTAATCAGGAAGACCTGCATAAGATTACCCTCGCTTTGTAAGGAGAAATCGAACATTCAATTCGCACGGTGGACATCATATTGAGATAGGTAAATTTCAGTCCATAGCACAGGAAAATCGAGAAATTCTCAGAGACCCATTTAGCACAACTTAAGTCCAAACACATAAAATAGAAACCCACAACCCACGAAAAAGTACAGCGAGAAAGCGTCAATTTGCAGACCCAGAAACCAATTAGCAACAAGAGAAAGAGAATCAAGTGAAAAAGGAAGGATTTTGCTGAGCTTACCGAAGTGAACCGATGAAGAGTGGTGGACAAATTAGATTAACCTTTCACACAAAATAGATGATTACTGAATGTATTTGATTGGTTGGGTACCGGACTACCGGGGTATGGTGGTCTTGTCGGAGCAACTACAGTGAGGGGAGTCAGCAGCATGATATTCCCACTAACATTTCAAGGCGAAAGCAAGTCTTTAATGTAGCTTTTTTTTCTGGAGGGAGAGAAGACGGTATGGGTCCTATGGGATGAGTTGAGCTTGAGATTCTTTCAAGCGAACAAACAAATAAGTACAGGTAAATTATTTGTTTAACCTTTCCTTAAAAAATAATTTTCATTTTTTTTTAACCAACAATCGCGCAGACTAAAAGGAAGAAATGTTGGATTCGAACAAAAAATAAAAGAAGAATTGCCGAAACAGATGTTTACATTCACTCTAAAAGCAATTAGGCATCTGAGGGCAATGATGAGTTCTACGTGTTTCTTCTTTTTCTTTTCTTTTTTATAGAAACACCTTCTTATTCCCGGCAAAATAGTGTGTATAAAAGAAGGTAAGACCCCATAACAAACCACACAGCCATGGCTATGACTAAATACTAACACTTGAAAAAAACAAGAGCTTCGCCGCACCTAGAATAAAGTATGAGGAGAACTTCATAAATGTGAAGCTTACAAGCTAAAAGGAGAATGAAACAAGACCATCCTATAAACACATTTTTACCAAAAACAAGTGAAGCAACAGTTGCCATCAAGAGCTTTAGTGAAGGAGTGCATCTCTTGCACATTTTAGGCATAAATGTCAAAGCGTCCCCACCATCAGTAATATCATGATCGTTTGAGTCATCGCAGTTATAAGCTTAATCAAGTCGACACACAGGGGCGGAGCCAGGATTTGCTATTGGGGGGGCTAAAAACAATTTTAATTGCTAGAGTATTCATAGGGGGGCTATAGAATAAACTATCAATCAAACGCTACATTATTTGAAGAGAAAATTGAAATCATAGGGGGGCTAGATACCCTTGTGGCTGAACGTGGCTCCGCCACTGTCGACACATGTATCCTTTTCGAGACATGTTGCTAACCTACTGAAAAGCAAGCAAATGAGACAGGGCTCCAGAAACGCCCTGATCCTCAAACAGAAGTTCCAGTCACTAGATTTCCAAATAAAACCAGACCATCAAAACATAGAAAACACTTTTAGGAGAAGAAGCCTACGAGGCCGACCAAAACCATACCGGATTTGAAAGAGACTAAAACAAGCTAGAAAAAAAAAAGAAGAAAGAAACGGAGATGGTAAGATGCCCCAAAGAAAGGCAAGAAGAAACCGGATTGCCAGGGCAATACCCCTGTCCCGGCAGCCCAACCGGTGCTTAATCATGGTGTTTGGCGATCTTGGGTAATCCCCAAGGACGCCTTAAAAGATGAAAAATCCTCTAGGTTCTCTTCCTTTGAAAGTAAGAACTCATCCAACTGCTGGCCGATGTCTTGTTGACCTTGAGAGCCCATTTGTGCTAAGACTTTGGAAACAGACAACGACACCCAGGGGAACGAAAGGGCAACTGAAGGTTTCTTCTATGTTCTCTTTCATTCCACTTTCAGGTTATCTATCCTCACCATTTTTAAGGCCCATAGAACCTATCCAGGGCTGGCAAAACCTGCCTTGAGTTAGGTACCGTACTGGTATCCATCTTCTTGTTGCACCCGCTCATTTGTACAACTTTGGGAACCATGCGTGAAACGACCACATCATAAACAAAAGGTTAAAAGCTTATCATAAGTTAACCAAAAACTTATACTGAGTACCCATCATGCTAACTTAATACAATGTCTAAGAGGCTCTAAGACTTCTCCTTTTTCTATTATAATTTTTATTTTTTTAAATGATTGTTTTTGTAACATTTTCTATTTTGATTAAATAAAGTGTCTTATTTCTTTAACAAACCAACCACTATATTCATTCATTCATCAAACAACGTTGGAAGTAGTCTAGTACATTCCTACTGCTTTTTGACATTCTTCCCTATTCCAGCCAAAAAATGTGCACCCAAGGTAGTATGCCTATGAACAAACAAACATAGTACCCGGTGGAATCGAGACCACCACTTCTGGTTATCTTCCATAACAATCCTAACACAACTAAATACAGAACCTGGACCATTTAGATACTTATGATAAGGTTGTATGTTATTATTATGATTGTGTCCTTGTTCAGTCTAGCAGAACAGGTTCCAGTCCGTTCCACTTTTGCATAGATGGTTGAATGCCCCCCTGTTGTATAGGCAACCATCGTTTGTGATATGGAGGTCTTTGACAGTGACCCACTTCCGAGTTCACCTCAATCCATGTGGTCTTGGTTCAGGTGTATAGACTACTTCGCCTGCTTTGCTGAATTTTTAGGTTGCATTTTTATGTTTGTTTGGTTTTGTTGCCTTCTCTAGCTCCGTTACTAAGGTATCTAATCTACTTTTAATGGTATTAGGGTCTTTTACAAAAAAAAACCTAAAATAAAATAAAATAAAATGTCACACAGAAAGTGACAACACTCTCTTTGGTATGGTTACATATGTAAACAAAAGTGGATAATAATCAAATTTGTAGTATTAATCGCCTACCACGGCTATTGACAAAATTGAACCTTATGTCAAATTGTTTTTATTTATTTTCTTTGAATTATTTGAAACTAGCAAAAAGACATAAAGGAATAAACATCTTATTGTTAGAAATAATTAGGGGTTTCTAAGTCTTTAAGTAGAGAAGAACAAGACTTTAGACCCATCTCTAGTTAATAAAGTTTTTTGTTTGAGAATGTAACTAAGAGCTTATTTAATATAAAAAAAATACAAGTTATAAGTCTACACCATATTTTAAGCATAACACTAAAAAGTACCCCCAGACTTGGTAGAATGTTTAAATTTTACCACGTACATTTGAAACTTTCAGCTGCATTCCACACGCCATTCTAAACTTCTACAAAAAAAAAAATGAACGCCATAACAAGATAAGATTTATAAATTGCATAAGGCAAGCTTCAGAGAAGCTGCGCAGATGCTGGATAACTTAGAAGAACAGCTGGGACCACATGAAACGAGAAATCTGGAAAGGGCTAAACTGAATCATGATGTTTGGCAGTTACTAAGGCAGGAAGAAAGATACTGGCGCCAACTCTCACGTGAAAAGTTTTTGAAGGATGGTGACCGGAACACGAAGTATTTCCACCGCAAGGCTTCGATTAACAGATGTAGAAACCAAATCAATGCAATCGAGGTGGATGGAGAGCTCAAAACAGAACCAGGGGAGATAAGAGATGAATGTGTCCGATTCTTTAAAAATCTGTTCAAACGTGGAATTGATTCGAAAGCAGGACCACCAGCTGATAATCGTCCATGTCTATCAGAAGATGAGGCTCAGGAGTTAATAATTATTCCCTCGGAACAAGAAATCAGGCAGGTGGTTTGGGAGTGTGAGGGAAGTAAAGCGCCGGGCTTTGACGGGTTTAATTTTAATCACATAAAGAAATTGTGGAGAATCATCGGTGCAGATTTTACTCAAACAGTCAAGGAATTCTTTACGAACAACAGGATGCCCAAGGAGATAAATACTACATGGATAGTGTTAATCCCAAAAATGGAGAACCCCCGCACATTTGAAGAATATCGGCCTATTAGCATTATTGGGAGCATATACAAGGTCATAGCAAAGGTGATGGCACGACGTCTGAGTAAAATAATTGGGAAACTTATCTCAGAAACCCAGACTGCTTTCATCCGAGGGCGACATATTTTTTAAGGACCTATGTTAGCTAATGAGAGCATTTGTTGAAAAATCCACACACACAGCCACACGAATCTCTTGCCAAATCGCAAGAGGGAGCGAAGGAAAATCTCCAGCAAGATCGCAGGAGCAAAGAAACTAAGAAACTTTCATTAAGAGACGGAAGAGAGTTCCGAGAGGAGAAGAACTCAATACATAGCTCAAGACTAAACAAGCATATATTCTAACCTAACCCAGCCACCAAACAAGAGAGGACCGTTGACCAACGGTCCTATAACTATGAAAAAATACTTACAGACTCTACCCACAATAACTTAAGAATAATAAGTAATAACATTAATAATAATTACATAAATAATAACAACATAAATAACTATCCTTATTACCCCCCCCCCCTCAAATCATGCAGCCCCTGCATGATTTGCAAGAACAAAAGTACCAAACTATCCAGCACTGTCCCAATCCTTTAATCCCATCTGCAAAAAGAGGTGCGGGTACTATTTTCCAGCAAGGTCTTGGTCAAAACTTCTGCCAACTGGTTCTGAGAAGAGACAAATTCAACCGATATAAGCCCTTCTTGACGTTTCTGCCTCACAAAGTGAATGTCAAGCTCGATATGCTTGGTATGCTCGTGCAACACTGGGTTCCGAGCTATATGGATGGCGGACTGACTGTCTGGCTTCACCGGTACTGGTGCGAGATTGGAAACTCCAAGTTCTCCAAGCAAGCGCGTGAGCCAACTGAGTTCTGAAGTAACTTGCCTCATAGCCCTGTATTCAGATTCTGCAGAAGACAAGGCAACACTGGTTTGCTTTTTAGATTTCCAAGATAAAGGACAACCACCAAAACAAATGAAATAGTCACTAATAGACCTTCTAGTATTTGGACAACTTGCCCAATCCGCATCACAAAAATCCACTAGATCAAACACCTTTCTGTTATTAAAGAACAAACCATATCCTAAGGTTCCTTTGATGTATTTCAGTGTATGAATAGCTGCCTGAAAATGAACATTTATGGGGTTTTCTAGAAATTGGCTTAAGACCTGAATGGCAAAACACAAATCTGGCCTGCTATGCGAGAGAAAAGTAAGCCTGCCTACAAGCTGTCTATACAAAGTGGGATTCTTTAAAGCCTCTCCATCATTTTTCCGCAACTTTACAGAGATATCAAGGGGACTAGCAACTGCCTTTTCATTCAAACAATTAAAGTCTGAAATCAGATTCCAAGCATAACTTCTTTGTAACAGAATGATACCTTCTGAGGTGTGAACAAAATGCATTCCAAGAAAATGACTTAAAGAACCCAAATCTTTGATTCTAAACTTTTGGTCAAGTTCAAGTTTGATAGATGTAATCAGATTCAGATCATTCCCAGTAATTAAAACATCATCCACATACACGACCAAGAAACAGATTTTATCATTAGTGCCCTTAATAAACAAGGAGTAATCATTCATTGACTGCACAAACCCCAAATCTTTGAGAAAATCACTTAACTTCTGATGCCATTGCCTAGATGCTTGTTTCAGCCCATATAATGATTTCCTTAATCTACATACCTTTCCTGAATTTCTTAAACAGTGACCCTCTGGAATCTCCATATAAACTTCCTCATTTAAATCTCCATGAAGGAACGCATTGTTCACATCTAGTTGTCCTATATGCCATCCCATTTTACAACAGGAGAAAAGGTTTCTGAATAATCAATTCCATATTTCTGCGTGAACCCTTTGGCAACTAGTCTTGCCTTACTTCTTTCTAGAACCCCATCAGCCTTGTATTTAAATCTATAAACCCACTTGCACTTGATGGGTTTCTTTCCTAATGGCAAATTAACTATGTCCCAAGTCTTATTCCTTTCTAAAGCTTCGAATTCATCAGACATAGCTGCTTGCCATCTCCTATCCCTTATTGCATCAGAAAAGTAAATGGGTTCAATTTCTTTACTCAGAGAAGAATTAAGACAAGAATGCTGAGAGGTAGCAGATAAGGAGTTCCTAATGAGTTCAGTCCCATTACTTACACAAACAGCAAAGGCATGTTGAGAATCATTTCCAGGAAAAGCAAACAAAGAGTTTCTAAGTAACTGAGAATTTGCAATGGTATCTTCTTCATTCATACAGACAGCTAAAGCATCAGTGTCACAAGACAAGGCAGGTTCAGAAGTTAAACTATTTGCCTTGGACATTCTACTAGATAAGATTTGAGAAAAGGTATCAACAGTAGTAGAGAAGGACTTATCTGTAGCTGCTTGGCCAATAACGTAGTCCTTGAGGTGAATAGGGATGTGTCTCTCTCTTTGGGAACGCCTGAGAACAAGTTCTGTTTCAGGTTTAAGATGTCCTTCTTCCTCTGGTTGTGTCACTCCACTTCCTGTATTCTGCTGCGCTCCACTATCTGCTTCCTCATCTTCTGGATCCTCAGGTGTTGTAGCCACTGGACTAAGCAGATGCTGTTCCATTTGAGAAGTGTCCAACCTAGTTTGGGAGCTTTCATATTCATAACCAAAGGGATCAGTGGCATTTGAGAAGTGTCCTACCCGACATTGATGAAATTTTCGCCTATCTTGTTCAAGAAGAGAGGCAGAAACACCTAACTATCGCCACTTCAGATCCAAACTCCCTCTCGTTCGCGGTGGATCAAGGAAGAAAAACACAGACAAGGCCGCAATACAACGGGAGAAGACCTACCTTGCAATGCTCACACTGTCACAAACTTGGTCACACCGAAGACAGATGTTTTCAGAAGATAGGGTTTCCTCCAGGTTGGAGAAACCCGAAAGCCAAGAAAAGTGTTGCCAATATGACAAATTGCACAGAGGAAAAAAGAAGGAGGAGAAGACAGGCGGAGATCCCTTCGGTGGAATTCTTACCGCAGAGCAGATCTCAAAGGTGTACGATTACATCAACAAATCCAAAGAAACAGAACACAACAGTTCTTCGAGCTGCAGCTTCGTGGGTATATCTTCTCGAACTCTATCTTGTTTTAACTACCCAGATTCCCATGCTTTAAATTCTGAAAAGAATGATAGCTTTGATGCATGTGACTGGATTTTAGACTCTGGAGCCTTCAATCACATGTGCGGAGATATAAATTTATTTAAAGATTACTCTATGATTGATCATGCCCATACAGTTGGGATGCCTGATGGTCATCCTCAACTTGTTAAAATTATAGGGACTGTTGTTCTTAATGATTTCATAGTACTCAGAGACGTTCTTTTTGTGCCATCTTTTAAGTTCAACTTGATATCCATTAGCAAATTAAGTGAACAAATGAAAGGGAAGTTTATCTTTGATTGCAAATCATGTATTTATCAGGGTTGTGAAGGAGATAAAGCTGTTCAAGTTGGAAGATTCTACAAGGGGCTATACAGATGGTTTGATAGCTGTAGTGGATATAAGCATACCTCTTTGGGTTGTGGTAACAATCTTATTAGTTTAGGATTTGATTGTAAGGATGGTGTTAGTCTATGGCATCATAGATTGGGACATATTCCCAAGAAGAAGATGTTTACTTTAGATTTGTTAGATCCCTCTCTTAGGAATAAGCAATTTCTTTGTGAATCTTGCTCTAGAGCCAAGAGTCATAGACTCCCCTTTGGAAATAGCGATATCAAGACTAATGAAATTGTTGAATTAGTTCACATTGATCTTTGGGGGCCTTACAAAACTAAGACATATGATGGAAACTCTTACTTTCTAAATTTTGTTGATGACAAGAGCAGAGCTACATGGGTTCACCTGTCTTCTTTGAAATCTAAGTGTTTGAAGGTTATTACTGATTTTCTAGAGATGGTTAAGACACAGTTCAGTAAGAGGGTTAAAATAATTAGAACAGATAATGCTTATGAGCTAGGAAGTTCTAAACTTGGTTCTGATTTATTTAAATAGCATGGCATTATACATCAAACTACTTGTGTTCACACTCCACAACAAAACGGAGTTGTGGAGAGGAAGCACAAACACATACTTGAAACTGCTAGAGCTCTTATGTTTCATAGTGGATTACCTTTAAAATTCTGGGGTGACAGTGTGCTAGTTGCTGTTTATCTTATCAACAGAATGCCACTTACTAGCATCAACAATAAGACTCCTTACGAAATTATTTATGACAAAAGGCCTGATTATCTGAATTTAAGATGCTTTGGTTGCTTATGTTTCGCCAATATTAATAGAAATCAGCATGACAAATTTGCATCAAGGTCTGTCAAAGCAGTTTTCTTAGGCTACCCCCAGGGCAAGAAAGGCTATAAGCTGTTTGATATAGATAATAACACCATTGTTTACAATAGGGATGTGAAATTTCATGAGAACTTATATCCATTTAGAGGAGTTCATAAAGAATATTCTCGTGGGAAAGATTATTTTATACATACAGATGCCACTGATCCCTTTGGTTATGAATATGAAAGCTCCCAAACTAGGTTGGACACTTCTCAAATGGAACAGCATCTGCTTAGTCCAGTGGCTACAACACCTGAGGATCCAGAAGATGAGGAAGCAGATAGTGGAGCGCAGCAGAATACAGGAAGTGGAGTGACACAACCAGAGGAAGAAGGACATCTTAAACCTGAAACAGAACCTGTTCTCAGGCGTTCCCAAAGAGAGAGACACATCCCTGTTCACCTCAAGGACTACGTTATTGGCCAAGCACGCACCATCGAGTCGCATCGGATCCAGGCGTCGATTTTCTGGGCAGAATCAGTCGGCTTAGTGATCTTTCCATTAATGAATCCCAACTTGTTCTTCGCTCCTAGGGCGATTTCCATCTGCATTCTCCAACATTGGAAACCAACCCCGTTGAATTTGTTCGCGAGAACTGCTCCTGGGCTTTCGGTGTTCGCAAGGTGAAACGGATCGTTGTCCCGCGCCATACTTGTCTCGCTTGCAGATTCATCACTGTCTTTCTTGTTATTCTTCGCTCGGTCGTTCTCGTCGGCCATCAAAGACAGAAAATTGCTTGATCAAGACTTGCGAATGATTAGTCGGCGCGGAGTCGGACGCCCGCTCTGATACCATGAAAAATCCACACACACAGCCACACGAATCTCTTGCCAAATCGCAAGAGGGAGTGAAGGAAAATCTCCAGCAAGATCGCAGGAGCAAAGAAACTAAGAAACTTTCATTAAGAGACGGAAGAGAGTACCGAGAGGAGAAGAACTCAATACATAGCTCAAGACTAAACAAGCATATATTCTAACCTAACCCGGCCACCAAACAAGAGAGGACCGTTGACCAACGGTCCTGTAACTATGACAAAATACTTACAGACTCTACCCACAATAACTTAAGAATAATAAGTAATAACATTAATAATAATTACATAAATAATAACAACATAAATAACTATCCTTATTATTTGTTGGCTTAAAACCAGGAAGGTTAAAAGTCTCATTCTCAAGATTGATTTCCGGAAAGCGTACGACTGCGTATCCTGGAGTTTCGTGGATAGAATGCTAACTATTTTTGGATTTCCGGAAACGTGGAGAAAATGGATTCAGCAATGTATCACCACCCACAGAATTTCAATCATTGTAAATGGCTGTCCAACGAAAACCTTCAGACCACAACGGGGCCTTAGGCAGGGAGACCCACTATCACCGCTGCTGTTTATTCTGGTTGCTAAAGCCCTGAACTGGCTGCTAGAAGAGTCAATCACATTGGGAGATCGAAGGGGGTTACTAATTGGTTCCAGCAGGGTGCGCATCTCGCATCTCCAATTCGCTAACGATACGGTTATCTTTAGCTATCCAGATCCAGAAGAAATTGAGAAGATAAAGTGGATAGCAGCCCTGTTTGCAGACATGTCTGGTTTGGAGATAAATTGGAACAAATCGGCTGTGTTCCCGATCAATCTAGATGAAGGAGAGATCAATCAAGTAAAGGAAATTCTGGGGTGTGATATTATGAAGCTCCCTGCAACATATTTGGGTTGCCCACTGGGCGCAAATCCTAAACTATTAAGTACATGGAAACCGGTGATTAATAAAGTGGAAAGCAGGCTGACTAACTGGAAGAAATCATGCTTATCTCGGGCAGGTAAGGTGGTCTTGATGAAGGCTGTTTTAGACTCGATACCTATCTATTACCTTAGCATGTTTCGAATGCCCCGCAAAGTTATACATAAGATCAACAGGTTACAACGTCAGTTCCTTTGGGGACGTGGTGATAATCGGGGGATTCCCTTGGTCAAATGGTGTAAAATATCCATCCCCAAAGATAGGGGGTTTAGGCAATTCTGATATCGAAACAAAAAATGTGGCCTTGCTCTTCAAGTGGTGTGGTACTACCAGGGGTGTAGTAACAAGTTATGGAAGCGGGTGATTATGTCTACGTATGGCATCGACATTACCATACCAGTTTATGATCATGCCACTCTGATTAGAAGGAAAAGAGGGATCTGGCATACTATTGTGTCTATCTGTGAATGACATCTAGATTCGGCTGAAGTCGTGGCAAAAAATTTGAAATGGGCAATGGGAGATGGTGAATTAATTCGGTTTTGGGATGAGCCATGGCTGGAGTCAGGTAGGCTCAAGGAAAGTTTCCCAAGGTTATACTCAATCAGTGAACAAAAATCTACCAGAATTGCTGAGATGGGGACTTGGGACGGCCAGGTCTGGGTTTGGAATTTCATTTGGCGCCGTGAACTGTTTGTCTACGAAACTGAAGAAGTAAATGACCTGATGCAACTTCTAAATAGAGCTTCATCTCCTAGGCCGTCCAGATCAGATAAAATCACTTGGAGGAGTGGCAAAGGTGAGTTTTTCTCGGATAAAAGCATGTATACAGAAATTATGAAAAAAAGGAACCCAAGTGCTCCAAGTTGGCATAACCTCATCTGGCGTGATTTTGCTGTGCCCCGGATAGAAATTTTTGTTTGGCTCTGCATCCAAAACAAGCTGGCAACAAAGGATCGATTATTCTGGAGCAACATGATTACAATCGCTGAAATATAGTGCCCTCTATGCAAAAGTGCAGTAGAATCCGTCAATCATATTTTTCTTACCTGTTCCAAAAGCAGAGGTGTATGGTCAAACATTTGCGTCTGGTGGGGAGTACAGGTTGATCTGGGACATGAAATTAGTGGAAGTCTGGATATATGGTCTCAAGCTGCGCCTAGGTGTCGAGCCAAAAAATTGTGGATCTCTTCTTATCTGTACACGATCTGGGCGTTGTGGGACATCGGGAACAAAATTGTGTTTCAAAAGGTAGTTCCTGACTGGATTATGGTGGCAGACTCTGCTAAAAGATGGGCAATGGAATGGAATGCTAATGCGATGATGATGCTCCCTAGTGTTGCGGAAATAATTCGATTAAAGAACATCAGGAGCTTTTTTGATTGATGAATGTCTGTTTCATGTTTTATGCTATTTTTCGTATGTTTTTTATCTCTTGACTATCTAGCTCAAGCTGGTTTATAAACCATACTCTTTGATGTACTGCACATCTTGTATGCTGTATCTACAGCGCCACTAATAAAAAAAATAAGGCAAGTCTATTTTACATTGCGTATGTTTTCATCTACAAAGTCCCAACAATTTAGCGGCTTTGGTGTCGTGTTATATCAAATAAACATTCTCCACAAAAATCAAATGTTGTGTAATTATTATTAGATGAACAAAATGATGATTTGTTACAATTTTAATAAGTTTGTTTGTCTCCGTTTTAATTGAAACATTTTTAATTACCTTATCCAGCGACTATGAACATGCATGACACGATTAAGTGACAAAATATGTATGTCATCATAACGGCTCCCCTGGTGGCTCAGAATAAGGGTTGGATGGTGGCTCAGAATAAGGGTTATCTGGTGGCTCAGAGTAGGGGTTGGCTGGTGGCTTAGAATAGGGGTTGGCTGGTGGACCCAATAGCGAGCATGGCTGCATTAGTCTTTTGCTTGCACAGCGTATCCCGCCACCCTTCAATATTGCTCCGTAACTAATTATAAAACTATTCATATTCGAAGACCAACCCTTATCTTCCATCTGTTTGCGTGTTTAAAAGTCTGGAGCCCATTGCTTATATATGAGCTTCCATCTTCAAGGTTGTCTTTGTTGTAGACGCTCAAGTAGGGAGGGAGAGGGAGAGGTCGAGGATTACCAGATTCAAGCGCGCAAGCTAGTAGGAGTACAAATAGAAATGCTTGCGTTGCTACGTTTGACATTCTTCTGTTTCTTTTTTTTATTGGGGATGGAAGGTAAAAACTTATAATATTTCAATATTCTTGGCTGATAGGGATTTCAGATTTCACTAAAGTTGAAATGGTTTGAGTTTTTGCGTTCAAGATTACGTTTATATAAGAAGGATGTGGTTGTAGAAAACAGCTACGTCCACCTCAACATTTTGGTACAATTACAACCTAAACAGTCCAAACAATAAGAAGTTTGTTTTATTTTTCAAACTCCAGATTATTATTACAGTACACAGCTCATAATTCTACAGGTAATTTGCTCATTTTTAAGGGACTCATAGCCATATTTTTCTTTTTTTTTGCTGAAATTACTCCTACAATTTAACAGAATAATGGTACACTGAATTTACCATATATAGTAGAAAAAATTCTATCGTTACTTTTTCTTTCTCTATTTGCAAGGCAATAAAAGTTACCCCATTAATGTTGGTTATAAAGAGAAATCAAAGGGATGGGGGAAGGCACGCAATTTAAGGAGGGAGTAGGTTCACAAGATCGATAAAATGTAAAGGTCAACATATGATCCAATGAAGCAAGTGACAGAATAAGACCATAACTGATGAAAAATGAGGCCAGTTGGTAATGCAGGTTATAGAGGAAACAAATGAGGTAAAGACGGTGAACAAGAAGGTCAAGCCTACATAACTTGAGCTTAAGTTCCTCCGAAGACTATGACAGTGTGTCTGAGAGGCCTTATGTAGTCAATCACTTTGTTATGATTGGAATATGTGCCACCTTCAGAGTTGAGAAATCCACAACAAATGTCCACGGCTCTAACTCATCAAGTCATGACACCTGCACTAAGCCCTATTCTTCAAAGTTGATGTCTATTTCCCTCAAATTTCTGTAGCTCATATCTTTTGACATAGGATTTGTAGTTAGAATTTATTAAGATTGGTTTTAGTTGGTTTGGTTGTGGCTTGTGGGCTTATTTTTAGACTTGTATTTTGTTTTTTCTATTTTGGTTTCCTTCTGCACCCACACTTATAATTTCTATCATCGAAAGGGACTAGTTGAACAATCTTTCATTGTCGTTCCAGGGTTAGCGGGTCACTTGGTCCTCATCAAAGCATTCTTCTAAAAGTATTATCTGTCGTTGTAATCCTTACGACAACAAATTTTGTTCTTTCAATACATACTGTAATTATCTAAACAAAACAAGTACTATTTGTGACTTTTTAGGATGCTGTGAGCCCCGGGTTTTCAAACCTTTATCCTATGTTGATGGGTTGATCAGGATCTAATCAGGTTCTAGGTACACTTATAACCCAAGATTAACAACTATGTTATAAAATCATAATTATTAAAACCTCAGTTAGCTCACTGGAACCTATTAGGAGTCGTCACCTAAGTTTTAACCTAAGTAAACTTGGAAAGGTGAGAGTTCGGGTTTGGGGGCTTGGTAATATAACTTTTCCGGGTTCAAGTTACTTTCACTATCCTTAAAGCTATTTTTCCTCTACTTATGTCATAAAAAGGCTTATTATAAAGACTAATTAACCTAAGTGTGCAAGCTTTTGTATTTTTGTGTTTTTAAACATTTTTGATAGAAATTAAATGTGAAACTAAACTGACCCAAATTAGGGTTTCATCAGCCGAATTAGGTCAAATTCTGTTGTCGTCCGTGGCCATGGACCTAGTGCCCGTGACCACGGGCCCTGATCTACAAGTTAATTAGAAAATTCAAATTTGTAAAAGATTGAAATTTTGAGGTGTCCGAGGCTACGCACAGGGTGTTTGTAGGCCCATACTTTAACTAGAAATTAAAGATAAATTCAAGACTCGACTTTTGACACCATCCGTAGGTGGTCCGGGGCCCGAACAGGGTGTCTAGGGCCACGGACACACAATCTGTGGGCTTGTTTAATATAGCTCTTATTTTTGTTTTTGGCTCCAAATTTAAGTGTGCCTACTAAACAGTTTGGTGATTAAAAGTTTTCAATTTGAAGCGGAATTCAACATGAAACTTTGCTAACAAGTAAACACACATAAAGTTAAGAAAACTCAAACAAGCACACATAAAAGTTAGAAATTTTCAAGGGATTAACGTTGGGAGTGTGTGAGAGTTGTAAGATTACAGGTTTGAGGTTGCCAACCTAACTCAAGTTCTCCAAAAGGTTTGATCACACCACGTCGCGATTCCTTGTTCGGTTCATCGGTAGTCCTTCGGTTAGGCTACGACCTCTAGCTTCTGGATAAGCCTCTTCTCTGTTTTTCTTCATGTTTTGTGTGTATTTGATGGTGGATTGGTGATAGGAACTTTGAGAAGAATGCAAAATTTGAGTTTTTTGTTATTTTTGTGTGATTTTGGTGGAGTTTGGGTATGAATTCGATATGAGATTGTTGCAAAACGTGGGAGGCAGGTTTGTGGGAGTCTCTTCTGACTTTTTATGTGCCCTAGGTCATTTGGAAGGACCTAGTTTTATAGAAAAAGTATGGCCAATTGATAAAACAATTTTTTTTATCAAAAATCTTTATAAGCTTTAAGAGAATATGAATTTTTAAAAATATGCTATAGGCCGATAAAAATTCTAAAAATTTAACCATAGATAAAGAAAGATATTTATGAATTTCGATAGTTGAAATCAGGTTATTTTGATAAATAACCGATTAGATAAAAATGTTACAATCTGGAATCTCCTATAATTCGTAACTTATTATTGAAAATTCAAAATTTTGAAATTCCAACGGGGTTATTCTTTAAAAATCATCCTCTACCATTTTGCAGTGTACTTTCATCATGCATAATGATGTATTTGAAAGGTCGTGATAACAATACCGAAATTCTCACGAGATGAAGAAACAGAGAGAGAAACTCGAGAATCAAAGGAGAAAGTTTCTATCTCAATTGAAATTTGCATCACACAATCACGTATTCTGGTAGAATATACAAACCATTCGTCAAGATCCAAGCTTGACTACAAATCTTCATAGAGAACTCCTCACATCGAGAATAGACTCTCGACACACACTTCCTTTCTCTCTAGATTGAATTCTCTGTCAAAACGAAAGCTTTCTCTGATGGAACATATGTTTTGTTTCTAAACTCTCACACACGCTTACAACTCTCTCAAAATCATTAACTTCAAACCCTAATTGTTCTCTATATTTATAGTTGCACTTGATTATTTATCTCCTAATCAAATAGATAAAATCTTATAACAGTTAATAAAAAGATGTTGTAATCTACTATCTCTCTATCTAAAATATATACTTGTTATATTTTGTATATGTGTCGCCCAAATTTTAGCAGGTTACTTATGTCTCATGTGTTCTAAAAACAAGACTCTGATTTCTGGATCAAAACTCTATATCAACAGTTCCCCCATTTTTAATGCGGCAAACCTAGAGTGTTGAACTCAAATGATGTTCCCTCTGAGTGCTTCCAAATAATAAAGCTTGAACTCAAATGAAGTTCCCCTTGAATATACTGCTATAAATAGTTCCTCCTGAACTGTTGTAGTTCTCTTCATAGCCAGGCAGAGTTAGAGACATATATGCGTTCAAGACAAATTTCTCCCTTTTGTCAAATCAAAAGAAACTAAGTCACAAACCTCACATGTAGGCAATATTTTTTAAAGTCATATACTGAGATTTCAATGTAAGGATTTTCTCACAATAAAGGATGCTTATCATGCCAATCCCTAAGTAAAAGTACTCATATTGATCCTTATGAAGTGAGCCATGGTCTGATCACTAAGTGGGAGATGACAAAGTTGAAAGAATTGAACTACCTTCTTGGGATTCTGATTGAGCTGATTAGTCCTAGGTACCTAGACCTGCTTGAACCCAATTGTAGACACAAACTTATAATATTGATGAGAACCCATCGATATTTTAGTGTAAGATCTATTCATTTGGATAAGTTATGTCTTCAAGTGTCTTGATGACTTTTCATAAAATTATTTTTTCAACAATTTGGGGCACCATCTGATCTTGCGACCTAGTTGGTGACAATATCAACATGAATCCAATTTTGGCTAGGATCTTATAGTTTTAGTCTTTAACTCCGTAGTCTTAGACTAAGTGGATGTCTCGGGCTTATATGTCAAGCCATCTTTGTCGGAGTTGTTCTTCTGCAACATTTGATTCAGATTGACCTTTCTAGTATACTAAGTATAATAAGTCTGTGCCTGAAGCTCTAACTTCCAATTTGCATTAGCTACCATGCCTGAGAGAGTTTCACATTTCCTTTTGCGATCTAAAAGGGAATTCACCTCTTATTGTGCCCAACATGGAAGTGTGAGAGTTCTAGCTTTTAAAGGACTAACAAAGTTAATCTTTGGCTTATCACGACTCTTAATGACACCATTTTCATTTTCAGTCGAAGACTTACTCAAATCTTCCACGTTAGTTGTGAGTTCTCTGATCTCAGTGTCATACTGATGCTTCAACACTTTTATCTCAGAGACAACAGAGGTTAACATAGTAAACATATATCTCTTGGTCATAGAATTAAGAGTAGGTTCAACATAATTAAGGCATACATTTTCTTCTTCGAGTATTTGCTTCTAGTTATCCCTCATCATCAAGAAGAGATCATTGTCTCACCTTGTGCTAATAAGTTCATTGTAACACCCCTACTCTAATCGTCTCCTAATCAGCTTAATTAACATTATAATCGCAGCGGTAATCTCAACTATTGAACTACTGGTGTCACCGTTCTTACTTGCCCATGCGAGTAATATCGTGCTCTCTGATATATTCTTAAATACGAAATAATTTCCCACAGTGACAACAAGAGATAGATCTAACCTTCCCAAACCAATATAAAGTACATTCACAGTGAGCATTCTAAGTATCCAAATCCTATACACGTTTCTAAGTTCGTATCAAATGCAACAGTGCATATTTAAACAACTGTAATTAAACTACCCAGCGCGTCCCTCTCTTTGCCGACACCGGAAGCTGCATACCTGCAAAAATGGTTGTTTTGTGGTATGGAATCAGCCCCTGCTGAGTGTTACTACATGACTGTCATGCCCCCTCAGACCAGTATTTTTGGTCGAGAGCATGCAATTCATTTTCATGCAAGTAGTTTAATGTTAAAACTGTAAAGCAAACAATATATATGCAGTAAACTCAAATTAATAACAAACAAGCCCCCGGCTTCACACATCGCATCGTAATAAACCACTGAAAACATTATAACGCTTATGTGAGTACAGAGACTCCATTCCAAGAAACACTTAATAGTTCATAATTGAGTTTGGTGACTCACTCGACCAAACAATCCACCATAACCTACACATGAGTACAGCGACTCGGCACAACCAGTTCACAACACACAATATGAGCACAATGGCTCGTTCAAACAAATCCACCAACATACCACACATAACCACAAAGCACAACCAATGAACAACAAGGCGAAACAACGAGAATTATAAACGAGTATCAACTCTCGTCCTTGGCATGCAAGCCCAAATAATGTTCGCCTAATGTACGTGTTAATATAGTCGTTCGTAATTGTTCAGTCATGTCTAATGACAACGTCTCGTTAGAACGACGTGGCTCTAAGTTACCCATCTCTTATGGCGGGTCACCCACGGCAGTAGCCACTCCAGCGGTAGAGTCTCCGACCTACGAATAATCTGTAGTTCGTTGGAAATTTATCCTGATACTTACGGTTACCATACGGTATCCTAGTATCGTTAATGGATCACAGTTCACAGCAAGAGCCACATCCTCTTGATAAACTTATCTATACCATCGCATCGTTTTATTATTTTCCTAACACAACAGACTAAGGTCGTTAGTCCAATCCTGAGTATGTCGACTCGGGATCCAGTGTTAGATACGAGAGCGGCGTTAAAGAGGCCAATGCTCCGTATATAAGTCTCAGATAATATATATATCTTATTATCCTAATGATACAACGTTTTTACTTACGTTCCTTATATTACACATATAAGATAGCATCATTGCCGCTAGTTCGTTTTATAATATGTTCATATATACGAACGGTACTGTTATCGTACAACAGTAATAATAATAAAGCAGCATTAATACGCAACTCAAGCATATTAATTCACACAAGCAAACATTTAATCTTATCACAGATTTTCACACAATGTCTGAACTGAGGAAATCCTCAGAGACAGTCAAGCCACATAAATAACATACCATTCACCCTGAAAGTATTACGGTGGAGTATGATTCAGCTAGATCCGATGCTCCTCGTGTCGTCTCTAACAATCTATCAATATGCATCACACTATGCATCAGCATCTCATACTAACAATACACTACGGCACCCCGTACCGTTACTAATCCATCCCGGTTTATTCCCCGTTGTTAACTATAAACGTCTGTCGGGTTTTCGGTTTAACTCGGGATTAGGAAAGACGTCATATTTCATGTGTGGTTACGTCGAGTATATTATATTTAACTTTAAACGTCTACTATCGCATGTATGTTAATACATATTTGTATATCATATAGCTTGTCACATATTGCATGTATAGTCTTAATCGTTTATTATACATCTCTCCTTAGTACTTATTTTCCTAAGGTTTGTTTTTCCAAGTTTAATGTGGTATAATTCGTATATAAAAATACTTTGAATTATATAAATCCTCATTTCCTTGTATACTCCTAACATCAGAATTTCCATATCTAATGTTGGTAATTCTTCTCTCCTTATCTTATATCTTTTTAATTATGATAATATATGGTCATTGAACCACATTATATTTTCCCACGCCATAACATGTATTTATTTATATACATGTATTATGGAACTATTTATTATATGGTAAGTCTTATAATATATATTCATTCTTTTTAATGAATACCTTTCATACTATAAATGTTATAACTCTTATAACATTAAAACCATATTATAAATTCCATTTAAAAATGTTAATATTTCCGAACAGCACCTATGTTCTTAAATATTTACAAAATCCACCACATAATTAATATAATGTTACATTTTAGTTATATAACATATCTTATGACATTTATGTCATTAAAACAATTATAACCTATTGTTGTAAATTGTTTTAAAATACCAAACAGCCCCTTATATTTTCGGCTTTCAATATAAACCACTAAACTTCTATAAATCACAAATCAACCTCAATTATATTTCATTGTTACACTTATAACATATACCTTATGAAATACCCCTAAATATTAAACGTATAAAATCATAACACGTTTTTATAATATGGACATAAAATAACTTACGAACAATTAAATCTAGTACATATATATATGTACGAACACGAAAGTACATGTATGTAACGTTACGTTACGATATTGTAACGTTGTAAATAAGTGACAATGTCGTCACCTAACTTCGTAACAAAAGAAATAATAATAATAATAACTACACGAAATAATATATAGTCACATATATATAAGTACACATATATAACTTATTCAAATAAAAAGAAAGAAAAAAGGGAGCAAAGACGCTCCCGGTGAGGCTCGAACCTGAGACCTCTCGTATACCTTATAAAGGTTGTAACCAGTGGAGCTATGCTCGAATTCAATAACCCACACCAATCTAATATTACTAGTTAGCTACCGAAAAGCAAGAAGAATAAGATGTACTGCAGTAGTCACTCTTTCTTCCCCATTACCGACATGTACCCAGCAACGTCATACTCTCTTGTTCCCTTTGCGAGCAGCACACAGCACATTGGTGCCCAACCTTCACGTGCTCCTCACCCTTAACCCACCTCGTCCCATCCTTTCCGGTTTCAAAATCCACACCCACAACATAGCTAATCGGGCCTCCTTACTTCTGTGCATGCGCACAATCTGGAACAGAGAAACAAAGCAAGACATACAAACCCGTACTCCTCAGTTGTACTGCTGTGTCGCTGGTCAAAAAAAAAGAAGGGAACAGTCAAGCCCATACCTTCCTGCCTAGTTGAATATTAAGGCGCAAACAGCTCACGAACTTACTAAGATTCCATTACTGTTTTGATACCATTTTGAAGTCTGTAAAAGTAGTCAAGGGGGGGACAACTCTGGTGCATCAGAGTGGGCGTTCCAAATTCCCACACCATTCTCTTGTGAATTGGAAGCACTACTCCTCTTGTGCCTTGTGCTGTTTGACGCATGAGCATATCAGCATATAGACCAAGTCTCTTTTCTTCTGGCATGCACATGCTCCTGCCGATCAGAAACTCCCTCATCTCCCTCTGATTCTTCTCACACAAATAGCTCCATGTTCTTCTAGCTCTTCTTGCTCATTCCTAATCGAGAAATACCCCTGGGACACTCCCTTCTTGATCTGTCACATAACTCCTCTAACTATCTACACTTTGTCCTCCAGGAATAAACCATCAAGTGCCTGCAACCATGGGGTTCGAGAATCTGTCCAAGGTGAAATCAGGAAGCCATCCTGTTGTGGCCTATTTCCCGATTTTCCTGATGCCAAACAATGTCATTCTCTGCACTCAACTCTCCTGCTCTTTTCAGGTGTAACCACCTCGTGCATTCCCCCAGGCTGTGCTTGGACATCTCCTGATTTAGTGGCGTTAAATTCCTGCTGGAAACATAGCTAGAGGGTAAGACTGCTAAAACAAATTCTCCTCTTTACCTCATTCATTGTTGCCTCTGACCTATCAAACCTGATCTCTGAGAAATATTTCTCAGCTGCTGTCGAATAACCAAGGGGCAGGAAGTATTGTAGTGTGCCAGGATCACCAAGGAGTGACAGCTAGGGTGTTAAACTGGTGAGCTACTCCTAAACTACTGCCTGATCAGAAAAGAAAAAACATAGATAATCCATGTGTCGAATTCAATTGTTGATTATTCCAATCCTGTAACATGGTCCTCGGTATTATCACTGTTGGGGAAGGATATTGAGTTAATAATGCATCCACTACATTATAAACACACCTGGCGAAGTCTCTAAATGTGAGAATGTTGAAGAACAAGGAACAAAAAAAAAAAAAGAAAACAACTTCAGAGAATAGAAACCAGATACACCGATTTCATTTTCTGCTCTACTTCAGTTCCAGTAGCTAACTTGTATTGTTTTAGGTCTGTGTTGATGATTTTAAAACTATGCTAAGGCCCTTAACTAGGGAGCTAAATAGATTGGGGGAAATAGAAACCAAAACAAGGGACCAAATAGAAAGACAAAGTAGAACCAGGTCTTATCTCAGTTTTATCAGCTTTGGGTTAGCTTTCTGTTTCAGTTTTGCACTTGGTTGCAGTCTCGGTATAAAATAGTTCTGTAGAACTAACAGGGTGTCTTAGGTAGTTTCTGAGTTTGAAATGTGACAAGACCACTTAGCTAAATAGGTGAGTACCGTGGGGGCAGTTGGAATACAAAGTAATGACAAACCAGAAAACAGACTAAAAGATCAAAAGAAATCCATAGCAGAAAACTTAACAACAGAGTTCGGTTTCAGCTGTGTTCAGTTTAGGTACAGGGGTTAGGTGAGTGTTTGTTGGATTAGTTTTGAGTTGAAGGTGCCGATGGAACACTGAACTGAGTAAGTGAGTGCCTAGGGATAGATGGTAAGACCATTATGTAAGTAACAGGAGGGTATAACAGAGTTGAGCGTCTGATTTCAGTTTCTTTTCTGCAACTTGTATTGTCTGGATAACATCATTACAGAGGGCTATAAGAGTGTGGATTGGGTGGCTTATAAACCTAAAACTTACCTAATTCACTCAAGCAAGTTATACACACCCTAGAGCAGAAGTAAAGGACACGTTAGCAATGAAACAGAAAGACAACAATAAGAGCATAACTCATCAGTTCCTTATATCGGTTCTGCAGAATTTTGTGTTCCAGTATAAGAGTGCATCAGTGGGGATTAACGGTGTTGTTGGGATTGTTTCTGAGTTTTAAAGCTTGCCAAATCACTTACCTACTGGTTGAGCAAGTTGGGAAAACTAGAAAGCAGATGTAGAGAACAGAAGGAAAATAACAGGAATGGAAAATTTCATCAGTTCTGAGTTTCAGGTTTTGTTTCAGTTGTTTGTCCAGTACAGTTCTTGGATGTATTAGTGCTGTTAACCAAGTTACTTGTTGTGTGTTGGGTTTAGAAGCTTCCTAGAAATGTTAAATAACCGAGACAACAACTGGGAGGAATTAAAAACAAATTCGTGAACAGAAACAAAAAAAACATATATAGAAGAGGATGTTATCAGTTTTGGCCAGTTCCAACAGTGTGGGTGTTTCAGTAACTTTAGTGTTGTGTTTAGGTGACATTGAGTTGTGTTGAAAGCAGTAGCGTAGTAACACATCTAGCTAAGCTGGGAATCAGTTTGAGGGAGAGTTAAATAACCCAATTCGTGACCAGAAAGGAAAAACAAAATAGAATGTACCAGTCTTAGTTTCAACTTCTCAGTTTCTTTACAGTTTCAGTATGCGGGCTTACCAGTGACATCAACCAAGTTGTGGTGAGTTTGTTTCGGTGTGGAATCTTGGTTTAAGGCCTTAACTAACAGAGTCAGTAATTTGGGATAGATTGAAGGCCAATACATGAACTAACAGAAGGGGCTAGAAGAAAGGATATCAGACTGGTATCTCAGTTTCGATAGTGACTGTCCTCTGTATAGCCCATTTTCAGAGGAGTTGAAGATGTTGTAGTGGCTCTATATTGGATCTAAAACATGGCTAATATACTCTACTAGGTGGACTTGCTCATGTGGGATATTAGGAATCAGTCAATAACCGGACAGAAGAAGAGTTCTATCCATTCTTTTCAGTTTTCGTTGGGTTGCTGTTTCTGTACAATTAATCACAGAAGCTATATGAATATTGTATTGGTTTAAAAAAACGATCTTAAAACCTTGTTAGCTCATGTACCTAAGGGTGTAAAAACTTTGGGGGAAGACTAGAAGCCAGGTTAATGGGAAACAAGGGAGATAAAAGAGAAGACACCCAAATTATGTTTTCAGATTTTTCTGTGACATTGTTACCTCTGTATAACTGTCACACAGTAGGTATAAGAGTGTTGTAAGGGCTTGTTTATAAACTTAAAATCTAGCTGATACACTTAATGAGGGCTGTACACGCTTGGGAAAGATAGGAGATCAAATTGATGCGTTACAAAGAGAAACTGAAGGGGAGTATGTTTAGAGCTGGTGTTTCAATTGCTGAGGTTGGTGCTTCAGTATGGCTACTTCCCAGAGGTGTTAAGAGTGTGATTCTAGTTTATAAATGAACCCAAATAGTAGCTCATCAATATAAGTAGGTTAGTGAATCGGGTGGAGAAGGTTAAACACCAACAACTACAAAAAGTAAAGTTAGTTAAGGTATTCCATGGAAATGGTGTTTTAATTTTTGGAAGCTTATGGGTTTCTGTATAAAGAAGTTTTAGGGTTATTCTATGGCCTATATTATCACTATACAAGAGTTAAAATATTACTCACCTATTTATCTAAGGAGGGGATACACGTTAGACATGTTATACATGTTATATAAACTTGTTACATAACTAGCGCTTAAAACACTTCTAAACATTACCTAAGGAACAAAAGACTTAGTTAACATATAAAACAAGTTGTGAGTGTCCTAGGAGTAAGATAAGCCTACAATGAGTGCATGTGAAGTTCTCGGAATTTATATAAACTAAGCATGTAACAACATACCCAAGGAATAACATACGATATAAAGTGTCGTCGCATAAAATAATAAACTGACGCATTGTTTTAATTAACGCTAGGGCCGTAGCGAGCTCCGACCGGGACTTCGAGTGTAAGACAACTCGTGCTTTCGATTAAGGTATGGACATGTGTGGTTCGTATGTTGCCGTGTTACACGGCTTGTGTGCTGCGTGCCTTGTTTGACAATGACCTTAAGACTAACATGAAATTGGATTGCTTGCTATGACTTGTTTATATGCTTGTTACATATATCATTGTGTATATTACTTGCGTGCACACAGTAGTGTAGTCCCTTCTCGCGATAAAACCTTGAGATGAAACACAATGAATTACGTGAACAAACAAGGAACTATATATAAGGAACACTCCTCTTAAATTATAGAGGACTTCTAACGACACCCACTATGGTGTCGAACTTTTAACGATAATGAATAGTAAACTACCAGCTGAAGGAACCCATACGGGGGTATTGAAGTGACCCCACGTTCTCGACGCATGACGCCGGAAATGGAGGATTGGCTATGGAGGAGACGCTCTTCAATACGTGGTGATAAGAGAGTTCACAAATGAACCTTAACTAATCAAAGAAAGATTGGCACCTACATGATATGGTCACGGAACCTAACTACATCCCCAGACCTGGTGCAAGAGGAGAGAAGAGAATACACTTTATGAAAACAAGAGTAAAAGGAATGAAAACACACAACGCTCGAATGATCCCCTAGTGAGGATCGTTGGTATAATAGACCTATGCACACGTTTGAATAGTTACATGATTACTGTCGCTATGCTAGCAACTTGTTGTGCTTGGTTGCTTGTTTCTAATGCTTTGCTACCTTGCAGTGTGTATGATATTATGATGTGTTGTGGTATGCTTTCCTGCTTTGTTATAGCATGTAATATGACTTAATAATATTCGACCAAGTAGTCGTGTGGCCCGGTAACATGCGGGCTTCACACGTTCATACTCGGCATAGTTTTGCTGAGTCCTTTATTTTTACAGGTATGAAACGAGAGGCAGACGGAGAGTAGGCACGGGTGACTACCATAGGGGTAGTCCGTAAGGGCAAGACTTTAGTAGTATGTTGTTAATGTATGGGTTATGACTTGTATTACTAAACCCTAGTTGTACTTTCGGATTGTGTAATTTAAGTAAGAACTTATGATGTAGACGCTCGGTACTTGGTTTGTATTCCAGTTTGTACTTGGATTTGGTTATGGCTTTAATTCCAGTCATTCAGACCGTAGCTTAGTATGGTTAGTGTTGGGTGTCAACCACGTGGGTGGTTGGTGTCTGTGACACCCGGATGGAGTTGTGAATCCGCTGCTTGGACTTATCGTGATCTGGTTGTGTTATTCGGGGTGTTACAGAAAGTGGTATCAGAGCGTAGTTGCGCTCTGATGACTGGAACAGAGAAATACCGAGAATAGGAAAACCTAAATTTGGGAAACGGTTAAGGGTAGTAATGTGAGGCACGACGTTACCAATTTAAACCGCCAGCAAGGGCGATAACAACTTGCAGTAAGATTCTTGTGTATGTTCTAAACTAACAAACGACATTAAGATGGCCGAGACGAGGACAAGGACGAGACCGTGTCGCCACGACCCAGGACTACTACCATGCAGCGTTCCAGGTCGAGATCACCGTCCAGATGCGGGACGAGGAATTCGCCCAGAAGAGGGAGACGAAAGGTGGTGACTCAGAGGTCCGTAAACGGAAAGGTGCGGGGAAGAAGAAGTACTACTCGAGCAAGAGGCGAGTGAAATACCATGGGAGCAAGCCTACAAGACACTTCAGCTAGGCCACCCGGCTATTGCGGCTAAGCCGCTACGCTCCTACCCATCCAAGGGTCTGGAGCCGGCCCAAGCAAAAAGACCGAGCGCCGATTTAAATGTAGACGATGCACGAAGAACCACCCCGGGGTTGATTGCCAGGGCGAACCGGTAAAGTGCTTCTACTGCCGGAAGCGCGGGCACAGGGCCTTTGAGTGCTACGCGAATCCCGAGAGCGAGAGCTATAAGCCCAGTTATGGTGTGAAGGGTGATAGGAGAGCGGGATCCCGAGACCCCCAGAAGGCATCTACTCCGAGGCCAGGGGAGGCGGCCTTAAGCATCATGGACCGCACCGAAGGACCGGACACCCCTTCAGCTGCAGGTAAAACCTAAAACCTCAAATGATTGCAAAGCATGACCAAATCTTTGTGTGCCAAGTTGTATGACCATGCATGAAATCTGGAAGGTTATTAGTACCACAAACAAAAAAATATAATAACACTCATTGAGGGACCAATTTTAGAGGCAACTTGGGTCGACATGCTTAGCAGTCGACAGGACCCTACCTTACAAGCGAAGAGGGACGAAACACCCTAAAATTTAGGAAATAAATAAAGCTTACGTAAGCAATTAAATAAGCCAAGGTTGGGATTGAGATAAATTCTTCAATTCGTACACTCGAGAGATTAATCTTAGTAAACCCCTCGTAAAACCATGAAATGAGAGGATATAGTTCGAGATGAAATTACACCATAAAATTGGTACAATCTATAATGCTTGATAAAGCATGGCACAAATTTTACACACTAAAGTATAATATTACGGAATTCAATTAATCCCCTACCCCAACACAAGGCAAACAGATAGGAAAAATGGCAATGAATCCGCCACTACGTTCAAACATCTATCAAATATTTTGTTCAAGGAGACCAAATAAAAGGAGTTGTGGGCCATAGAGAATTAAGTTCCGATCATGGAGGAACAAGTTCCGAAAGAGGAACTGTTAAAAACAACCGCAAGCAATACAACGGTAACTGTGGAATTCAATGTTATAAAAAGATAAACCCTTTGGATCATATGTATATCATTAACTATGGTGATGAAAGAAGTGACCACACCTGCAACGTTACTTCGCATAGCATTCAATGCTCAAGCACTAACGTTATATGATGGTACTACTTAACCATTTGGTATTATACCATATGTTACATACCACGTTATTCATTTTAATAAACCATACTTTAAATTACACTGTATGACTTGTAGTATATATATCTTTACACTAATGTCATAACACTTGTCAATTACCATTTCATGATATTAAAACCATATCGTATATACTTATATATACATATATTCTGGGTTTTACACATATATTTATATATGCAATTTCTATTGGATTTAATCAAATAATATATAGTTGCATATATTGTGACAATATTATTTCTTAAACTCCCATTCAACGTATAAGTTGGTCAACCTGACCTCTTGGTCAAATTAGTTGACTTAGTCAAGCATAGTATTAAATAGTGCATGTACTTTGCAATATGCTACCCTGGATTGTATAAATTGCAGTTTACCAACTTTATTCATAACACCCATCACTTAATATTGCATGGTCCTCAACCAAATTTTATACGTATTTCCTACAAATATTAGTCCCGCCTTTATGCACCTACAAGTATACATAACTTATAAAGCTCCCTTCATTAAATGTTACACTTCATTATTTTATGTAAGGTGATTATTCTCACCAGTGTGTAATATATCATACAAACTTATATTAAGATCCCTATCTTAACATCATGTAGCATTTGTATAAGCCCATAATAAACCTTTAAAGTTTATTTATTATACTCATTATTTTGTAAGTTCATTTATTCATTATTATCACATTTGTTTTATGTGATTAGTCTTACTTATACACGTATTATATCTACTTTAAATACCAACTGTGTATGTGGAAGTATATATATATACATCTTCTTACTTCAAATGTTTGTCAAGGTTAATATTACTTAGCCAAGCAATTTCCAACCTTATGACTTAAATTCAATTATACAATATCGTATAATTTAATTTCTCCTATTTAGTATAACAACCATGACAAAAAAAAAGAAGGGGCAATTACCGAATATAAATCTTGGATTAAGATATAAATAGCGATAAGAAAATACCACTCGTAAAAAGGACAATGATGTGGGCTTTACTATCCTAAGTGACGGTAATACGGTTCTCCAATAAAATATATTCGAACAGGCGAGAAGATTAAGAGAACCTAATCATATGGGGAGATATGAATACGGTGCGGATGGATCACCTATATCCATACTATATCTATGAATACGGTGGATGGATCACCTATATCCATACTATATCTATGAATACGGTGCGGATGGATCACCTATATCCATACTATATCTATGAATACGGTGCGGATGGATCACCTATATCCATACTATATCTATGAATACGGTGCATGGATCACCTATATCCATACTATCTATGAATACGGTGCGGATGGATCACCTATATCCATACTATATCTATGAATACGGTGCGGATGGATCACCTATATCCATACTATATCTATGAATACGGTGCATGGATCACCTATATCCATACTATATCTATGAATACGGTGCGGATGGATCACCTATATCCATACTATATCTATGAATACGGTGCGGATGGATCACCTATATCCATACTATATCTATGAATACGGTGCGGATGGATCACCTATATCCATACTATATCTGATACGGTGCGGATGGATCACCTATATCCATATTATCTATGTACGGTGCGGATGGATCACCTATATCATACTATATCTATAAATACGGTGCGGATGGATCACTATATCCATACTACATCTCCCTATATGAGAACTTGGAATGAAAAGAAATCATAATATCAGAAGGATACAATGTATGTACCAATATACCATCTAATTAATGGAAGCAACCATATGTGCACATATAAGATAAAAGGGTATTATAATTCAAATACGACCTTGAAACTTATAACACATGAGTACACATATTGGACACAAGAATGAGGAAACGTATATATGTACACATTTAGACATGTACATAGCTAGAAAATTAGATTGATTGATTGTTTGTTGGACGTGCGAGGTTGAACTTAACCCTGGTCAGGTTAAGTGATACCGAGCACCAATTTGGGGTGGAAGGATAGTCCAACACTTACGCTGACCACGTAAGGGTTGGATAACTCTCGAAACCTCTTACAAGTGGACACATGAACATGACTCGAAACTTAGAGGTTACAACCTCACAAACTTCTAACATATATAGTTTGGTAACCTTTCGACTCGAACTAACTGAAGTTAACCAGTAGTGTCAAGGCCATAATTGGGCTGAAGAATAAAGATTACGTAGAGACGAAAAACATCTAAATTGAACGTACACATTAAGGGATAAAAGAAGGTAGTAATACTAGGAGAGTAAACTAGCTAGCTACCCACGAATATGAGCGGTAATTTAAACTAAACCAATCATGGTAGCAATGACACGTCGACAACATTCAAATACCAAGAACTAAGTCATTAACACTCAAAAGGGGCAGCCAGAAACAAAAGTCTAGACGCTTAAAAGCGCACCAAAAGCATGAATATCCAACCTCCAAAGGAACTGAATAGGCAAAATACAATCCACAGAGACCGTGTATAAACTAAATTACCTATACTAGGCAAGAGACTAGGCGGAAGAAACAATTAAACCATCCACTACCCTTGGAAGACTTAGTAAGGGAAAGCTAAACCCGATAGTAATCAGAGTCGCGCAGCAGAAGCTGGTGGACCATATCGCACATCTTCCAGTTGAGTAACAAGTGACCTATCGGCCAATACCTTAAACCTAGAGAGGCTAAACCCGAATCCGTTTCTAGATCAATACGACTACCGATAAGAGCCTTTTGGATACAGAGACTAAACCCTTAACATGATCAAGGACCTTGATGAGAGCATATTGTAAGCTACAATGCATAGAAACTAGAATGTTCAATGAGAGTTAAAACATCTTGAACCAAGGTTCTAGGATGGTATAAAAAGGATTACGTGGGCGTAATCCACTTTTAAGGGGGGTAGGCGTGTTTCGTTTTTGCTAGGTTGTTGCTTGTATGATGTGCTATGTTTGGATGCTATATGCGTGAACTGCGTTCGTATATGTTGCTAGGTTGTTGCTTGTATGATGTGCTATGTTTGGATGCTATATGTGTGAACTGCGTTCGTATATGTTGTTGCTTGTATGATGTGCTATGTTTGGATGCTATATGTGTGAACTGCGTTCGTATATCTGTGGAAATGTTATGTACGTATATGTATGCTCTGTATGAATGACTATTGTGTGTCTTGGCTGGCACTTTAACATGTTATACTCATTGCTAGCATCTTGGTTTACCATGAGAACTCGTGTGAAGCCACTGATGTGGCATGGTGCTTAGAAGCACTGAGAATTTTAATTGTGAACTTAAGCCTTTGTGTATCGTGAATGAATGCGGGACTGGATCCCTAAGATTACCAGAAGTGGAGAATATAAGTTAAGGATGTAAGACTTCGGGACGAAGTCTCTTTTAAGGGGGGTAAGCTGAAATACCCCTAAATATTAAACGTATAAAATCATAACACGTTTTTATAATATGGACATAAAATAACTTACGAACAATTAAATCTAGTACATATATATATGTACGAACACGAAAGTACATGTATGTAACGTTACGTTACGATATTGTAACGTTGTAAATAAGTGACAATGTCGTCACCTAACTTCGTAACAAAAGAAATAATAATAATAATAATAACTACATGAAATAATATATAGTCACATATATATAAGTACACATATATAACTTATTCAAATAAAAAGAAAGAAAAAAGGGAGCAAAGACGCTCCCAGTGAGGCTCGAACCTGAGACCTCTCGTATACCTTATAAAGTTGTAACCAGTGGAGCTATGCTCGAATTCAATAACCCACACCAATCTAATATTACTAGTTAGCTACCGAAAAGCAAGAAGAATAAGATGTACTGCAGTAGTCACTCTTTCTTCCCCATTACCGACATGTACCCAGCAACGTCATACTCTCTTGTTCCCTTTGCGAGCAGCACACAGCACATTGGTGCCCAACCTTCACGTGCTCCTCACCCTTAACCCACCTCGTCCCATCCTTTCCGGTTTCAAAATCCACACCCACAACATAGCTAATCGGGCCTCCTTACTTCTGTGCATGCGCACAATCTGGAACAGAGAAACAAAGCAAGACATACAAACCCGTACTCCTCAGTTGTACTGCTGTGTCGCTGGTCAAAAAAAAAGAAGGGAACAGTCAAGCCCATACCTTCCTGCCTAGTTGAATATTAAGGCGCAAACAGCTCACGAACTTACTAAGATTCCATTACTGTTTTGATACCATTTTGAAGTCTGTAAAAGTAGTCAAGGGGGGGACAACTCTGGTGCATCAGAGTGGGCGTTCCAAATTCCCACACCATTCTCTTGTGAATTGGAAGCACTACTCCTCTTGTGCCTTGTGCTGTTTGACGCATGAGCATATCAGCATATAGACCAAGTCTCTTTTTCTGGCATGCACATGCTCCTGCCGATCAGAAACTCCCTCATCTCCCTCTGATTCTTCTCACACAAATAGCTCCATGTTCTTCTAGCTCTTCTTGCTCATTCCTAATCGAGAAATACCCCTGGGACACTCCCTTCTTGATCTGTCACATAACTCCTCTAACTATCTACACTTTGTCCTCCAGGAATAAACCATCAAGTGCCTGCAACCATGGGGTTCGAGAATCTGTCCAAGGTGAAATCAGGAAGCCATCCTGTTGTGGCCTATTTCCCGATTTTCCTGATGCCAAACAATGTCATTCTCTGCACTCAACTCTCCTGCTCTTTTCAGGTGTAACCACCTCGTGCATTCCCCCAGGCTGTGCTTGGACATCTCCTGATTTAGTGGCGTTAAATTCCTGCTGGAAACATAGCTAGAGGGTAAGACTGCTAAAACAAATTCTCCTCTTTACCTCATTCATTGTTGCCTCTGACCTATCAAACCTGATCTCTGAGAAATATTTCTCAGCTGCTGTCGAATAACCAAGGGGCAGGAAGTATTGTAGTGTGCCAGGATCACCAAGGAGTGACAGCTAGGGTGTTAAACTGGTGAGCTACTCCTAAACTACTGCCTGATCAGAAAAGAAAAAACATAGATAATCCATGTGTCGAATTCAATTGTTGATTATTCCAATCCTGTAACATGGTCCTCGGTATTATCACTGTTGGGGAAGGATATTGAGTTAATAATGCATCCACTACATTATAAACACACCTGGCGAAGTCTCTAAATGTGAGAATGTTGAAGAACAAGGAACAAAAAAAGAAAAACAGAAAACAACTTCAGAGAATAGAAACCAGATACACCGATTTCATTTTCTGCTCTACTTCAGTTCCAGTAGCTAACTTGTATTGTTTTAGGTCTGTGTTGATGATTTTAAAACTATGCTAAGGCCCTTAACTAGGGAGCTAAATAGATTGGGGGAAATAGAAACCAAAACAAGGGACCAAATAGAAAGACAAAGTAGAACCAGGTCTTATCTCAGTTTTATCAGCTTTGGGTTAGCTTTCTGTTTCAGTTTTGCACTTGGTTGCAGTCTCGGTATAAAATAGTTCTGTAGAACTAACAGGTGTCTTAGGTAGTTTCTGAGTTTGAAATGTGACAAGACCACTTAGCTAAATAGGTGAGTACCGTGGGGGCAGTTGGAATACAAAGTAATGACAAACCAGAAAACAGACTAAAAGATCAAAAGAAATCCATAGCAGAAAACTTAACAACAGAGTTCGGTTTCAGCTGTGTTCAGTTTAGGTACAGGGGTTAGGTGAGTGTTTGTTGGATTAGTTTTGAGTTGAAGGTGCCGATGGAACACTGAACTGAGTAAGTGAGTGCCTAGGGATAGATGGTAAGACCATTATGTAAGTAACAGGAGAGGGTATAACAGAGTTGAGCGTCTGATTTCAGTTTCTTTTCTGCAACTTGTATTGTCTGGATAACATCATTACAGAGGGCTATAAGAGTGTGGATTGGGTGGCTTATAAACCTAAAACTTACCTAATTCACTCAAGCAAGTTATACACACCCTAGAGCAGAAGTAAAGGACACGTTAGCAATGAAACAGAAAGACAACAATAAGAGCATAACTCATCAGTTCCTTATATCGGTTCTGCAGAATTTTGTGTTCCAGTATAGGAGTGCATCAGTGGGGATTAACGCTGTTGTTGGGATTGTTTCTGAGTTTTAAAGCTTGCCAAATCACTTACCTACTGGTTGAGCAAGTTGGGAAAACTAGAAAGCAGATGTAGAGAACAGAAGGAAAATAACAGGAATGGAAAATTTCATCAGTTCTGAGTTTCAGGTTTTGTTTCAGTTGTTTGTCCAGTACAGTTCTGGATGTATTAGTGTGTTAACCAAGTTACTTGTTGTGTGTTGGGTTTAGAAGCTTCCTAGAAATGTTAAATAACCGAGACAACAACTGGGAGGAATTAAAAACAAATTCGTGAACAGAAACAAAAAAAAACATATAGAAGAGGATGTTATCAGTTTTGGCCAGTTCCAACAGTGTGGGTGTTTCAGTAACTTTAGTGTTGTGTTTAGGTGACATTGAGTTGTGTTGAAAGCAGTAGCGTAGTAACACATCTAGCTAAGCTGGGAATCAGTTTGAGGGAGAGTTAAATAACCCAATTCGTGACCAGAAAGGAAAAACAAAATAGAATGTACCAGTCTTAGTTTCAACTTCTCAGTTTCTTTACAGTTTCAGTATGCGGGCTTACCAGTGACATCAACCAAGTTGTGGTGAGTTTGTTTCGGTGTGGAATCTTGGTTTAAGGCCTTAACTAACAGAGTCAGTAATTTGGGATAGATTGAAGGCCAATACATGAACTAACAGAAGGGGCTAGAAGAAAGGATATCAGACTGGTATCTCAGTTTCGATAGTGACTGTCCTCTGTATAGCCCATTTTCAGAGGAGTTGAAGATGTTGTAGTGGCTCTATATTGGATCTAAAACATGGCTAATATACTCTACTAGGTGGACTTGCTCATGTGGGATATTAGGAATCAGTCAATAACCGGACAGAAGAAGAGTTCTATCCATTCTTTTCAGTTTTCGTTGGGTTGCTGTTTCTGTACAATTAATCACAGAAGCTATATGAATATTGTATTGGTTTAAAAAAACGATCTTAAAACCTTGTTAGCTCATGTACCTAAGGGTGTAAAAACTTTGGGGGAAGACTAGAAGCCAGGTTAATGGGAAACAAGGGAGATAAAAGAGAAGACACCCAAATTATGTTTTCAGATTTTTCTGTGACATTGTTACCTCTGTATAACTGTCACACAGTAGGTATAAGAGTGTTGTAAGGGCTTGTTTATAAACTTAAAATCTAGCTGATACACTTAATGAGGGCTGTACACGCTTGGGAAAGATAGGAGATCAAATTGATGCGTTACAAAGAGAAACTGAAGGGGAGTATGTTTAGAGCTGGTGTTTCAATTGCTGAGGTTGGTGCTTCAGTATGGCTACTTCCCAGAGGTGTTAAGAGTGTGATTCTAGTTTATAAATGAACCCAAATAGTAGCTCATCAATATAAGTAGGTTAGTGAATCGGGTGGAGAAGGTTAAACACCAACAACTACATTAAAAGTAAAGTTAGTTAAGGTATTCCATGGAAATGGTGTTTTAATTTTTGGAAGCTTATGGGTTTCTGTATAAAGAAGTTTTAGGGTTATTCTATGGCCTGTATTATCACTATACAAGAGTTAAAATATTACTCACCTATTTATCTAAGGAGGGGATACACGTTAGACATGTTATATACATGTTATATAAACTTGTTACATAACTAGCGCTTAAAACACTTCTAAACATTACCTAAGGAACAAAACTTAGTTAACATATAAAACAAGTTGTGAGTGTCCTAGGAGTAAGATAAGCCTACAATGAGTGCATGTGAAGTTCTCGGAATTTATATAAACTAAGCATGTAACAACATACCCAAGGAATAACATACGATATAAAGTGTCGTCGCATAAAATAATAAACTGACGCATTGTTTTAATTAACGCTAGGGCCGTAGCGAGCTCCGACCGGGACTTCGAGTGTAAGACAACTCGTGCTTTCGATTAAGGTATGGACATGTGTGGTTCGTATGTTGCCGTGTTACACGGCTTGTGTGCTGCGTGCCTTGTTTGACAATGACCTTAAGACTAACATGAAATTGGATTGCTTGCTATGACTTGTTTATATGCTTGTTACATATATCATTGCTGTATATTACTTGCGTGCACACAGTAGTGTAGTCCCTTCTCGCGATAAAACCTTGAGATGAAACACAATGAATTACGTGAACAAACAAGGAACTATATATAAGGAACACTCCTCTTAAATTATAGAGGACTTCTAACGACACCCACTATGGTGTCGAACTTTTAACGATAATGAATAGTAAACTACCAGCTGAAGGAACCCATACGGGGGTATTGAAGTGACCCCACGTTCTCGACGCATGACGCCGGAAATGGAGGATTGGCTATGGAGGAGACGCTCTTCAATACGTGGTGATAAGAGAGTTCACAAATGAACCTTAACTAATCAAAGAAAGATTGGCACCTACATGATATGGTCACGGAACCTAACTACATCCCCAGACCTGGTGCAAGAGGAGAGAAAGAGAATACACTTTATGAAAACAAGAGTAAAAGGAATGAAAACACACAACGCTCGAATGATCCCCTAGTGAGGATCGTTGGTATAATAGACCTATGCACACGTTTGAATAGTTACATGATTACTGTCGCTATGCTAGCAACTTGTTGTGCTTGGTTGCTTGTTTCTAATGCTTTGCTACCTTGCAGTGTGTATGATATTATGATGTGTTGTGGTATGCTTTCCTGCTTTGTTATAGCATGTAATATGACTTAATATATTCGACCAAGTAGTCGTGTGGCCCGGTAACATGCGGGCTTCACACGTTCATACTCGGCATAGTTTTGCTGAGTCCTTTATTTTTACAGGTATGAAACGAGAGGCAGACGGAGAGTAGGCACGGGTGACTACCATAGGGGTAGTCCGTAAGGGCAAGACTTTAGTAGTATGTTGTTAATGTATGGGTTATGACTTGTATTACTAAACCCTAGTTGTACTTTCGGATTGTGTAATTTAAGTAAGAACTTATGATGTAGACGCTCGGTACTTGGTTTGTATTCCAGTTTGTACTTGGATTTGGTTATGGCTTTAATTCCAGTCATTCAGACCGTAGCTTAGTATGGTTAGTGTTGGGTGTCAACCACGTGGGTGGTTGGTGTCTGTGACACCCGGATGGAGTTGTGAATCCGCTGCTTGGACTTATCGTGATCTGGTTGTGTTATTCGGGGTGTTACACCTTATGTTATAATCCTTAAACCTTAATATAATTATAACCTATAGTTTTTAAAGGCTATAATTTTCGAATAGACCCTAGGACTGTTTTAACTAAATTCCCACCACCAAACTTTGTATATATTCCAAATCTTCCCAATTTATAATACATAGTTTTCTATTTCCATTAAAACTATATTATACATATATCTTTATAAAACCTTATACATAACTCCAAAAACTACCAAACTATACCAAAAGGTTATAAATATTATTTCTAACCTTATTCTTCCACTAAATCTCGGTTTCCACATATTTGTTACCTATTTGTAACAATGTTATAAAATACCATATATTATACTTACATAATTCATATAAACTCCAAATTTAACCAAATAAACTTCTAAAAATTCCTAACAACTTAAGGACTTTTTCTAAATTCTATTTAGTACCCCTAATTCTCGGAAATTACATTACTACCCCAAGTCTTATAAATCTTTTACAATTTAATAAGTATCTTTTTATAAGGTAGTATTTTAATTTCTTAAATTCTCCAAAATTGGTCAAAGTCTCCTATATAGTCAACTTTGACTTCTAATACCAAATGGGAACCAAATTTTCGGTAATCACCAACAATACCCCATACTTTTCTATTTTTACAATTTTGACCCAAAACTTTATAAAATGTTATAATTTTTATTAAATTCATTTAAAAACCCTAAACTCCTCTAAATTAAGCCCACGGCTTTATATTTTCCAGTAATTACGATTTGGCCCCAACTTAATTATATAAGCATAAATTTAACTAAATAAGCTTATAAACTTAAATTAAAATGGCCTAATGACATGGCCTTATTACAACCTTGAACTTGCAAAATAAATTACACATTAAATGTCTCAAAATATTGTATAAACTCACGGCCTCACCATGGTTTAAATATTTTTCCACATAACGTCATAATTTGACCATTATGTTAATTAAATCACTTAAATGACTAGCTTAATTTATCTTAGTCATTTTTTTTCCATTTCTAGGTTAATTATAACCCATATTAATTACTCCACTCTCGGCAATATATATATATATATCTATATATATATATATATATATATATATATATATGCTAAGAATTCATAAAAATCATAAGTTTAAGGTGTTTATACCTTGATTATTCCTTGTATGAGCTCGGTCACTTGTAGGAAAATTCACCACATGATTTAGACATGTTTAATACACCAAAACAAGATATGGTTATACTCCAAGCTTGAGCTTAACCATAAGGAATAATTAATGTAAGATTTAAGGCAAAAATCACCTTAAAAATGCAAGGGAACTTCAAGCTGGTTTCGGCCTGTACCAAGCACACCTAGTGGTGTTAAATTCACCATATCAACATAGGAAATAGCTAGACAACAAGCTGCTATGGTAATTGATTTTACCTTGGCAAAATGCCTTAAAAGGGGGTATTTCCTTTGGATCTCGGCCACCCTTGCTCCAAATGGCTAACCAACTGATTGAACATGTAAATATGAAGATTATGAGTGTTTAAACTCACAAAAATCATAAGAAAGAAACCGGATGAAGGGTGGAGATCCTTAAGGTATGTTTTTACCTTAAAATGTAGATTTGAACAACCTTGGTCCCTATACTTGGTTCAGCCGAGTTTAGCTCTTGTTATAACCTTATAACACTGAGAATAAGCCATAGGAATTGATGAGCCACGAAATCTAGGTGTAGGTAGTGAAGAGATGAAGAAAAAGCTAAAAATGACCTTAAAACCTTACCTTAAGAGCTTAGGAGTTAGATCTGCCTTCCATGCTCAAGAACAAGGCTTGAGAGCTTCTAGGAAGAGAGGAGCTCGGCTGGAATGGATGGAATCGGACAAGAGCAGAGAAATGATTGGAAAGGCTTGAAATAATTGAAAAAGGTAAGTTTTTCAAAAGTGAATGGTATTAGGTAGCTTTATTGTCAATCAATGTTTGTGAGCTGTCTTCCCACCTCCTTGCCAGCCTATTTCCAAGGGGTCAAATGGGTCATTAATTGACCATTGACCAAACTTGGTCAATTTGACTCAAACGGGCCCCCTTGTGGGGTTTTATTAATATTTTAATATTAAATTTGTAAAAATTTGTAAATTTATGGAATTAAATTCCTAATATGATATAATGTGATATATTATCATATTTAAAGGTAATTATAACCTTTAAGCCCATTAAAAACCAATTTAGAAGGCAATCTCACAAAAACGTGCTTTAAGGTGTTTTATGCACATTTTGTGTCACAGGTGTTCCTGAGCTTAGTTCTCTTGAGAATGGTTTTTTTGTGTTCCTTACTTCATTATAATACTTAGGAATCCCTTTGGATCCTATTTGAGGTCATACAATCTTTATGGTGCTTTAAAGCACATTTTGGCTTTACCGATCTTAAGGCGTGTTTTGCCTTGTTGAGATCTTTTAGATTGTTCCCCAGTAGTATTTAGTTGTTTATTAATCATCTCAGATCATTAATAGATCATTTAATTAAGTTTTAAAGGTTAGGGGTATTTCAGTCTACCCCCCTTAAAAAGGCTTCGTCCCGAAGTCCTTAATCCTCTACAGTTCACCTAAGGAATCAAGTTCCACTAAGTAACCAAACAGTCCATTGCTAGGGAGTAACTCCCACTAGGTTCAGACCTAGTCTATACATACAGCATATATCAAATAGCCAAACTCATGGTATAAGCTCATTCGTTTCATAGCACTAAGCAAGGTGCACATCCAATTCATCCACAAAAGTACTCAGCGGTACTATATATATATTCAACCAGGTGCAAAACTCATAGTACACAGCACTAGACAAGGTGCAAAACTCATAGTACACAGCACTAGACAAGGTGCAAAACTCATAGTACACAGCACTAGACAAGGTGCAAACTCATGGTACACAACACTAGACAGGTGCAAAACTCATAAAGTACTCAAAGGTGTTTGCAAGGGATACTCCACGCATCCCTATCTACATGTTAGTATCTCGCGAGGATACCCACACATCATTCCACATGTATGTGTGCACATATAGTTAACGTTGACAGTTCACAGGGAAGCAGTCTTAAAGACCAGGACTTGACGATCCCCAACCCCAACCAACGTCTACTACCCGCGGACACACCGGTTTAATAACGAAGGACACTGCGGTCCACGGATCCTCGGACAGTATCACCTTATTTCCTTAGTCACCCACAGACACACCGGTCTCGTGACAAAGGGCTCTGCGGTCCACGGCTCTCTGGGTGATGTCACTCGCAGATACACCGGTCTAATGACGAAGGACTCCACGGTCCACGGCTCTTCGAGTGACGCCCTAAATTCCAATTTCTATTCATATCTGTGTCCACTTGTAGGAAGTTTCGAGAATCATTCAACCCCGACGTGGTCAGCGTTAGTGTTGAACTATCTCTCACCTCAATTTGTGTTCGGTTTCCCTTGATCGGACCAGGATCAAGTTCAACTCCCCACGTCAATTTCAATCATTCAATTGTTTATTCACTTCTAATCTTGTTTCCTCTTGATATTTGTCACCTTGTGTTCTATAGATACACAAGTCAACTAGTGTAATTAATCTAATCACCGGCATATAGGATCATGTATCCTAACCATGTACCAAGTTCACTCGACTTATAATTATTCATGCAATTCCTAGAGGTTTTACCTCCACTAGGTTATACATCGGTCTCATGCCGACTCACTCATCGCATTCCAATAATCGGTTTCATACCGAGTCACAAATCATATAGTATGGAGCTTTCTACTCCTTCTATTTGCCATCTCCCACCGAAGCTACCCGATAGACCGACTTGAACTCTCAACCGGAAATAACAAGTTAGGCGTTTATGTGTTTAGCGTTCGCAACATTTGCATAAATAATCAGAATTAGGATAAGAACACTCTATCTGTTCTCCCTTTCCTATTCACCACAGGAATGCGAACTAAAATATATATATATTCATACACATAATACATCACAATATTACCTCAAGTAATACAACACAGCCATAATACTTGTACTCTTCGTACAATAATAGTTTGCAGCATGTGTACCATGCGCTACGTACTCCTACGTACGGTATTATTTAATCGCTCTACCCCCCTTAAAAATGATTACGCACACGTAATCTACGAACATATCATCGTGAAGTAATAAGTTCAAGGTGTTTCATTCCAGTGGAATTATTCGTGCACTAATGTGCTACATATTTCATTACCCCTTTTTATAGGGTCGGGCTTTAGCCCCTCGGGTTATACTGTCTATCTTGGTTAGGTGTATGTATATTCATATACGGTTTGATCGGGAGATGTAAACACGTCTTTTGTTTCCCCAAAGCCGCTTGGTACGTCAAACCTAAGCAATATGGGCCCACTCGCTCCACAAGCAGTATGCCCAACTACCTTATGGTTAGTTTACCCCTCTTAGGTAGTAATCTTATGTCGGTATCAACTGCATGTGACGGTGTTTTCTACACGGTCTTCCATAATCATGGGAATGGAGTAATTTATTTGACTGTGTGGTATCGTTAGTCACACACGCTTATTATTTCGACTAGCCATTCTATTCAATCCTCCTGAATTCTATACATGCTCATGGTATATTCCCATGAGTTCATGCCACCCTACCGAACTAACCTTCGGTATAAGTGTTGTCGAGCTATGCTCTAGCACCTAGTGCTTGCAACAGTTGTCTCTAAAATATTAAGACGAGTCTGATATGCGCATCTAACTGGCGCCTCATGACTTCAAGTTATTTCCCTCTGGAATGAGTTCGTTCTTTGGGTAACTTGTAGGTCCGCTTTTGCTAGTGTGAACTCGTATCCCTCGTGTGTTGGTACTTTAGTATCCACATATATGGTTCATCCCTCTTCTCCATTAGGGGATCCATTTGTTTATCTGATGTTCCACCTTCTGATTCTTACCAACATAATTCGTTTAACATTATTATAATGGTCGCTTGTTGCGCACCTGTACCAGTCGATTGGACGGTTATCCGCCGTTGCGGTTTGCATGGAGTAGCTACTCTCCAGCTTAGAGTATCTCTTGTAATGCTCGCTTTTGCCCTTCGTCTGTTGTAAACATACAATACGACTGTGGGTTTTAGCTTGGTATTCATTTTCTGTTCAACCTAATTGGTACTAACATACTAACGTTTATGGCTTGAGCATGTGGTTATTATTATTTAATGCGACATCATCGCAGCGCCCTCAGCGCGTGGTATAACTCTCTCTGTGCCCCCTTTTTGGGTAGCATCTATTATCACAAAGGTTTCTCTAATATAACTTCCTTAATACCACAATTCCTCTTTCTCATTCATGGTTCAACTTGCCATTACCATTAAATTGGCCTTAGTTTCCTCGTTTACTAAAATCCGTAAAACTTATGTTCTGACTCCTCCACTGTGGAGTTGCGACCTTATGTCACTTTATTATTAAGCTATCCTTGATTTTCCTAACCTTGCTAGTTTGACTGAGATCTCTCTCGTCATTACATGGTTTACCTAGTCAGGGTTCCATTCGTTGACTTAGACACAGAGTTGATTACCTCCTGGGTCCTTACACTACTCGTTTACATGCATGGGGTACCATACTGATACATTACTACTTACCCAACTAACTTAATAGTTTGTCAGGCCCACAAGCTCCTAGGAGTGCGGTCGTCCCATGTCTCGTTTAGTGCACTCGGAGCGTTCGTACCCGGTGATTATCGTACTCTTAGTCTCGGTAGTTTATGTTTGAGTAACTATGCTGCCAATTCTTAACCTTTAATGTCAGAATGGCCCTAATATTAGGTTCTATGGTTTCCTTTATTAATGTGTATTTCCTTTACTTTCTCTAAGATAGGTGTTTGCGACTTATCGCCCTAATTCTGGTTTCCACATGCTCGTCATCTGGTATTTGTGAGCGGGGATCAGTAACTACTTATTATCTCCCCCGTTTACTCCTGGGCTATTAACGCCTTCAGATATGAGTTTTTTTTTTGTATTCGAACTCCACCCAATCTATTGGGTTACACCCCATGGTGTAGTTCGGACTCCATGATAAAGGTTGACACCTCGTGTTTCCCCTGTCTTATGGTAGTCCCGTTAGTCTGATATTAATCAGTACTTGTGATTCATCACCCTTGTTCCCCTAGTTTTGGGTCACTTTGGTGGTACTAAGGTATCCCTCCGTAGGCCTATGCCATATGATATTCAGACTCAATACTTATTCTGATAGTTAAATGATTGTTAGTCTTGTTATTTAATTTATTCCTAGTTGGTTCTAATACTTTCTCCTGAGGTTACAATTGGATACCCACAACTTAGTGGTTTCCGCTAATCATTCCTCTTCATTGTGTGGTCCTTACTCTTATTCAACTCATATTTCCTCCATCCTCTTTGAGGTAACGGTATCTTCCGTCATCAGGCAATTTTCACTTTTTAGTTTATATCCACTGCCCTCCATACGGAAGTCTAGCAGCATAATGGATCACAACACCTTCGGTGTGTGTGGTGCGGGCATTACATCGGCCCCTTTTTATTGCACGTTCACATCTGCCTTATTATTATTTTTTTTAAAGGTCCTGACTCATATAGCTCACTTCTTGCCCTCTGGCAATGTTCAATGGTAGTGGTTTAACCACGAGTGTCACGCACTCTCCAAATATGATTATGCTGGTCCTGAAGACCCGTCACTCCCCACCGGTAATGATTGACGTTTAATGTCCATACCGGCACTGGGGTTAGGCTTGTAGGCATTAATTATTGTTATTTTCATTTACTCCCCTTTTAATATTCTACTAAATGGTGTATTATTTTCAGGTTTAATGGTCAGACCGGCTAGGTCTTCCGAGGTTTTATCGACCTCAAACCCAAGGGTTTCGTACCCCTGCCCTTAAGAAGGTTGTGTCCTGCTTTATTGCATTACGGACTTACATAAGATTTAGTGTTTATTGGTAACCGCCTGGACCACCACGTCCTTTAGGGTTAGTTTACCGTCGCTGCACTTGCTGTAGCAAGTGCGCAAGGCAGGTTGAATTTTAATGCTTTGGTTAATGTGGCACTTGCAGTGGCAAGTGCACCATGCAGACTGAGCCACCAGTACGGTGTGTCAGTGCAGTGTTATTCCCTAATCGGGTTCCTGTTCTAGTCAAGAGTTCTTGTTCAAATTAATACAGTCTCACTCCGCACTCGTTCCCACAAGTTTACCGTGGTAGTAAGTTCTTACTTTCCTCACGAGGTGTTGCATGATAGCAACTTAGCGAGTTCTTGTTTCTACAGTTCTCATGATCTCTCCTCATGCACGTCGGGCCATCTTGAACCTTCAGTGTTGCATGGTTTTAGAGTTACTCGCTTCGGGTGAGACTTCTAAAGGTCATCCATTCCGTCCGTTACTATATCATAACTAATCATTACTCGCCGTTTCTACCTCTTTTCTCCCCAAGCGCACCATCGGTGCTTCCTGGATGTAAGACAGGGTTGCCTTGCTTATAGCAAGCTAGCCCCATTAGTCCTACAGGGAGTTTCTCCTCAAACTCGGTCTATTATTATCATCCTCGTATGGTAGACATTACGTCATTACCAGGACCCCCGGTCCTAAACATTACATCAAAACACAAAGTCTTATTTTCTACCTTTAACATAATCTCTTAGCATCCACATCGGGTCTTTCCGATCAGGAGAGTTATCTCCGTGGTGTTTCTCATTTCATTGTCTCACTAGATAGCACTCGAGTACGGGCTGCGGCGGGTGGGGTACCATTGCAAATTTCCCGGGATGCTCTCCCATCGAGTGCGAGCGGTTCATACCATCTTCGCGTTACTTGGGGTTGCTGGACCTTCACCACCTTCCGCTGCTCCGTGTTCTTCCTTAGTACTGTTACCCTGACCTCTCTCTGACATAAGTCAAGAGGACGGGTTAGACCTTTACTCGGTCTAATACCGTAGTCTCGGTCATTTATTGAAGTGCCTCCACGGCTATGGTGTGCAAGCTTTAAGCATTGCATCAACCCCGCAAGGTCACGTATCCTCACAACGTTTCCCGTATTCCCAAACCTATGCTCACTGTATAAATCCTACTATCTCTTGTCATCAGAGCGGTACTCCGCTCTGATACCACTTTTGTAACACCCCCTACTCTAATCGTCTCTATCACTTAACAATATAATCGCAGCGGTAATCTCAACAATTGAACTACTGGTGTCACCGTTCTTACTCGCCCATACGAGTAATAACGTGCTTCCTGATATCTTAAATACGAAACAATTTCTCGCAGTGACAACAAGAGATAGATCTAACCTTCCCAAACCAATATAAAATACATTCACAGTGAGCATTCTAAGTATCCAATCCTATACACGTTTCTAAGTTCGTATCAAAATGCAACAGTGCATATTTAAAACTGTAATTAAACTACCCAGCGCGTCCCTCTCTTTGCCGACACCGGAAGCTGCATACCTGCAAAAATGGTTGTTTGTGGTATGGAATCAGCCCCTGCTGAGTATGTTACTACATGACTGTCATGCCCCTCGGACCCTCAGTTATTTGGTCGAGAGCATGCAATTCATTTTCATGCAAGTAGTTTAATGTTAAAACTGTAAAGCAACAATATAATTGCAGTAAACTCAAATAACAAACAAGCCCCCGGCTTCACACATCGCATCGTAATAAACCACTGAAAGCGTTTAACGCTTATATGAGTACAGAGACTCCATTCCAACAAACACTTAATAGTTCATAATTGAGTTCGGACTCACTCGACCAAACAATCCACCATAATCCACACATGAGTACGGACTCGACACAACCAGTTCACCACACACAATATGAGCACAATGGCTCATTCAAGCAACTCCACCAACATACCACACATAACCACAAAGCACAACCAATGAACAACAAGGCGAAACAACGAGAATTATAAACGAGTATAACTCTCGTCTTGGCATGCAAGCCCAAATAATGTTCGCCTAATGTACGAGTTAATATAGTCGTTCGTAATTGTTCAGTCATGTCTAATGACAACGTCTCGTTAGAACGACGTGTCTCTAAGTTACCCATCTCTTATGGCGGGTCACCCACGGCAGTAGCCACTCCAGCGGTAGAGTCTCCGTCCTACGAACAATCTGTAGTTCGTTGGAAATTTATCCTGATACTTACGGTTACCACACGGTATCCTAGTATCGTTAATGGATCACAGTTCACAGCAAGAGCCACATCCTCTTGATAAACTTATCTATACCATCGCATCGTTTATATTTTTCCTAACACAAACTAAGGTCGTAGTCCAATCCTGAGTATGTCGACTCGGGATCCAGTGTTAGATACGAGAGCGGCGTTAAAGAGGCCAATGCTCCGTATATAAGTCTCAGATATATATATATCTTATTATCCTATGCTACAACGTTTTACTTACGTTCCTTATATTACACATATAAGATAGCATCATTGCCGCTAGTTCGTTTTATATATGTTCATATATACGGTACTGTTATCGTACAACAGTAATAATAAAAGCAGCATTAATACGCAACTCAAGCATATTAATTCACACAACAGCAGACATTCAATCTTATCACAGATTTTCACACAATGTCTGAACTGAGGAAATCCTCAGAGACAATCAAGCCACATAAATAACATACCGTTCACCCTGAGTATTACGGTGGAGTATGAATCAGCTAGATCCGATGCTCCTCGTGTCGTCTCTAACAATCTATCAATATGCATCACACTATGCATCAGCATCTCATACTAACAATACACTACGGCACCCCGTACCGTTACTAATCCATCCCGGTTTATTCCCCGTTGTTAACTATAACGTCTGTCGGGTTTTCGGTTTAACTCGGATTAGGAAAACGTCATATTTCATGCGTGGTTACGTCGAGTATATTATACTTAACTTTAAACGTTACTATCGCATGTAACTTAATACCCTTTGTATATCATATAGTTGTCACTATATTGCATGTATAATCTTAATCGTTATTATACATCTCTCCTTAGTATTATTTTCCTAAGGTTTGTTTTTCCAAGTTTAATGTGGTATAATTCGATATAAAATACTTTGAATTATATAAATCCTCATTTCGTACTCCTAACATTAGAATTCCATATCTAATGTTTGTAATTCTTTCTCCTTATCTTATATCTTTTAATTATGATAATATATGGTTATTGAACCACATTATATTTTCCCACCATAACATTATTTATTTATATACATGTATTATGGACTATTTATTATATGGTAAGTCTTATAATATTATTCATTCTTTTTAATGAATACCTTTCATATATAAATGTTATAACTCTTATAACATTAAAACCATATTATAAATTCCATTTAAAAATGTTAATATTTCCGAACAGCACCTATGTTCTTAAATATTTACAAAATCCACCACATAATTAATATAATGTTACATTTAGTTATATAACATATATTATGACATTTATGTCATTAAAACAATTATAACCTATAGTTGTAAATTGTTAAAATACCAAACAGCCCTTATATTTTCGGCTTTCAATATAAACCACTAAACTTCTATAAATCACAAATCAACCTCAATTATATTTCATTGTTACACTTATAATATACCTTATGTTATAATCCTTAAACCTTAATATAATTATAACCTATAGTTTTTAAAGGCTATAATTTTCGAATAGACCCTAGGACTGTTTTAACTAAATTCCCACCACCAAACTTTGTATATATTCCAAATCTTCCCAATTTATAATACATAGTTTTCTATTCCATTAAAACTATATATTATACATATATCTTTATAAAACCTTATATAACTCCAAAAATTACCAAACTATACCAAAAGGTTATAAATATTATTTAACCTTATTCTTCCACTAAATCTCGGTTTCCACATATTTGTTACCTTTGTAACAATGTTATAAAATACCATAATTATACTTACATAATTCATATAAACTCCAAATTTAACCAAATAAACTTCTAAAAATTCCTAACAACTTAAGGACTTTTCTAAATTCTATTTAGTACCCCTAAGTCTCGGAAATTACATTACTACCCCCAAGTCTTATAAATCTTTTACAATTTAATAAGTATCTTTTATAAGGTAGTATTTTAATTTCTTAAATTCTCCAAAATTGGTCAAAGTCTCCTATATAGTCAACTTTGACTTCTAATACCAAATGGGGACCAAATTTTCGGTAATCACCAACAATACCCTATACTTTTCTATTTTTACAATTTTGACCCAAAACTTTATAAAGTGTTATAATTTTTATTAAATTCATTTAAAAACCCTAAACTCCTCTAAATTAAGCCCACGGCTTTATATTTTCCAGTAATTACGATTTGGCCCCAACTTAATTATATAAGCATAAATTTAACTAAATAAGCTTATAAACTTAAATTAAAATGGCCTAATGACATGGCCTTATTACAACCTTGAACTTGCAAAATAAATTACACATTAAATGTCTCAAAATATTGTATAAACTCACGGCCTCACCATGGTTTAAATATTTTTCCACATAATGTCATAATTTGACCATTATGTTAATTAAATCACTTAAATGACTAGCTTAATTTATCTTAGTCATTTTTTTCCATTTCTAGGTTAATATAACCCATATAATTATCCACTCTCGGCAATATATATATATATATATATAGCTAAGAATTCATAAAATCATAAGTTTAAGGTGTTTATACCTTGATTATTCCTTGTATGAGCTCGGTCACTTGTAGGAAAATTCACCCATGATTTAGACATGTTTAATACACCAAAACAAGATATGGTTATACTCCAAGCTTGAGCTTAACCATAAGGAATAATTAATGTAAGATTTAAGGCAAAAATCACCTTAAAAATGCAAGGGAAGTTCAAGTGGTTTGGCCTGTACCAAGCACACCTAATGGTGTTAAATTCACCATATCAACATAGGAAATAGCTAGACAACAACAAGCTGCTATGGTAATTGATTTTACCTTGGCAAAATGCCTTAAAAGGGTATTTCCTTTGGATCTCGGCCACCCTTGCTCCAAATGGCTAACCAACTGATTGAACATGTAAATATGAAGATTATGAGTGTTAAACTCACAAAAATCAGAAGAAAAACCGGATGAAGGGTGGAGATCCTTAAGGTATGTTTTTACCTTAAAATGTAGATTTGAACAACCTTGGTCCCTATACTTGGTTCAGCCGAGTTTAGCTCTTGTTCTAACCTTAGAACACAGAGAATAAGCCATAGGAATTGATGAGCCACGAAATCTAGGTGTAGGTAGTGAAGAGATGAAGAAAAAGAGCTAAAAATGACCTTAAAACCTTACCTTAAGAGCTTAGGAGTTAGATCTGCCTTCCATGCTCAAGAAAAAGGCTTGAGAGCTTCTAGGAAGGAGAGGAGCTCGGCTGGAATGGATGGAATCGGACAAGAGCAAGAGAAATGATTGGAAAGGCTTGAAATAATTGAAAAAGGTAAGTTTTTCAAAAGTAAATGGTATTAGGTAGTTTATTGTCAATCAATGTTTGAGCTGTCTTCCCACCTCCTTGCCAGCCGATTTCCAAGGGGTCAAATGGGTCATTAATTGACCATTGACCAAACTTGGTCAATTTGACTCAAACGGGCCCCCTTGTGGGGTTTTATTAATATTTTAATATTAAATTTGTAAAATTTTAAATTTGGAATTAAATTCCTAATATGATATAATGTGATATATTATCATATTTAAAGGTAATTATAACCTTTAAGCCCATTAAAAACCAATTTAGAAGGCAATCTCACAAAAACGTGCTTTAAGGTGTTTTAGTGCACATTTTGTGTCACAGGGTGTTCCTGAGCTTAGTTCTTCTTGAGAACGGTTTTGTTGTGTTCCTTACTTCATTATAATACTTAGGAATCCACTTTGGATCCTATTTGAGGTCATACAATATTTATGGTGCTTTAAAGCACATTTTGGCTTTACCGATCTTAAGGCGTGTTTTGCCTTGTTGAGATCTTTTAGATTGTTCCCCAGTAGTATTTAGATGTTTATTAATCATCTTAGATCATTAATAGATCATTTAATTAAGTTTTAAAGGTTAGGGGTATTTCAGTCATCATCATTTGTTTATATTGTCATACACTGTAACTCGATATGCGCCAAGATACATCCCCGATGTGTCATGGACTTGTCTTTAGGGGTGACTTAATGAACCATAGATTTGACATCTAGGTATGGTAGAAGAATGTAAGTAATTTAAACTGGAATCTCTGTTCAATTGAGAATTACTCCTCGTAATTCACTCAATCTCCCTCCACCCAACCTATGGACTCTAGGACAGTTTAGGACTTACCACCAAAGCCCTTCCACCCTGGTCGACACGTGACCAACAGTCACCCAGCAGTCCCTGACTGCTCCCATACTATCATAGAGTCTCCAATAGTTCCACCGACTACTCCTAGACTTTCCTAGTAACCCTGTGTTTTTAAAACTTGTGATTTATCCGACCCTCACACTCACACTACTGCTCACTGAAACTCACTCACTCAATGATACTGAAGCTTACAGTTAAACCCCAATTTTACAACCTAAAATCTCTATGCTCTTAAGATGAGTGTTACTTACAAAATCGGTAGTTACAAATCTGATGTAACTTGTATATATAAGCAACCAGTTGCTTATAGTTGACTTATAGACCTCAACTAACTTAACTAGCTGCTTCGAATACTCTGCTTCTTATTGGTTGAACTCCTGCACGTTTGTGCACTTGGTGACACACGAAAGACATCCATTGGTCACCCGAGAGGTGATTGTGGGCGTCAGCCACAAGTTGCTTCCCAACTAACTTTTGCAAGTTGGAAACTCAACTGTCTTCAGTTCGAGACTTCAGCTATGTCTACAATAATTATCACCTGAAGATGTAGACTTGTAGCCTCTGCATGGATGATTCTCATTTGCTACCGGAAGTCAATGGAAATGCAAGTTGTACCCGCCACTTGACTTTGCTGGATGCCAAGCCTTCATGTCACTTTCTAGGAAGTTTCCAAGTGATGATTATGTCTTCTAAGTTTTTCCACTTCATCGGCTCATTTGTTTCAGTTGTATGAGGTTGAGTCTTCTTTGGAGCTTCACCCTGAGTGCTCGTGGATATGTGCCCAACATGTTGGGCACTGATCAAACAATAAGAATCCACTTGTAAACAAGTGATTCTGATAATCCTTATCCCTGAAACACGTGAGAAAAATACTAAATCCACAAGGATGGTTTGCTATCATCAAAATCTTAAGAAACTTGATCTAACATCCATATATTTGTGTACTCCTTGGGTTTTAAGTTTGTATCTGAGATGTCCTGTCCCCATGCAGCTGTTGCTGTATCTGAGAGTGTTTTTTCCATGATCTGAGAATTTTTCTTTTGTTGGAGAGGACAGTCCTTAATAGGATGTCATGGCTTGTTGCACCTAAAACTATGCCTCTCTTTGACTTATACCGATTATACTGTTGGTTTGACCTTCGTTGTCCACCAAGTAGCCCCCGAGTTTGATAATTGATGTAATTTCCTTATTTACATCAAAATCATCATCATCTGACTTTGTTACAGTGTCACGTGCTTTCAGGGTCAAATCCTTAGTCTGAGTTGAGGAAGTAGTGATTTCACCTTCCATCTTCCCTTCATATAGTGTCAGTTCAGACCATAGTTCTTCCGAGGGAATTTTGGATAAATCCTCTGTGGTCTCAAGTAAAGTGATGTAATTGATCTAATCCTTTCCTAAACTATCTAGACATGTCTCATTGATTGTATTGTTGGATATTGTTCCTCTTACAATCTTCTAATCAACAAGTATTTTGTCAAATCTTTCTAAGGTCTGAGTAATGGACTCACCTTCCGCATCTTGAAATTATTGAATCGCTTCTTAAATTGTTTCTCTTTTACCTTCCTGATGGAGTTTGTTCATGCATAGACTATTTTGAGAAATTCTGAGGCTTCCTTTGTGGTTTGTATGCCAATAGCTTTCTGTTGACCTACATCTAATAGTGATGAGACTATGATTATGAGAGCTTGTTATTCTTACTCAACAATTTCTTATTGTTGTTGTCCTAACTCGCTCTTGGCTTATCCTTTGAAACTCCACCTTCAATGATCTTGGGACTGAAATCTCCTTTAGTCACTAGCGTCCATAAATCAAGATCAACCGATATCAGCTGATCCTCCATCTGCTCACACCAGTATGAGTCGTTGAATTTTGTAAGCTTAGGAGCCATGACATTGAGGAACTCATTCTCGATCTCCTTAGAAGATTTCTCTTCTATCGCAAAAGGGGAACCAGACTCTAATACCAATTGAAAGTTCCTAATAACAATACTGAAATTCTCACGAGATAGTGAGTTACAAAGATGAAGGAACAAAGAGAGCAACTCAAGAATCAAATTAAAGATAAAGCTTTTATCTCAATTGAAATTTGCATCACACCATCACATATTCTGATAGAATACACAAAACACACGTCAAGATTCAAGCTTGACTACTAAATCCTCCTAGAGAACTCCTGACATCGAGAACAGACTCTCGACACACACTACCTTTCTGTCTAGATTGAATTCTCTGTCAAAACAAAATATTTCTCTAACGGAACAATGGTTTACTTTCTAAACTCTCACGCACACTTACAACTCTCTCAAAATCGTTAACTTCAAACCCTAGTTGTTCTTTATTTTCACATTTGCACTTGATTATTTATCTCCTAATTAAATCAAATAGATAAAATCAGGTAACCACTAACATAAAGATATTTAATACTCCCTCCGTTCAATAATATCTATTATTCTAGAAACTTGCTCATTTATTAAGAAAAGTGGAAAAAGGACACATGTACCCCTACTTTTTGCTTTTTCATCTAGATCATAATTACTTTTGTATTGAATAGTAGGGTTAAAAATGGAAAAAAGTGTATCAAAAAGCTAGAATGACATGTATTGTTGAACAAGAATCAATCTCTAGAACGACAGATATTAATTAACGGAGGGAGTATGTTATTTGTCTATCTAAAAGATATACTTGTTATATCTTGTATTTGTGCCACCTTAATTTTAGCAAGTTAGTTATGTCTAGGACTATCAAAACTCTACAAAACAGTCTCCAAAGATCTATCCTTGATGACTTGTGAAAGAGTTAGAAAACCCTAATCACTTAGGTAGACTAGGTATTTGTGATCTGAAATCAAAGAAACAATACATTCTTTAAATAGTGGTGTAAATTCAGTTGAAGCGGAATCCCATTATATATATATATACAGAAGCAGTTTGTTTGCGCCTCAACGCATGGCATTGCCATCGATCGGCCTTCACATCCTTGACGACAATCAGGCATCCCAAAAAGAAGGTCACTGGAGATCTACCATATCCATGGACTCAAATTTCCCTGTTTCAATAGTTAGTACTTGTATGGTTGTATCTCCGATTTGGAAAAGTAATAAAATCTCATCTATTGCTCAAAAAAAAAAAAAAAAGACAACATGGTTCGTTGGTGATGGGGCATGTGCCCGTTTCTGGTTATATATATAGATCTATGGCTTAGTTCTAGTCTCATAGACTAAAACAATGTTATCCCCTGCTTCTTTCATGCAGTAAATTATAAAAATAAGATAAAAAATGTTATCCCCTGCTTGTCGTCATCACTGAGCAGACAACAATCAATGAAATAAGATGGTGGAATGAAGCTTGTTGGACTTGGAAATTGGTATTTTCTCTACGTTTCTCTCGTAATTTCTCTGACAGAGATAAGTACACTCTCCTTGATTCTCTCTACAGACAGCAGGTTTCGATCCTAACTCCTAGGCATCTAAGCTAATATTCAACTGCTAATGTCTACAAAGTGGCAGAGTGGTACCCCATCTTGGCATGCACTCGTTTGGTGAAGGCGATCAGTGGTAACATGATCTCTTATTTGAGAATGATGTTATCCCGTTGTTCATTCATATAGAAGCTAATTGAGTTCTTCATCAACTGGGTAAATGATGCCAGAACCATCTACATCGGCCTGAATCTTATTTTATTGATAGGGAGTTTATTTGTAAATAAACCACGGATATTGTACATGATTTCCCGCCACACTGGGTATATAAAATATAAAAGCTACAATTATGGCATAAATAATTATGGCCTCATTCTATATTTTCTCTTCACCGGAAGATCAAATTTGAATTAGCTACATAAATATGGTTTAGGCAACAATCAGGAGGAAATAGAAGAAAAACAATGCATCATTGGTTGGTCTTAAGTCTTAACGGTATATACTATAGGCTTCGATCAGGACCACATAACACGTACGAGACTTTCAGATATGGTTGTTGTTCAACATTGACCTCTCACGAGGCAAAGCATCCAAGGTGGTAGAGTGGCTCCAGGGTGAGATTAAGCTCAGTTGTTGTCCTTTGAACTTCTCCCGCGACTCCAAGTTCATGGTATTCTCCTCTAAAAATTAAGTCATCAAACCCAAGAGTTATCATGTTAATCATATACTTGACACCAAAACTTAATTTTATGCAAATCCACAACGAGATGGTAGCGAGCTAGTATCCTTGACAAGCACAATACAGACGTCCAAGGATACCATACTAAGTTCAATACCACATATTGCTATAGAGAATCAAAGCAAAAACCTGTCAAGTAAAAAAAAAAAAAAAAGTAACTTCTGAAATAATTCAGCACTGCACATCAGAGAAGATATTCAATTAAACAAAGGTATGTATATATTACCCCATGTTTAGGGAAGGGGGTACAGGCGAGAGCAGGTAATTGGATGGATTGTTATCGTGATGACCATGAGGTTGATTATGATGCTGCCACTGCACTTCTTCAGCAATGGCCTTCTCCTTCTCCTTGATCTATTAAATCAACAGTTTTAATTAGAAAGTCATTGGCTAATTAACAATATATAGTCGATGTATTTTCTGTCACATATTCTTTATTTTAAACTCTTTTTACTAGTATGACACCTCATAGTACAGTATACTGTACTAAAAACTCATACCTTTTTTGTAAGCATATTATTTTGATCCTGAATGACCTTCTCCTGAAATAAATCAAATGATGATAGAAGCATGATATATTAGAACCTATTTCAATAGTATATATGTACTATTTACCAAGATATATTCAATTCAATAGCAACAGATCATGCATACCTTCGACATATCACTCTTACATTAGTTATCATTTTCTTCTGTTTACCTCATTGTTTTGCCAATAAAATTGACCACTGGATTAAATAAGATTTGAGGAATATATAAAATTAAGAAATGTCAAGCCCTGTGGCTGCATCGGTAGTGGTTTGATATCTTAGAACCAAAGGTCCTGGGTTCAAAACTCACTCACTACCGTATTGCGAGAAAGGTTCATTTAGAACCTCAATATCGCTCTTATACTTAACTTTCAGCCATTTATCAAAAAAAAATATATAACATTACATCGCTATGTCTTTTTGGAACTAATAATACACCCTTTCAGTGTTTGCAAGATATATGTCTAAACTATAGTGTCCTCTTTTTTGATCCTTTAACATCTATTTAGTAGTGGGGTTGAATCCCGGTGTTCTTTCTTTCCTAAGCTTCTTTTTCTTTTTGGTCTATCCTCTTGGGGTTATCTTCCTGGATTTGGTTTGTCTCAGCTTATGCTGCTGAAATTAGCGTCTATTGGAGAATTTTGTTCAGCTCATCAAATTAGTGTTAGCTAGCAATTGCCCAAAAAACTAGAGCTCCTGTTTTGGGGATTTAGGTTTTGTAAGGTTGGTCAAAACTTCTTGGTGATAGAGTTAGAAAAGTTTATGGCTATGCATATAGTTTTTTTTGTTGGGAACCATTGGTTGACAACAACTCACTCTTTGCTATTCAAGGTTTGGAATCAAAGAAGGCCATCAAGGAACATGAATTTAGATGGGTTCCCTTTTGGGTTCGCATTTATGATGTTCACGAGCATATTGCAACATTCACTTGGCAGAGAAGGTGGTGAAGAAATTGGGCATATTTGCTGATGTTATGGAAGATGCAGCCTCCTCTGGATACAGGTACTTGCTACACATCAAGGTTGTCCTAAACATCCAACTCCCTGTTATGCGTTGCCTCCCAATTTCTCTGAATGGGAAGGATTTAGTCTTCTCAATCTCGTATGATAATGTCTTCCATTTGTTCGAAGAGTGGCCTTTTTCTACATGTGCTTGCATACTGTCGAGCCACTTTTACTTAAGGATGACTATACCTCTTACGGCATGTGGCTTGGCACTTATGGTTTTTTAGCCACATTAAGGACTGGGAAGATTCATGTGGGGCCTGAGTCATGGTCCTACATGTGTGGGTGGTGTCGGATTTACTTGGGTAGAGTCATTCTCATGCTTTGGAAGAGAATGGTTTGGGTTTCATGTAGTGTGCAAGTCCGGTTGTAGTCGAGAGTGATCCTTCATCTCTTCGGAATCCATGCATATTGATCAATTGGTTCCTTCTCAAGGTTCAAGAAAGCTCAAGTTTGACCACCTCCTAGCTGATGCATCACGAGAAGAGTTTTGGGACTTAAGGTTGTTTGAATTGGATCGTAAAGGTAAGAAAGTTCTCTTTACCTTGAACTTTGATCCTTTTGATCTGGCTGGTGTAAGTAATGGTCCGATGAAGTTTGGTATGAAGGTGGCTCTAGGCTCTAGGGAAGGCTCAAAGTCACCAAGGGGAATGGAAGTTGTGATCTCTAATTGCATGGGATGGAACACTGCTCATGTAACTAGCTGTTTTAAATTCTTTTGTTCCCACAAGTGTTTTGTTTGGTTGTCTCGTTAAGTACAATTCAATATGGTTGGCTTATGAATAAACCTCTAGTTTGTTGTTTAGTTTGTTTCGGTACATATCTTGTATTGTGGAGGAATCCTAGTACTTGTGTCATTGTAGTTTTCTTTTGGCTAGTTGGCTTGGTTTTACAAACAATTTTGATGGGGGGCTTACTACTATAATTGTTGAAGGTGATTTACGGAAGCGCTGGGAGCTTCAAGGACCATTCTATGACGTGTTGGTTAATCTTTTCTTAAGTTTCTCATGCAATCTCCCAAGGGGATCGGTTACGAATAGTAGCTATACTTGTTAGGGTTTATTTTGATCTTCGGTATGTACAAAATATGGTTGTAATGCCATTGCAAAGTGCCTTGTATTCTATCTTAATGAGAATGGTCGGCCTTACAAAAAAAACTTCTTTCTAAATTCAGTTTCGAAATTAAGAATAAAAGTTTTTCAAATTAATGTATTGTCTCTCCCAAAGCTTATTGTGTAATCGAAGTCATAATTGAGTCGAAAGGTTTCCAAATTTAAGTTAAAAATTTAATTTGGAATGTTATAACCCATAGTTATATCGTTACATTATGTTCTAAGTTAGATTTATTTTGTCTTTAGGACGCCGACGTCTTTTGAGTTAAAAGAGAAGGGCAAGGAAGTCTTTTACCCTCCTTCTTATTTGGTAAGGGTTTTAAGAAGGAATTAACTCCCTTATTCTTTTCACGTTCTAATTTCCCCAATTGTTAGTTTCTTCGTTGAGCGATCGTACGTTCTCTCTTCTCTTTCTTTCCAGAGCAGCGTTCTTCCCTCTTTGGTTTGTGATTGTTGCTGCGTTCTGCTGTCATTGCTGCTGCTGTGTGGCTTCCTCCTCTGCTGCGTATCATTCGTCGATTATCAGGTTTGAATTGTGGTTATTAGAGCTTCGGTTTTTAGTTTTGGGGTTTTGGTGTGTTCTGATTATCGGATTTCTCTGCATTGTTGTTCTGCAATTCAGTGGTTGCTCCTAGGCCTATCAAACGGGTTATCCGTTCGGGTTTTGGGTCATATCTTTTCGGGTCAATATCCGTTCAGGTCATTAAACTTTCAGGTCATTTCGGGTTCGGGTCATTCGGGTTCGGGTCATTTCGGGTTCGGGTTGTAATAGTGTCAGATAGAATCGGGTTTCGGTTATTTCAGGTCATGGTTAATTTTTTTGAAAAAATTATAATATAAATATATACCTAATTTCTATAAGAATATAAAACATATAGATTGCAGAACTTTCAATACAATGCCTATTTTGAATTTCATTCGGATATACTAAGTATAAATCAAATTTTTTGTCATATTTATCTAGGTCATTCAGGTTTGGGACAATTTATGGTCACTATTATTTCATGTTATTCGAGTTTGCTAATTTTTAGTTACTATTATTTCGGGTCATTTCGGGTTCGGGTCAGTTTCGGGTTATAAAATTTTCGGGTCATTTCGGGTTCGGGTCATTTCGGGTTTTACCCAATCGGGTTTCGGGTTTATTATATTTAAATATTTTTGGGTTCGCTCGGGTTTCAGGTTCGGATAAAACAGATGGGTTTTCGGGTTGGGTCAAATTTTGACAGCTCTAGTTGCTCCCTCTATGTTTGGTTTGCGTTCCGGTGGTTGATTCTTCTCTAGATTTCGGATCTTCTCTGTAGTTAATCGAGGTAGGTGAGAAATGGACTCGATTGGTGTGTTCGACAATGGGGCTTTAGGACTTCATATTTGAATGTCTATGATTATGTGTTTCCGTATCCGCTTTCTCCTCTGTTTTGCCTCTGAATTGTCTGCAAAACCCTCATGGATTGTTGGGTTTTCATTGGGAATCGCTTTATGTAAAATCTATCTCGGTTTTGGGAAGTTTCTGCAAAGTCCATGTTGATTTTCGTTGTGTCCGAACGTCTGTCCGAACTTGTATGTTCGGACAAACCCTGTTGTGCCTTCTAATTTCTACGATTTAACTTGTGTCCGAACTTCCGTCTGAACTTATGTTCAGACCGGGTGCGAGGACGAGTCTGGATTACAAGTCTCGGACTGTGTCAGAACTTGTATATCCGGACATAAGTTCAGACACCTCTTCTTCTTTCCCTTTGTTTTCAGTTCGACTTGTGTCCGAACATCCATGTTCGGACACATGTTCGGACGCCACCACGAATGATTTTCTCGGAACTTGTCCAAACTTCAAACGTTCGGACATAATCCTGGACTTCTTTGGTTTTCAACCTTGACTTGTGTCCGAACATCCATGTTCGGAGACATGTTCAAACATTTGGAACTTCTGCTATTTTGAGTCTCAACTTGTGTCCGAACATGCACGTTCGGACACATGTGTGGACACACCTCTGTATTCGGTTAAAATGCTCGTTTGAGCTCTGTTTAGACTTCCATTTGCGGGGTTGTATTCCCCTATTAATAATTAAGCTTTCTAATCCCTTTATGGTACCTTTTATGCACTTATGTTTTATTGATTAAGCTTATGTTTTGGGACCTAGTATTCTCTGTGTCTGAGCCGTGGATGGCTAGGTCTAGCTATCTCGTAGCGCGCTGCCTAGGATGTCCTTCTGTTATTTGCCATGGGTGTCTCCCCCGTTCTGTTCACGAGTGGTTTTCCTTGTTTTGTTTACGGATTTATTTCTGTTCTGTCTGTATGCATTGAGCACTAGTGTCCCGCTCTATTTTGTGAATTATGTTAGTTCTGTTTGTATCCTCTGAACTCCGCTTTGGTTTGAGATAGTTAGGTTTCCTCTACCGCCTGTTTCTGCTCATGGAAAGTTACTTCTTCCTTCTGTTTGACTTCTAGATTCATGAATATATATATTTTTAACTGTTTTGAGCATGCTTATTTATGAAATTTGTCATCTACTGAGTGTGTGGTTGCTCACTCCCCCACTTTCCACTAACATTTGCAGATTGATCAGGGAAGACCTCTACTGTTTTCTGGAGCTTTAGCTCATTTATGTTTGACAAACATTTATTAGAGATTAGACTTTTGTAGCCTTCGGGCCTTTGAGACATTACATTTGTATTAGCATTTAACTACTGAATTATCTTTCGGTATTTGGATTACAACTCTAGAGATTGTAAGATATATTTTTTACTATATATATAAGTATTTATTCTTATTTTTGTTGGAACGTTAGTTAGAGCCTTGCGTATCTTAGGTAGTAAGTGTGCGGCGTGCAACGACCTTAGAACTAGGCTGTGTTTGGGGTCGTTACATGGAATGTAGAATTCATTTCGCCATTTTGTACAATCCCAAGGAAAATATTTCATTATCTTTGAGTGGCCTAGAATACTCAGCTTCCAAATTCATCTTTCTGTTGGGCGATACACATGAAATATATAAATTGTTTCTTTTTGTATACACATTTAACTAAGTTGTGTATCGTCGAGAAAATGCTCAACTCAAATAGCCAAAGTGTGAAACTAATTTTTTTATAATTGGAAGTAAATGGCAAAAATCACAGAAGTGGAACATGGACAAAAGAGTTAATAAAACATACCCTCACTCACCTCCCCACCCTTCCCGCACCAAACCCTATTTCAGGGTTATTATCTCATTTGCTTGCTACACTTACTATCATTGTTTTAGTGGATCACTTACTTATTTATGAGCAATTTTTATAAATCCTAAAGGGGTTTCTTACAACCTTACTCTTTTTTCTTATTAATGCTTTGAGTGACAGTTTTAATTAGACTCGTTGCTTCGTTAGCCTCAGTTAAAAATCAACATTAAGATGTATCCTTTATTAGATTCCAGGTAGCTCGCTTTGAATCTTTCCAACGTAGCGTTCGCCTAAAAACTTCGCATCCTAGTTCATTGACGAACTCCATTGTTAACCTCGGTTCATTCTTCGCCTTGTTTCAATAGTGTCATGATCCTTAGGAATCCGGGTGGCTGTCCCCTAAATAGGGATCTCATCACCATTTACCGCAGTTTCTTTTGTTGTATGTCTGGGTTCCTTCTGGTTGTCACTCAACGAGTTCTTAGGCTCAAATCCTAGGGGAAGCTTTGGGTCTTCAAATAATCTTCCAATGAACTTAGCGTCCTGATCATCACCCCTGTCATTGACCTCACGGTCTTCCCTTTCAAATGCATCTTTGGGATGGCCTTCCTCACCTAGTAGCTATTTCCACTCTCTCTTCTTCACCAAAATGGGGTGTTTGCAACATGGACAACCGGCTGGTTTCACCTTGGCTCCTATCATGGCCGGTCAATTCCTCCATGATAGTCACATTTTAAATCTTTTTCTCGTATGCTCAACTGTTTCTATAATTGAATGTTTCTTAGTTGCGTAGGTTCTTCAATGTGACTAGAGCCACATTAATGGGTTGTGTTGGCCCACCATTCTAAACATGGGATGAAAGTATTAGACCAATAGTGGCCTAGTTAGCCCGATAACCATCCCTATGAAGAGTAATTTAAACATCCTACATATTGTCCAATCTAAACCACCTCGTTATGGTTGTTGTGCCTTAACCCCAAGAATTGGGTGGGCCAATGCCATATCCTCTTGAGAGATTGGTCTTAGCCCATCCATATTGTCTTACCTAAACCACCTTGCTAATGGGAAAATGCCACAAGTGGGTACATCTCGTAACAAAAGTACTCCCTACCCCTTGGGGTTAAGTATTCTCGGAGCATGTGACGCCACTTTACTCTTTCCATTCTTGACACTTGGGAGTGCCACCTCAGAATCTCCCATGCTTGTGTTGTTACTGTTTCCCTTACCCCTTACTCTAGGCGCTTCAACTGCAATGTTAGGCACAACGAGGTTGATACTCAACGTCTCTCCATTATCAGTCCGGTGTGGTACATTTGGAGTGGGGATTCCTGGTATCACCAAGGCCCCATTATTTTGCATAATATGAGCAGGTAGCTGCTAGCTGACAGTTGATATTGACTGATGACTGATTTTAAAAGAATGAGTTGAGCCGGTCAACCCAATCAAACAGGCTAAACCAGTTGAAATGAGAGACAATTTGAGTTTAAGTAGCTACTAGCAGATAGTTGATATTAGTTGATATTGGCTGATGACTGGTTTTAAAATAACGGGCTGAACTAGTCAACCTAGCTGATAATGCCCAAACCAGCTAAAAGTTGGACAAAAGAATGAAGTCAAGTTGAAAAGTGCCAACACCACTCCACACAAGATTTCATTTTCCTTGCTCTAGACACTAGTTGAAGCGTGTTTTCCCAAAATGGATGACCATTGTTTTTCCCCTCTAGAAAATAGACCAGTTCCACATTCCCTATTGAGCATCGATACTTCTCCTTAAAGACATCAACCGTTCTGCTATATGCACTGTCAATGACTCAATGGGTAGTACGTACTTGCTCTATGTGCACCTTAGATTGTACTAGGACTGACTTCTTATTCATCCACCTCAACTCTACTTATAAATCTCTCTTCCAGTTTGACTTCAAGTTTGGCACGCTTAGGGAACAACTTCAAACCCAAGAAATGTGGGCCATCGAGCGCTCGAGCTGCTGCAGACAATTATGAATGGTGCTAAAAGATAACCAAAGCGAAAACAAGGTTGTTTGCAAATGCAAACAGTTGGTTTCTCGAAGATGGCAAGCTCCTAGATTCCTTCTCCGACCACATCAGCCTTTTTACATCCTCTTTACTAACGTCCTTGGATTATCAATGAACAACAATCTTCCATTACTATACCTTTCACCTCCCTGTCCTGCCTTTTCAAACATCAATATGAAGATGATGTGGGCTTACACACCCGATATATCCTTTGCATTGAACTTTGATTATCACAATTATAAGTATTAGTTTTTTCCATGCTAGTCCCAAATCTAGCTAAGTTTTTGGATTGATAACGGCATGTGATTATGACATAGTAAAGCTATTTGTAATAGATTTGAACTCAACAATTAAAAGCTTAATCTTAAAGTTGTTGTTGAACTAGATCCTACAATTAGGGTTTTGACAATCGATAAGAATTCATGGTCATGACTATGGATTAATTTAAGATTCCCGTTAGAATATAAGTGCAAGGCTAAATAGGATTGAAGGAGTAAGTAAAGGGTGTCGACCCATGACAGTTTTTCTCCAATAATCATCTTGGTGGAATTTGTTTACATACTACTAGTGCCTTGATCACAGCATCAAAATTTCGTTCAATAATTTGATTAGAAAATTACTTACTGCATTATTTGAAGACTAACGATTTAATCTTTGACACTTTCACTCTTTTTTTCTTTAAATTTATAACAATTACTAAAATAATGAGAGAACTATACCTTCTTCTGCATCTCAGAGATAGATTCGTGCATGAGTTGATTCTGCGAAATATCACACAGAAAAATGGAGTTACGTTAGAGATGTAATTCGCAATACGTGTGGCATTTCCCCGGAAATAATAATTAAGAAGAGTAACAAAGGATGAAGCTCTAAATGCATAAGAAATTATAGAAATGCAACAACAATGAGTCTTAGCTACAACCATATGTAGCCATCTTTGGCTACATTTTTCATGATACAGTTTGTGTAGAGTAAATATACATGTTTTATAAGTTTGTTGTACAGTTTATAAAGTTAGTATGTACATTTAGTATAAATTCATAAATATCATAATTCACTGTATACATGTACATATACATCCGTACAGTTTTGAATGATCGCATGTACAGTTTTCGATGACCAAATGTACATGTATGTAGTTATCTATAGGTACATGTGGTTGTAGCCAAGAAATTGGGATGCAACAGGCGCGGCTCAGTTCTAAATACAACACACATACCTTGCGGGTCCGGATACGCTTGAGCGCCGTATCGAGCTGCTGCTCCAGACTCTGGAGCTCCTTCATGCTCAATGAGCCCAAATCCTGACCCATGTGATGCCTGTATAATTACATAGCTTAGAATCATAGAAACAAAGGTACGGAAAGCTGCAGCATTGGAACAAATTAAGATCTTGAGAGCGTGATAACACATTAATTGATTCTATTGAAGAATTTACATTACAATTTTTCAACTTCCAAAACATGAGTACGGCTATACACACACTGTCGATCGATCAATGATAAAAATTAGATATACCTTCGGTTCCTCTGAAGCAACTCTATCTTGGCCTTGAGTTTGGCATAATCAAAGGTCCAGTGTGCGAGACACTGTCCATGATAAGCAAATTGTTCATGTAATCTAGCTATAAGATTGACCCCATATTATATATCATCATATCTGAAGCTATATGTAAATAATAACTAACCTGAGATTCATGATCATTTGAAGTAAGCTGTCTTTCAGCGTATGAATACCTTTCATACTTCTCCAGAATCTTCTCCATGCTGTTAAAACAAATACGTACAAAAGACCTACAGTTAGAAGATATACTATGAAGAGAAAAGCTTCTTTTTTTTTCAATTAATGAATGAATTTCTCACCTTGCATTATGGATATAGATACTGGTTTTATAATATGTACCAAACGGCGGCGAGTACAAATTTCTTAAACAAGATAATCCCTCCCTCTTTGATAAGAATATCAATGGTAACTGCTAATTTATTAGCCCCTTGATTAAAAAAAAAATGTTTTTCACAACCAATAAAGCACGCCTTAATTACAAAAAGAACAAGCTTGACACAAGTTCTTGTATTTTAGGGTTATGGGTAGGCAGAAAAAGAAATTTATATGATTTGAAGTTTTCTTTTTGGAATTTTCTTCTTTATTTCTGCCATCCCATCACCCTTTACTGAATTTATTAAGCTCATAGGTGATGCGGCAGCTTAGTAACTCAATACAGAAACACCAACAACATCGAAGCTGCTTGCTTGGCCATAACCATCCCATCTACTACTGACAGTTAATTATTTGAGTTACTGATATGTAAAAGAAAGTGTTTAATTTCTTCAAAAAAGAACATGTATGAGGAGGTTCCTCTGATTAATGAAATTTGAATTATAAGCTAAAAGAAGAAAACTGCATACGATACGATACGACACAGAAGTCAATTATCATAATTAGGTCTGATAAATTAAAGAAGGGGAGAATAAACCCTAGTTAGATAGAAAGTAATCAGATCTGTGCACCAGATCTTCTAATCAGTAATTTATTTTTAAATTTTATTTTGCTCATGTCGTTCGTCAATATTAATTGTCACTTTTTTTTTTGATAAATGACTGGAGGATCCAGTTACAATGGCAATACTATGGCATTGCTGCCTTTCTCGCCTTACAAAACATCAAATAAGCTAAGAGAACATAATTTGCTGCCTTTCTCGTCCCAAAATAGAGGATGACATAATTTGGTGTTTAATGGTTAGGTTATCAGCAGCAACAGTTATTTGAACAATTATGGAAAACAGAACAAAGTGAAAGATCTCACTCAGGGTTCAGAAACAAGACGCACGTCAGAACATTTAATTAAGCAATTTAATTGATGAAATCTGATGAAAGAAGAGAGGAAATAGAAACCCACGTGATAGGAAAAAATGTTATCAGAAAAGGAAAAAATTACCTAAAACAACCAAAACAAAAGCAAAAGTCCAGGTACCAAGACGAACACATAGAGAGATATATATACATATACAAATGAAGGAAAATCATCAAGTCTTTCTCACCATGAATCAGTAGAATAGTCAAATAGTTTTCCCCTACTGGAGAAGACGATAAGTGCAACCTCAGCATCACAAAGAACCGAGATCTCATGAGCTTTCTTCACTAAACCACATCTTCTCTTTGAGAACGTCACTTGTCTGTTTATCTTGTTCTCTATCCTCTTCAGCTCAACTCTACCTCTCCCCATTATTTCCTTCTTCTTCTTCTTCTCTCTACCTAATTGCGTTTCTTCTTTTACTTCTGGTATTATGTATTCTTCTGTGGCCAAATACCGCCTCAGTTAGAAAGTGAAAATAAGATAATACCGCCTACACAGTCTATATATCTGTGAATTCTCTCCAATTCATTGATAATTGGTTGGTTCTCATTCTTTCACTTATAATTAGATTTGTACACGTACGTAACAGATAGAGTTGGGAAAAAAGGGCATAAGAAAAGAAAGCAAGAATACTAGCTAGTAGTGACAAAGGAAGGGTAAGAGACAAGGATGGAACCTGATGGTGGTTTTGTTTTAGGGGTTTGTGAAAAAATAAGTGGTTTTTGTAACGAAACCACGTTGGTTTCTGTGAGGGCTAACGTGTCGAAGTATCATTGGCAGATGTATCGATACCCTTACTTAGTTACTACTACCGACTGATGAGAGAATAGTCAGGGTAACCGACAAAAGGAGTGAAGCTGTTGATGGCGATAAATCTTCTCATCTATATGGTGTACTTTACTGTACGGAATCGCCCAGTCTCACAGCTTTCCCCATACTTATGTTGACGCCGGCTTTCTTTCAATTCAACTTTTTTAAAAAATATACTCCCTCCGTCCCACCTCGACCGTCCTATTTACTATTTGGATATGTCATTTGACTTCAATTTTTAACATATAAGATAAATTAATTTTGAAAATTTAAGTTTTGCATATGATTCCTTACATGATAAACTATATAATACAAAATTTAGTTTTATAAAATTATTTTACCTTATATGTTTAATATTGAGGTGGAAAAACGTGCAAAAAAAACAAACAGGACACTTATGACGGGATAGTATATATTTTGAACACAAGAATTTTATACTAATAATTAGGTACATTTGTCTTGACGGACCAAGACATTTTACAGTAGAAAAGCTACATTTTCACTGTTCTGATTGACTCACTCTTCGAGATGATTGAGACATAGTACTACTTAATACCAATTGGGGTAATCCCGGGTGCAATGGTTTGTCCTCAGGTTTTCCCCTGCGACCCCCGGATATCCTCCAAATCATTGATAACCGCCGAGTTAACCCATCAAGTATACTACTATCTGTCACAAAAATATACTGTAAAAAATACCAGAATACTACTAGAAGACAGTGACAAGTATTGGCATTGCTTATCATGGGAAAACGTTAGTTTTATTGTAGCATACAATAAACCCATAAAAATGGAACTCTACTCTTGGGTATGTGAGCAATTTGCCAGTCAGAGTAGAACATGAGCCTCGCGAAAGAAACCACGTCCACAGCAATGGCTCCGATCAGGAGAGCTCGACCACAATTGATCATAGCAGTATGGACACAAGTGAACGGAAGTATGAAGAACATGCATGGTCTCCTTCTCTCCCCACCTCTCCCAATACTACCCAATCGCCACCACACTCTCACCATGCGCCTTCCACCTCCCTCTCACCGCTTAAACTCTGCTCAAGCTCCCCTCCTCCTCTGTCGCATTCTCCCTCCTCGATACTCCTAAAATCTCAACTTCATCCGCCTCCCAACCAGAACTAGCTCAAAACTCATTTCACCTCGACAACTGGTCTTAATTCATCGACAATCTCAACCAAGAAGCAGGGGCAGAGCTAGAAATAGAATTTGAGGGGGTAAAGACAGAATTATAAAAAGTTAGGGGTCTTTTATTAAATTTTTCTAAAAAAAATACACTATAATTTTATGTAAATTAACAAAGTTAGGGGATGTTTTGCTCCCTCCAGACCAGCCCTGTCTCCGCCACTGCCAAGAAACAAGACACGGCTAGGCATTCGAGATGATACACCAGGTACCGATCAGATTGCGGTTCAAATTAAGCTAGGCGTGTGGAAAATGGACTAAATCATGGTGGAAAGATATGCCACTATGTCAAACTTAAGGAGAGACAACAAAAAATAGATCGAGAGCTTGAATTGAACGAGAGAGAAGAATCGTTACAGGGGAAGTGCTTCGGGGAAGAAAGGGAGAAGCCTAACAGACCCGTGCCTCTTATCTATTACTTAGAGAAAGAGGAAAGAAAATACATTATATATAACTAAGGTTACAATCTAGAAAGTACATAACTGCTCCTGGGAATACAAACTATATCAGAAGTAATAGTTACATATATAACAACAATCTAATATTTTTTTTTTATAATTACTGGAGGACCAGTTACAATGGCAATACTATAGCACAGAGCCTTTCTCGCCGAGACAAAAAGAGAGCACACTGACATATCAAAATATAGAGGAAGCGACGCAAATTTTGAAAACTAAAATAACATGGGACGAAAAAAGTAGATGTTGTCGATTTTTCACTGCTGGGATCCATGATTGGGGGGCGCTTTCGAGAATGTCGAGAATTTAGCCCAAAAAGCATGGGGTAAAGCGGTTGACCGAACCAGCAAATCGCTTTGAGCTTGTACGAACTGGAGTGCTCCACTTGTCTCTGTTAGTTGAAAAACTTCTCTCCATTCATCTAGTGTCGGGTGTTTCGAATATGTTGATGACGGGGATGAGAACTTTTCACTCTAGCTTTGGCAACCGGTCGGGGGAGTTTGCAAGTGCCTCCATTTGCTAGAGGAGATGGTCTTGAGAGCTGCTTAGGAGCTGGCTTATCTCGAGATTGATTACTACGCTTAAGGATATGCCTAAAGTTTTGCAAGGAGGTTTCTGGACGAGGATAATGGCAGCCGAGCCTGCGTCCAAAATCTAAACAGGCTTGGGCTTCAACAAGGGAAGGACTAGGGGGAGAGGAATTAGAAAGAGATGGAGTGAGATTTGATAATGAAATATCAGGGGAAAGACAAACTTCCAGATTAATACCCGGGATTTGGGACGCGGGAAAGGAGAGGGGAGTTGGAGGGTCACCCACCCTAATACCCCCCTCAAAGATTACAATTCTGGCAGGGGAAAGAATTTAATCTTTGTTGTCTGGATGCTACCGCAAACCCAGAGAGGGAAGAGTGGTGCGATATGTCTTTCCCGTGAGGGACTTAGTCATGATATCAGCTAGCTGTTGGGAGCTAGGACCATGATGGACATGAATCAAACCTGCTTGCAATATGAACAAAATGACAATCTAATTCTATGTGTTTAGTATGTTCATGAGAAACATGATTTTTTGCAATGTGAATCGCAACAAGGTTATCACAATTTAAGGGAATCGGTTGCACATCTGTGATGCCTAATTCATGTATTAATCTACTCAGCCAGCTTAATTCACTAGTAACATGTCTCATGGCTCTATACTCCGCCTCAGCAGAAGATAGAACAATTAAGACTTGTTCCTTGGATTTCCAACTGAGTGGACACGCCGCCTAGTAAAATATAGTATCTAGAAATGGATCTTCTTGTGATGGGGCATGATGCCCGATCCAAATCACAAAATGCTATTAAGTCATAGGAGGGTATAATTTAATAAAAAATAGACCAAAACTAAGAGTACCTTTCACATAAGAGAGTGTATGGTATGCTGCCTTGAGATGTTCAAAAGTTGGAACCTGTAGAAATTGACTCAAAAATTGCACAGCATAAGCAATATCGGGTCTTGTGTTTGTTAAGAAATTTAGTTTGCCCACTAGACACCTATAAAATATAGGATCTTCAAGTTTTGCACCAAAATCTTTGTAGAGCTTCAAATTTACTGGTAAAGGAGATACAAATGATCTACAGTTTTCCATGTCAAAATCAGATAATAATTGCTTTGTGTATGCTTGTTGTGTCATTATAATGCCATCACTTGTGTCTATAAACTCCATCCCTAAAAAGTAGCTAAGCTTCCCAAGATCCTTTATATTAAACTCCGGATCTTTATCCGGCTGCCTTTTCAAATAGGTTATATCTCTTCTATTATTTCCGACAACTAATATGGCATCCACATATATTCCAAGTAGAGTTGTGGTGTTCCCTTTCTTTTTGGTGAATAAAGAGTAATCATTTAAGGATTGGGTGAAGCCTAGACTCACAAGAAATTTTGCAAGCCTGTCATACCATTGCCTAGACGCTTGTTTGAGGCCATAGAGAGACTTATGTAATTTACAAACTTTGTTTTCCCCTTTTAAAGTTAGGCCATCTAGTATTGTCATATACACATCTTCATGTAAATCACCATGAAAAAATGCGTTGTTGACACCCAATTGGTCTAGAATCCACCCCTTCTTTATGGCAATTATAATGAGGGCTCTAACTGTAGTTAATTTGACGACAGGGGAAAAAGTCTCATCGTAGTCAAACATGTCTTTGTGTAAAACCACGCATAACTAATCTAGCCTTGAATCTTTCTAGTGTTCCATAAATTTAAACTTTGTCTTGTATACCCACTGACAACTTATAGGACGTTTGCCTTTTGGTAGGTCTATACATCATGGTACCATTCTTCGTAAGGGGTCTGCGTCCGAGTTGAAATTATCTGCTTATTGTGATTATGATTTGGCTGGTTATCCCGATACTAGGAGGTCGTCCGTGTCTAGTTACTATATCTTCTTAGGGGACGGCCCTATTTCCCGAAAGATGGATAAACAAGGAACCGTATCTTTGTCTAGTGTGGAAGCCGAGTACTGTTTACTTCGTCGTGTTACTGCAAAGCTTACATGGCTTACTTGTCTCCTTCATGAGCTAGAGGTGGAAAATATTATTCCGTACTAGTGAAGTGTGACAATCAATATGCTATTCATATTGCTAGGAATCTGGTTTTTCATGAGCGTACGAAAACACATTGAGATTGATTGTCACTTCATTCAGGATAAAATACAACAAGGGCTTGTGAATGTCATGTATACGCCTACATCTACTCAATTAGCTGATATGATGACGAAGGTGTTACCAAGCACTCGTTATCGTGAGCAACTTCCTCGCATGGCTATGGGGCATGCTGATTCTTCAAGCCTACTCGATCCTGATCATCCACGGCTTGCGGGGGGTGTTGGAATATGGATCATATGGACATCCTTGGCAAGCGCCCAAACCCGGATGTAATCATCTCACTCAGATGTGACCTGTTTGATGGCAACACATCGTGTGAGTAGAGCATCGGACGGTCGAGAATGATAAGGCGGTCATTAGAGGCATCCGCATCCAGACGTCCCCAATCTCGCCCGGATGTGACTCATCTGATGATACTTTATGGGAGAAGAGCGCAGATCGGACGACCAGGGTTTATAATGTCGTCCTTAGACACGTCCGGATCCAGACGGGGCAAAATCTCGCCCGGGCGTGTCTAGTTTCGACCGTTTTGCTTTCGTTTATAGTATTTTGACATTGTTATGAATTTTTAACACGTAGGGGCATTTGTGAGCTTTAAAAGTACCTTGTTAGCTAATAGGGGTATTTTTGTTTTTTTTCTCTTATGGTCAATAACATTGTGGCATTTTATAGACTTTTATAAAAATATAGTAGAATTTTATGACTTTCTTTTAATTTTAGGGAATTTCATAAATTAACCTAAAATATAGCGGCATTTCGTGAAATATTAATAAAGTATATTGTGAATTAAACTAATACTTGATTTCAATTTGATCTATGAATGTACTTTGTAAAACTTTGTGATATTTAACGAATTAATTTTTTTGGTATGTACAAATCTTTTTTAAAAAACTATAATAATTTATGAATTATAACTATATAAAAGGTTTAAGTGAATTTTTCCAATAAAATAATTTTATTAGTATGTCATACCCAAGCATGGTAGCATCTACTTCTAGTGCCGCGTCTGCTCTTTCTGAAGCTCATAATCAAGAAAGAATTGGAGCTTATGCATTTCTTATCAACAAAATGAGGGAGGAAATAAAGAAGGAATCCAAAGAAGGGATGTAGCAGAGCATGAAGATGTGGTCTTTTTGGGCTTTAGTTGTAGTTACATTTTTATTTTGTATCCGTAAAATATAATGAAATTTCATTTGATAATGCACACTACCATCATTTCGTTGATGTTTCCACTGTTGTTACAATGAGACATTACTGTTTGTAAAAAAAAAAGCAGTACCGAGAATCAAGTACCCAACATACCACCACTTTTTGCACACTGACACCAAAATATCCACCAAAAGTACTATAGACAAAGACCAAAATACGGTCAACAAACTGACGCCATGAACTACCAAAATATTCAAAAGTAGTACCGAGAATCAAGTGCCCAACATACCATCACCTTTTGCACAATAACACCAAACCAATCCTGCATCACTGGTGCCCCCACCACTAAAAAAAGACAATAAATCGAGAAATTGTAGTACACCCTCCCTAACAAAGTGTTCTTGTAGGAGAGAGTTAAATTTGTTAGAATTTCACAGTTATATTGAATTGTTTGAAAATTTTCATTGATTATCGTTGTAAATAAAGTCATAGATTTGGTATGGGGTTTGTGTTTTATTACCATGGAATGGGGATGCTTATGGCTGCGTTCGGGATCCATTTTGATGGTAGTTTTGTGGTTGTTTTGGTCTGGTTATTTTGGCCAGTTGTTTTGTGGTAGTTTTGTTGGTTGTTTTGTGGTTGTTTTGAAAACTAGTGTTCGGCAGGCGGCGGTTTCTTCTGGCTGTTTTGAATAAGTTAGTTTTATACAGTGTGTTTACCGTTTTCATTGTTACAATTAAAAATTTTATATTACATTTTAAAACAATTTTTTTGTTAATAAAGTTAAAATATTTGTAGATATTCAATTATAACCTTTAATAATTAATATTCTTTATTAATATTTTAGTGACAATTAATTTATAATATGTATACATATTAATTTATAAAGAAATTTTTTACATGTATTTGAAAAATAAAGAAATAAACCATTGTATTTAGAGCAAATATATTAGATGTTATATATAAAAATATAATTTTATGGATTATATATTAGTATTTAATATAACATTTCAAATATATTAATACTTAAGATTATTTTAATTTTTAATGGAATAAATAATATCATTGAAATGAAAAAACAATTCTTTCTAATAATAAAATAATTGACTGTAAGCGAATATATATGTACATATATCACTTATTATTTTATTATTATATATTTTTAATTATTGATAAAATATTTATTTTAAACATATATTTGTAGTTAAAATATTTAAGAGACTATTTACCCATATCTGAATAAACAATTAGAAAAACACTACTAGTTTAAAACTATTGTTCTATATTATTTTCATTAATTTATAATTTATATGCTAATCTTTATAAAAAAAACTAAAAAAATAAATAAATAAAACTAATTATATATATTAATCTATATATTTCAATTTTAATTTAATTTTATGTCAAATTTAATATATAAATCGTTTTTAAAATATAAGTATAAATATTGAAAATTTAAATTAATTTTTAAATATTAATTAATATTATTAAAATATTCTTGTCCCTTCATTACAGTTTTCTAGGCTCCGCCTCTGTTTGCAGTATTCATTATATTTGCAGTATAAATTGTTGGTTGTTTTGTGGTAGTTTTGTGTTGGTATTTTGTGGCTGTTTTGAAAATTGTTGTTCGGAGGTGGCGGTTTGGCATTTTTTGTCAAAAATGCCAAACTCAAAAATGCTACATTTATACCACATAAGTACCGAGACCGAACGCAGCCTATATAGGGGAAAAAAGAGTTGTTGGGCTGAAACCAACCGTTTGAAGGGCAAAAAAGTAGCAGTTACATTATGTTGAGGAAACAGGGGTATATTGTGAACTTTTGAATTTTAAGGGATATATTGTGAACTTAAAAATTTTCAAAAACAAATATCGTTACAAAAATGGAGCTGTAAAAAAAACGACACCAAGGGAAAAAAAGTCATTTTCCATGAAAGGTTAACAGAGGACTTGACAACCTTTAACAAAAGGCAAATTATTGCCTACAAGTAGATGTACCTAGGATGGCTACATATAGGGTAATTTAGTCAAATACAAATAAAAGAGATGAGAGATAGCAGGGGAGGGAGAGCACGCGCGAGAGGTAAGTAACGTTTTGTTTTTTTTTCATTTTTCATTTTTTAAAGAAACATATTTTTATTATTTTTGTTTTTTATTATAAAAACTTTAACTTATTGTAACTTTTAATATATAAGTCCAAAATGAAAAAAAATTATATCACTGTTCATCTAAATTCGAGCTCTTCAAAATAAGACCAGTCATGGATATTTTTGACAACTTTTAAAAAAATTATTTTTACATGTATATTGCACAAAACGTAAAAAAACTTGTACAGATGGTCATACAAACATGTACAAATGTTCATTAAAACATGTACATCCACACGTAAAAACTTGTACTTCATCGCAATAACTCGACAGGTTTTTAGGGTTTGTGGTAGCGGTTTAGGGTCACTGCAAACCCCTAAAAATGCCTTCGACGTTTTTTAGCTATCCTAGGAAGGGTTTTTGGGTGTTTTGGGGGTAGGGTAATCTATTTGGAATTTGTTTCGTACTTTATATTGTAGCAACTAACTCGACAGATTTTTAGGGTTTGTGGTAGCGGTTTAGGGTCGTTAGATCCTAAACCCGCTACTACAAACCCTAATAATGTCTTCGACGTTTTTTAGCTATCCTAGGGTGGGTTTTGGGGTAGGGTAATCTATTTGGAATTTGTTTTGTACTTTACCCTAAACCCGCCACTACAAACCCTAAAATTGCCTTCGACATTTTTAGCTATCTTATGGTGGTTTTTTGGGTGTTTTTGGGGGTAGGGTAATCTATTTGGAAACATTTCTATACTCTAATGTGATAATGTACATGTTTTAATGTGAGAATGTACATGTTTAATGTGACGATGTACATGTTCAAATGTGAGAATGTACATGTTCAATTATGAGAATGTATATGTTTTAATGAACATCTGTACATGTTTGTATGACCATGTACAAGTGTTCTTCTTTATATGTACATGTTTTAATTTTAGGATGTACATATTTAATTAGCTGTACAGGTTTATATGACTATCTATATGTTTTTAATGCGAGGATGTACATGTTTTTACGTGAGAATGTACATGTTTTAGTGAACATTTGTACAGGTTTGTATGACAATCTGTACAAGTTTTCTTTTACATTATGTGGTCCATACATGTAAAAATAATTTTTTTAAAATTGTTAAAATATATCCATACTGGTCTTGTTTTGAAGAGCTTGAATTTAGATGAACAATGATATAATTTTTTTTCATTTTGGACTTATATATTAAAAGTTACAGCTATTTAAAGTGTTTATGATAAAAAAAAGAAAAAAAGATATTTTAAAAAAATTCACATGCAAAGGCGCTTAAAAAAAAAAAGTACGAGGGCGCCTGGGATGTAGCCATCTTTGGCTACACCCAGGTGTAGCCAAGACAAGCCGCATTTCGCTCAGATAATTCGTATTGATAATGACTCTTTAACCATTTTATCCATTGATTTCTTTTTAACAATTTTTCCATCGATTCATTCCAGAATTATGAAGTTTCTTATGCTTTAATTCGGAATAAATTATTCCTTGTCTTCGAAAAGAATCTTTTATTTCATTCTTAAGAAATAAAAATGCTCCGTCATATTGAAGGCCAGATCTTAACTTATACAAGTTAATAGCCTGGTTTTGTGATAATTTGTAAAATACATAGTTCTGCGACACGAGGGATAAATTAAAAAAAACCCGCGCCCTGGCCCGCCTCTTCCGCCTCTTCCGAATCTTCATTTTATGAGTAATATGAGAAAGTGAAAGTTTTTTTTTGTATAGTCGAAATATGCTCAAATGTGTTTTTCTTTTTCTTTTTTTTGTTAATTTAAGAAAACGTTTAATAATGCGCATCCACCTAGAAAGACTCTTAATGATAGATCGATAGATCTTTTTAATGGTATGATCCCCCAAAAGATATCCGTGTATATACTTTCCCCGATCCATTTTATAAATAAATATGGTTTACGGATTAATCGAGTATTTCTTTTTTATTTTTCTTTCGAGTTCGTTTCTTGTCTTTGTAATTCTTTTTATTTCATTTCTGATTGTGCTTATTTTATCAGTTAGCTCTTTCATTTTTTTTTTCTCTTCTGCTTTTTTTTTCTGCTTTTTCTGTTGGTGAATAATTTGTCCTATCCATAGATCGGATTTGAATGGATGATTTATGAAAAATCTGATTATTGATTATAGAAATTTTTTTTTTCAATAAACTTTGTACATTTTGTGAATTATAAAAGAGAATGAGTATATTGTGAATTTTCCAACATCAGCGTATGGAATATCAGACAGTCGACGACACGGGCAAGCCGTGTGTTGCTCGGTGTAGTCCTGCCATTTGGCAGTCCAGTCAGCCTGACTGGACTGTTTTGTTGACTGGACTGCTTTTTATTATATTAATTTCAATTGGTTGTAACTTTTAAAATATAAGTCCAAAATGAAAAAAAATTATATCATTGTTCATCTAAATTCAAGCTCTTCAAAACAAGACCAGACATGAATATGTTTTGATAACTTTAAAATTTTATATTATTTACAAAATAATAATAATACATTATAAAACAAAATGATTTTATTGGTTCCAAATTTTGTTATCTAATTCACCACTTATTAGTTAATAAATCATAATATCAATTTTAATAAATCATAATATCAAAATTAATGAATCATATCTTTATTTTAGTGTATCATCACAAACATATAAAATAAATATTTTTACACAATAATACAATACACATAATATTTGATATGTATGAAAAATACACGATTCACTATATAAGGTTTAAAATACACCATACAACAATAATAATACACTACAAAATAAAAATAATTTTTATCAGTTCCTGAAGTTTGTTATGTAATTCACCACTTATTAATTAATGAATCATAATATCAATTTTAATGAATCATAATATCAAAACTAATGAATCATATTATCATTTTAGTGTATCATCGTATACATGTAAAAATAAAATTTTTAAACATATACAACACAAAACAATATTTGATACGTAAGAAAAATACATGATTCACCATATAAGGTTTAAAAGACACCACACAACAATAATAATACACTACAAAACAATAATAATGTTTATCGGTTCCGAAGTTTGCTATCTAATTCCTCAGTTATTAGTTAATGAATCATAATATCAATTTTAATGAATCATAATATCAAATTTATGAATCACAACATATCATGAGTAACATATAAATATAACAATTTTAAACAATAATAACCACAAAACAATATTTGGTATGTAAGAAAAATAAATGATTCACCATATAAGATTTAAAATATATCATACAATAATAATAATACACTACAAAACAATAATAATTTTTATCGGTTTCGAAGTTTGTAATCTAATTCCCCACTTATCAGTTAATGAATCATAAAATTAATTTTAATGAATTATATTATGATTTTAGTGTATCATCGTATACATGTAAATATTTTTTTTTTAAGTTGTCAAAACATATTCATAACTGGTCTTGTTTTGAAGAGCTTGAATTTAGGTGAATAATGATATAATTTTTTAATTTTGGACTTATATATTAAAAGTTATAATCATTTAAAGTTAATATAATAAAAATGCAGTACACTCAACAAAACAGTCCAGTCAGCAGCTGACTGAACCTGCCACAACACATGACTGCACCATAATGGGTGAGGTGGCATCGAAATTGCGATGGAAAGTATTATTTTACGAACTATCGACCTTTTAAATTTTTTTTCCAGTTCAAACAAAAGAAAACGCAAGTGTTTTTGGAGGGAGACCGAAGCAATCAACCAGCTCTTTTTACTTCGGCCTCAATCCCTTCTCCCGCCATCGATACAAAAATCGCCTGTGCCTGCCGATTCATCACTTCCTTTCTTCTATTTGCTTTCCTCGCCATCAAAAATCTCCTGAATGGCAGAACCGATAAATGAATCAGATTGCCTGGAGCTTGTGTCGATCGGCACCCTCTACAGCGGGCCTTGGGCCAAGAAGTACTGGAGCTCCTCTAGGGTTCGTAATCTCTCTAGTTGGCTTTTATTTCTGTCAGATTTCTAGAAATCTCATTCTTTTCGTATGTTCGTGTGAATATTCGTAAATTTATACTCTCCCCAAATTTCTGACATTCCATATTATCGATTAAGGACCTACCAGCTGTCCAGCTGACAAATTAACTCGATAGTAGAAGCCTTTTTTTTTTTGTTCTAATAACATTTAGTAGTTGCCGTATGGTGACGAGTGTTGCAAGCAGTAAGTGAGATGTTCAAACTTTACTGGATAACCTTTGGAAATTCCTCTCCTGGGTGTCGAAATTCTCTGATTTGTGACTGGCAACTAAATCTTCCTGTAGAGAGCTAGGGATATGGAATTGGGCTCAGTCTAGTTGGGCTTAGCCCAAAACGTTCACACAGTTTTATTCTTTATCGTTTTATTCTTTATCTTTTACTCTAATCTTGTAAACAGAAAGATTAAATATAAAACTCAGATTTAGATTAGATATTATTAGTATAAATACATTAGGTTGTAATCAAGTTTGAATACATTCGATATCTACATAAGAAATACACGCTCTTTCCTCTATCTACTCTACTAATGTTTCTGTTACACATACAATCCAAAACCCTATATTCTATATGGTATCAAGAGCTAAGGGAATTTGAGATTCGTTTCTTGTATCCATGGCGAACGACTCAGACAAAGGAAAGAAGGAATCCAGTCCGTCCTCAATGGCTGGGGCGACTTCGATCGATGTTAATGATCCAGTTTATGTCCACCCTGCAGAAAGTCCTGGGTTGAGTCTCGTTTCCAAGTTCAGCGGCACCGGCTTCCTTGGTTGGAAATTTGACATGGTGACAGCCCTGAAATCAAAAACAAATATGGGTTTGTCACTGGAAAGTCAAACAACCAGAGGCAACAGATGAAGTTAGGTATGCAGCTTGGGAAAGGGCTACCTCACTTGTCACTTCTTGGATAAAGAACTCACTCGGCGGAAGTGTTCTTGACAGTGTGAGTTTGTAGATGATCCCAAAGAACTCTGGGACATGCTCTGTTCCGAGAATCAACACAGCGATTTGGCAATTGTCCATACCTTGAAGAGAAGCCTGGCGGAAACAAAGCAGGGCGAGGAGTCAGTACGTGAGTATTTCAACAATTGAAGAGAATCTGGGGTGAATTAGATCAAGCAAAGCCACCCCAGATGTTCTTGCAACAAGTGTACGTGCGACATCAATAAAGCAATTAAGAAGGCAGGAGATGAAGACAAATTGGTTCACTTTCTGATGGGATTGAATTCGAATTACTTATCTATTAGGGGGCAGATACTGGCGATGCAAAGTCCTCCGAGCCTTGAGAAGGCGTTCTCTTTAATCATTCAAGAAGAAGAGCAGAGGCGTGGAAAGACACCCCAAAGAGGAGGTAATGTCTTTCTACACTCACAGACCATCATCAACAGACAGCTCAAGAAATATAAGAAACCCTAAGACAGAGACCGACAGAGGAAAGCAAAGTTGCACCCACTGTAAAAAGGTCGGGCATACTTACGAAAATTGTTTCCAGCGCCAAAAGTGCAACCATTGCAAAGGAATGGGCACACAGAAGATGAATGTTATCATCTTCACGGTAGGGAGAATGTTCTTGCGCGGAAAAGGAAGAGCTTTGTCAACAATGTCAAAACAGAAGAACAACCAGAACAGTCGGGAACCGATGGAGGATTAACACCAAAGCAAATCCAGCAGATAACAGAATTAATCAGAAATGCAAACACCGGTACAAAAACAGAAGATCTGAGCTACAGCAATTTCTCAGGTAATTCCTCTTCTCACGGCGATTATTGTCTTACCAGTTCGCGAAGTTTGTTCGAAGGGAGATGGATTTTGGATTCCGGTTCCACGGATCATATCACTGGAAATAGGGATTCGTTTGCTAATTTACATACCTTGCGCGGTGAGAAGACTATTGTCTTACCGGATGGTAGTTTTCATGGCGTGCATCATGTGGGAGATGTGAAAATCGGTGATGAACTCTGGTTGAAGGGAGTGTTATTTGTGCCTGGATTCAAGTTTAACCTAATCTCGGTGAAGCGGCTGTCGGAAGATTGTAACCGTGCCCTAATTTTTGACGCGGTGGGTTGTTTTTTACAGGACCGTATGACAGGGAAGAATGAGCCGCTTGAGAGAGCACCGGTGGGCTTTATGTTCTGGGCTTTGCAAATTCATCCACGAAGCGAGACTTGGGCCACGTCAAGAAGCAGATATTACAAGAGGGTGCGACAAATGGGCTGGGTTGTGTCGGTAGAGATATGGATCAGATTTGTAATAGTGCTGCAGAAGGAAAATGTAACCGAGATACTTTTATTAGTGCTAAGGCTAGAGCGATGCATGTTACTCTTGGACATGCTCCACTCAAGAAACTTGTCACAATGGGATTAATAAAGCATTCTGATTTCCATTATGATTATGCTTGCGACGTGTGTTATAAAAGTAGAGCCCAAAGATTGCCGTTTTCAGATTCTGTGTGAAAACTAAAAGGGCTTTTGAAATGATTCACGTTGATGTGTGGGGTCCTTTCAAAGTTGAGACCTACAATGGCTTCAAGTACTTTGTCTGTTTTGTTGATGATTTTACAAGAACTACGTGGGTCCATCTGATAAAGCAGAAAGGTGAAGCTTGGAATCAATTATCAATTTTCTAAGTTTTGTAGAACGGCAATTTGAAACCAGAGTTAAAGTGGTTCGTTCAGACAACGCCAAAGAACTTGGAAGTTCTAATGAAGGAATGACTTATTTTTCCAAGAGAGGAATAGTACATCAGACTACATGTGCCTACACGCCACAACAAATGCCGTTGTTGAAAGAAAACACAGGTATCTTCTCGAAACTGCGCGAGCTCTGTTCTTTCAATCTAATGTGCCCATAGGTTACTGGGGTGAGTGCATATTGCATGCTGCTTATCTGATTAATAGACTACCTACTAAAGTACTTGGCGGTATGACTCCATTTGAAAGTTTGTATGGGCAAAAGGTCGCGTATGATCATATGAAACCGTTTGGGTGTTTGTGTTATAAAACAGTCATTAATGGTAAAGGAGGAAGTTTGGTCCCCGAGGGGAAGCATGTATTTATCTTGGAGAGGATCCAAGAAGAAAAGGGCACAAAGTGTTGAGTATTGGTACTCAGGTTGTGGAAGTTTGCAGAGACATTAAGTTTCATGTCACCATATTTCCATACACAGAAAATATTCAAGATTATGGTTTTCGTGATACGGCTGTGCAACATCCTCTGCATACAGATATGCAACAAGCTATTTTAACTGATGACATACAGGAACCCAGAGTAGAATTGCCTACAGTTGATGAAGGTGCAACTGCCGTGCCACAGATTCCTGTTCGTCGTTCAGGAAGAGAAAGTCACAAACCTAGTTATTTGAATGACTATGTTTGTAATACCGCTTTTCGAGAAGTCTTGGATGAAAGAGTCTATCGGAACCATGCTGTTGCCGGTAACCTTATACAAGGATGTGCCAGTCTGACGGAGATAAAACCCAACATTGCATGGCTTTGTTTACTCGTGCTCAGGTTGATACAGAGTCGGACATGACAGAGCCTAATACTTATAGAGAAGCTGCCCAGCACGTCCACTGGGAAAAGGCCATGCAGGAAGAGTTGGATGCTCTCAAGAGGAATAACACATGGGACGTAGTCACTCTACCACGAGGCAAGAAGGTGATCGGTTGCAAATGGGTTTATAAAGTTAAATTGAAGTCTGATGGATCCCTGGAAAGATACAAGGCCAGGTTGGTGGCAAAGGGGTTCACTCAACGACATGGGTTAGATTATAATGAAACTTTTTCCCCCGTTGTCAAACTTACCACAATACGAGCTCTCATTGTGGTGGCTTTGAACAGAGGATGGTTCATTAATCAGCTAGACGTTAATAATGCTTTTCTTCATGGAGATTTGGATGAAGAGGTTTTTATGAGAATTCCGGATGGTCTTAAGGTTGATGGCAGTAACAAAGCTTGTTTGCTCAAGAAATCTTTGTATGGACTTAAACAGGCCTCGAGACAATGGTTTTCTAAACTGACAAGTTTTCTGCATACGTTGGATTTTACTCAATCCAAGAATGATTATTCTTTATTTTTCAAAGATGTGCAAGGAGGAAGGATGTTCATGGCTGTCTATGTCGACGATATTCTTCTCATAGGGCCTAAACAAGCGGAACTTGACAAGATAAAAGCTGCGCTCGATTTGAATTTCAAAATCAAAGATTTGGGCTCTCTGCATTATTTCTTGGGGATAGAATTCCTTCCAACAAAAGGAGGTTATGTTTTGTCACAGCGAAAATATTGTATGGATCTTATTGATGAATTTGGTTGCAAAGATAAGAGGGCCACACAAGGACCCATGGTGATGGGCAAGGCTCTCTTGGTTGATGACGGAGATCTTCTTCATGATCCTACTGTTTACAGGAGATTAGTTGGAAAGTTGAACTACTTATCCAACACGCGACCAGACATCAGTTTCACAGTCCAGACGCTAAGTCAGTTTATGCAACGGCCAACTACTGTTCACATGGAAGCAGCTGTCCATGCACTCTGCTATGTCAAAGGTACCATCAATTATGGAATCGTGTTGACTAATGGAGGGTGTACAATGTTGAACCTCATGGCCTATTGCGATTCCGACTGGGCAGCTTGTCCTAATACCAGGAAGTCAGTTTCTGGATATTATATTTTCTTGGGTGATAGTCCAATCTCATGGAAAACTAAGAAACAAGGATCTATCTCTCTCTCCAGTGCAGAGGCAGAGTATAGGTCTCTTCGTCGTGTCACAGCTGAGTTAACTTGTTAACTCGTGTTCTATCAGAACTTGGTGTCCAGAATATCAGCCCCGTACCAGTCAAGTGTGATAATCAGTCCGCGATTCATATTGCTCGGAACCCAGTGTTTCATGAACGCACCAAGCACATTGAGATAGACTGCCATTTTGTGCGTGAGAAGATCCAGCAGGGTCTCGTTGATGTCTTTACACACATACTTCGACCCAGCTCGCCGACATGCTGACAAAAGTTCTTCCGGGCACAAGATACAAAGAACAACTTCAACGCATGGGAATGAACAACACATAAACTGTCAAGCCTTGGTGAATCTATTTCCCTGCGGCTTGCGGGGGGTATTGGAATTGGGCTCAGTCTAGTTGGGCTTAGCCCAAAACGTTCACACAGTTTATTCTTATCTGTTTTATTCTTTATCTTTTACTCTAATCTTGTAAACAGAAAGATTAAATATAAACTCAGATTTAGATTAGATATTATTAGTATAATACATTAGGTTGTAATCAAGTTAATAATTCGATATCTACATAAGAAATACACGCTCTTTCCTCTATCTACTCTACTAATGTTTCTGTTACACATACAATCCAAAACCCCTAATTCTAGTAAGGATTATCATAAACTCTTAAGGAGAAATGCTGAATGCTGGCACAGAAAGAATTAATAAAATAAAAAATGTTATATCTCTGGAGTGATGTAGCTGTAAAGTCGACGTTGTTTTCTTTTTTCCATTTTTGGATTCTTTTATTTTTCAGGAAAAGGATTAATTTGATCTCTAGGAGGTTACTAATGCCATTGCCATTGCCATAAAATATGTTATATCTCTGGACTGATGTAGCTGTAAAGTCGACGTTTGTTTTCCTTTTTCCATTTTTGGAGTCTTTTATTATCTAGGAAAAGGATTAAGGGGGCGTTTGTTTTGGGTAGGGAAACGGATTGGAATCAGGAAATAGAATGAAGAGGAATGTGAAAGAATTTCCTTAGATTTTTTCGGTTGTTTGTTTGAGCTGGGGAAATAAAATAATTAACCGGTCAACGGCTGCCGGTCAATGGTCATTAATTGTTAGTCAACATTAACTGGTCAATGATCATTAGTTATCGGTCAATGGTCATATGTCGCCGGTCAAAGTGTACTGGGGAAAGGGAATCTCATTCCCTAGTAGGGGGTGAGAATCAAGATAGAGGGATTTGAGGTAATCCCATTCCCTTTCCCTTTTTTTATGAAATAGGAAAAGTAACAAAACAAACACCAGGAAAAGAATTATTCTAATTCCCTTTACTAATTACCTTAAAACAAACGCCCCCTAATTTTGATCTCTAGAGGTCACTAATGCCATTGCCATTTTCTCCCAAAATTGGAGTTTGAAATTGTGCATTTCGTTCCCAGCAGATACAAATACATGAAGGGCTATGGTTCTCCTAATTCATAAAACAAAGTCATCATAACTGTAATGAGCTTGAGACAGATGACATATTCTGTTTATCATAGTTTTCATGTTTATTTTGTTTGCAATTATGTATGCTGCATGATTTTAGAGAAGTGAACCCTTCTTTGCAGGGTAGAGATCGATATCCATACCCTATTGGCTATCATGCTCTGAGGATCCACAGTGGAGTAACATACAAGATGGAGATCAATGAAGGCACTCAAGGACCTACATTCCAGGTTTGTGCTAATTAATGACTTTTTATGGAGTTCTGCTTCATTGAAATACTTCTCATAAAGGCTAGTATGTAGTCTGATGTCTTACCTCCTACCTTATTTTGAAGGTTACTTCAAGCGACGGGCATGTTGGCTCTGGGAGAACTCCAGATTTAGCATGTGAGGACTTTCAGAAGAAAAATAGTTCCCACATAAAGATGTGGCACGCAAAGAGGTTTTCATGTAAGGTTGACGGTGTGGAGGTATATCTATCTACTTTGGCTGTCTTAATCTGTAGGTTAGAGATTTTTTCTTTGTACATGGGTGTCTTTTTTAGCTTCAGAACTCTTCGCTTTTTAGCTTCAGAACTCTTCGCTTTGTTTTTTTATTGGGCTTTGCTTTTGGTGTATAGAGGCACATGCAGAATGCATTCACCACATCTTACATGAGTTCTTCATATTTCATGAGCTTCATATATTCTGTTTCCAGAACCTTTAACTGATACTGTATTTCTATCATGTAAATTCACAGTGGAGATGCTTGGAAGATTCCGGAGAAAATAAGTGTATATATTAAAGATATGTACTGGGTAGCTTAGTGACCTTTATGGAAATTTTAATGTCCTGACACTTATTTTCTATGCACCTGCCATAGCTTCTTCTTTTATCGATATTGACCCAATAGCCGTATTGAGATACAACATACAGGTACAAACTAACTCTGCTATCTAATGACTATCATAATCTTACACAGATCATATTAAAACACCCCACAGCAGAATGAGTGCCCATCATCAGGCTAAACCTTCAACGTAATAAGCACTGCTCATGCAGCAAACAAGAGACGGTTGGGGGGGGGGGGGGGGAGGATGGTGTTTGGCCAAAACAATGCACCTGGCATAGCTATCTTGGAGTTGTATAAACTCTATATTTCTAATATTGTTATGATTTGAAAATATTATTAAGGACAAATTGTAGTTTGGACAATCTACCTTGCATAGCGCAAGTCCTTTTTTAATGACAATCTTTCTTAATTTCAATTATCCGATCTTATGATTCATGTTAACTCTATTATTTCTTGTCATCTTCCCCTCTTCCAGTTTTTTGGGTTTCGAAATGCACTGGTGCAACGGTTGTTACGGGAATTGATGGCCCATGTGAATGGATCCTCTGGACAAAACTTGCCCTCAACAAGCTTCAGTGATGAACATGTGACCGAAGAGCATGATAGTCCATCTCCACAAAGATGTAAATATCCCGATGTACAAATTTCATCAAAATCTAAAAGTGCAAGGAAGAGAAATAGGCACGAATTTTCAAATGTAAAGATAGCATAGTCTGTCTGAAGCACAGTCTTTTCTGCCTTATCAGGCTAGCAGTACCAGCTTGTATTTACGGAAGGAAGAGATCAGAGTGAAGAGGAGAAGCTTGTTCTGGCCTCTGTTTGTACAGAAGTTGTGGAAAAGGCTGCGATGTTGCAGTTTTCTGGCTGTTTGGACCCTTGTATAGAAGTGCCTGTATCTGATGACAAATTGCACAGTAATTCTGATAAATGTTGCGCCTATTCTGATGGAAGAGCTTACTTTACTCAACAGAAGCAGCCATTTTTCTGTGGCTGCAAGCCATTTCGCATCAGTTCCAGTATATCCTGAACCCCCTGTAAAAAGCAATTCTGTAAGCGCCTCTTAAAGCTGTCTTGCCTCAATATTAATCGCTGTAGTACACTAGTGATGTTTTAATATTAATTTATGAAACACATGTCCACCACATCAATGCATTCATGAGATAGGAATAAAGAAGACATTCTTTGTGTTCTTTCTATCAATGTTTCATCCGGATCTACTAGGAAGAATATGCATGAAATTTCTTGATGTATTACAGCTTGACAAGTCTGAGAGCCCAAGAGTCCACAGCCCATTCCCTCAATTTCAATTGAGTACGGATTTGAAGAGTCACTCATTGTGAATGACTCAGAAGGCTCAGTAGATTCTCAAGTTGACAAAAATAGTCATTTATTTGCCCCAGATACATTGGACACCCAGCAAGGTATTATTGATGAAGTTAGGGGCCATTAATCATGACTTAGACCAAATATCAAATCAAAATTTTGTGACTGAACTTCTCTTTGCATTTAATATCCAATGCAGAAAATATAATCTCTCATGATAGTCCTAGCATTCGAGAAAAGACTGAGACCAGAGAAGACATAGCTGCAGCAGATTATCTATTATCTAAAGAACCATTAGATGGGAATCCCAAGAGCAGCAGGTGGCGATGTCTGGTTCATTTGATAGTCTGGGAGATGATTCAGTTGGAGAGGAGATTGCAAAGTCTATGATGACAATTCTACTTCCAAAAGCAGTTCCTCTTCTTACATATCAGTCAGAAGGAAGAAAAAGAAACTCAACGCCCTTACAGGTGTTCTGATTAAACCATAGTCTGATGGTCATCAACTCTTCCTTCTTTGGACATTACTTGCTTTTCAAATTAAGCATCTCGATATACTTGTTCAGGAGCAAAATATCAGTCAAGTCTCTTTTTATGTTTGACATTGTTTCCACCATTTTATCTCCTGGTATGACTAAAAATATTCAAACTTTGTTCAGATGAAATGCTACATGAGATTTCCAAGCTGAATTGGCCAGATGAAGAACCAAAGCAAGAACATCCTGTTTAGACAATCTGGCTTGGATGGTTCAGCGATGAAGTATCTGCTGGTTCTATCAGCTCAGAAAGTATCCTGTGTCAGTTTAATTCTGCTCATGAGATGCTGCAGTTTCATGATGCTGCTAAAGGTTAAACCTAATACTGAAAAAATATGTTTAGTCCTGACGTAGGAGAGATGCATGTTTCTGTTGACGCAAGGAAGGAGCTAACCGTTTTCTTATGGTCACACCTGTACGTGGAGGCAAACAGAGCAAAATATTCGAACGCCGATTCATAATTCATCTGCCTCACCCTTTGAAGTGCCTCTTTCTTCTGAGTGTAATAAAGATACTTTTCAGGAGACTAATCTGGTCTGTGTGCCCCTGCCGGAATCTAATGCCATCAAACCAGAAGCTCATTCAGGAACAAACAAGCTTATTCTGGACGGATCAGGTTCACTTTCTGATTCAGTTTATTCAGTTTACTGCTTTGATGTGATGAGAATTACGGTGGCTGGAAAATATCCTGTAGTGAACAACTACACAGTTCTGTGATGAAATTTGCAGTAACTTATAGAGTTGGTATTGCGTCATATTATGTAGAATTTACAGAAGCACTATTGGATGTTCTTCAAAAATTATAATTTGTGTTATGTGGTATGTGTGCTTTCACTTGAGTCCTTCAGGAACAGGAGCGTCAAATGACCTACTGAATAACGTTTTAGAACTCCAAAATGAGATGTTAATAATTTGATCTATTCCATTTTGTGATCATTTTCTCATCCCTATTTGCATGCGGTGTTCTTCTGGCCCAGTTGATACCGCAGAAGTACCAGAGAAGGAACTATTATCAAGGGAAATTGCCGATTTACCAGTCAACTCATGTACTCTTCGTTCAGCTACAACATCTGTTAGGACAAACATCGGCCTCTTTCAGAAAATTTTCATGCAGAAACATGGACGAAGAGAGTTTGGTCGCAGCAGGACCTGAAGATAATTTAGCTGGTGTCCCAGACAGCGAAATAGCTTCAACTTCTTTTGCATCATACCATGGAAAAGCTACACGTGAAATTCTTGATGGAAATGAACACCAAAATATCCTTGATGGGAAGTTTGAATGCCCAATCAAGCGTATAGGATGTTATTCACACCCAATGCAATTTCATCAGTTTTGACCACCAGAATAGCTAATGACGTCTATCTTTGTGTTTCATGTCATCTAAGTGAAGAAAATAGAAGGAAGTTGTTTGTGTATAAGCTGCCAGTTAAATCGCCGAATCTTGGATCCCCTTCTTTCTTAGGTCATATTGCATTGACCTTGCCAGTTCTGAAAGACACCCTTGGTAAAGAAGTAAGTGAGATAATTTGCCAAGGTGTCTATTTATTTGTCTTTGGCGCCTGCTATAGTGACTCTTTCTATTGTTGTGTACCAGATTTCCGTTGAAAGAACAGGATTACAATTTACTCCAGATGCAACAGGCCTCATTTTACTTAATAGCATTGAATTTCCTTGCAGCAGGTTGATATATTATTTGTTTTGAATAACATCCTTCTCTCTCTCTGGCTCTTGTTGGAGTTAATGGTGCTGTTGTAATTTTTTTCTTGCTATTTTAGGAAAGGGAAACATAGTTGTTCTTGCTCAACATGTCTACCTCATTGTTTACATGAGAGTGGAGTCAAGATAGTTCAAGTCGGCCTTGGCCATGCCTCCTTACTGGTTAAACTAAAAACTGCTAATCCTGTTCATATTTTTATTGGTCTGTGAACCAAGTCACTTGGTTGCTCTTGATGAGAGTGGAGTACTACACCTGTGGGTTATGAACCCAACTTGGAGGTGAGTATCTTTGTGCAGCTTCTGTATAATCTTATGCTTTCCACTATTAGTCAACTGTGAGTTTTTTGTTTTGAAATGTTTGGCAGAAATATTTGTTTCCATGAGCATCTTCTGAATCTAGTTTCATGTTTTTTGGAAATGCATATTTTGTAACTATATACAATAACTTAATGACTATAATCCAACACTAGAAAAATTGAAGGATTACCGTAGTTTTTTTGATAAATAGTAGTATATAAACTAAAGGAGCTGTATGACTGTCTCTATGATTTACCTGCATACTCAACTCAAATATAGACTTCCACTTCTGCTCTTGTCAAGCAGTGCACCCACGGAAGACTATGTTATATCAAGCTATGACCATGTGGCTTCACGTGTAGTAGATCTGAAGAAAGTTCCTCAATGTGCTTCTCTTGTGTGGGGCATAATGGCTGTGGGGATTTTAGTCTATGGTATGCAGCTATCCACAACGATACTGTACAGAAATTAAATTCTCTTTTATGACATGCGTTTGTGATAGTGGAACATTACCTTTATCAGTGCTGCATATAATAAACGATGCATACCTGAATTCAGAATTGAATAAATTTTGAATTAAGTGCAAAGGCGTTTTGTATCCCTATGGCAGGGACATAATCAAGCGCTCAGTTATATCTAGATTTTCTGCTCCTGCAAGTTCAATTTTGGATTTCCTTCCAATCAGCATATTTAGTTGGAACACTAAACGTGATGGAAGTATATGCAAGGCTACAGTCACTGAAGCTACTAAAAGTGGTTGCCAGACTGTAGGAAGAAGACAGCTTTGCCGTCAATAGGTGCAAATGTAGCTGTCTGGATCCTTGTCCATACTGATTCTAGAGGGGAGCCTGGCTTTCAATCAAGCAGCTGCCAGAAATCATCTATATGGAAGCTGGGTCTTCTGGTGAAAGACAGGGTGTTATTAGGAACTACAATTCCAAGGTAGTTATTGTGCTTTGATTTCAACTTCATCTGTAATGATTTAATGGTCATGCACTCCACCGTTATTTATATAGATAATGAAAGACGTTTGATTTTTTGCATAAAGTGAAGGCAATTTGCTGCCATGCACAAGGTCGTTATTACCAGTATGTTTAGTTAAGCTTGCATGATGATTTTTCTGTCATGTCCAGAGGAAAGTTTCAGGATGCTACTCTGAAATTGTCCTTAAGTGTTGTAGATGATTGTTCCCGACTTCTTAAGCTCCTAATATTTGACCGGTCTGTCACATTTCATGATGGGTCTATATTTCTTTCCTGTTGTCCTGCTTCTTCATTGACCATGAAAACTATAATTTTGTAGGTCATGTGCAGTCAATGTATTTTCTGGCCATGCGATAATGGGTACAAATGAAGGGCTAGTGTACGTATGGGAATTGCTTGGCGGAACTATGGTCAAAATCATAGATGACTTCGAAGGTATGGCTGAGAGGTGGAAATGCACAAGACCCTGACCCGCTGATTATTTTGTATATCATTAAGCCTTGAAAAAAAGCAATTTCCAGTGTTTGTGGCTTTAGGTATTAGCAATTTCATCTATTCATTATAAAGCCATGTCTTGAACCATTTAGCACTTCACTGACGCATTTTCTCTCGTAGCTAAGTCTAAATGCCAACACACATCAAATTCTTGATTTAGTCATTTAGTTCAAGCATTGGAAAGACAAATAACTGCATTGACTTTGCTGCAAGTTTTCTGACACTGAACTTCTTTAGTTATTCCGCATACTATGTGATCAGCAGAGGCCTATGATTCATCATGCAACTATCAATTTTATATCCCAGTAGCTTTGCTTTGCACCCCATCGCTTCTCTGTTATTCTGGTTGCTTTTTCTTCTTTCCGCACTTTACGCGTATATAACTTGTTCCCATCTGGATAACCAGGTACCAACGTCTCCCATATCGCCACAGATGGTTCTGTTGTTGCTATTGCTGGTGAAGATGCGAAGCTGAGGGTTTATCTCCTCTCCTGAGGAAGTAGCCATTCATTCTTTTATTTGTACTTGTATATACTTAAAACTCTATGTTAAATTTGATTCTGTTGTAGATGTCCGTGCATGCTCTTTTTTCTCCTCATATAGCTGAAGCTACGCTTAACTTGATTCTCGAGAAAATTATTGTAGCATGCGATCTGTTTGGGTTTAGGTAAATACCCTTTAATGTTTCCTAAACGCACTCACTAAGGAAGTGAGGAATAGAGATTATTTTTGAACCCAAACAAACGATTATCTATCTTCTACTAAGTAGAGCATTTTATATTTGTATTGAACTGAAAAGAGGTGTTGTAGGATCGAGCAGAAACAAGAGGAAGAACGAAGGAGAAGAAGAGTGATGTGAGGAAACTAGTTTTTAGGGTTTCGTATTCGTAGTGTGAGAGCCTTTCCATACAACCCTAAGACACCCACCATCTAATATATAGACAGTCTCATCTCAAAAGAAAAAAAAACCCGATATGGGCCCGAAGCCCAAACCGCACTATACCGTAGGGCGAAGCCCCCGCACCCCCTAACGGTCCAAGCGGGGGGCGTAGCCCCCAATCCTGCGGAACCCAACCCCTCGAATGATGGGCCCCATGTAATTGTAAACCCACCACAATAGATTTTAAGTCAATTATAATGAGATGCATCATGTATGAAATAATAAGTGTTTCTATTCAGCTGCTACAATTAAATCTTGAGTACAATATCAATATAATTTAACATATTAACCTCAAAAGTATAGGTGTATGCTTTTGAAATAGACGATAGTGTAAGTAATAAATTAGATAGTGAATAAAAAATTACCATAGATCTTATCTAGATTTATCATTCGTTTATTATCCAAGTTTTGAGGCAGATCACTATGCAAAAGTACTTAATACCATCAAAGCCATCACGATTCACGACAAACAGAGCACTGAAACTTAATACAACTGATACAAGTAGGCCGTTCTGTAGATCGCTTCTCCAATCTTGATCTCGATACCATTTACGATTGCCCAAAACACCTTACGACCAATTGGATTGGACACACATTGATCGGTATCTCGCAGAAACCACGTAGATTAAAGGAAATAAACCGCATTTTTACATTGATTTTCCGCTGACATTCTACAAAGTTATTTATCAAACAAAACTCTCTCAAGCATACAAGCAGCAAAAAAAAAAAAAAAAACGCCTCTGGTATCAACAACGGCAAGAGAGTTAGTTGGACCCTCCACAGGTACAACTAACTTAGCCGTAAGAGAACCCATAAAAGTATATACATTGCTTCCACTTAATCTACAACAAAAGAAAAAGGGGAGAGAACATGAAAAGCCAGACCAGACCACACCTGACCAGACATTCATCATTTGCCCTCATCGCATTAAAAAAAATCTACGAAGAAGGGCTTCCCAGAATTCTCTTCAGTATTTTCGGTTCATTAAAGCACACATCATAAACCATACACCTCTCAAACTTGCAAGATGTCCCCAGCCTCAGCTTCTGTCCAGAAGTCACCATCTTCCTGTGAACAAAAGCTGGGTAGAGAAGCTCCTGAAACTTCTCGAGAAACAAACCCCACACTTCTTGAGACATGTCTACCAACTTTACAAAACTCACACTAACTAGGAGCTGGTCATTGGCACTCCTTTGCCGGGAGGATGTAGTTATACCACCCCAACCAACACCATTTTTCGACTTCATCACAATGGATTTCAAGTTCTTATCCCACAAACTTGAAGAATTTTTCAAAGAATTTGACAGCTTCAAGGGAGAAGAGGGGATCTTCGAATAGTCTAAAAGGTGATCAGTAGAGCCAGTCCCACCATCAAAATTTCATCTACCTCCTCTTCATCCTCAACGCCTTCTTCCAGCCTAGACAAGGGATTTCTACCATTTCTTGAACCCATACCAAAGTAGGAGGTAGGGGATCTAGGCTTCAGATCAACATGTCCATTCATTTTAGGTGAAAGTCCCCCTTCGAGGTCATCACATTCTACATGAAACAGAAATCATCGTCTTCAACAGACTCTAACTTCAGGGCAAGTTCTTCTGCTCTTTCAACCATCATCCTCCTAGCTTCCAAGCACAAGGCCTCAAGCTCACTAGGCTCCTCCTCACCACCCGAGATTCTCGGGTCATCATCTCTCCGATCTCGGACAGGCAGAGGCCAAATTCAGCACCTTCCTTGAGAAACATAGTACAAAGAACTAATACTCGAAGACAAGCCTCACGTATCACTGGCAACTCCTTTCTTAGCATCTCACAATCCTTTGCAGGATCAAGGTTCCTGATATACTCAAGTTCCTCCTCAGAAAATGGAATAGATGCTTGGGGCCAATGGATCCACTCGAAGTAGGGGTCCTCCAAGGTTTCAGGGAGGCTAAGCCCATGATCTATGGGAATGAGCTCCACAGTCCCAAACCTCCCCACTCCATCACGCTTCTTTACCAGGAGATTCCCAGCATGCCTGTCAGTGTTCAAGATCCTGATATCAAGGATTCCAATTCGATGTACTGCAGAAATAGGAAAGCTCGAGGTGCCATGGTCACTAGCATCAAAATCATGAGGAATGAACTGTTGGAGTGACGCAATTTTGCTCACCAGCTTCTTTTTAGGAGGCTTAACCCCATCCCTGTTCATCACCCCACCGTTGACATTGAATATTGAGTGGGTTACTTTTACCAAAACAGTGGGAGGTACATTAGCAAAGTGGTCATAGTCCAGAAGGTATGCTGCCACTTCTCTAATCCAGTCTCACCGACACGTACAGCCTGTTTCAGACCAGGTTGTCCCATAGTCCTCCCAACAAAGCCCTTAGGGTTATTTGGCGCAAAAGGCTCCTCATCAGTTGGCTTGACAATGGCAATACTCTCGCCCCTAATATTCCTGAAATAGTAAGCACCCCCAAGGCCATTGTGTATAGGTAATGGCTCAACCCCATTTTCTATAGCCTTGACAATGTCCTTCACTATGAATCTCATACTATCAAAGGATCAGACAAACCAAGTACTTCAATAGGGCCGCTCTTATCTTTCTGCTGAATATCTCTCCCAGTTGGAGAAAGACAGGGTGTGGAAGAGCTTCTGTGCATGCTGTTTTTAGTCAAGAGAAGCGAAGAGTGATTCTGAATATAACTAAGATCATTCTCAAGAACCATATCGCCAAAAGTCAACAGGCTCTCATCTGTGGGTACATTAAGAGCAAGTTGTAACTTCCGCTTTACCGTATGAGCATTATCACGACGGTCAAGCTCCAAGCTCAAGACACACCCCGTCTCAGTTTGCACAAATACTTGTCTCTTACCAGCAGCTTGCCTCCCTTCCAATCTTGAACTTCCATGATGATCTGCTGAAAGTGGATTCTTGAGAATTCCCAGCGCCGTCTGGGTCTGAATTGGGCTTCTGAATCTTGGAGACATTGAATTAGTGAAGACACTTCGTAATCAATTTTCAAGGCTGAAAGCAGAGATGGCAGCAAAAAGAGACCCGTGTTTTCATCTTCTCGGTAGGTGCCAAGCTCTACAGCCGAGAAGTAATTACTATACAAAAGCGATGGTAAGACAACCATCAATTAGCACATCATGAAACGCAGACTAGACCCATCTCTCCGACATGAGTAGAACAGGGAAGGTGTCAGTGAGAGGAGGAAGACGAAGGTGGTTGTAGCACCACACCCCTACATCAAAACTGCCATCCGTCATTCAAAGACATAAGAATTGAATCTGCAAATAAGAGCACAAACTTAACAATCTTCCATGACACAATTATACAAGAGCGAGACAACATAATGTCTGACGATATGAAAAAATGTCAATTACAAAGAACAGAAAACACATCATCATTCTTTTGTTTTTCCTTTTGGAAAAGAGAATTCTACATTCAAACCAGTAGATACATGTTACAAGCAGTGATTAGAGAGCTAGGAAAATTCAATAGCTACGTACAACAAATAAATTATTATCAGTTCTTACGAAGAATATAAAATCACGATAATGAAAACAAATGTATACAACAGGATGCGTGAGATCGAGTTACACTTTCACCCGAGAGGTGACTACTACACACATCGTCACAATATTAGCAAACATGCACTTTAAACACCCAAGACAAACACGACATGGCCTAAATTTCAAAGATCGGTTACACCATGAGGAGAATACGAGATTCCTTTCAATAAAGAATACCCTTTTTCAATCTTAGGAATAAGAATAAGTGGAATAAAACTCAACGCTAGTAACGCTCCCGAGATAAGTAAGTTATTGATAACCAAATCTACAAAAAACACCATAAAAGTAAGGCATTCAACGCGGTTTCCAGATATTCTTTACACTAATTTATCTTCTCATACATTAATTGCAGAAGTAAATGATAAATTCCAGGTGTTGCTAGAGTCGCAGCATTACCCATGGTAGATGATGAGTTTCCAAAATTGGCTGGAGTAGCAACATTACCCATAGAATAATAGATACTAAGATCTTTTGTTAAATGTGTACAATAGTCCGGGGAAGGGGGAATAGATACTAAGATCAACCATAAAAACCGGACGCTTAAATAGAAGATAAGAGATAATTATCAGTACTACAGCATAATCACACATAATCAAATTAAACTGTTGTCAAACAACTCTTTCCCCAATTTTGGACTGTCGGATCCGAAATTGCTGCGAAGAATCGCAAGAGAGACGAGACTTGAATGTAGCTTCCCTGGATCAAATTAGGAAAGGAGCAAGCTTATCCCGCGACAAACTTACCACGAACTAGAGATCTTGAAGAGAAAACTTGATAACAGACACGAAAACTAAAGCTCCCGATTCGCTGAAGGAGACGTCGACAAGCAACTCTTCCCGCTGACCGCCAGTAAGTCACAACCAATTACTCATACATGAAAGGGTATGAACCAACCGACGGCAAGAAAAATATAATTAACCCTGGTTGAATCTACCTCACATCCTTTTCATTCGGTAATAGAAGGATCAAGAATGATGAATTACTGACTCCAAATTGGCTGATCAGTAACGGGGTGATAGAGGACAACACAAGTGAGGGAAAAAGGAGACGACAACGTGGAGCAACTACAATGGATTCTTGCTTGTACCCAGTTCAGCTCCTAATCTGGAGCCTCGCGATTTGTGTCCCACTACTGCGTTTTTCGATCTTGCCCGGTCAACCTCTGTGTGAGGAATATGCTTGTGCGGACTATTGACGGGTCAAGATAATGTCTCTGACACTTACACCCCGTTCGGTAATGGCGAGTAAAAGATTTTTGTACTTTTTGCTAATGATAATTGACGATTGTCAATCTTTAATTGGTTAGAGCTCAACCAGAAGCATATATGTCATTTTCTTAAGTGTCGTTCGCTATTGACTACTGATTTTCACCCCGATTAATGTGGGGATTAATCCCCTTGCCATTCGCAGCAAATCGTCAGGGTTGATGTGCATCACCAGTTTTGGTGTTCGGCGGAGGCGATTAGGGAAGAAGACTGTTTTTTGCTCGAAGGACTAGTATACCCTGCAACACAAGTAGAATCAGTTCGAATCCAGAAGCAAAAAACATACATACATCCAGGAGTGTTTGTTTATATTCTTTATTTCAATGTTCGACTACGCAACCGTGGTCCCGCCAACTGCCCTAGAACTATGGTCGCCAAATTCAGTTCGAATCCAGAAGCAACAACATACAACGGCAGAAGAAATCGACAGATTGGATTGTTTTGTAAAATTCAATGTCACCAACCGTACTACATTTCCAGGGATAAGGTTTCCGCATTTAATTTGGGGACGATGGTATGTAGGTAGAGGTGATCATTCGGGCGGGCGGGCCGGGCCAAAGGAAAATTTTAGGCCCGTCGGGCCTATTTTTAAAAACCAAGCCCGGTTTTTTACATGTTCGGGCCGGGCCGGGCTAGGCCCGGTTTTTCCAGGCTTTGCCGTAGCCCGGCCCGCCCGGCCCGGTTTTTTAATTTTTTATATAATTAATAAAAAATAAATTAAAGTTATATTTTAATATATATTTATATATTATATATATAACTTATTTAAAATTTATATATTATTAATTTTTGTATATATTATATAAAATTAAATATGTATATATTATATTTTTAAAAAAAATAATAAATAATATAAAATCGGGCCGGGCCGGGCTTGTCCCGGGCTCAAAGAAGTGTCGCGGCCCGGCCCGGTTTTTTATTCGGGCCTGATTTTATGTCCAGGCCCCCCGAAAGCCCAATCGGGCTCGGCCCATCGGGCTTTTTTACGGGCCGGGTCGGACCGGGCTGCCGGGCCGGACACATTTTGATCATCTATATGTGGGTAACTGTGGTCAACATTAATTCGTTGACATTGTTCGAATAAGGGCATCCACAATAAGGAAAGTGGATTCCACCAACTCAAAAATATTATTATATCTCTTCTCTCACATTCTCTCTCCATGTGTCAGCAAGAACCTTCTCTCTCCAGTTCTTAATTAAGCAACCCTCTCACATATTCTCTCCTCCACCTCATCATTTTCTTTTTTCTTTTTTACCACTATGGTGGAATCCACACCATTGTGGATGCCCTAAGAAGGGTAGTCGGGTAACTTTACATTCACATAAATCCCAAAAGCGTGAATGAAATCTGAACACAGGGTTTTCTTGCGTCAAGATAAAGGTGGCAAATCAGATTAATGCACCAACTTTGGACTGGGCTTTTCCCTAAAAGAATGCGCTTTATGTGGGCGATTTACAGAAAACAGGCGATTCGCAGCAGACGAAACCATGGTCACGATTAGGGGCTTTATGTAAACGTAGAAATAGCTGCATTTGCTCACCGCGAACGAACGCCCCCTAAGGGTTTGTTCTTTCACCTTTTTTGTTTTTTTTAGATTAAGGTACATGTGTCAACTCCTTACTAGTTAAAGCTTTGACCAAATTCACAAAAAAGTATGTATGTTAACTTCACATTGATTAACCCACAAAGCTTTATGGGGTAAAGTCCGAATGGGTTTGCAAATTATGTTGTGATAGAGCTCACCATGGTTGAGTCTACTTAACCAATTAATTGTTGTCAAGTATACTTTTATGGGGTAATGCTCCAATAAAAAATGACACATGTCTTTTTAAGCTACCTTAAAAATATTGTGACAGGAGAATTAGGAAAAGTACAACCACGAGAGATATAAATCTTTGAGGTAAACCAGATTTCAAATCCATCCCTTGCTTCATGGTCAAATTGCATATCTGTGGAGATTATTCTCCTTTTGTCTAGTTGAATGTTTCCCTTTTTAGTGGAACAGACAAATGACCTAAAACCATTCTAAAGAAATTATGAGATTCCCTAAAACCATTCTAAAGACTCAAAGAATAGAGGAAACTACTCAAACTTGATTTTAAAAAGCAAAAGAAGATAGGATAGTTAAGTTTGTAGTTTTATATATTAAGGTTAGGATTTATGATTTATGTGATTTACATATTTCAAAATATAGCCATTAAGCATTGGCAATGCTTCCTATAGATTAAATAAAATGATTCCTATGAAATTCTAGAGTTTACTTTTATGGATTTAAAAGATGAAACTTGAGAATGTTGGATTTGATTCAGTGTAACATGATTCATAGTATTTGTAACATCCCTACTTTGTAATCATATAATAACCTCGTTCTTAGCATAATCAGATGAACTTAAGCAGCGAAAATTGAACCAACTTAAATACAATGGTGTTATCACCGTTGCTCACCCATGTGAGCAACAAGACATCCAAATACTTATACAACCAAAAACGCTATGATGACCAAGAGATAGGCTGCATTCGGCAAAAAAAAATGGTGGTAGTTTTGTGGTAGTTTTGGTCTGGTTGTTTTGGCTGGCTGTTTTATGGTAGTTTTGATGGTTGTTTTGTGTTGGTTGTTTTGTGGCTGTTTTGAAAACTAGTGTTCGGCAGATGGCGGTTTTGTTTGGTTATTTTGAATAAGTTAGTTTTGTGCAGTGCGTTTACCGTTTTTGTTATTACAATTAAAAATTTTATATTACATTTTAAAATAATTTTTTGTTAACAAAGTTAAATATATGTAGATATTCAATTATAGCCTTTAATAATTATTATTCTTTATTAATATTTTAGTGACAACTAATTTATAATGTATACATATTAATTTATTAATAAATTTTTTACATATATTTGAAAAAATAAAGAAATAAACTATTGTATTTAAAGCAAATATATTAGATGTTATATATAAAAATAAAATTTTACAGATTATATATTAGTATTTAATATAACATTTCAAATGTATTAATATTTAAAATTATTTTAATTTTTGATGGAATAAATAATATCATTGAAATGAAAAAGCAATTCTTTTTAATAATAAAATAATTGACTGTAAGCTAATATAATATATATATATAGCTATCACTTATTATTTTATTATTATATATTATTTAATTGTTGATAAAATATTTATTTTAAACATATATTTGTAGTTAAAACAATATATTCTATTCAATTATATATTGAATGAAATTCAAAAACATAAATTTAAATTTAATACTGGATATGCCAAGAAATGAAAATAACGTATATTAGCACATAAAATTATTCTTTAATTATTAAGCACGGTATAAAACATATAATAATTTTGATATACTGACAAACCATAATAGTTTGTACTAACAGTTTTGTAATTAATCATTACTTAGCAAGTTGATTACTTATAATTGATATTTCTGAAATATACTTCAAATATTTTGTACTCTAATAATTTGATATAATTGAAAGTTTACATCATAATTTTTATTAGTTTGTTCTTTTCCTTGTAGAATATTTTATTATAATTGATAGATAGTAATAGTTTTAAAAGACTATTTATTCGTATCTGAATAAACAATTTAGAAAATACTACTAGTTTAAAACTCTTGTTCTATATTATTTTCATTAATTTATAATTTAGTATACCAATCTTTATAAAAGAAACTAAAAATAAAAAAGGGAAAATAAACTAATTATAATATATTAATCTATATATTTTAATTTTAATTTAATTTTGTGTCAACTTTAATATATATATTATTTTTTTTAAATATAATATAATTATAAATATTGAAAATTTAAATTAATTTATTAAAAAATTAAAAATTAATTAATATTATTAAATATTCTCGCCCCCCTTATTTACAGTTTTCTGGCTCCGCCTCTGTTTACGGTATTCATTATATTTGCAGTATAAATTGTTGGTTGTTTTGTGCTGGTATATTTGTGGCTGTTTTGAAAATTGGTGTTCGGTGATGGCGGTTTGGCATTTTTGTCAAAAATGCCAAAACTCAAAAATGCCACATTTATACCACATATATGCTAACACCGAACGCAGCCATAATCATAATCCAAAATATACAACATTTAATCCAGAAACTCGTGAGCAGTCTAACTATACCAACACCATATACCCAAAGTACAATCCAACATTATCCCAAAGTATAATCCCAACAAAATCCAAAAGTCGTATACCGCTAACTACCTAAGACCCGCACTCCAACGTTGGTCTTCTAGAGCTATGAACCTATAATGTATTGGTTTGTATGGAATCAACCTTTGCTGGGTATGTTATTATGTAACCGTCATGCACTCAAAGACCCCTAAGCTATTTGGTCGAGCTAACATGCAGTTCCATTTTCATGCAGCTCCATAGTATATTAACAAAACTGTAAAACATAACTTAAACAATCCCAATATATCATCCCATCATACATAAGCACAAATTCCACATATCAATCATTCACACAATTAAATTCAGCCAATAAGTCTCAAGTAATAACGTGCGAGAATGTTTTATATCGTTCTCGTTATCTGGCCTTCAAGGCTCTTAGTTCGTTATACAATACTTTATGAGAGTTACTTGAAATCTCGTATTAATATTCAACTGATGGTTGTTACATTATTTATATACTCTTAGTTCTTAACAAGTTGCCATGTTAGAAGACGACTTGCACTTACTTATTAACTTCTTACCCCTATTAATGGCGGGTCACCAACGACAGTAGCCATGCACCAATGATAGTGCCTTCGACTCCTCCATATTACCCCTATTGATGGCGGGTCACCAACGCCTAAGTGATGCACCAAAGCGGTACCTCCGACTAACCGATCAATTTGACCCATTGGATTTCTAATATTTGAGTGGGCCTATTTTCAGTCATCCTCTCTTTTGTGATCACAATGCGCAACCAGACAATCCTAGATCCTGGGTTTTCCACCATATTTAATATCTCACCATGTGATTTAGTTTTCTTAATCTCCTCACCTAAGATCTACTCTTAGGTTTCATAGTCAATAATTTCTCAAATGTGTACATGCCTTTTAGGTCTTAGTGTATGCCTAGAATTTATCTAGGATATTCTCATGTTCGAATATACTTGTACTTGAGAGCGGTACTACAGTTACTTTACAGAGGGAACTCTTAGGTTAGCTTAGGATAATATAATTTATGTTATTATGCTTCCATAGTGATATTTTCTTATCACTACTTATATCTTAATCTAAGATATGTATTATCGGTATTTGTCCATAATCGCGCACAATTAATAACACATATATTCGGCAGAAAATTTGCATAGGCATAATCACATGCAATCACAAATATCATCATCAATCAATCACATATATCCGAACCCAAGTAATCCTCGGGAACAATCGGATCACACAACAACATACCGTTCACCGTAGAGACACTAGTGTGAGATCCCGCGCCCATTCTCTAACCTTTTAGCTCTAGAATATGACGCTAAGTATTGGTTCTCTACAATCATTAACCATTCCGGTTTCCCTTATAATTAACCTCAGTGATTAATTACTCGTTATTAATCGGTTATAGCTTTAAGTGTTTAGATTTCGGGTTAGTAATTAATCCTTTCTCATTGTTTAGTAACTAATAATGTTGTACATTACAACCTTTAGGATTAAACCCTTATTAAATTATTTCTTTTAAAATCATATGTATATCTATATACTTACATGATTTAATTTAATATAGTATCGACCTTAGGCCTTTAAATTCTCATCTAACTTAATGAGTTGGTCAACTTGACCCCATTGGTCAACTTAATTGATTAGGTCAATGTGGTCAACCTATTATTCAGTCGATGCGGCCAACAAACTAATTGATCAATGCGGTCAAGGTCAACATACTCAACATATTCCTAATGACCTTAGGATTTATTCTAGGTTTAATAACCTCTTAATTAAATACAAATCCGTAACCATTTATTAATGGTTTACTTATAACTTCCAATCTTATATTAATGACTTAGGTTTATTCCCTAATCATTCTCATCCCACAATTCCAATCCCAGCCTTATTATATAATCCACCATTTAATTCCAAGAATTCATATTAATCCATATGAATTATAAAACTCCTTTGTTGTCACCAACTTAAACATTAACATTAAGATCCTTATACTTAATGTAACATATATTATAACCCTCAATTATCCCAAACTCTACTTATAATTTCCATATTTCTCACCTGCAACCAATTTCATTTAATATTACATTTACTCCACCAATAATTTCCTAACCTTACAAATCACTTCCAATTTTTCAACTATCGTATAGTTTAAACTTCTCATTCAATAATCTACAGTTTCAACCCAATCTTCACAATACCAAACATACCCCATTCTGTCCAATTCAACTTTCACCCCAAACTTTCTCATATTTACAGTTTACCCCATTAACTTTCTAAGATTCACAAATCCATCACTAGGTTTGACCGAATTATACTGCCTTACCCCCCATACTTTCCAGAATTACAGTTTAGCCCCCAATTTTCTAAACTTTACAATTTACTCCCAATCTTACTAAACTTATATTTTTCACTTCTAACCCCAATAAATTCCAAATTTTAGGCTATATAACATTTTCCACTCAAACCTTTATCTTTTACAATTTCCCACTTATCCTTTTAGTCATATAATTACTAACTCATCCATTTAACTCCTAATCCACCATTTTTGAAGATCCAAACAGTTTCTCTCTAAATCTTATCCAAACACATCCTAATTTTGAAGTATTTTTCCACCACATTTTTGAGGTGTTTTTAATCATCAAAACAGCCCTTTAACACCAGATTTTTACACCTAAATGTATACCAACAAAACCTATGCTTTTAAAAGCATTAAATCCACCAAAATACATATAAATCTCCCATAAAATTTTGGCCATCATACAAGACATAACATACACTTTTAATACTCCAAAATGTCCATAATAACATGTATATTTTCAGACATAACAACATACACACTGCCCATATATATATTTTACATAAAATCACTTAAACTTAGTAAAAATGACATTTACATCCTTGAACCCTTAATAAACATAACTAAATATGTTAATGTAGATTAGGTCCATTAATAGGACAAATTAAACCATTTTTCAACCCTTACCCATGGCCATAAATAATACTTAACAACAAACAACTTTAAAACACCAAAACATGCTTTAACCTTAAGGTCTCCAAAGTAAGTTTAAGCCCTCCAAATTTCAGCCCTAATTTATAATAAAGATTAAATGATATCTGTGTGTACATATAAGGGTTATAAGGAGGTTTTAAGCTCTATAAAATCAGATTTAAAGCTTACCCTTGCTTAGTGTTGTTTCTTGATTTTTTCACCTTGTTCTCTTTGATTTTGGCCAAACACTCCTGTTGGGTTAGGCTCCCTTTTCAGCCATTTTTAGATGAGTAATAAGAAGCAAAGTTAGGGTCTTAAGACTCCCAAGGATGGCCATATGTAACACCCCTACCATTAGTACAGTGCTTACCGTCCAATCTCCTTACATATCAGATACACGCAGCGGAAATATACTTACATACAATGGGTGATACAATGTCGTTAGTCACCCACGTGACTGACAAGGCTACTACTTCTACATACAGCATCGGTCTGATGGACCGGAATCCCGAGTACTACATACCTACAACACATACTCCATTTACCCAATAAATACTACAATCTTCATTCAATGCAATACTCCAAGTACAATACAATATAATCTACATACCGAGTTTACTAAGGTCCTTATACAAGTGTAATACCTCTTCCAAATTCATTCATACTCACTGAGAGACTATCCACTACCGTTTCTCACAACTACTTATTTCCTAGTACAAGGGCGTGCCACCGGTCTCTTCTTGATCATATCTGCTTCGGTACCTGCACACTAAAAACGTTCCCCCTAGGGGGTCAGCTTTCGCTGCGCATGATAACCGCATACCCCGCGTACTAGTGAGGGTACGCCGACCACTTGGTCGAATACATGCGGTTCATTTATTCACACAACATGCATACATGCTTTCATACACAATACTACAATACTTACGCAAGGCATACATACAACATCACTTCATTACATACAAGGAACAATATGAACCATCCAATACACACTTACCTTCTTCCAAAATACACATACTCATACATACACAATATACATTCTTGTTAGCTTCATTGGTCCACCCGGGTAATTGGGTGGAGATTACTCTTTACTCGTTTACTCATACATCTACTCATACTCATACTCATACTCATACTCATACTCATACTCATACTCATACTCATCTCATACTCATACTCATACTCATACTCAATCTCAACTCATACTCATACTCATACTCATACATACTTACTTTCTTACTCTTACTCAAGTTAAGTCGTCGGGACCTCCGGCCCGGGGACTACTCCATCCCACCACCGGGATTTACTTGACTCACCAATCCGGGATGCTACCCATTTAAGGGGTTTGGGCCACGGACCAGTTTAAGAGTCAGGAATCGGATCCAACCTCTTGTGTCTCCTCATCCTCACGCGTGGCCGAAGCTATATCGGACTTCTACTCATTCCAATTTACTCACTTAAGTTAGGAGTTAGGTAGTTAGGAATTAGTAGAAGTCATTCATTCAACCACATACACAAATACATTATGCATATACACATCCATACAAAATACAATACCATATACAAGTACACCACGGGATACAATTACACTTCATCATCATTCATATATTTCATGAATTATACAAACTATTGTTCAAGACAAATATCTTGAACAATGTAAACAAGCACAAGTGTAGCAGAAATATGCGTTACTATACTTCTACCTAGGCAGTGTACCTATCGTTTTGCGGAATAGTGAATTAAGTGGGGGTTGTCGATCTCAGGGACCTCGTTCAATTAACTGACAATTTATTTACTAACTGAGAAACTAAACTAAGAAAACGGGAAACGTCACTTTTTCAGGTTTGCTTAATTTAATAAAAAGAAAGACTCAACAAACTAACATAAAATAATAAAACAGTAAAATAAACTAAACAAATAAATAAAGAGTAAAACTCGAAATAAAAGGAAGCACCCCGGATTGTTCTGCAAACCTTCACTTTCTAATCTATTAATACACTCTTCCCTAATTCTGCAATAAACTCAGAAACTATAATTAATTCGTCAACGGCTAAGTCTAACGAATCCTAACCAGTTGCTAGAACTAGCAGCAGACTAATGCTCTAATCCGGACACAACTAATCGCATAAAGAGCAGTTTCTATTTGAGACCGATTAACCTATAGGCAGGATCATGCTTCTAGTCGTTAATCAGGTTTAATTCCTATGTCTTGTTAACTATCTCAGCTCTCGCGTGTTGATTAGGAAACTACAAGGATTGCTTTAATAATTAGCTAGAGAATTAAAGCACATGAAGTACAGGAATTAAACTACTGCAATTATAATCAGAGAGAAGATTACAAAATAAACATAAAGATTCGGTTCGCTACCCAATCCGGGGAGCTAAACTAACTACTCAAACATAAACATAAAAATAACAAACATAACAAAAATAATATGTGGAAGTGGATGGTGGACAATGGTGTGGACTGGTGTGTGGTGGTATGCGGTGGAGATGTGAACGGATGATGCGTGGTGATGGTGGTGATGTGGTGAAGCGGATGGGGCGTGTGGCGTTGGTATTCGGATGGACGTGGTGGAAGTGGTGATGATGGATGATGGTGAATATGAGCGTGATGGCTGATGGTGGTGGCAATGTAATCGTAGATGAATGGAGGCGTAAGCCTCTTCGGTGAGGCGTGCCTTCCCCGATCCAACCATAACTTGCGTTTTATAACAGCAACAATTCCATCTTTATCAAAATAATATTTTTATCTTTGATGATGATTTTGCAATTTAGCGGCGCTAGGGCTTTTTATCCTCCCTTCGAATGACTTTTGCAAAAGAAACTCACGTGCAACCTCTTCAATACGCTGCTGCCCTTCTTTCTTTATTATTTTTTATCCAAATCTGTATTCCCATATTAGTCACGTCCCTCCAAGTTGTTAAAGATTGATTAAGTAAAATAAATCTTTTCAGGTGCAGCTCCACGTCAACATTAATAATTCATGTGAATGCTTGGTTTATCTCCTCCCGTCTTACATCCAACATGCAATGCGGCCCATGATTGTGGTTGGGCTTTTCATGTGTTCGACTCTTCTTGCTGATATAGGCCCGCACGAATGTATGCATTGATATACGCTTCAACCGTGTGTGTTTATATATATATAACACCACTTATTATCTGCATTTGGCTAATGAAATATATCAGTTCTCATCTAACATAAATCTAAGAAAAAGCATATGATAAGTGTAAAATATGACATGAATTATTATAAAAATAGGAAGAATCAAAGCCCTAAAAATAGATGTATTTTACACTTATCAACAAGTAAGTGCAATATAGTCCGATTCATGCTTTTATCTTATTTAGGTGGTCACATAAGCACACAAATCGGGGTAACCAGATTAGGATACAGGGCATGAAGAAATCATACCTTTCACCGTTGACTTTGGACTCACCGACTCCCTTCGGTGTTCAACTATTTGATTCCTATCACATACGTACAGTTGGATGGTTAATTATCCATAATTAACCTTACTTATTACTTTCCAAAAGTTTCCTAGTTCATACTTACTAACTCTTTGTTACTTAAATACATTTACTTAAGTTACTTACTTACAATTATTTTCTAAGCTTGTTTATATCCTTAATGACCTTTAAACATCATTAATTATGTCTTAATCATCTTATAATATCATTACCCATCCTTACTTGAGCTTTAAAATACATTCTGGTGGAATTTAGTGTTGGTCCGGGTTTACAAACCCGGACCAACTCGTTTGAACTACATACGGGTGAAATTCTTACTTGGTCCGGGTTTCCTTCCTAATATACAAACCCGGACCACATGACTTTGTGAGCTACGGGTAGTTTTTTGTGTGTCCGGGTTTGTGCACTACTTTGCAAACCCGGACCACTTATTTTGGTATGTTACGGGTGTGTTTTTGGGGTGGTCCGGGTTAGTGTCTTGGTTTGTAAACCCGGACCATCCCTTGTAAAAACTTTCTGTCGTGTTTTTAGGCTAGTCCGGGTTTGTGTGCTGGTTTGCAAACCCGGACTAGTTACAGTATTGTAACATATATGAGTTTTTGAGTTTGTTTCAACTCCAAACTTCTACCAATCTCTTCCCTAATATTTCTACATATAATCTAGTATGTTTTAACTTTGTTTAAGCATTTTAAACTTGCCCAAACCAACACTATAAAATCTGTTACATAAACTCATTTCACTGTAAGTTTCTCTTCTCTTACAATTCCTACTTCTTACAGAAATGCTACAGACCTTCCTTCTCTTCTTCCCATTCACTAAATTGACTCTCAAACTATCCTAACTTAGTTTGACAGCTCACGTTTTACCATTTACAACCCCTCTCAACTACACTCTTCCTTCCTGTTACAAAACAAAGTGAAAAACCTTATTCTTTCCTTCACTGTAATTCTCTTCTGTTTCTTTCCTTTCTAACAGCACATAAGTGTATAAATTCCTAACTAAATTTTGACAGAGGTTCCCTACATTCCTAAGTGTTCTCACCACATAATTTTGCACACTCAACATTTTCACAACCTGTTCAACATATACAATATTCTCACATATATTTCTAATACCTCTTGCACACTCCACATTTACACTTAGCACATTATTTTCTTGTTTTCAAAACTTCAACTACAACTATCATTCACATTTGTGTACCCATTCTTTTCCCACGGTTACAATAGTTTAGTTCATTGCTAAAACAATATTCCTACACATACACAAACATTAAAGTTATACAGAGGCTTCACATTACCTTGGTTTCTTTGTTTCTTTTCCTTTTCTCTTCTTCCTCCTTTCTTGCTCCTCTTTCCTTCTTTGTTTTTCTTGATTTATTTACACCAAGCTACACCACGTAACAAGGTACAAACTTACACACCCAACTACTAAATTTTCTACGTAGGTTTTAAACCCTAGATTATGATAACCATTCAAACTCTTAGGAACTCTTACCTTGAGCTTCTAATGGAGTTTTTGAGTAGAAAATGACAAGGCTTCAACTCCTCTTTGAAATGCCAAAATCGGCTGAGAATGGAATAGTGGTGTTCTACGTGAGTTTTGACTTTTGCAAGGAACAATGGAAAAGAGTGAAGCTTTGGTCTCTTTCTTACCTTAGAACATGGAGAAGAAGAGATCTTAAATGGTGCTCTTCAAGCTCTAAAAGATTATACCCTCAAAAATAAAGTTGGAGGTTTTAGATTTTTGAAGGGTGTAGAATAATCTCCTCGATACGAATCCAACGGTATAATTTTATAGCATTTGGTGGTGGTTTAGGCTTTCAAAAATGGAGGGAAATGGGCTGTTGTGAGTGGCTCTCAAATCGCCATTACGTCGCATGAAGAAGAAGAAAGAAACAGAGAGGGGTGTGGGTGTTCTGTACGTGAGTGAGAGAAATGTGAGGGGTGAGAGAGAGTTTTACTTTTTGACTTTTTATTTTGTTTGTCTCTTGCACATAGAAGGGAATTAAGAGAGGGGGCAGGGTTATTAATTAACCGGCTGCACACATCCTCACATGGGGTTTTAAAATGTTAATTGCAATAGTGGACACACTTATTTATTTTATTTACACTTTTACCCCACAACTTCCCGTTTTTGACAGTTTTTACTATTTTCTGTTTTGATTTTATTGGTTCTAGACCTTCACTATGTTTATTAATGACATTTGGTTGACCAAACTATTACGAGTCTATTTGACCCGCTTAAAGTCGTTTTCCCGGTTACCTTGAAAACGCGCTTTAAGGTTCGTTATGGTTTTAATCCATTTTATGGATCCGTTTTCTTCGGGAGTTGTTCCCATATATATTTAGGTCTTATTAAGCCCTTAGAATCCATATAATACACTAACCGAGGTCTCATACCTCCATGGTTATTTAACGCTTATTTAGCGTTTTTCGCTTTTAAGCATTTCTTCATTTCTTTTGGATTATTTTTCCTTACCAATATTACTTAGGCGTCATTAGGCCCTTAAATACGTATTAGATTAATTTTAATCCCTATATTTAAGTTCGGGGTATTTCAATCTACCCCCCTTAAGAACTTTTCCTCAAAGTTGTTCGAGGTTATGGATTACTATACTTACTCATTTATACTTGCCTAATACCAAAGCCATACATTCCTCCTTACAATTCCCAAATTCGTTACTCAAGGTTTCTCCTTTCCATACCCTACCAATGTACAATAATTACTCCAATCCATATTACTATCAACCATCCGGTTCCTCATTACAAAATTTATACATACATACAATGCAAAGCTATCCCCAGAGCAATGCAATACACACTACAATCCCGCAGGCACTCCGGTCATCTAGACACAGGACTCCTCTATGTCCCGCTGCCCTTGGAATAATACAATACGCTACCTACTGTCATTCTCCGGTATAAGCTTCCAACAATTACTTACTCTCCAGTCTAAGGAAAATCCTTTTACAACTACTAATTAGAAATCTTTCTAAAGCATACAACTCCAAATTCCAATTTGTATTCATTACTTCTATCCTATGTGTGATTCTTGTGACCACTAAAGGGGAGCTTCAAGAATCATTCGACCCTGATGTGATCAGCATCAGTGTTGAATTATCTCTCCACCCCAATTTGTGTTCAGTTTCCCTTGATCTGATCAGGATCAAGTTCGACTTCCCACATCAGTTTCAAACAACCAAATAATTTAATTGTTTTCATTTTCTATCTTTTTACCCTTTCTAGTCGTGATACGAATTCATACATCTCCAAAGGATGGAATCAGTCCATCAATCATCCTCACTCTACTTCCCAAATGCTTTACTCCGTGGTTCAATACCTAAATGCTCATTTCGTCAACCTTCACTACTTCCATCCATTACTCTCCATCGTTTCGATTATTCTAACTAGGGATTACCATACTTGTAAAATTTAGTTGTCCTCAATTTACTTCCAATCATTTACCTAGGTATACACTATCCCTAGACTCCATTCCCCTACTACTCTCATACATTTCGTACTACTTCTTCAAAGGCTACAATACTTGTGGAGCTCCGTCCACTACTCATTACTTTTCTTTTACTACTACTCTTACACTGGGGTTACACAATGGGTATTTTCATCTCTCATGTCTAGTTACCATAATTACAATATGAATGAATACTTATGTTTATTTAACATAGTATCAATCATCAATTTGATTCTCATTTGTGCTATGCACATTATGGTTTATGTGTTTTATTCACGAAACTTACATTAAGCGGTTTTGCTCTACCCCCCTTAAAAGGGATTACGCCCACGTAATCTACCATATGTTATTATTATTAAACATTGGTTTAATCAATTTGGGCAAACTGAAGCGTTTAGCTTCACTACGGTATAGTATATAATATGCTCTGGTCAAAGGGTCTTAACCATACCAATGGTTTAGTCTTTGCACCAAGAGTTCCTATATTAGTTTATTTAACTCATATTTAATTCGGTTCTAGCCTAATCAGCTTCAAGGCATTAATAGCCATTCTATTATACTCACTAGGTACATTAATCTCCTAGCTAGGGCCCACTAGCTTCTGCTGCGTGACCCTGATAACTCGGGTTATTCACCCTTCTTGTTATCCTTAATGTGCTATACATCGCCTTCTTATCCGTCTATTATGGGAATGAGGTTTACTAAACAAATGAGGTATTCTTTTACCGTGTTTGAACTCCATGAGTTTAAGATTTATAACCAGCTCTCTGGTAATCTACTGCACATGCTATTCGTGCTTCTACGATTATTCGTTAAGTTCCTCCGACTTATTGTCAGGCGAGGTTAAGTCACCACTTAACTGTAGTGCTTCCTCTGTTGTCACTAGCTTCTAAATTATACCAGTTCTTCTGGTTCAGTACAAGTGTTCTTTACTTGTATGACCTTGCATTGATATGCGTCGGTCCTAGTGACTTTCTTACATCTCCTTTCACCTTTTTATTCCAATGGAATCCACATCTTGTGATGGTTAGTGTGTTTTACACTCTTCGTGCTTCTTTGGCCTTAGGCCGCACGGTTTGTTGCTAAGCTTGCTTAACCGGCTAGTGCCATGTTTGTTGGTGAAAAGAAGGGTTTACTAAGATTTACATTTTCCATATTCCTAGCTATCCCATTAGATCCTTAGCTGCACAAGTGCAATACCAAAACACTCAGTCATACAGAGTGCAGAGGCGTAAACGCTTGGTGGTAAATCACTTATGTGATAGGAAAGAATATTTTTGCCGGTCTTCTCATACTTATACTCCGTGTCATTGACTAACTACTTCCTCATAGCGGTCGCTTGTTGCGCACCGTATTCTTACTCATTATACAACATCGTTTTTACGGTCTTTGTTACTGTGATAGCTTCTCTTTACTCATTGTCATTGTCTTTGGCACCATTTCCTTATGGTTTCCTATGTTCATGTGTATAACGGTTGTTGTAGCATACTGTAATGTGATTATCTTCCCATGTGGAGATGTTTTATTTCAATCTAGGTTCCATGTGTAGGTTAGCTTACCTCACATTGCTTCATCATTTATGATATAATTTACCAGGTATCTTGGTTGATAATGGATGAAGTAATTTATCGGGTTACAAGCCCTCTTGAGCGCTGGCCATTCATGGTGTGCAATGTGCATTCCCGTTGATTGTTTTGACAATTATTGTCTTTCCGTGCTGAGCATTGGGTATAGGCTCTAGCTGTGTAGTTCTACTTGTATGTATATCACCGGGACATCCCAAGAAACTTCAAGGGTTTTCTAGTCCCGTTCTATCATTGATAAATGAAGTTCTTGTTGAGAGGCTTGTTTCCACTCATAGATGTCATGACAAGGTTTACCATGTTAGTGTTTATACAATGGTTCACCACATGCTTGGGTGCATACGGAGTATGCTTGCTCCTTAAGTCGTAATGGTTTGGAAATCTCATTTCCTTATTCCATCGCCCATTGGCAATATCTATAAGCGTAGGCTTTACTGTAATAATAGATGGAAGCCTTTCTTAGGGTTCACATCTTCACCACATTGGTGGTCTTTGGCGAACGAGGGGTACCTTCCCTTGGGTTTCTCGTAGTGTCCAAGTGTGGACTAGGCCAATGTTGGCATTATCATGATTCTTATGCCTCTGTGCTACCATTGCTACAGAAGGCATGAAGGTAATTAAAAGCTTGTCAACTGTATACTAGACTGATGCTCTAGTGACAGTGACACTGAGTTGGCCATTACTCCAAGCCACTCAGGATGTTGGATTTGAATTGATGGTCCAGTTGTTGATTTCTTGTCGTATGAGACAATATCTCTTGCAAGTCTTGTTATCAAATGGTGTGGGTTTTGCAACCGTTTAAGTTACATAACGTAGTCGATTTATGGCTCTTAAGCCGAATTGCTGCGAGCTATGCTCTTTGCAAGCTGCTTATACATATTTCCACTCCTTGTATACCCCATAGTTTGGAGGTATTACTGGGCCCCTTGGCAAGTCGTGACATCACGCTTCCATTCACATGAGACCCTTTTTGGCATTCTGATGTTACTCATTGCCCTTTTGTAATTTAGGGTATTTCCTATTAAGTGAAATCCCTTCGGTGTCCTAACCGAGTGTTCGTTGTAGCTTTCGTGGTCTTATTATGACGCTTCGTTTGATTGTTGTTAATTCAGACACCCTTCAAGGATTGCTCCTTGGGTGTTGTTAGGTTACGCCGTTACATCCGGCTAATGTTTATAACATGTCGTGTCTACTATACCGCCTTGTGGTATTGTATTTTGAGTTATCCCCTTGTGGGTTATAGCGTCTCCCGTTCTTGGGTAGACTGTTTATACTCCTCCTACTGTTTTAGACTAGGTTTAAGATCCTCTCCAACGATGGATTATACTTTGTGGTAATCCTGTGATTGCTCATGGGAACTCTGTCCCGTTGTTTAGTATTGTGGTGTTCACATTAGGCGATTGCCTTACTGTGTTTAGGCTGGGTATACTTTCCAGCTGTCATGTATCTGCTTGATGTCTTTGAGACATATCCAATGTCTATACTTACTAGTCTGTGCTCCTTGCACTCTCTAGTTCTTATTCCTTACTTTCAGATGGTTTCTCTGAGTTCTTTATACTTACTTCTTAGTTGAGTTCCTTCTCCTTTATCGTCTGTGGTGTCCAGCTGTCCTGCTTGCATTTACTCATGGTCCGTAGAACGGAGTTGACTACTTCCCGTGTTTCGTGCACTACATGTATACATACGTGGGGTACCATGTTGATACGTTACCACTTACCTAACTATATGTCAGGCCCGCAAGCTCCTTCGGAGTGCGGTCGTCCCACATCCCGTAATCGGGTACACTCGTAGTGTTCGTCACACGCCTAGGTGAAGTATTCTATTGTCAGCTCCTCTTGTATCAATCTATGATACTCACCGTAATTCTGTTGGTTTTGTTTAAAAATCCAAGGTTTAAAAGAAAAGTTGGGGTTTTGAAAGAAGAATTTTGGGTTTTGAAACAATGGTTCGGTGTTAAAAGAAGTTCTACATGGCATAGCCATGTTTGTGGTCTTGACCAAGTCCAGCTTCCCGCTGACTGGTATGTTCTTAATACAATGGTCAGGCCGTCAGGCCTTTCCAAGGTTTGATTCCTCTAGCTTCAGATTTGTGATCCTACAGTTGTTTCACTGCTATCACGGTAACATTACTATGTACCTGTGGTTTGTTAAAGTTCCTCTACATGTTTTCCGTTCTTACTGCACTTGCCGTGGCAAGTGCGTGGTACTGTTTGGTTTTTTGGTTAGACCTATACCGGTCTGGTATGGTTCCCCCTTTTTTTTAATAGTCTTGTTGACTCTTCCCTAGATCATATTGATCTATGTTTGGGGTACTCGATCCTTTTAAGTAGCTTCCCATTGATCTTGACATGGTTGTCTTGGTCGGGGTACTTCTCCAATCCTTGGAGGTACCCATTTATCTAGTTTTATGTTTTCCCCTGTTGCTCATTCCCACTGGTTTACCGTGGTTATTGAGCCTTAGCTTGGTTAGGCACTACTCTTGTAGTCCTATCGGTTCATATCCCGTGGATATACTTGTGGCTGTGAAAGCTATGTCGGCCAGGTATCTAACCTTTTGGCGTTATAGTTTCGGAGTTAATCACTCCTGACTATGTCCTTAGTCAGCTAGCATACCGTTGGTGGTATTACTTAGCTATTACTGTTCCGTAGACTTGTGTCTTGGGTTTTGTTACTGTTCCTTTTTCAGCTCCGTTGCGATTACTGCTTCTTTTCTTGCTGCTGGTTGGTTAACCAGATTCCGCGACTGCTAAGCATGTCGCCCCATGTTGTTGTAAGTTGTAGCCTCCTTATGTTGGAGGCTCATCCTATCGCCATTAAGTGCGGGTACTGTTTGTTCAACCGGAATCCATTTTCGGACTTCCAATTTTTTGGAATCGACTGTGTGTCAAGTCCTTTCCTCTTGTAGTGGATGTGGAGGGCGGGTCTGGTATTGTAGGTATCCGGTACTCACCGGTAGTTCCTAACTAGCATATCTCTAATGCTAACACTCAGCCCTTAGCCCTAAGCTTCTAATTCCTAACTCGGTATTCCTAAACTCGGTATTTCCAGTCATCAGAGCGATACTTCGCTCTGATACCACTTTTTGTAACACCCCTACCATTAGTACAGTGCTTACCGTCCAATCTCCTTACATATCAGATACACGCAGCGGAAATATACTTACATACAATGGGTGATACAATGCCGTTAGTCACCCACGTGACTGACAAGGCTACTACTTCTACATACAGCATCGGTCTGATGGACCGGAATCCCGAGTACTACATACCTACAACACATACTCCATTTACCCAATAAATACTACAATCTTCATTCAATGCAATACTCCAAGTACAATACAATATAATCTACATACCGAGTTTACTAAGGTCCTTATACAAGTGTAATACCTCTTCCAAATTCATTCATACTCACTGAGAGACTATCCACTACCCGTTTCTCACAACTACTTATTTCCTAAGTACAAGGGCGTGCCACCGGTCTCTTCCTTGATCATATCTGCTTCGGGTACCTGCACACTAAAAACGTTCCCCCTAGGGGGTCAGCTTTCGCTGCGCATGATAACCGCATACCCCGCGTACTAGTGAGGGTACGCCGACCACTTGGTCGAATACATGCGGTTCATTTATTCACACAACATGCATACATGCTTTCATACACAATACTACAATACTTACGCAAGGCATACATACACACATACACTTCATTACATACAAGGAATACAATATGAACCATCCAATACACACTTACCTTCTTCCAAAATACACATACTCATTACATACACAATATACAGTTCTTAATAGCTTCATTGGTCCACCCGGGTTAATCGGGTGGAGATTACTCTTTTACTCGTTTACTCCATACATACACATACATGCTCATACTCATACTCATACATACTTATTTTCTTACTCTTACTCAAGTTAAGTCATCGGGACCTCCGGCCTTGGGATACTCCGTCCCCCCGGGATTTACTTGACTCACCAATCGGGATGCTACCCATTTAAGGGTTTGGGCCGCGGACCAGTTTAAGAGTCAGGAATCGGATCCAACCTCTTGTGTCTCCTCATCCTCACACGTGGCCGAAGCTATATCGGAACTTCTACTCATTCCAATTTACTCACTTAAGTTAGGAGTTAGGTAGTTAGGAATTAGTAGAAGTCATTCATTCAACCACATACACAAATACATTATGCATATACACATCCATACAAAATACAATACAATATACAAGTACACTACGGGATACAATTACACTTCATCATCATTCATATATTTCATGAATTATACAAACTATTGTTCAAGACAAATATCTTGAACAATGTAAACAAGCACAAGTAAGTGCAATATAGTCCGATTCATGCTTTTATCTTATTTAGGTGGTCACATAAGCACACAAATCGGGGTAACCAGATTAGGATACAGGGCATGAAGAAATCATACCTTTCACCGTTGACTTTGGACTCACCGACTCCCTTCGGTGTTCAACTATTTGATTCCTATCACATACGTACAGTTGGATGGTTAATTATCCATAATTAACCTTACTTATTACTTTCCAAAAGTTTCCTAGTTCATACTTACTAACTCTTTGTTACTTAAATACATTTACTTAAGTTACTTACTTACAATTATTTTCTAAGCTTGTTTATAGCCTTAATGACCTTTAAACATCATTAATTATGTCTTAATCATCTTATAATATCATTACCCATCCTTACTTGAGCTTTAAAATACATTCTGGTGGAATTTAGTGTTGGTCCGGGTTGGTGTCCGGGTTTACAAACCCGGACCAACTCGTTTGAACTACATACGGGTGAAATTCTTACTTGGTCCGGGTTTCCTTCCTAATATACAAACCCGGACCACATGACTTTGTGAGCTACGGGTGAGTTTTTTGTGTGGTCCGGGTTTGTGCACTACTTTGCAAACCCGGACCACTTATTTTGGTATGTTACGGGTGTGTTTTTGGGGTGGTCCGGGTTAGTGTCTTGGTTTGTAAACCCGGACCATCCCTTGTAAAAACTTTCTGTCGTGTTTTTAGGCTAGTCCGGGTTTGTGTGCTGGTTTGCAAACCCGGACTAGTTACAGTATTGTAACATATATGAGTTTTTGAGTTTGTTTCAACTCCAAACTTCTACCAATCTCTTCCCTAATATTTCTACATATAATCTAGTATGTTTTAACTTTGTTTAAGCATTTTAAACTTGCCCAAACCAACACTATAAAAATCTGTTACATAAACTCATTTCACTGTAAGTTTCTCCTCTCTTACAATTCCTACTTCTTACAGAAATGCTACAGACCTTCCTTCTCTTCTTCCCATTCACTAAATTGACTCTCAAACTATCCTAACTTAGTTTGACAGCTCACGTTTTACCATTTACAACCCCTCTCAACTACACTCTTCCTTCCTGTTACAAAACAAAGTGAAAAACCTTATTCTTTCCTTCACTGTAATTCTCTTCTGTTTCTTTCCTTTCTAACAGCACATAAGTGTATAAATTCCTAACTAAATTTTGACAGAGGTTCCCTACATTCCTAAGTGTTCTCACCACATAATTTTGCACACTCAACATTTTCACAACCTGTTCAACATATACAATATTCTCACATATATTTCTAATACCTCTTGCACACTCCACATTTACACTTAGCACATTATTTTCTTGTTTTCAAAACTTCAAATACAACTATCATTCACATTTGTGTACCCATTCTTTTCCCACGGTTACAATAGTTTAGTTCATTGCTAAAACAATATTCCTACACATACACAAACATTAAAGTTATACAGAGGCTTCACATTACCTTGGTTTCTTTGTTTCTTTTCCTTTTCTCTTCTTCCCTTTCTTGCTCCTCTTTCCTTCTTTGTTTTTCTTGATTTATTTACACCAAGCTATACCACGTAACAAGGTACAAACTTACACACCCAACTACTAAATTTTCTACGTAGGTTTTAAACCCTAGATTATGATAACCATTCAAACTCTTAGGAACTCTTACCTTGAGCTTCTAATGGAGTTTTTGAGTAGAAAATTACAAGGCTTCAACTCCTCTTTGAAATGCCAAAATTGGCTGAGAATGGAATAGTGGTGTTCTACGTGAGTTTTGACTTTTGCAAGGAACAATGGAAAAGAGTGAAGCTTTGGTCTCTTTCTTACCTTAGAACATGGAGAAGAAGATAGATCTTAAAATGGTGCTCTTCAAGCTCTAAAATGATTATACCCTCAAAAATAAAGTTGGAGGTTTTAGATTTTTGAAGGGTGTAGAATAATCTCCTCAGCGATACGAATCCAACGGTATAATTTTTGTAGCATTTGGTGGTGGTTTAGGCTTTCAAAAATGGAGGGAAAGTGGGCTGTTTGTGAGTGGCTCTCAAATCGCCATTACAGTCGCATGAAGAAGAAGAAAGAAATAGAGAGGGGTGTGGGTGTTCTGTACGTGAGTGAGAGAAATGTGAGGGGTGAGAGAGAGTTTTACTTTTTGACTTTTTATTTTGTTTGTCTCTTGCACATAGAAGGGAATTAAGAGAGGGGGCATGGGTTATTAATTAACCGGCTGCACACACTCCTCACATGGGGTTTTAAAATGTTAATTGCAATAGTGGACACACTTATTTATTTTATTTACACTTTTACCCCACAACTTCCCGTTTTTGACAGTTTTTACTATTTTCTCGTTTTACTGATTTTATTGGTTCTAGGCCTTCACTATTATTTATTAATGACAATTTAGTTGACCGAAACTATTACGAGTCTATTTGACCCGCTTAAAGTCGTGTTTTCCCGGTTACCTTGAAACACGCGCTTTAAGGTTCGATTATGGTTTTAATCCATTTTATGGATCCGTTTTCTTCGGGAGTTGTTCCCATATAATATTTAGGTCTTATTAATCCCTTAGAATCCATATAATACACTAACCGAGGTCTCATACCTCCCATGGTTATTTAACGCTTATTTAGCGTTTTTCGCTTTTTAAGCATTTCTTCATTTCTTTTGGACTTATTTTTCCTTACCAATATTACTTAGGCGTCATTAGGCCCTTAAATACGTATTAGATTAATTTTAATCCCTATATTTAAGTTCGGGGTATTTCACCATAGGAAATACTAAGAGCTTAAAGCACAAAATGAGCATTAAAGAGTAAGATTACCCTTGTAACTTCCAAGATAGAGATTTTTGGCTTGAAATTTCGGCCACCACTATATAAGAAGGTAAATAGTTATATATTGGTAGATCCAATGCTAAGAAGGCAGTTCAAGCACTTAGAACTTGTTTTCAAGACTTACTTTTGTGGTAAAAGTTCTTCTTTACCTTAAGCTTGTTTCCTTGGTAACTTTGGCCAGTCAATGGAGGTTGATGGAGCTTGAGTTTGAAATGAAAATAGGTGAAGAAATGAGCTAGAATGAAGGGATTTTCGGACCTCCATGAAGTAAGGAAAAATCTTGTAGCTTAAAACACATTTTCTTACCTTAAGCTTGGTTGAACTTAGCTAGGCTTCACCATCATTTTTCCCACAGTTTTTGGCCTTCAAATGTTGTAGGATTTCGGCCTAGATCATGTAGGAATAGAGCTTGTGTTTTTTTTTTATAATTCAGGCATTAGCCTTTTATTAAATATAAACGTACCCTGACAAAAGAGAGCTTGTGTTGTTCTTTCTTTGTTGATGAAGAAATGAGGGAGATTTAAGAGAAAAACAAGAGTTTAGGTGGAAGCTTGTCTAGAACACTTGTGTTCTTTCATGGGAGCAACAATGGAGGAAAATGGGAACTTGAAGATGAAGAAGGAACTTGGCAGCTTGGGAGGGGAGAGAGTGTAAGATATGTTTAAGTCACTTCAAGTAGAAAGGAGTCAAGTATGACTTTGTAACTTAAGGTGGTCTCCTTCCAAGGTAGAAAAATGACTTTTGGTCACTTGATTTTCCCCTTAGAATTCCGGCCAAGAAGACATATTTAGGGGGGGTATTTTGGTCATTTTGTGGTTAATCTCATTATAATATGTCTTACAATATTAAGAACTTATATGTTGTACCGTAGAAGTACTTATTTCATATGTTAGATTGTAACTTAGTTGATTGTATTGTCCCAAGGTGTATTTATTTGTTTTTGAGTGATTAGTATACTTTCTATTCATTGTGACTATTTAAAGTGTGTTCTATATTTCACTCATGTTATTTGTGCTCCTAATTCATGTAATATCATTTTACATGTTACACCAACTTTATTAGTTGATTTCCTTCTTATAATTACTTCTTCTTTATAGTCCAATATTTCATGTAAGGTTTAATAACCTTTTTGGACTATAGATATTTATTTATATAAATATATGGAGTTCCATAATTCCTTAATCACTTAGGGCTCATTAGCCTTTATAATCCAATGATTAATCCTTAATACTTTCATAAACATTAGGGGTATTTCAGTATTATGCAATTATCTAAAATTACAACTAGTCTAGAATCTAACTTGGAAAAAAATTAATATTTTACTTGAAAAAAAAACTCAAGGTAATTTGTTGCAACACATATAGCTCAATAAAACTCCTATCCAATATTAATTTTAATTGTTGTCAAATAACTTGTTATGCTATATATTTTTATTACTACTCGGTATAAAACAATGTACTCATTTTGCAATAAATCGTGTGTATATTACTATATTATACAAATATTAAATTGTATAGTTATTTTGAACACGTTACATACCAATTATAATTAAACTAAGAGGTCGCTAACATTTATTATCCCAAATAATGATCAACCGAGTTTATATTAACTTTGATATATATAATATCACATGCCTATACAACAATCTTTCACAGTTACATATACAAAAACAGTCAAGTATGTTGACACTATGTCAATAATATATTGATTTAGAGATGATGGATTCAAGTCTTTTTATTAATCTAAATTTTTGCTAAATTTGAAACTAATTATATTATAACGATTAGATCGAGATCAACCCGACTTGTTAAAAATCCAATTGTTTCAATGTAAAATTGGGTTGAATAGACAATCGTCCCTAAGTAATAAATAACTCGAGAAGAACTAAATATTAGACCCTTGTATAATTTGAATCAAGTAGTTGGCCTGATTAGATCAACTCACATCAACCTTTTTAATAAGTACATCTGGTATTATCAAACCCTTTATCAGTGCAGCCTACTTTTGTTCAGCACACAGTATGAGTTTTTTTTTTTTTGAAACGTAGCACACAGTATGAGTATGTATTTTAACGTGTTATACACCTCTATATTAAATAATAGAGAAAATAAACTGAATACATATTATAACCTTGCCTCGGCAACCTCTTTATCTCCTCGTATATTATAACCGATTATATTGACAAAACAAAGTTTTTTTTTTTTTGAAACAGGACAAAACAAAGTTATTAAAACTTGTATTTGTGTCAATTTATTTATTTATTTTTTTTGAAACTCAAATTTGTGTCAATTTATTTGATGAAAGGAGATGCCGAGTTGCTGTCCACTGTCACGGAGATGGAGCAGCACCACATCTGAAATATGGATCCGGAGAAATAAAAAATGAAGTCAATGTTGGTCATGATTCGGTTCTAGTTTGATTCCGATTTTAGTTCCAAACGGTTCCGGAGTGATTCCGGATTCTAAGTGTGTATTCGGAATTGGAATTGGTAGAAAATCGGTTCTAGTCAGTTTTTTACTGGTTTCGGTTTGGTTTTAGATATGAATTTTTTTATAAAAATTTTTTTTTTATATATAGTGCTGAATAAGATTTAGGATTAAAAACTATTTAAAGCTTATGACTGAAATTACAATTTAAGAATAAAGAGAATTTCATTAACATGAATTCACTACTTCGTTAAAACCTTATTAGGTAAAAATCCATCAGGAAAACCTTAATAGGAGAAAAGTACAGCTATCAAAAGCTTACAAGATTACATGAAATGAATATTAATTTTACTACATTTTAAAGGAGTGTTTGTTTGTAGAATTTTTAGTTGATACAGTCATTTTGAAAAATATGCAGTCAATTTTTAGAATTTAAAGTCATTAATACAGTTAATTTTTTAAAATTTACCGTAAAAATATTTTTTTATTTTAAAGTAAGTTACTATCACAAATATTTTTTATATTTAATTAATTAATTTTGAAAAGTGAAATAATTATATACAACAATATATGATAGAAAGAGAAATGTAGTCAAGTAGTTTTTTTGTGGGCAATGTTTCACAATCCGTTTTGAATGTCTAGAAAACGGATCAACTCAAAGTCATTCTTACCTATTGGTTTGTAACAGACAACTATGAATACTATCCATGTTCTTATGGTGACAATTTTTTACCCAATCCAAAAACCTGACTCAAGTCCGACCCGTAAATAACGGGTATGAGTTAAGATTATTGACTCATTTAACTTTTGGGTCAGGTATGGGTTACCTACTAAATTTTTAGGTTAGGTATGGGTCCTAACCCGAATTCAATCCGACTAGTTTACTTTGTTTAATTAAAAATAAATAAATAGATAAATATGTAAATATGTTACTTGAATATCTATTAATATGTTCTTTATTCTTGCAGCCGCACAAACTTCACCGTACACACCATTTCACCTGCACAAATAATGAATATGAGTTATGATTATTGATCCATTTTACAGAATGTTAACAATTAGAAAAATGACGCACATTGACCCATCAAGTGGTGGGCACTGGATGGAAATCACAAGGCCAGCAGTTGTAGTACGCCCTTCCAACCAAAGTGTCTTTGCGGGAGAGGGTAAGGTTTGATGGGGCTCCACATTTGCAATGAAGTATTTGAAACTTTTCATTGATTGTAGTTGTAAACATGACCATGGTATTAGTATGATGTTTGTGCTCTGTTTGTATGATAAGAATGTCTTTATAAAGACAAAAAAAAGAGCTCTTGGACTCAAACTAACAGTATGAACTCAAAACTAGTCGTTACAGGAAAAACAGGGGCATTTTGTGATCATCAAAACTCAAACAGTGGTGTATTGTAAACTACAAAACTTAAATAATGGCATATTGTAAAATATAAAACCAAACAAGGGTATTTTGTGTATTTTTAAAGTTATTTAAAAAAAACTAGTCGTTGCACAGTCGAATCAGCGACATTAAAAAGTTTTTTAAAAAATTAAACTTTCCGTCAGGAACATTTTGGTCATTGTCCAAAGAGGGTTAATGACGAATTTAACATCCGTTACCCGACAGTGGCATTCAAACTCAAATGGTGGCATATTAGGGACAACTTTCCAAAAGGGGTATATCATGAATTACAAACTCAACTTGTGGCATATTGTGAATTTTCCCAAATATGTATGATACTAACAAAAAAGTACAGTAGTGTTTTAATTGTTTTTGCTTACTCTCTTAAAGAGACTAAGGCCCCATCCTTTTGCGGGTTTATGGAAACGAGTTTATCTGATCAGTTCATTTTCTCTCTACATGTCACATCAATTTTTTTACTTTTTCTCTCTACTTTTTTAACTTCAACTGACAACTGACATCCAGGCGGAGCCAGAAAAATTCTATAAGGGGGCTGGAATTTTTTAAATATAATTAATTAATTTTATAAAAATACAAATTTAATTAATATATTAAATTAAAAAGTAACATTCAAAATTGTAAGAAAAATACTTATAACTATAATTTAAAAGTGAAATTAGATCTTATATTCGATATAAAAATTGAATTGCAATATGTAGATTAATATAAAGAAGTTATTCATCAGTAAAACTAAATTATAATCTATCTACTTCCTTGTATCCAAAGTGTGATTGTTTTAGCTATTCTATTACAATTTTTTAAAATGTGTAGCCTAAACTATATGATAATACCTATAATAATTATATAGAATAATAGTTCTAAACTATTAGCATTTTCTAAAAAATTTACTATAAATTGTTTTGGGTAAATCAAAATCAATTTGCAAAGCTTGTTATAAAAAAAACTAATTACTTGTATTTGCGATAGGATGGAGTAGATGATTACTAAGACTTACATAATACTCAGTTTTGATTTAACTAAATTGCTAAAATTAAAATATTAAGAGTTTTTTCATCCCAATATACACTAAAAAAGATTTTTATAATATAAATTTCAAATAAGTATTACATACTAATATCAAAATAATAATAAATACTCATGTGAGTGTTGGAATATATATATATATATATATATCAACAGTCGAGAAACATATTGGTGTTCGTACCTGACGTCTGGATCCAAACATGTTGATCTCGCCCGAACAACAATCAACGGTGGAAAAATATACTGATGACCTGGCTGCCGTCCGGATCCGAACAGCATGATCTCGGCTGGACGGAATGCGATACTAGAGAAATATATTGGCGTCCTTGCCAATCGTCCGGACCCAGACGGGTTGATCATGTTCGGACGTTGATCTGATGGTGGAGAAAAGAAGACGTGTTCCAATCGGACGGGTGAGAAACATAAAAAAGTCCTTACCGTCCGAACGCCCTCAGAACTTGCCTGGATGTGTCTAATTCAGAGCCGCCGACTATCGTTTTATTTTCTATATGTCGTAGCTTTAGTTTGTTGTAACTTAGTTTTTCTATCGTCTAAGTTCAACTTGTGTAAAAAAACTCTCTTGGGAGGTTCTATAGAACCCTAATATAAAATTTGTTATTATCTTCTACCTATGCAGAAACTCAAGTTCATTATAATTTCTATTATGGTATCAGAGCAATAAAGATCCAAATTCAATGGCAGACAAGGGCAATTCATGGAAGAACGCTGGAGAAGCCGTGTTGAAGATTACATCGGTGGATCCAGGTGAGGAGATCTATGTTCATCCTTCTGAGCAGCCTAGTCAGGTTCTTACACCTAAATTTAACGGTGTATGGTTTCAAACCTGGAAGTGGACAATGGAGAATACGCTATTAGCGAAAAACAAATGAGGTTTCATTGATGGTAGTGTCGAGAAGCCTTAGGAAACTGATTGCGTTCTGTATATTGCGTGGAGACGCTCAAGGTCTCTTGTTATTTCATGGTTAACTTCTGATCTGGAACCAAATATTTCACAGTGTTATGTTTTGCAATGATCCCAAAGAAGTATGATTAGCTCTGTCAACGGTTTGAGCAGAATAATTTAGCCATGCATCACAATTTGAAGAATGAGTTGGGTAATTTGAAGCAAAATGATGATTTTGTCATGGATTATTTTATAACACTGCTGACTTTGTGGGCGAGATCAACATGTCCAAATCCGAACGCCAGGTACGGACGCCAATATGTTTCTCGATTGTTGATATATTCTAGTAGGTAGTATCGAGATGTTAATAAAAAGCAGATGAACCGGAAAAGAGCATGAGATTTAGTTGCATATTAATTTAGGGCATGTTCCGTATCAAAAGCTTGTAATTGTGGGTTTAATAAAGTCCGATGATGTACCTAAGGATTTTGTTTGTGATATTTGCTACAAGTGTAGTGCTCAGCGTTTACTTTTTTGGCATTCAAAAATTAGGTCTGTAAAACCTTTTAAGTTAGTGCATGTTGATGATTGAGGGCACTTCTACTTATAATGGCTATCAGTATTTCATTTGTTTTATGGATGATTATTCTTGAATCACATGGGGTTCAACTCTTGAAACACAAGAGCGATGCATGGGAAGCATTTAAATGTTTTCTGGCAATGGTTGAACGTCAGTATGAAACCTAGGTAAAAATCATAAGAACTGATAATGCAAAGGAATTGGTTGTTCGAATGGAGGAACAATGTTTTTCACATAAACAGGTATATATTATTCATCAGACTACTTGTGCTTACACTCCGCAACAGAATGTAGTTGTTGAGAGCAAACATAAGTATCTTTTGGAAACTGCAAAAGCATTATTCTTTCAGTTAACAAGTTCCAGTAATTCTTTGGGGTGAGTGCATCTTGCACACAACTTATATAATTAACCTATTACCTACTAAAGCTTTGCAAGGATGTACTCATTTTGAGCGTCTTTATAATGCTTAATCTTGCTATGATGGAGTTAAACCGTTTGGTTGTTTGTGTTATAGGACACTCGTTGGTGATAGAGGAAGTAAGTTGGGTCCTCGGGCTGAAGCTTGTTTATCTAGGTGAATATCCGTGAAAGAAAGGACATAAGTTGTTCAGTCTAGGTAGTCAGAAGGTTGTTGCAGTTTATATGATGTAAAATTCCATTCTTCTGTTTTTCCTGTTACAGAAGATAGGAATAAGTTCCCTGGTTCGTCCACAGATCGCCCAATTCATGACATGGATTTTGACGAGCCTTTGGAGATGATCCATTCTTCTGTTGCAGATACTAATATGTCTTTTGTAGCAGATGAGCCTGTTCAGCCTGCAGAGCCGGTAGGTACTAGAAGGTCCGGTCGGGAGGATTGACGACCTGGGTATCTTGATGATTATGTTTGTACTACTTCTTTTCATGAGATATTGGATGAGGTGTTTCTTTAGGAAGAAGTGGTGTTAATTTGCTGAAGGGTTGTGAAAGCCTTACAGATACCAGGCCCGATGTGATTTTTGAAGAGCCTCAGACTTATAAGGAAGCATTATTTTCTGTTCACTGGCGTGCGGCTATGAAAAAAGAGTTAAATGCCTTGGAGGGAAACCATACTTGGGAGGTTGTTTATTTTCCCTAGGGGAAGAAAACAGTTGGGTGCAAATGGGTTTACAAGGTCAAGCTTAAGTCTGATGGAACCCTCGAGCGGTATAATGCATGATTGGTGGCCGAAGGTTTTACACAGAGTTATGGTCTCGATTACCATGAGACTTTTTCTTCAGTAGTCAAAATGACCACAATTCTTGCTCTATGGACTGTTGCTATCAATAAAGGATGGGTCGTCAATCAGTTGGATGTGAATAATGCGTCTTTGCATGGTGATCTGGATGAGGAGGTTTACATGAAAGTGCCTCAAGGATTGGATGTTTCAGGACGCAACAAAGCATGTTTGTTGAAGCGTTCTCTTTATGGTATAAAGCAGGCTTCTAGTGAGTGGTTGTAACACCTCTACTTCAAAATCCGGATAATCTAACGCGACTAACAAATAATTAATCGAGTCACAGCGAAAATAAAACCGATCGTAACTTAAACCTGTCAAGTTTTAGACCTCTATGATGATACATATATGATGTCATATAAATAATTCGATTCGAATGTTGTTTTACAAATGATTCTCAATGAATCATAAGTTCATCTTCTTTGAGATAGTGCTAAAACACAAAATGAGTGACTCTGGCGAATCATCCAAATATTGTTCATCTATTAAAGAAAACAATAGGCATGACAAATATAGAATGGTTCTTGTCGGGTCATTTTTGTTCCATGTTTTTCATGAATAATCAAAAGTCATGACCAGATTATGAGAGATGATGAACATTTATTGACATCATAGAAAGCATAATAATTATCATAGTTGGATGTTATTATGATTGCAAGACTTTCACGGTTTTTGTGGACAAAACTTGACTTATTTCAAAGCTAGCTCACAATTGAAGCTATACGGATTTTTTAAATAAGAAGTTATGTTGAGGATGACAAATTAAAATTTCTAACATATTATTCTATGTTTTTTTATATTCTATATTATTATTGTTCCTTGTTTATAATATATATATGTATGTTTATTTACTTTCAAGAGATTTATCCACTTAGGAAGAATTTTTACACCCTAAAAGGGATCACGAAAGACATATGTCTGGGAAGGCGTATGTTCTGAATGAGATTTATCCATTTACAAAGAATTTGTACACCTTAAAGGGGTCATGAAAGACATATGTCCGGGAAGGCGTATGTCTTGAGAACATATTTAAAGGATACAACTATAAATAATATTTCTTGATGAAGTCAAGAATTAACACTTGCTTGGGATGTAGTGCAGCTGTAGCTCGCTACCCTTTCCAAAGGATTATAGTTGACCCATAAGCATGTGTCCTGATGAAAAGGCATTGGTCTCACGTGTGAGAATGATTTTCCAAGTTTGAAAAATCATAAGATAAGGGTCAATAAGCTCTTGAAGAGCATGTACAATACCACATAGAGAGCGAGAAAGCTTTATAAATAAAAAGTTTCCTCAAAATGTGGTATTGATATACTTATGCGGATATCACGTTAAGGCTACAAATAAGAGAATATCAATGTATATTTTGAAAAAAAATATAAGTCATGATTGTAGCTGCTTGTTTTCTCCTTTGATTTGTATCACATGTGTGTTGGTACAATGAAGAACTTGATATATAAGATGAAGAAAACAATAAGTTTTCCAATATTTTTTTGGCATGAATGGTTAGACCATCCCGGTTCAATAATGATGCAAATTGATATCCACTGTACATGTGGACACTTGCTGAAGAATTATATTCTTCTACAAAATGATTTGTTGATTGTTTTGAAAAACCTTTTATGAGGCTTTCACCAGTTGACATTATGTGTAAACTTGGATTTTTATACACGTGAATTCAGGTAAGATATGAGGACCATTTTAGGGACCATATCCTGACCATTTTCAGACTATTAAGATTTGGTTTAAATTGATGCATCAACCAAATGGTCATTAAAGCTACAAGTTGTAAGATTGAATAAGAAAGTCCATAAGATTGCACAATGCTGGTGAAATGTTAACGCCTTAATATGAACTTTTACTGTTCATTGGGGTAAATTGATGGTTAAAAAGAACCATCGATCAAAGATCTGTAATGAATTGTAATATCTTTTGGTTTGAGAATCCCAATATGCATTTGGAGACATGTAATTTACATGAAGCAACATTGATTTGCATCAAGCCAAATAGTGTTGATGAACTCTCACTCTTATAAATGACTTTGAGTCAAAAGCTAAATATTCTCCCATACACGGTTTTGTTTAAAAGATTTATATACTATGCTTCAATGGATCAATCAATTCCTTGAAGATGTTGGGATTGTATGTTGAGTTCAAATTTTAATACCTTGAACTAATAGCTGGGGATACCTGTATGACTCGATTGTCATTTAGGCGAGTAATTTTTCCCAACATCAGGCGGAGAAAAAAAGCGATTGGAATGTGAGATGATGTGATATGAAATATAGAATTGTGTCATCCTCGTCATGTATAGTATGAACTTTTAAGTTCAAAATACTATTCATCTCCAAGAATTTGGCAACCCAATTACTTGATGTTGAGTGAAAATTATGTGCCAACGTCTAATGCTCCTGCATTATAATGTCTTGTAAGGACAAGTGCAAATAAGTCTAACCTGAAGCATGGTAGACTATATGGTTCCAATGACAAAGCCCTTAAAAGGAGCATAGAATTGAGATGGTCATACTAAAAAATGATATAGCTCTAGATGAGCCGTCAGCCATGACAAATTATCGGTATATAAGGTAATTAGGTACCTGATGATAATAGAGATCTCGAGATATTATGTCATTTCAATAATATAACGGAACCAATATGGTTGATTATATTTATGTATATGCATGCAAATGTATGTAGTGCTACATGTCACAATGATGACGAGGACATTGAATTGATTTGTCAAAAGTACTTGAAAGACGCAAATAAGAACCAGAATTTCAACACATTCAAGTTGTGAATGTCGTGAACTTGATGTCCTCATAATGATGTGAATCCAGCTGGATACGAACGAGTATTGGTATGGAAAAGAGTGTTAAATTTATTTAATATACAACCTGTACTAGTGTATATAGATTTTTCAAAAGCCCTGCTATTGATTATAAAAGGCTTTATCCCCAACAGTTCATTATTTTGAAGATATAAATATGGTTGAAATTATGATTATTTTTGTATGGCTATACCTAATATATGTAGATCACTTTGATAGTGTGTTCAAGGGATTAACTCCTGGAGGAGCTTGGTGAATTCTGAAAGGGAATGCCCCTGTGACCATGTTAATAAATCTTATCATGAACCTCAATGATATAGGTGATTGTTGCATTACTATCTTTGTGAAAACTATTGAAAATGTATCTCTAAAATGAGTCCAACATCATTGGATAATTCGTGTTGCTATAGTAGTAGTGTGAAGGTTCTTACAATAGCAGTTCTTAGTGAGGTTGTTACTCAAGATATTTCTGCTTGTGAGTAACAGACTGACGACGAACTAAGCAACCCAGAAAAGCTTAAAGATAAAACAGAGACTTGAAATCACGTGGAACCTCACTCCATTAACACGTATCAACCACTATACAAAACTAACGCACAAGGAGAACATCCTCACCAAGTGCTTGCACATAATAAAACTAGATCCTTTCACAACCTAGTGATTTTACATGTTCTCTCGAGAGCTCCTCTCAATCTCTGTTTCTCTATGATGGAAAAACGTAATTTGCTTCAGCAAGCAATATTACTATATAGATGATGTATTTTATCTCTAAGTAAGATATTCACCTAAAAGATAAAAACTGTTTTAAAGCATAAGAATATAAAATCTAAACAACTTTTATATTTTGTTAATGCTCAGAATAAAAACCTCCCTAAAATTACTCCAGCAAAGATTCTCCTGAACGTAATCTCATTCTTCACTTCTCTCTGACTTCAGATTACTGGGTTTGTACCTCAGACACAGTATGTTACACAGAGTGACTAATCAAAAACATCAACATTTCCCCCTTTTTGATTATGGCAAACTCTGTATAGTGTGTCTGTGTGTTCCTCCTGAATAACTACAGTAATCTTGACATACTGGAAAAAAACTTCCCCTCAATATATGCTCTTATGTGCGTACGAGAAGTATCCAGTAACAAGATGAAAAGTCATTAGAAATACCATAGATAACTATCAAACAGTAAGCCATAAGCATAGTTCCAGGCATAGTTCCAGACACACATATCAACTTCCCCCTTTTGCCGAATCAAAAGAGGAGAATCACAAGTCAAAAGAAGCCTAGCAATAATCCAAAAACATAAGTCTGTGACAAAGCAAAACCACAAAAATCTAGGCAGCAGAAGAGAAACACAAAAAGGAGCAAAAAGAAATTAATAGATGAAATTTTTTTGCTGGATGGAGGAATTTAAGCTACCAACCGGATTAAGTATGCTCAATGAACATTTTGGCTAGTGTGTGAGTCCCTAAGTAGGAAGAACCCTTCACTGAGACACTTTTCATGGGTCCAGAGGAATATTATAGAACCGAAGGACCTTTGTCAGCCAGACCTTTGTCCAGCTTGTGTGCAAGACACCAATCAAAGCCAAATCTGCCGGATTGACACGCTCCCTCATGTCATTGCGGGGAGTAAGGACCTGATAAGCAAACAAGTGAACCAATCTCGGGAGGACTCCAAAATCACGCTGTAAGTGATTTCTCGTGTACTGGCATTTGTCAGACCATAGTGCCTATGAACATCTTTAAGAGGTACAACATCAAGTTTTTGAGAGTGGAACTCAGCTAACCCAGCCAATGGTACGTCAAGAATATGCGCAAGGTGCCGGAGAAAGAACGCAAAATTTGGGGTGCAGTGAGAAGAAAACAATTGGTGAAATTCAAAGTTGCAGAGGAAAGAAAAGAAAAGAGACAACGTATTCCCTTTTTTGTTTTTTTCTTTCTTTTTTGTTTGTTTTTTTAAATAAGAGCAGACCGTAAGGAAAAGACGGAAGAAAATGAACAAAATAACTAGAAGAGATGGCTGCCAGACCATTGTAGAACTACCAGTAACAAACACACGAATCTGAAACGTATACCAAAACTAATTGACCAATGAAAAAACATCTTCCGAAACAACAAAAGAAAGAAATTAATAGAATGCAAGAACCATACCTTACGGAACGTTGATCATTACAAGCTCGAAACAAAGATAGTGAGTTGATCCTGACTCAAAAGTTTGGTGAAGATGTCATCTATTTGTGTGTTCGTGAGACGATGAAGATAGCAGCTTGCTTTCGTGATGATCATGATATGAGACGTTACCCTGACAATTGGTAAAACCAGATGTACTATTTCGATCAGACAGTTAGCCACCAAAAAGAGCTGCATTATAAGCCATCAAAGTAGGTGAAGTGCTCCGGTGTACTAGCAATTGTGTCTCTACTGAACTCTTGCGGAAACAGAAATTTTCGTAAGTCTGTTGTACTGAGCATAGTGCTTGTCTATCTTCTTAGAGGTCCTTGTTCACAGACTCGAAAGACGCTAAGCCAATCAGTTCTAACCCTTTGATAAGACAGACTTGATCGAAGTATGCCGCATGTCCAACTGTGCCAATGTCTACGATTTTGCCTTTTCCATTGTTTCCAAACTTCACCTTGCCTCCATTTTGCTCGGTAAGAGAACTGAATTTTCTCTATCACCACTCATATTCCTTAAGCACCCATTATCATGAGTCACCAATGTTCTGTATGTGACTCAGTTTGTTCCTATAAAAGACTAAACAGAAAGGTTAGTTTTGGGTACCCAGACTTGCTTGGGCCCTGTGGTGTATGAAGTAAATCTCTTCTTATTATGAATCAACGTTGAGGTTGTGCTTAGAGATTGCCGAATTCTAGAATTCTTCTCCTTAAGTTTGTAACAATGATTAATGAAATGACCATGTTGACGACAGTAACTAAGATGATTCTACGCTTCACATGATTCTGATCATTTCGTTGATGGACTTGTTTCACATTGTTCTGTTGGTAACCTAGACCTTCTTTGTCGGTTCTTTTCTTGCTTAGCATGTTACAGAGATTGATTTTACCGGTATACCAGACTGGATTCTTCTGAGTCTGCAACTCAATTTCTCTGTTTTTCTTAAGAAATTCCACAATGAGGGAATCTACTTCTTTATTAAGTTTTCATTTCGATCAATCAACGATTTAAACTCAGTTTGTGCCCAATTTGGCAGTGTAGCTACTCTAGAAATTAAGGGACTGACAAAAGTAACTTGAGGAATTTTGAACTATTTGGCATCTCAGATTTAGGATACTCGTTCTCTTATTTTTCCTTTCTAATCCATCTATCCTATCCTCAAACTCATGTTTTGTTTCAAGTTTTAACATAGCTTCAGATAAGTTCAAACAATGTTTTCTTAGACTAGACTCAGGATTCTTTTACATGAGATAACCTTACCTCATCATCTGGCAGAGTCTCTTCCACTTTTCCAAGCCATAAAACAGAATTCTGTTCCCTCACTGAACTCATCTTCTTGCCAATAGCCGTCATGCAGACTTGATCCTCATTCTCTGGTTCTGAGTCTGTTCCTGAACCATCTTCTCCCAAGCCGTAGCAACTGTTGTTGAGAATTTCTTGACCTTCTCCTGAAAATTATCCCTTTGTGGCAAGGGACAATTTTTGACCTCATGTCCAGGTTTGTTGCACCTGCAGATTATTGGACCCTTCTTTGATTTGTTTCGATTAAACTTGGAATTCTGACCTCGCCGTCCTCCAAAAATCCTTCGAATACCATCAGCTATCTTGATAATTTCTTCCTCTTCACTCAATTCCTCTTCATCTGTTCCAGCATTACACTTCCAAGCTTTCAAGGCCAGAATCTTTGCATGTTGTTGGCGAAGAGATTGCTCCCTTCATCTTACTCATAGACCATCAGCTCAGAGCCTAACTCCTCGAGGGACATTTTTGACAAATCCTTGGTTGTTTCTAGCAAAGTTGTAATGCAGCACAATCCTTTCCAAGACTGTCAAGACACCTTTCATTGATAGTTTGATTATCCAGCGTGACTCCCACAGTCTTCATATCACTCAGTATCTTGTCACTTTTCAAGCGTCTGTGTAACAGACTCACCTTCAAGCATTCTGAAATTATCAAACTGTCTTCTGAACTGTTTCCTTTTGCCTTTCTGATCGACTCTGTTCCTTCATAGGCAACTTTCAGAAGTTCCAAACTTCTTTAGCAGTTAGTATGCCAAGAACTTTCTGCTGATCACCCTCTAAAGTGATGAACAATCACTCTCAAGGCCTGCTTGTTCTTGCTGAGTAGCTTCTTATCATTATCATTCCAATCTTTCTTCTCTTTACGCTTGGTGACTCCTCCTTCAGTGATCTGTGGTACCAGATCTCCTTCAGTGACAACAGTCCACAGATCATAGTCGATTGACTTCAATTGATATCCCATCTATTCACACCAACAAGCATAGTTGAATTTGGTAGCTTGGGTGCCTTGACGTTGTAAGAACCCATATCGATCACCCTTGGAAGATTTCTCTTCTAAATCAGTGAAAAAGGGAACCTGCTCTGATACCAATTGAAGGTTCTTACAATAGTTCTTATGAGGTTGTTACTCAAGATATTTCTGCTTGTGAGTAACAGACTGATGACGAACTAAGCAACCCAGAAAGCTTAAAGATAAAACAGAGACTTGAAATCACGTGGAACCTCACTCCATTAACACGTATCAACCACAATACAAACTATACGCACAAGGAAACATCCTCACCAAGTGCTTGCACGTAATAAAACTAGATCCTTTCACAATCTAGTGATTTTACAAGTTCTCTCGAGAGCTCTCTCTCAATCTCTATTTTCTCTATGATGGAAACACGTAATTTGCTTCAGCAAGCAATATTACTTATATAGATGATGTAATTTATCTCTAGGTAAGAATTCACCTAAAGATAAAAACTGTTTTAAAGCATAAGAATATAAAATCTAAACAACTTTTATATTTGTTAATGCTCAGAATAAAAACCTCCCTAAAATTACTCCAGCAAAGATTCTCCTGAACGTAATCTTCATTCTTCACTTCTCTCTGACATCAGATTACTGGGTTTGTACCTCAGACACAGTATGTTACACATAGTGACTAATCAAAAACATCAACATAGTGTAAGAGTATAATTGGAACTCCTTACGAGTCTCCTGATGGTCATTGAATCAATGATCATGAAGTACCAATCTTAATGCTATTTCAACAGAATGATTAATGGGTTATGGTATCTATAGATAAACACATATGAATAACCCCCACCATCCAACCGAGGGTGTGTTTAATTGAATATGTGGCTTAATACCCATATGATATAGATGATTACATCTATAATGATTAGAAATACATACCACAAAAAGTTATACTTATAAAAGAGACGTCGATATTAATATAGAGCAAATATGCTAAAGTGCAAAAGTGATGGATGTATTCAACCAAATGCTTCCCAAGTAACTGGGTGCACGGCCAATTAAAGATTGGGGATGCATACAATCAAAGTAATAAAGTGATGTTTTCTTCAGCGGGAACAATGATGATTGCACTCTTTTTCCTTCACCATGGTGTTTTTCCCATTGAGTTTTTTCCAGGTAAGGTTTTAACGAGGCAATCGATGAAAATCATCCAATGGATTCATTGTATGTGAATGCCAAGTGAAAATATCTATGATTGATTATTATAGCTATCTAAAGTTATTATAAGACTGTACGCTTTGCCCGAGGTTTTTATCCCACAGGATTTTTTCCGGCGAGGTTTTTAGCGAGACAACATATAACAAGATGTTTCATCCAACGGGATTGTTGTAAATGAATATATGTATGGTGGACTCCACATCTTATGTAATTAAGATTTCCCCTTGTACTCTCCATAAATAGCAATCATGTATACTATTGGAATGAGAAGAATATCAGTTGCCTCCATATCTTGTATCTCTGCAATCTCTCTCTCCCCATTTACAACACAACACAATAATATTTTTTAGCTGGTGAATCCATATTGGGTGTACCTATAGGGCTGCCCAAAAAATTCCGAAACCGCGGTATCCGACCGAAACCGAAATGAACCATACCTGTTTCTAGGTTAACCGTACCGGTTCTTACGGTATGGTTAACTGAACCCTGTAAATTGACCGGTTTCGATTTCGGTAATGGTATTGAATTTTCCATAACGGCTAACCTTACCCGATTATATGTACAATGAAAAACTTCAAATATTAATGTTCACCTTATATAATAGTTAATGTTAGATATTGAGGGAATATACATATTATTATATTTTTTTATCAAATATGTTTGATTTGTCACTCATAATTTGGGTGAACAATCAATGTTGTACTATAATATTAATGGTTTGTGTCTCATCAATTAAAAAAAATATACGGTTACAAGGTTAGCCGATAAAACCAAACAGAACTAAAGGTTAACTAGCCTAACCAAAATAATAATGGAATTGAAATTTAGAAAACCGAATTAAACGGTTAACCGAATCCGATTAACCAATCCAAATAAAATGGTAATGAAACTGAATTTTAAAAAACCGAAGACCCAATTAACCAAAATCAGTTAACCGCGCCGGTGTACCTACGGAAAATGACACGAGGGAACGAGTGATTTGATCGCACAAATCTCGGTGTAAAATTTCCCATACTCTTATAAGAGTCTCTCCCTCTCTCTCCCTCACCTCTGCTACCAACCTGGCCTCGTGACTGCTTCTAGTCACACCCAGTGCGTTTGTGCAACTGGGAAGAGAGAGCGAACGAGATTCGACTGCCGCTAGATTCAACTGGATCAAGGTAAACTCCTCGTCGCCTCCGTCTGCATTTTTGTCTTTTCTTATTATTTCCCTTTTTTAACTTTTTCATTCTCTTGATTGGCCTATTCTTCGTGGAAATTCGGTTTTCCCATCCTTCATATTTTTTCAAGTTCCTTTGACTTTGAATCGAACAGAAACATAAAATTGAACTGATTTATTGTAATAACATCCGTCTCCTGTTTATTCAGATGTTAAATGTGTTAAGCCTTGTGTTCAGGCTCTTAATTCTTTCGGAAATTACGAGATATGTGTAGAATCTGATATGATTCTATCGAATTGGATAGGATGTCAGTGGTTTAAATTCCCTGCTCTCTCTATCGTTAAGAAATTGCAGTTTCTATATGGGAAAGCTGGAATCAATAGTAATCGAACCTAAGATGGTGAACCGTATATGATTTGTATTTGATATAATGTGATGATTGCAGTTTTTAATATTTCTTCTATCATTCCCAAATCTCAGGTTTTACAGGGAAAGATGGATCCCGCATCAGTTGACACAAATGACAATAAAAAGAAGATTTTGAATGTGGGTCTGTTGATAGTAGCAACGATAGTAACCGCAAAACTTTTATCTGCGCTATTGTTTTCGAGGTCGAGTGGTAAGCAGAAAAAATTACCGCCAGTAGTTAAGGCTCCTTGGCCGGTGGTTGGAGGGCTTATCCGATTCCTAAAGGGTCCCATTATCATGCTGAGAGAGGAATACCCAAAGCTTGGTAACGTGTTCACTTTGAATCTGGTGAATAAGAATATCACGTTCCTCATTGGACCTGAGGTTTCCGCCCACTTCTTCAAGGCGTCCGAGTCAGATCTGAGCCAGCAAGAGGTTTACCGTTTTAATGTGCCTACTTTTGGTCCCGGTGTTGTATTTGATGTGGACTACTCTGTCAGGCAGGAGCAGTTTCGCTTCTTCACTGAGGCTCTTCGAGTCAACAAGTTGAAGAGTTATGTTGATCAAATGGTCTTCGAGGTTGAGGTACTTTGGCATTTAATTCGCTCCTGATCTGATACTGACTAGTATATATTGCTTACACATTTGACTTATCTATTCAATGTCTATTGGATCTAACTATCTGCATTTATGCGGGTTCATCTATGTTTGCCAGGCCCGGTTTCTGATGCACGCAGAGTAGCTCTAATTTAAAACTCTTAACCATAGTACAGTACTCTTTGGGAACATGCTTTTCCTATGCTCTGCATGTTATCTAGATCTTATCCTAGGAACTCGGTCTCGGAGATGAACCTGGTTGCCTGTTTTTCCTTCTCATATTCCGTTCCTGCTTCCAGTATGGTTCCGTTTTGGGAATCAGAAAAGTCTGCTAACTAGGTACTTAGTTTCAATGTATAATGAAGCATATTACTTTACTGTTGACATTGCAGGAATACTTCTCAAAATGGGGAGAGAGTGGGGAGGTAGACTTGAAATATGAGTTGGAGCATCTAATCATCCTCACAGCAAGTAGGTGTCTACTGGGTCGAGAAGTCCGTGATAAGCTCTTCGATGATGTATCCTCACTCTTCCACGATCTTGATAATGGGATGCTGCCAATCAGTGTGATTTTCCCTTACCTCCCAATCCCAGCACACCGCCGACGTGATCAAGCTAGGAAGAGGCTTGCTGAGATCTTCACGGGCATCATAACATCCCGTAAGAGCTCAGGCAAGTCAGAAGAGGACATGCTCCAGTGTTTCATTGATTCCAAATACAAAAATGGTCGCCCAACAACGGAAGAAGAGGTGACTGGCATGCTCATTGCGGCTTTATTCGCAGGACAGCATACGAGCTCTATCACTTCCACATGGACCGGAGCGTACCTGATGACTCACAAGAAGTTTTATTCATCTGTGTTGGAGGAGCAGAAAAACCTGATGAAGAAGCATGGAGACGACAAGATTGATCACGACATTCTGTCAGAGATGGATGTGCTGTACAGATGCATCAAGGAAGCCCTGAGGCTCCACCCGCCACTAATCATGTTGCTAAGGTACTCCCATACCGATTTCAGCGTGACGACCCGAGAGGGCAAAGAATATGACATTCCAAAAGGCCATATAGTTGCCACTTCGCCAGCATTTGCCAATAGGCTCCCACATATATTCAATGAGCCTGACAGGTATGACCCAGACAGGTTTGCTCCTGGAAGAGAAGAGGATAAGGTAGCTGGTGCATTCTCAAACATTTCTTTTGGAGGGGGACGACACGGGTGCCTTGGAGAACCATTTGCTTATCTCCAGATAAAGGCAATTTGGAGCCATCTGCTAAGAAACTTTGAACTTGAACTTGTCTCGCCTTTCCCTGAGATTGATTGGAATGCAATGGTTGTTGGTGTGAAAGGAAAGGTGATGGTGAGGTACAAGCGCAGAAAACTAGCTGAGGAGTGAAGAGGTGGTTGCTTTTTTGTAATGGGTGATAAGGTCGCTATTGTGTGATTTGTGTTTCAGCTTTGGGGTTAGATCCTTTATGCGCAGGGTAAAAGAGTATTAGTGTTTTTTTTTTAAATTTATGTACCTTTTTCCTTCAACTGTATCTTGGGTGTCTTAGCTGCAAACTCGTGTCCTGCTGGGTCATGTTGCTTTGTCTGTTTTCCGTGTTTTAACTCCTTTTTCTGACTAAATATTATGTGCCTTGAGGTTCAAGTAACAACTAGTGATGGGTAATCCATTCCATTTCTCTCCTCTATAGATCAAGTTTTATTGCCATTTACCCATGAAAGTGGAATTTTACGGGCGTCATTATGGACGCATTTAAGTTTGTTTATTTCCACCTAACACTGACAATATTGAAAATGACAAAGGTGGTTTCCTTGAGGACTATAGAAAAAAGCTTACCTGGTTGTCTTTTCATTAAGGCCCCATTCTTTTGTATCTAGCTGACAGTTTATACTAGCTGATATTGACTGATAGCTGATTGTAAAAGAATGTGCTGAATTGGTCAACCTAGTCTAACATATTAAACTAGTTGAACATGAGAGACAATTTGAGTTTAAATAGCTACTAGTTGATAGCTGACATTAGCTGATATTGACTGACAGCTGATTGTAAAAGAATATTGAGGTGATTAATCCAACTGATAGTACATAAACTAGCTGAATGAGGTGCAAAAGAATGGGGCCTAAGTCGTCTAGGTTATATTAACGCAAATACTTGCCTACAACTGGATGTACATACAGTCCCCTCCGCTGTCTTTCTTTTTCTTTTTTTTAAGCCTCTTCCTTTCTTTCTTTTTTTTTTAATTTCAAAATCTTTAAATTATTGTAACTTTTAATATATAGGTTCAAAATGAAAAAAAATTATATCATTGTTCATATAAATTCAAGCTCTTCAAAACAAGACCAGTCATGGATATGTTTTGACAACTTTAAAAAAAATTATTTTTACATGTATAATGCACAAAACGTAAAAAAAACTTGTACATATGGTCATACAAACCTGTACAAATGTTTATTAAAACATGTACATTCACACATAAAAACTTGTACATCATTGCAATAACTCGACAGGTTTTTAGGGTTTGTGGTTAGACCCTAAACCCGCCACTGCAAACCCTTAAAATGCCTTCGACATTTTTTAGCTATCATAGGGTGGGTTTTGGGGGGTAGGGTAATCTATTTGGAATTTGTTTCGTACTTTATATTGTAGCAGCTAACCCTAGACACGCAACTGCAAACCCTAAAAATGCCTTGGACGTTTTTAGCTATCCTAGGGTGGTTTTGGGGGGTAGGGTAATCTATTTGGAAACCATTCTATACTTTACATTGTAGCAACTAACTCGACAGGTTTTTAGGGTTTGTGGTCGTGGGTTTACGACCTGCCACTACAAACCCTAAAAATGTCTTCGACGTTTTTTAGCTTTTCTGTGGTGGGTTTTAGGGTGTGTGAGGTTAGGGTAATCTATTTGGAAGCCGTTATATACTTTAATGTGAGAATGTACATATTTTAATGTGAGAATGTACATGTTTTAATGTGACAATGTACATGTTCAAATGTGAGAATGTACATGTTCAATTATGAGAATGTATATGTTTTAATGAACATCTGTACATGTTTGTATGACCGTCTGTACAAGTGTTCTTCCTTATATGTACATATTTTAATTTAAGGATGCACATATTTAATTATTCGTACATGTTTATATGACTATCTATATGTTTTTAATGCGATGATGTACATGTTTTTACGTGAGGATGTACATGTTTTAGTGAACATTTGTACAGGTTTGTATGACTATGTGTACAAATTTTCTTTCACGTTCTATACTCTATACATGTATAAATAATTTTTTTAAAAGTTGTCAAAATATATCCATGACTGGTCTTGTTTTGTAGAGCTTAAATTTAGGTGAACAATGATATAATTTTTTTTTCATTTTGGACTTATATATTAAAAGTTACAACAATTTAAAGTATTATTATAATGAAAAAAAATCTGAAAAAAAAATAAAAAAAACACCGAGAGACGCCGGGGACGTCTTCAAAAAAAAAAAAAGAAGAAAGGGGATGTAGCCATCGTTGGCTACACCCAGCTGCAACCAAGACATGCTCTATATTAAAGCTTAAAATATTTGGACAATGACGTCTGAATAATGATTTTGTAAAAGTTTGATCGAATAGATATTTGAAAAAACCAGCCTAAATTATATATATAGAAAAATGATTAGTGTGGTGTATTGTCATTACGGACGCATTTAATTTCTTTATTTCCACCTAACACTAACAATATTGAAAATGACAAATGTGGTTTCCCTTGTGGACTATAGAAAAAAGCTTACCCTGGGTTGTCTTTTCATTAAGTCGCCTAGGTCATATTAAAGCTTAAAATATTTGGGCAACGATATACGTACCAATAATGATTTTATATGAGTTTGATCGAATATAATTGAAAAAACCAGTCTAAATTTATATATATTATATATAAAAATGATTAGTGTGGTGTTTTTCATTAATCTGAGTGAGTCACATCTGGGCTGAATAATACTTTGAACAATAGATCTAAAATACTTATGGCCCATTCTTTTGTAAAATATATAGCTAATGTCAGTTGTCAGCTAAAATTAGAAAAATTAGAGAGAAAAAATAGTTGATATGACAATTGATGTATGTGACATATAGAGACTAGCTGATCAAATAAACTCATTTGATAATGAACAAAGAATGTGCCATGTCATTTGTTTTGTAAACAAAAATGTGCTTGAAGCCGCCCGGATCAAGAGAGCCTTCTACTTCTTTTGTCTAGAAGTCGCCTCACCCAGTGCTATTTGTGTACATTTTGTAAGAAGCATACCTCTCTTGAGGCAGTTTGCGGTAAAACAAAAAAGAAGCCGGTGCGGCTACTTTTTTCTGGTATTGTTGTGAAAATTGTCCGCAATGTGTTTGGATGTAACCTTATTGTCAATATTTGAGATGCAACCATAAGCCCAGAACGATGAGCCGGACACCCACACCCACGTCAATGCATATGGTAAGAAAACAATGTAATACATGTATGCGGGTCTTGTATATTACAAGTTTTTAGATCTACAACGCAGAAGCCTCTACGCTCTCCATGTCTAACCATGAGAAAGCCGACCCTCCCATATCATTTGAATGCAAAAGAAGCAGAAGACTCGGTCAGTCACATCCCTATTTGGCACCCACTAAACTCCCATCTCTCTCTGAAAGCGCAGACCGTGCAATCGACTTCTGGAGTATCAATAAATTGACTTCCGATGCGACTATCGATTTTAGGGGTGATAAAACGGGTTCGCGGGTCGTGTTAGGCTAAACCCAAACCCAACCCGTCAACCCGTTTAATTAATCGTGTCAAAATATGAAACCCAAACCCGACCCGTTTATTAAACAGGTTGACCGGGTTATCAAACGGGTTGACCCGTCTGACCTAATTAACTAATTATGTCCAAATTTAAAACTCAAATCCGCATATATTTAACTCAAACCTAACATGTTTAGTCATATAAAAGAAAATAATTTGATTAATTAACATTAGATTTGTCATTCTATGATATTATTAACTTTAATTTAGTTAAATACTTAATTTTAATATTTATATATCTTATTTTATTAAAATTTGATAATAAAAAAATGAATCTATAATTTATAATATATGTATTTAATATAAATTACCTAAACGGGTTAGCGGATTACATACCTTAAACCCAAACCCGACACGGTTATTAAACGAGTTGTGTTCGGGTTGACCCGTTTATTTAATCGTGTCAAATTTTAAAACCCAAACCCGCTACCTTCGTGTCGGGTTCGTGTTAGTCAAACGGGTCGTGTTGAAATTGCCTAATCGATTTATTATTGTATCCACCCAGCCGAAGAAACAATTGACTTACATCATACAGATAGCAATGCAACCTTGTGGATCTTTCACATTCACAAATCGGATTGGTGACTCAGGTTATAGTATTTGAAATGATCAACATTAAAAAAATATACATCAATTTGGTATGATCTTAAGGAGCTCAATATCAAATAGAAGAGTCTTATCTATCAATCCTTGGTTCCCCAGAACAAAGTCAAGAGCTCTCTGTCCCTGTTCATTTTCAATGACAATGAAGAATTATATCATCACTGGAACAATACTAATATGGGCTGAGTAGAGATCCATACATAGAACAATCCCAGTCACTTACTGAAAATGTGGTAGGCCTGGGGCCCAACTTGTTGTAGTCATTATCGGGATATCCCAATTCAGGAGGCACTATAATCCTGCATTTTCGTTATTGACAATGGTGGCATTAGGAAAATGCTACTTTAGAATGTTTATTAGTTCAAACTACGGTGAGCTAATCACACATCCACCAGCATGGGGAACAGGTTTGTTAGTAGGCACAGACATGATATCAATTAGCATTTCTGTTCCCCCTTTCAGTCTCATTCTAATTAATAAGAAAGGCTACAAGTAAGCAAAAAGAGAAGCATGCGTATATATAAACCTTCGAACACCACCAGGAGCCATGCCTGAAACAGCTTCCTCAAATGCTGGTATGACCTGTCGAAGAGCAAACAATTATATATATATAGATAGATATATGTGCTACGCAATAGCAGCAAGTCAACCTCTCCTATCAAAATACTCTCTTCACAATATTCAACACTCGCCCATCCCACAAAACAGGAATTGTAATACAATGGTTTTTTACCTGCTCAGATCCCATTTTAAACTTAAAGAAGTCCTTTTCTCCCCCCTGCAGATATAGGAATAGCCACCAAGAGAACTGTTTAACAAACTCTACATGGAATGTACAACATACTTTTCAGTCCGACAAAATGTCACAAGAGAGAAGCGATAGTTCACAGGAAACCTCAAACGAACCACCCTTGGTCTTGTTTCTAGCCTCAAATATGCGACCATAGTATCCTATGGTGTAACCATCCCAGTCCACCTGACTTAACAACAATATCTCAAAGCAGGCAGAGAAATGGATATCATCATCAAAAAGACACTTGAAGCATGGAAAACAAAGAGTGTCTGAAAGCTAATACAGATCGATCTGATATGGATTAGATAAAACTAAAAAAATGCACAACAGTTCTCCATAATGCGAATAGACCTTAACTCACACGGCTATACTTTGAAACTGTCAGCAACAGACAGCTGAAAAAATTGTCTAGAGAGGATAAAAGAGTGACAGTTCTCTCAGAGGGTGGAAGAAATTTTCAGAATTGGTGATGACATTCTGATAAAATCAAAAAGAAGGTTGCAGGAAGAATTGGTCTGCAATCAAAGATACTCTGGGAAAAGGTTACGTACACCAGTTGTCATTGTGATTACTCAGTTAAGCTACTTGTTGTAGTTATTCGTTTCTATATTTGTGGCTACTTTCATGAGTTACTCAGTGCAGAGCTTGGACTGCTACCGTCTCTAGACAATCACTTTGGCCCATCTGGAAAATAGTTGCTAGCAGATTAAATAGCTATCAGAATCTAGCTGATAAGATCTCTCGAAGGTGAGATAAGGAGAGAGAAGAGCCATCAGAATCTAGCTAATTGCTGTCTTGGAGGTGAGATGGGGTGGACGAAGCTATTTTCAAACAAAAATTCACTTCGAAACAAGAGGCCAGATACAAAGGTCGAAGACCCCGTTTCCAAATGAGACCTTAGTGGAATGGGAAGTAACAACCAGCTGTAGGCTTGGAAGCAGCCATCCTTTGAAGAATACTGCCTTGGGAGTTACATCCACTTTTGCTAAGTGTAACTTTTCATGACTTTAAACGTCATTCATGATAAGTCCTGAGTGTTACAGAAATCAGTTTGGAAGGTCAGCAACTCTTTCTGTATTTAAGACCTTTCACACTCCATTAAGGGGAGAAGATTAGTTAAGCGCAAATGGAAAAGTTCATTATCACTCCAAGCAGACTACTTTTTCCCCTTTTATAGCCAGAACTGACAGCGGAAACGACAAAAGTTAACAGTACCCTGGCAGGGTTTAAATGGGATGAGGTGCAGAACCTAAGAACCCATAGACCATGTTTCAGGTGTGATGATAACTTCAGTCTTGTAAATAGGATTCAGGTTTTGCAGCTTCTCTTGTGGGAAGGCAGTCACTAAGTTGATGATAAGGAACCTGAAAACCATGTGAAGCAAGATTGGTGAATCTGAGGACAAGGTTTCAGTAATATGGAGGGTATTGTAAGTTAGTAACCAAGTCATAAGCTACGTTGACAGCTTGCTTAAGCAGCTGTAATTGCATACATTAGTACGCTTCCCCATCAGTAGAGATGCTGGATGTTATTGATAGGAAGAAGTGGGGGTTTGTGGAGCCCAAGCGATGTAATTGATCTATTGAAGGTTTAGAATAAAAGCGGGTGTATCTGACCCCATTCTTTACCAGAAAAAAGAAATAGCACTCAGTGCAAATTGATCCTCCCTGGGATACTGTTGGTAACAATAGTTGGTTAAAGTCCTAATGCTTAGCCCAAAACTCTTCTTGCCCACAACACAATACTTATTTTTTTCTTTAACAGCCAGCTTGGCTAGGGCACCGACACATATTCCCCTTAGCATAGGGTTATCTAAAGTTGATCCTAAGAAGCCAAAGAAACAAGTACTGAGTATTGGTCATTACAAATGAGAACTATACATAAAACAATTAATAGTGAGAAGATGGAGAATCTCAAGGATGCCATTATCCGATAAAAGCATTGGATGACAATGTAATACCACCACGGTTTCACCAAGTTTAGGAGTAGGGCCGTTTCCGACTCTCAGGTCCTGCAGTTATAATCAATTTGATCGAGGTTGTTATTAACACCAGAAATAAACTTATACTAGAGAAGGCAGAAGTAACAGTGGCAAGTGATGACGCACACAAAACAGCAACTATTTGCAAACAAGACATTCAAACCTTGAACTGCAGACCAGATTGAGTTAGAGTATAGTCAGGATACCGCATCTTGGTCTTTCCATAATCTTTGCCCCTAAGCGCTGGCACTGATTCCATACGGTTCAGAAGATAGATACGGTGCAAAATGAAAAGGGACCATGAGTCAAATTGATGCATATAACGTAGGTGAAAATAGAAGAGAGGTATCAAAGAGGGAAATTAACAGAAAGATCCCGAGGGGGGAGGGGAAGAGAAAGAGAGATCTACTGTCAGCGAAGTCCGAGGTGGGAACAGCAGCAGATGCAGAGGGAGCATTGATCATCGAATTCGGCAAAGGAGCCATAAATCCAAAGGCTCCAAGTGCGGATAATTTCAAAATTACTTCTCTTCTATGAAGCTGCTGCTGCGCACATTCAACCACTGACACTGAAATTCTATCGTCGTGTCAGTAATCCTATGTTTCCCATGCTATTATAATTGGTAATTTCTAGTATATGAAGTGATTCGAGGAACTGAAGCGTAAGGCATTCACACTATCCAGAGAGTCAAGGAGCGAATGAGCGGGGCAGAGGGAGACAGGGGAAGGGGAATTGATACCTTGTTGCGCCGAGGCTGAAAATGTCAGCCCATCATTCAATGAGAGACGTGCTAATCTCATCTGCCGCCATATCTGAAATTAAAGATGAAAATCCAAATGAAAATAAATTAGCAATAGAAGGCGCTAGCATTTGTATATTATACTTGGGCGCGCGCTTACTGAACCAGAAGGAGTGCAGGAGCGAATTTCTAGCCGTTGTGACGACGACGATGAAGTTATTCCCCGTTTAGCGGGAGAAGCCAGTTCAATTGCAACCGCTGACGCGGATGATAATGCCATCACTCGGCAGTTTGGACCTCTTGACGGGTGATCTCCGACGCTGGTTTTGGATGGATGGAATCGCACAAGGTCGTCCCGCAAAAGTCGAACCTTTTGGGTGTTTCGCTGCAATTTTGTTGAAATATTTATCCTTTTGGCTAAATGCCATTAAAAAAGGAACTTCAGAAAATATGCAGACATTATTTACTTATATAGTAATATTATAAACACATAATTGCCAACCAAACAAAATAGAAGACTTATGGATGACTGGAAACTCACCAAAATTTGGGCAAAGAGGACCAGATCTCTCGTATGTTCTTTGTTGACGACTTAATTCTCGTTGGTGATGTAACTTCCTAAAATATTAGAGTCATGCGAGAATGAACAAACATCCTATGTAACAGTAACACCCCTGGGGAATAGATGAACACAAACAATTCGAGACTCAGGCTTTCTAGCAAGTAGCAATGATGTTGAACAAATGTATAGGATAAATGTATGGCCCTTTCTTATAATCTGGGGAAGTGTTTTGGTTTTAACTTGTTTGATGAAAGATCTAAGAAGACCCACATTAGTGATCCTGTAGAAAAACATAAGACTGAATATTGCATAATAGAAAGTGAAAAGCCCCAGTTTTGTTGGGAGACTTGCTCATGTGAGCTATGTTGACCTCTCCCTCCTAGGTTGTACCACGCTAAAGCAAACACTACAAATAAGAATGGAAAAAAAGATTGATAAGAAGTATAGGCCTTTCTTGTGGGGGGAATAAAGAAGATATATTAGAAAATTATGCATTTGGTAGTTTAGAGAAGAGATGAGTGAGTAGAAGATGTGTGGTCGATTAGGAGTCACGAGGACTATGAATATGATCAGACATGTATGACTAAACATCTTTGAAGGTACTCTACTAAAAGCAACAACCTTTAAACTAAGGTTTAAAAGGGAAGCTCCTTGAATGTTCATATCATGGCTTAAAAAACATAGTGTGTTGTGATAAAATGTTGAAAGCAAGTTGAAAATGATGCCTAGGTGATGTGAAATCTACCATTTTTGGAAAGACTAGTGGATCACTAATAAAACACTATATCAAATAGCTAATATACCCTACGACATATTAATGAAATAACTATTATAGATAAAGATTTTGGGGATGAAGAAAGGTAGTGGAAATAGAATTTTTTTAAAAAAACTTATTCTACTAAATGAGGTCGTGGCTAACTAGCAGGCATATTCGTTCTCTCTGATGCTAACAAAGATTTTATATCATAGAAACTTCTCAATGTCTTCTAGTTACCACATATGCATTGGATTGTACTGGTGATCTATCAATGACTAGATACTTATTTGGTCTCTAGACATTCTAGAGAAAACTCGTCAATGGGTTAGGGATGACCAAGTTGAGAAGCGTAGAACGTGGGTTGTCATTCGAGGAATCCCTCTCCATACATGGAACAAGGTTAATGTGCGTAAAATTGCTCAAATAGTAGGTGATGTCATTAAGATAGAGGAAGAAGAAAATCTGTTTGTGGAGAATGCCGAAATCTGTATCCTCATAGAAACTTCGATGCTACAATTGATAAATTGGAAGATTGTGGTCAAAGTTGAAGGTCAGACCTTTCCGGTGTCCATAGTTGAAGCTAGCATCGATAAGGCCATTATAGACACCACCGAGAGCATAATTCAGGTTCCTGATGGAGTCCTTAACCGTAGTCAACAGGGATTTCAAGGATACTGATCAGTCACCCAAAGAAGGGGAGGAGATTTTAATTACCCGGGTGATTCTCTAGGCAATATATGCGATCAAGTCAGGTGATAAGAGGCAGTGTGACGACTCGATTCACTCATTGTGTCTGAGCCAAGCTGCGGCGCCCCCTACTTTTGCGAACTGGAGAGAGATGCACTACAAAACAAAAGTGGTGAAGATGAGGAAGTGATGCCCATTTGTGATTCTGACGTGGAGAAAAAGAAATTCCACGTGGGATTAGTGGAACCGGCGCCCTCTGTACGTGCTAAATTTGACAAAGAAAACTGGAATTTCCATTGAGAATCAAACGAGAAGAACAAGGAGGTTTCTGAGTTCATACAGATAAGAAGACGAAGTATCAAGAGAGAATAGAATACAGCTACAGTGACCAGAGAATGTGGTTTTATCTATCTGTGGACCGGTTTATTATAGAACCAGTCTACTCAATTACAAATGAAAAATCCTAAGTACAAAACTAGAAACGTACAAAGTAATATGCCTAAGTACAATCTAGGAAGGGAGAAAGGATATGAACAGTCTAATTACAGAACATATGTAACACATGCATTCCTAATACCCCCCCCCCCTCAAATGGTATAGTTTGCGCCTCTGTACAGGCTGGAAATGATGCCATTTCCTTCTGTCAGCTTCCATTGACTCAGCCATGATCACTGCATTCCCGTAAACCCAAAGATTCAAACAAATTGTGATAGTTCTTACCTGGTAAGGACTTCGTCATGACATTGGCTAACTGCTGTTTGCTGCTCACATACTGGACATGTATCAAACCTTCCTGCAATTTCTCACGCACAAAATGTCAATCTAATTCAATGTGTTTTGTGCGTTCGTGAGATACGGGGTTTTTAGCTATGTGTATGACAGCAAGGTTGTCACAATTTAGGGGTATTGGTGTGATGTTTTGCAAACCTATTTCAGTAAGTAGCCTACTTAGCCAGCTTAGCTCGCTGGTCACTTGTCTCATTGCTCTATACTCTGCTTCTGCAGATGATAAAGAAACAGAGACTTGCTTTTTTGATTTCCAACTTAAGGGGCAACCACCATGCAATATGTAGTAGCCAGATATGGACTTTCTTATGATTAGGCATGCGGCCCAATCAGAATTACAATATGCAACAAGGTTATAATCATCTTTGCTGCTGAAAAATAGTCCATAACCTGAAGTTCCCTTTATATATGACAAAGTGTGATAGGCTGCCTTTAGATGTTCGATTGTTGGGGACTGAAAGAATTGACTTAAAAATTGTACAACAAAGGAGATGTCTAGCCTGGTATTGGTAAGAAAGTTCAGTTTTCCTATTAGACATCTATAAAAGGTGGGATTTTCAAGTTTAGAACCAGAATCTTGGAAAAGTTTGAGGTTAGTTGGGAGAGGGGATGCAGAAGCTCTGCATTAATCCATTCCAAAATCCTTTACTATTTGATTTGTATATTTTTGTTGGGACATGATTATTCCTCCACTTGCTTCTAAAAAATCTATCCCTAGGAAATAGTTTATCCTACCCAAGTCCTTTATTTTGAATTCTTTGTCAAGCTGTTTCTTTAAAGATTTGATCTCTCTCGTGTCATTTCCAACTACTAGGATATCATCTATGTAAATGCCTAGGAGGGTGATGCTGGTTTTTCCTTTCTTCACAAAAAGGGAATAGTCATTTTATGAATGCTGAAAACCTAAGTCCTAACTTGGTGAGCCTCTTATACCATTGACGAGAGAGGCTTGTTTAAGTCCGTAAAGAGATTTATGTAGTATGCACACTTTATTTTCTCCATGAACTTCTAATCGTTCGGGTAAATTCATGTATACTTCCTCATGCAAGTTGCCATGAAGGAAAACATTGTTGATGTCAAGTTGATCTAAAACCCATCCCCTCTTAATGGCTATAATGACTAGGGCTCTAATAGTTGTAAGTTTTATGACGGGAGAGAAAGTTTCTTCATAGTCCAAACCATGTTTTTGAGTGAACCCTCTAACAACAAGTCTTGTCGTGAACCTTTTAAGGCTGCCATCCGCCTTAAATTTGGTTTTGTAAACCCATTTACAACTAATGGGTTTCTTCCCCTTAGGGAGGTCTACAATGGACCATGTGTTATTAAGTTGTAGGGCTTCAGATTATTCTTTCATAGCCTTGATCCATCTAGGATCCTTGATGGCTGTTTTATAGTTGGGGGGTTCATTTAGGTTGTGGATTTTGTCAAGGAAAGTGCTGGTGTCATCGCCAAGGGAATGAGAGGAAATTTTGTGTTTTGGTATATGGTATGTAAGACTATTGAGTGTGGCTTGGCTATAATTGTTTGGATTTCCTTGTTCAAACCTAGCATCCAAAATGGCGGAAAAAGTGTCCTCATGGTTTGTTGATGTAGAGTAGATGTAGTCATCATATATGCTGGGTAATCTATGTACTCGGGAGGATCTCCTAAGGGTAGTGGTCTCTGTGACAGGATTTGGATCTCGTGGAGGTTCATGTTCAGTTGCAGTGTTTGTGTTTTCAGTGGACTGGTCAGAATCTTGGGGAGTGTTCTGATTAGTTTCTATGGTATCTGTTACAATATCTGAGTTTAAGCTTTCAGGTATGTGGTTTGCTGTTTCTATGAATTGGTGGGCAGAGGGCATAAGAGTGTCAGTATCTTCCATATCTGATTTGAAGAGATTTTTCTAAGCCTCATCCCTTAAGGGATAGATGTGCTCGAAGAAGGTAACATCACGGCTGGTTTTTACAGTGTTGAGTTCTAGGGACAGAACTTTGTACCCCTTTGTATTTCTACAGTCCCTGTTGAGCAAAAACTATATAACAAAGTATATAAATAAATGCAAGGAATAGGCAAGTGCACCTAATCGGTGTAGTACAACAAGTGTCGTATCCACAAGGAAATTGGTCCTAACTTCCTAGTCTCGGTACTTAGTAATTGCAAAGAAAACAATAAATTGGGGTTTAGCCGACGGCAAGCTTGATTGTGTTGGTTGAGTAATTGCAAGAACAACAAATAAACTAAAAATGAAAGTTTAATGGATTGGATGGAAAAGTACTTTGGGAATTTGGCAATCACCCAAACTACCTAGATATGCTAGCAACTCTTCTTATGCCATAGTTGTCTCTTAGAACAATGATAATAACCCTCTAAACCAAAGATGAGCTAATTCTTACTTAGTTAATTTTAGCCTTCAAAGTCAATTAGGACTAAACTCACTAAGTAGCATTAAGCAAGTTCTAGAACAAAGCCCCAAATTGTACTCACTAATCCTAGGAGCATAAATCAAGAGTTCTCTCTCAATTTGGTCACAAACCCTAACTCAAAACCAAACTGTAGATGGGGTTCACCACAAATGCACTCAAGAGATCAATTTGAGAACATTGAATGATAATTAAGAGAGAAACAACTATATTAAGGCATAATCAAGATTCACAAGCACAATCTAGGGTTTGGGTTCAAAGACCCATCCCAAAGCACAATAGAGTACTACTCAAGCATAGAGGAAAGAAAAACTAGAAAAGAGTAAGAAAAAGCCATTGTTGGAGCTTGGAAGCTTTGGAGAAGGTGAGTTCTTCCTTCTTCTCTTCTTCCTCTTCTTTCTCCTCTTCTTTCTCCTTCTTCACGTTCTTTCTCCTCTCTTGTGTGTGTGGAAGTGTAGAATGCAAAAAGTACCCCAAATCCCCTCTTTTTTTCCCGTTTTAAAACGATTGTTCTGGGCAAATTTCCGCCGGGACCGCCCCACAGGGGCGGTCCACACCAGAGGTGATTCCCGTGTTCCAAAATTGACTGGACCGCCCCAAAGGGGCGGTCCACAGGGGCAGTCCACACCAGAAGGGCTTTTTCTGCACCGAAATTGTCTCGTTTGACCCCTCGTCTTTGACACACTCCTCGGGGCATTGAAGCTCAGCTACAAAGTCTTGAGAGTCTCCTAAAAACCATTGCTCAAGCGAGCTTTTACCTAAATTTAAATTAAAACTGCATGAGTTCAACTATATTAACGAAATGCTCTATCAAGTGGTGAAATAAGTCAATAGTTGCACGAAATAAAGGTAAATAAAGACCTTATAAATACATCATTTCACCACTTATCAACTCCCCCACACTTATCTATTTGCTTGTCCTCAAGCAAAATTTTGCTAGGAACCCATAGCAAGAAGGAACATTTATAGCAAGCAAGTATTTAGATGAATTCTTGAACTTTGGTGAGCAAAATCGTGGAAAAATCTCAAGAGGAGTGCAACCATCCTCCTCATGGTGACATGGGTGTGCTTAGGGTAAATAAAAATATAGAGCTTCGGGGTATGATCTAGAGTGTTTCCAAGTGCTTAAAGATCTTTGGACTTAGAGAACTTTTACCATGGCCAACTTCTCTCAAGAATGGGCATTGAGGAAAAACAAAAGGAAAAATAGAGATTTGCATTTGATTTTCTTTTGCAACAAGAGATGAGAAGAAATAATTTTGGCATTTTGCCTTGCTTTACAGAACACTCAACTCTCATTTGTTGGTTACCGATGATGTCTCTCAAGTCCTTTTTAAAAATTTCCACGAGGAAACACCCCTTAGCAATCCCTAGATGAGAAGATTAGAAAGGACCCCTAAGCAATAAAAATTCACCTAGAACGGGATTTATGGAAGCACCGCAATTAATTGCTCCTCAAGAGAGAAATGTTGTAAAATTTGATGGAAAGTTCTAAGCATTCATGGAAAGACTTGCTTAATACAAATGGAACTTCTTCATGGCAGCAATAGACATGTATAAGGAGATGGATATGTGCATCAAAAAGAAAATGTCGTTTCCCCCACACTTGAGTAGGACAATGTCCTCATTTGTCAAAGCTAAACCCAAAGGGAAATAAACAGAAGACCTTTTCGAAGCACGAAACATATAGTACATAAAGTTGTAAAGCATTGTGTAATAATTTAGCGAACTAGTACTCCCCTGATAAGACGTGTATTGGGCAAAGGATTCCCCCACACTGGAGAGTGTACGGGGTCGTTGAAGCGCGAGACCTAGGAAAATTTTGCAAGAGTTCCTCTTGCATGTGTCCTATTCAGCGGTGAAGGGTGTTTGCAGGCAGTGTGTATGTAGCTACAAAGCAGAGACAAAAATAAACTAGGCGCAACATGATTCCGAGGAATACGCTGAAAGCCCATTGTTAGAAATCAAAAGGGGACTCATAAGTGAGTCCTATATTAAACTGGTTCACAATGTTATAATTTAAGCGGAAAGCAGAGAGAGTACGGTAAAGCATAGCGAAAGAAAAGATAAAAGACATTAACAACAACAATCTCCAGAAATACATAACAAGTTTCAAAACATGAGCCTCCAGGCAGCCAAATCCCTAAGCAAACTACTGAGCCGGTGGTCCACCTCGCTCGATCATGCGGCGAAGCTCCTCATACTGGGCGGCCAACTCCTCCACGCGCCGCTGGTGGGCCTCGAACTCCTCCCGGGAAACCGTGGGAGGTGGTGGGGGTGGTAGAGCTAGGAGCGGGGCAGCGGCAGTAGAGGGAGTAGATGAGCTGGAGGAGGACTCTGCGCTGTCGGCGGGCCGTATCTTCTCCCAACCTCCTGGAGCACGGCGAAACCCCATCCGCCGGAGGGCATCATGGTCGATGGGAGCCATGGGAGGCTCAAGGATCGTCTCTCCAACGTCGACTCCGCACTCAAGGAACTGAGTGTGGAGGAAATGAGGGTAGCCGAGATGCTGGGTATCCCGCTTCTCGACCATGTGGCAGAGGTGGTAGAACATCAGCCCGGAGATAGAGAATGGCCGGTCCGGATTCGGGGAGGTGAGGTTGTTTAGGAGGAAGCAATCCATGGCATTCATATCCTTACTGTCCTGGGGCAGAATGTTATATCGGATGAGAGCAAGGATGACACGCTGAGCGGCGTCCTGGACCATATTCGGGGTCATTGTGACCCGGGAAATAGTGCCCGACTGATTCTTCTTTCTGCGCGTGGTCGGGAGGGTGGCTAGGAACTGACGGCGGTGGCTCTGGAGGTAGCTGTCGCTCTCGTAGTCCTCCGGAGGGATGTCCAAAGCCTCGATGAAGAGCTACTGTGTGATCTCTATACGTCGACCTCCGACATATGAGATAAGCTTCGAAACGCCCTCCCGAGTCGCATTTGCATAAAACTGGCGGACGAGGTCAGGGTAAAACCCCCCACCCATCGTCAAGAACCGCCCTCATCCGTAGAAATCAAAGAATGACTGGAGGTCTAGGTCCTCGACGATGGATGGGTCCACGTCACGCTCCTGGATGAACTCCCGTCGGGGCCCATGATGGTACCAATTCTTGGCCTCTTCGGTGATGAAGATGCCGTCGATCAATCTGGTGCCGAAGGGAAGCCTGGCGGCCATGCGGCGGCGGATGGTGGCTCGGTCGAGTGGTTGCATTGTCTGAAACCAAAGACAATAAAAGAAAAACAAGAAAAAAAAGAAAAACAAAATACAAAACAACAAAAGAGAGTTAAAGATCAGAAAGGAGAAGAGAAATGCAAAGGTAGTTTGTAGACATATTCATGAAGTGCATGTGAAAAAGAAAGAATTAAAAACGACACAACAATTTTCACAAAAATTTCGGCATGATCTCCCCCGTTTTCCTAAGTTTTCCCGGTTCTAAGAACCTCCACAAATAACCCGAAGGTTGCCATTCAAGTAGGTAAGCACCCCAATATCACCAATCAATCACAGAGGTAAAGTGTACCAAGCACTTTGTCAATTTATCCATTAAAGCACATTGTGAGTGACTCCATTCTCAACCATGCTAGCACACTACCTTAGCCATTTGAAAAATATATATTGTGCTCATTCACCCAACAAATCCCACAAAGCGATAGCATGATTTGAAATCCCTTAATTAAAACTAAACATAGCATAATTTCAACTTAGGGGAGGGATCACAAAATTCATGCCAAAACAGACCCGTTGCCAAATTTACATTAAATATCTACTCCCCCACTCAATAATCAACATTTAGAAACACCCCAAATCACCAATTTTATGCAAATCAGAAATTTTCAATGAAGGCCCGGTTTAGTTCGCATGCCAATTAACCCTAAGTGCAACTGTCACAAATATTCCTCAAATTGACAAATGAAAGTTAGAAACACATACCGTAGGGTTTAGATGGGGAAATTAAGCCAAATGTGACGGATTTGGGGCTAAAATCGGAATTAAAATCGATTTGGGGTTTAGGGTTTCGGAGTGGAGAAGTGGTTAGGGCGTGGTGTCAGGTGGCTGTTGGTGGTGCGCGACGGCGGCGGGACGGTGCGGCTTCGGTGGCGCGACGTCGGAGACGGTGGTCGGAGCGTGAGAGAGGGAGTGGTGTGGCTTCGGTGGCTGGGTTGCGAGGGGAGAAAAGTCTGCAGGCGAGGAAAAAAAGAAAGAAAGAAAAATAAAGAAAAAGAAAGAAAGAAAAAAAAAAAAATGACGCGTTTTTTTTTTCAAAATTTTCGAGTGGACCGCCCCTTGGGGGCGGTCCCCAACAGAGAGCGAAAATTTTTTTTTCAAAATTTTCGATGGGACCGCCCCTGAGGGGCGGTCCACGACAGAGACCATATTTTCGGTGAAAAACGATGGGACCGCCCCTCAGGGCGGTCCGTATGGGCGGTCCGTGACAGAGAGCGTTTTTTCGGTGAGAATCAATGGGACCGCCCCTCAGGGGCAGTCCGCAACAGAGAGCAATTTCTTCGGTGAAAAATGACTGGACCGCCCCTGAGGGGCGGTCCATAGGGGCGGTCTGCAACAGAAACCCAAATTTTCATTTTTTCTTTCACCTCAATTCATCCCATTTCACACTCCAAGTCCCAAAATCACAAAACAATAGTAAAAACTAAACACAAGCACCAAAAACACAAGCAAAAGCAATAATGAAGACTAACAAGTAAAAACACTTAAATGGGCAAGGAAAGAAATCCGGGTTGCCTCCCAAAAAGCCGCCCTTCTTTTTAAGGTCTTTGGCTAGACCATAGTAAGGTTTAGATGAAACCTGGTTCCCAAGGGAAGATAGGACGAGCTTCTACCCGTTTAATGTCACCTCCCATGTAATGCTTGAGCCTCGAACCATTAACCATGAAGGTTCCACCTTTCGTGTTCTTTAACTCCACAGCACTATACGGGGTCACCTTAGTGATAGAGAAAGGCCCGGCCCAATGAGATTTGAGCTTACCCCGGAAGAGCTTTAACCGAGAGTTGTAGAGTAAGACTCGATCTCCCTCATGGAATTCTCTCTTGAGGATCAATTTATCGTGCCATCTCTTTGTCTTCTCCTTGTAGATCCGGTTGTTCTCATAAGCTTCTTCCCGGATCTCTTCTAACTCCGTCAGCTGAAACTTTCTCTTTTCACCGGCACTCTTGAGGTCGTAATTGAGCGCTTTGACAGCCCAATACGATTTATGTGCAAGTTCAACCGGTAGGTGACAAGCTTTCCCGTAGACAAGACGGTAAGGGGACATACCAATGGGAGTCTTGTAAGCTGTTCGGTATGCCCATAGTGCATCATCGAGCTTTAAAGACCAATCCTTTCTTGAAGAATTTACCGTTTTCTGCAAGATCCATTTCAGCTCTCTATTGGTGACCTCGGCTTATCCATTAGTTTGGGGGTGGTAAGGTAGAGCGACCTTATGTCTCACTCCATACTTCTCCATCAAAGCTTCGAATTGCTTGTTGCAGAAGTGAGAACCCCCGTCACTAAGGATTGCTCTAGGCACTCCAAACCTTGTGAAGATATTCTTTCTTAGGAACTTGGTCACCACCTTAGCATCATTTGTGGGAGAGGCAACGGCTTCCACCCACTTGGTCACGTAGTCCACAGCTACAAGGATAAAGAGATTGGAGCAGGAGGAAGGGAAGGGTCCCATGAAGTCTATGCCCTACAAGTCAAATGGTTCAACCTCTAGCATCACATTAAGGGCATTTCGTGTTTGCGGGAGATGTTGCCCATCATTTGACAGCGGTCACAGGAGGCAACAAAGTCATGGCAATCTTTGTGTAAGGATTTCCAGAAGAAACCGGCTTGTAGAACTTTTGCTGCGGTCCTTGCCGGCCCATGATGCCCTCCCACTTCAAGAGAGTGGCAATGGGTGAGAATGTCTTTCACTTCATTCAGGGGCACACATCTCCTTATCACCCCATCAGCACAAGTCTTGAAGAGGTGAGGATCATCCCAGAAGTAGTGCTTCGAGTCAGCGAAGAATTTCTTCCTCTGCTGGTAGGTCAAGTTATGGGGCACCACTCCCCTTGCTAAGTAGTTTGCAAGATCAGCATACCAAGGATCATCAGCTTCCTTGATCACGAAAACAGTCTCATCCGGAAAGAACTCGTTTATAGGCACACCTTCATCGGGCACTTCCATGCGGGAGAGGTGTTGGCCACCACATTTTGCACACCCAGTTTGTCTCGGATTTCGATCTCAAACTCTTGCAGCAACAAAATCCATCTCAACAACCTTGGCTTGGCGTCCTCCTTGGTAAACAAATATTTCAAGGCGGAGTGGTCCGTATGCACAATCACCTTACTTCCCAAGAGGTAAGAGCGGAACTTATCTAATGCAAAGACAACCGCTAGAAGCTCCTTCTTGCTCGCATAGTAGATAGTTCTCAGAATCTTCTCCCTTTTCTGACATAGGGCTGCCCCCACTGCATAGTTGCTCGCATCACACATTATTTCAAATGGAAGGATCCAATCTGGTGACACAACTATCGGGGCTGAGATAAGGCACTCCTTGAGAGTGTTGAAGGATTTCAGACAGTCTTCAGTGAATTCAAATTTTGCCTCTTTGGCTAAAAGGTCACACAGAGGTTTAGAGATTCTGGAAAAGTCCTTGATGAACCTTCTGTAGAACCCGGCATGGCCTAGAAAGCTTCTAATGTCTCTAACCGAAGTGGGTGGTGGTAGCTTCTCGATGACTTCGACCTTGGCCCGGTCAACTTCAATCCCATTGGAGGAGATCTGGTGCCCGAGGACGATCCCTTCTCTCACCATGAAATGGCATTTCTCCCAATTTAGTACTAGATTGGTTTCCTCACATCGGGAGAGAATGGCGTCCAAGTTCTCTAGGCAAGAGTCGAAGTTGAGCCCAAAGACCGAGAAATCGTCCATGAAAACTTCCATGTTTTTTTCAATAAAGTTGGAGAAGATGGCCATCATACACCTTTGGAACGTTGCAGGAGCATTGCATAACCCGAAGGGCATTCTTCTATATGCGAATGTTCCATAAGGGCATGTGAAGGTGGTCTTCTCTTGATCTTCTGGGGCTATGGGGATTTGGAAGTACCCCGAGTAGCCATCAAGAAAGCAATAAAAGTCTTGCCCGGCTAACTCTCTAGCATTTGGTCGATGAAGAAGGGGAAGTGATCTTTTCTTGTAGCCGTGTTCAACTTCCGGTAGTCGATGCACACTCTCCAACCGGTTGTTGTTCTTGGGGAATCAACTCACCCTTTTCATTACACCACCGTGATTCCTCCTTTCTTTGGTACCACCTGGGTCGGGCTCACCCATGACTATCGGATATGGGGTAGATGATCCCGGAGTCGAGTAGCTTTAGGACCTCTTTTTAACTACCTCTTCATATTCGGGTTGAGCCGCCTTTGAGGTTGAACGAGTGGCTTGTAGTTGTCCTCCATGAAGATTCGATGAGTACAGAAATGGGGATTGATACCCTTTATATCGGAGATTGACCAACCAATTGCCCCCTTGTGGTTCGAAGCACCTTCAACAAACTGTCCTCTTGTTCACCTGTGAGGGAGGAGGAGATAATGACAGGTAGATCACAAGGTTCAGTCAGATAAACATATTTTAAATGAGAAGGTAGAAGTTTCATCTCCACGGTGGGGGGCTTCTCGACCGAAGGAGGTATTCTTTGCTCGCTTCTCTCCAGTGGTTCCGATGGTGGGTAATGCGTTCTGAAGTATCTTGGAGCTCTATCCAAAGCAGCTACCATTTCATTCACCTCCGGATCCATCTCCTGTTCATCATCAGACTCAAGCAAAGCAAAACTCAAAGCATCATAATTAGAGTGAGGGGTGGATTATTTTGCAAAATGGAGTCAACAACATCTATTGCAAAAATAGCTTCCGCATGCGCGGGTCTTTTCACTATCTTAGACATGTCAAACTCAAGCTTTTCATCATGAAGACGCAAAATAATCTTCCCTTTTTCCACATCTATCAAGGTCCTGGCAGTTCTTAAAAATGGACGGCTCAAAATCAAAGGGACCTTGACATCTTCTTCCATATCAATCACTATGAAATCAGCGGGGAAAACAAAGGTTCCCACAGTCACTACCAAATCCTCCTCAACTTTTCCTTTCGGAAGCACTAGAGACCTGTCAGCAAGTTGTAATTGCACAGTAGTAGGTGTGCACTCACCAATCCCAAGTTTATTAAAAGTTGAAAGTGGCATGAGATTTATACTAGCTCCTAAATCACATAGACCACTACCGCAATTAAAATCACCAATAGAACAAGGGATGATAGGCAAACCAGGGTCTCCAAGCTTTGGAGGAGGGTGCCTTAGTAGGACCGCTGAAATTTCATCAGTGAGATGCACCGTTTCATTCTAGCAAAGATCTCTTGTTTGTGAGAATGTCTTTCATGAACTTTGCATAGATGGGCATCTGTTTCAAAGCATCAGCAAAAGAAATGTTAATTGTCAATTTCTTGAAAATACTTAAAAACTTCCCAAATTGCTCATCTAGATTCTTTTCTTTGAGCCTATTCGGGAAAGGAAGTGGAGGGAGATGTTTAGCAAGAGTGGGAGAGATAGGTAATTCAGGAGACTTCTTCTCCTTGGAAATATTTTTCTGTGGAGATTGAACTTCCTCAGGTATCTCTCGGTCTTCCTCTTGATTTTCTTGATTTTGCTTCTCTTGGTCATCAACTTCATCTTGGGGAGAGGGTTCTTCTAGGAGCCTACCGCTTCTCAAAGTAACCGCCTTAGCTTGGTCCCTTGGGTTAGGCTCGGTTGACTTGGGAGGGTGCCAAGCTGTCTCTGAGCAAGTTGTTCTGAGATTTGATCAACTTGAGTTTTAAGGCTCTGATTAAATGTCATCTGGTTGGCATTGCAGGCCTCCTGCTCGGTGAACTTAGTTTGGGCGGTAGTCATGAAGTTCATCGTCATATTTTGCATGTTTTGCATCATGGCTTCCATTCTAGCCAAGTTACCATCAGAAGAGAGGAGGAGGATGGTGTTGTTGTTGTTGTTGTTGTTGTTGTTGTTGTTGTTGTGTTGTTGTGGTCTAATCCCGGCGGGCCACCTTGAGGTCTATACCCCATTTGAGAATTGTTTGCTTGGTGTGGCCCTTGAGGTTTATAACCCATCGAGTTGTTGGAAATATTACTCGGTCCTCCTTGGGTGGAATCGTTGTTCCTCCATGAGAAATTAGGATGATTTCTCCATGGGGCATTGTTGTTGTTATAGTTGTAGTTGGGGCGGTTGCTAACAAAGTTGACATCTTCTTGTCCTCGATGTAACTTCTTCCTTCACAAAAATGGGTCTCATGGGGACCCGCACATATAGCACACCCCTGTGGCTGAAGTGGAAGATGATGAAGCTACAGATTTTGCATTCTCTTTTTGGGATGTAGCAAGCTTCTCCACCATCTTTGTGAGTGAGGATATTTGGGCGGAAAGATGATCGGATGGTTCGACATGAAGTAGACCGGCCGCTCTTGGAGTTCTTCCCTTATTTCTAGCCATTGCCTCGTGTTGCTAGTCATTGTCTCAAGAGTTCCATTCCTTCTTGAGGGGACTTTCATGAAGCTACCTCCCGCGGATGAATTCACAAGCAAACGGTTCGCATCGTCAAGCCCATTAAAGAAAGATAGGCATAACGATTGATCATCCAACCCATGGTGGGAGCAATTCATTAACATCTCCTTGAACCGGTCCCATGCATCGTACAAGGTTTCTCCGGGCTCTTGGTAGAATGTATTAATTCTCCAATCAGTTGCCTCGTCCTACTAGTCGGGTAGTATTTGGCAAGGAACTTTTGAGCCATTTGTACCCATGTTTGGATTGATTGGGGTGGTAAGCTTCTAAACCATCTTGATGCGGAGTCGGATAAGGAATGGGGGAAAGCTGCAACCGGATTCTCTCCTTTACCGTACCGTCTTTCCCGAAGGAATTGCAAAAATCAGGAAGAGACTTAGGTGGTTCGGAGCGTCATCTGGATTTGCTCCACTGAACTTTCCTAAGTCCCGGACTGCGGTAATGAAATGAGTCTTGAAAACCCATTGTCTCGCTTCCTCCGGTGTCAACACTGGGAGGACTATAGCCGAAGGCCTCCCTTCGGTATCCGGCTGGTAATCAGAGAGGGCTCGGTGTTGCTGCTGCCCATTATTCTCAATTTCTGGTGATCTCCATCCGCCATGTTTAAATCTCTTATGCGTCTTCTAAGAGTGCGCTCAAGTTCGGATCTCGGACTAGCAAGCGGGGAGCTACTAGACCGAGTGTTTGGCATACACAGAAGAACACAAGGTACCTAATCAATCACAAGAAAAACCAGCACTACAACTTAGCAATAGAAAATATAAACAAGGATAGGATAAAAACAAAAACGAAAACACAATCAAAGAAAACAAAACACTAAACTTTAAACAAAAGCAAAAACTAAAAATACCGAACTAGGGAAATTGATGGAATCAATCTCCCCGGCAACGGCGCCAAAAACTTGTTGCAAAAACTATATAACAAGTATATAAATAAATGCAAGGAATAGGCAAGTGCACCTAATCGGTGTAGTACAACAAGTGTCGTATCCACAAGGAAATTGGTCCTAACTTCCTAGTCTCGGTACTTAGTAATTGCAAAGAAAACAGTAAATTGGGGTTTAGCCGGCGGCAAGCTTGATTGTGTTGGTTGAGTAATTGCAAGAACAACAAAAAACTAAATGAAGTTTAATGGATTGGATGGAAAAGTACTTTGGGAATTTGGCAATCACCCAAACTACCTAGATATGCTAGCAACTCTTCTTATGCCATAGTTGTCTTTTAGAACAATAATAATAACCTCTAAACCAAAGATGAGTTAATTCTTACTTAGTTAATTTTAGCCTTCAAAATCAATTAGGACTAAACTCACTAAGTAGCATTAAGCAAGTTCTAGAACAAAGCCCCAAATTATACTCACTAATCCTAGGAGCATAAATCAAGAGTTCTCTCTCAATTTGGTCACAAACCCTAACTCAAAACCAAATTGTAGATGGGGTTCACCACAAATGCACTCAAGAGATCAATTTGAGAACATTGAATGATAATTAAGAAGAAACAACTATATTAAGGCATAATCAAGATTCACAAGCAAATCTAGGGTTTGGGTTCAAAGACCCATCCCAAAGCACAATAGAGTACTACTCAAGCATAGAGGAAAGAAAACTAGAAAAGAGTAAGAAAGCCATTGTTGGAGCTTGGAAGCTTTGGAGAAGGTGAGTTCTTCCTTCTCTCTTCTTCCTCTTCTTTCTCTCTTCTTTCTCCTTCTTCTTCTTCGTTCTTCTCTCTTGTGTGTGTGGAAGTGTAGAATGCAAAAAGTACCCAAATCCCCTCTTTTTTCCCGTTTTAAAATGATTGCTCTGGGCAAATTTCCGTCGGGACCGCCCCACAGTCCACAGGGGCGGTCCACACCAGAGGTGATTCCCGTGTTCTGAAATCGACTGGACCGCCCCACAGGGGCGGTCCACACCAGAAGGGCTTTTTCTGCACCGAAATTGTCTCGTTTGACCCCTCGTCTTTGACACACTCCTCAGGGCATTAAAGCTCAGCTACAAAGTCTTGAGAGTCTCCTAAAAACCATTGCTCAAGTGAGCTTTTACCTAAATTTAAATTAAAACTGCATGAGTTCAACTATATTAACGTAATGCTCTATCAAGTGGTGAAATAAGTCAATAGTTGCACAAAATAAAGGTAAATAAAGACCTTATAAATACATCATTTCACCACTTATCAGTCCCCAAGATAGATACAGGTATAAGCTCTAGGGGTCTAATTTACCTTTGCTAGGATCGATATTTGTCATATAGCAGAGGCATCTGAAGCTTTTAATCTTGTTGTAATCATGTTTAGTCTTGTATAGCATTTCATATGGGGTAAGATGCATTATTGCCTTACTAGGTGTTCTATTAATTACATAGGCAGCCTGCTCAACGCAATAACCCCATAAACTATGATCTAAACCTGATTGGAAAAGGAAAGCCCTAGCAACTTGCATGATGTGACACTGTTTCCTTTCT